>CM062804.1:859343148-860543148 GCA_031772625.1 Pinus tabuliformis
AAGGAGGGAGAGATGAGATCAAGTATTTCTTGATGTCATTTTTGCAGATTTTTTCCTTTACCAAACTGTCAAATCAACCTGAAACATTGAAAGTTATTTTAATCATAAAAAACAACCTAAGTAACAAAGCAAGATCTTAACCTAAATAGCAAAAATTATTCTATGAATGCAAAGAAAACACATAATAGTACACAAAGGAGGTACTGCCACTTGGGTTGGGCCCAACCCCAAGAGCTACAGCCTCCTAAGAAAAGCTCAGAGCTGGTGCAAAGTGAAATTTATCTCCATTATTCAAAAAATAACCATGTCACAAAAATGTTTACAGCAAAAGCTCAAAAATGAGCTGGAAGGTAGAGCAGCACCAAAGTGCGAAAAACAATTGTTCAAGAGCTAAACTACCAAGGCTTGAAGCCTTCCTACTTATGCACCACGAGGACCTCCAACAGCCCTCCTTAACTTGAGGAGCTTGGCTACTCAAAACTGCAGTTAATCAGCCACTTCACAAAATCTGCTCAGCTGCCCCTAGAAGTCATCTTTGGTGGGTTGTTGAACTCTCAGATGATGGTGGAGAACTCGAGGAAGGGGTCATTTAGTGCAGGAGACACCCTTCCTACCAATCCTCAGCCTTGTTCCCTCATATTTGGTTGTCATCTGACTCATAAATTCTTGACCTTGGTCCAAAAGATGTCAAAAATTCTGCAATAAGCACGTATTAGACTTCATGGTCAAGTGACTATTTTCATTCATTCAATTAACATAAATATATTCAAAAGCATGCATAAACTATGAAGAATGGTGGATTAATCGAGAATAATAGGCAAAATGCACCCAATAAGTTACCCATTTTTGGGGCTCATCAGTAGGTCCGCCCACCTAATATAGAGTTCAAAAAATATTCTCGGGGTGTTGCCTCAAACCCCGTGCAGGGGGGCTACTGCCCCCCTACATACCCCCCGACAGGGGGGTAGCTGTCTCACTTGTCACCCCTCGATAGCACCCCACGCAACATGCAGGAGGGCCTACCGCCCCCCTTGTGACCCCCGGCATCGCCCAGTGCAACGTACAGGAGAGTCTACCACCCCCCTGTAACCCCTCGCATGTGGGGTACTCATGGAAAGAATATAACACAACCCAACATTCTCCCACTTGTTGTTTTCTTTCCACAAGGGGCCATAGGAGAGCTTAGTCATTGATCCATCCCTGCAACACCCATTTTTTCTCTACACCAAGAGAACTTCTCAATGCTCACAGACTTTCTCAATGCATCTCCAGTATTCTTCAAAGTTTCTACCTTTACCAGAAACACCTTTTTGACCTCAACTATATCCCTCACAAAGTGATACTAAACATCAACGTTCTTTATCTTTGAATGATAAGCATGTTCTTTTCAAGAAAATTACACTTTGGTTGTTACATTCTATCCTTATATCTCATTGTACTAACCCCATACTTGAACATAACCTTTGTAACCAAATGGCTTCCTTGCTTGCATGAGTGGCTGTCATGTATTCTGCCTCTGTAGTTGAAAGTTCCACTAGAAACTATCTCTTACTCATCCAACTGACTGCACCTCCAAATAGGTTAAACACATATCAACTTGTAGATCTTCTCTGATCCAGATCTTCAGTCGAGTCTCCATCAACAAAGCCACGGATGCCCAAAACTTTGTCAAATCTTGATCTTCCTTGGTAGCACAAACCATAATCACTAGTGCCATGTAAATACCTGAAAACCCGCTTCACTGTTGTCCAATTCTCCTTCCCTTCTTTCAACATAAACCCACTCAATACTCCCACTACATGTGCAATGTCTGGTCTAGTACAAACCATTGCATACATTCGGCTACTAACTGCACTTGCATATGGAACACAGGACATGTCCTCTTCCTCTTCTTATGTCTTGGGACATTGTTCAGCAAATAACTTTACACCTACAGGAATAGGAACTTTCACTTGTTTACTATCCTGCATATCAAACCTCTGCAATATTGTCTCAACATACTTCCTTTGGTTTAACCAGAGCTTCCTCTTTACTCGATCTTGTTTAATTTCCATACCCAAAATATAGTTTGCAGCACCAAGATCTTTCATGTCGAATTTGGAGGGCAATTGGGTCTTCAAATCTTGGATAACTTCTTTGTCATTTCCAACCAACAATATATCATCCACATACAAGACTAGATAAATAACACGGTCACCAATTAATTTAAAATACACACAATGATATGATTTTCTTCTGGTGAAGCCAAGTCCCTATATAAATGTATCAAATTTCTGATACCACATCCTTGGTGACTGTTTTAACCCATACAAATACTTTTTTAACTTTCATACTAGTTATTGCTTACCCTTCACCACAAATCCTTTAGGTTGCTTCATGTAGATTTCTTCTTCTAGATACTTGTGAAGAAATGTTGTCTTCACATCCATATTCTCTACCTCAAAATCAAAAGTAGCAACAACAGATAAAAGTAATCTAATAGAAGTTACCTTGGCAACAGGAGAAAAAATATCACCAAAATCAATTCCCAACACCTGGGAATAGCCTTTTGCTACTGTTGGGCATGGAATCCCCCCACAGCATGTTTTGGGGGTCAAAGCCCAGGTTTTGGTCAAATATTTTGTAAGACTACACGAATTGTGGGCGCGAAGCGTGAAATGTATATTGAGTCATAGGGTTGTCTGCCCTACGTAATGTAATGTAATGTAATGTCATGTCGGCCTACCCACGGTCTACGAACCATGGGATTGTATAAATAGAGGGAGGCTCTAAGTTGTAAAGAAAATTATAGATAGATGAGCATGGATGAAGTCTAGAAGATAGCAAATAGAGAAGAAATGTAAGTGCCTTGGGTTGTAGTAGTAGGAAGAGGCTCTGCAGATCAGTGTGCAGAGGCCTAGTAGAGTTTGCGGTTGAGTGCACAGACCCCTGCAGCTGAGTGCGCAGGGTGAAGTTGACTCTGTAACCCAAGAAGAAGAATAATAAGGAGAATATTGATTCTAAACATTGTGTATCTGTTTTTGTATGATTTTCTATGCATTTACACTGATTTGTTTATTGCACGCACTTATAAGGAAACTGAGCACTATTAAGTATAATTGGGCTCCTACAGATACGTAATCAAATAATCTCAGGTTAATAGTAAGGAACTTGGGTAATAACATAGATCGTGCCTCGAACAAGGTTGCACGAAGGCAACATTGCAGGCTACTAGGTGTTAACACCCAGGTTGTTCCCTATGACTCCCAAGGGAATACGGCCGGGGTAACCACTAACCAATCTTTGGGTTACAGTTCCTAGCCTAACTGCAACCAGAGAGGGCTCTCTCTTTATGATTTATCTTTGTTATATTTGTATTTTTAGGCTAGCTATTATGCTCAGGTTTTGTTTTGTGTTTTGGTTGAGGGATCTCTTTCAGGTCTTATGATGTAATAGTTTGATGGTGAGTTTCCATTGGGCAATGGAGTCTAGGTGCTGTGAGATGGTCTTATATGTTGAGTAGTGTTCTAACTGCAAGGCCTATTGCGTATTTAACAGACAAATTTAAACTTGAGTGATGATATGTGTCAACCAGCAGAAATCTGTTAAGAATTTTCTGTTATGTTGGTGAAATGAAAATGAACGCAGAGCACAGGAGCAAAGTATGAATTCCTGTGACAGTGGTCAATGTGAAAGATGTATTCTGAAAGTGCAGCAGCTTAAGAATCACACTTTATATAGATTACACCTGAAGAAAACATTTATAAACAACACAGATTGAACTCAGGGTGCTCAGTGAGCAAATCCTGGGAGTTATTCTTTTTCTCTGTTGCTTAATATCGGAAATCAGATAGCGTATATGGATTTATAACAAAGCAAACTGAACATGGAGAGAGTTACAGAGACTTATTGCCTGGTAAGATACGCAGGGATCCAGCAATCATGAACAGGCACAGAACATCTTCAACACATCAAGCATCCACGAAATTCCATTGCTTTCCTTTATTAACTTTCAGAAAACAATTACAGCATAAGAGACTGTTCAGGAGAAATTTCCAACAACCCTTGCTATCTCATGCGAAGGGGATTATATAGAAATATGTATACAAAATATCTCAGGTATTGAGTCATCTGAGAGAGAGAAAATATCTTCAGTGGTGTTCAGAAAGTAGGCAAGAAGTTATTACAATGTTAAATGCAGCGTAAATGCCCTTTATGTCTGTCAGAGGATTGTCTTGACTTTTAAGAGCCACTAAGTCGGTTGCATTACTCTGTATTAATTCTGGAGGTACGCATTTACTTTTGCCTGCGTAGTGAGTTTTCGGATTTGCCAGCTGTGGTTCCCTTTTTTCTGCTTTGTTGGCCTCTACATCCGCTGAGTTGGCTCAGCTTTGATTTTATGATGCCTGCTGACTTTGTTGACTGTTCTTTTCATCAAAATTTGTAGAAAAAACAGAAGTTGGTGTATGACTTACTGTTTACAAAATTCTCTGAATTGCATCTGTACACCATTCCTGTGTAGGGAGCTGATGCTTGAGGATGGCCTCCATTGTCTCTTCAGCTTCTGTGTATTTGAAAAAAGTTGGGGCTACATCAAACAAGTGATTAATTTCATTCATTATAAAAAGTAGATTTTCTATCTTACTATAGAAAATCTGTCCTGTAATAGGCCCTGTGTCTTCTGAAGTGTTGGCCTTCTCATTGACCTGTGCTGAGGCAAAAACATTTACTCTTTTAGCATACTGTTCATGGGTGAATAATTTCCCTCCGCTGTTCAGTAAGCTAGGGAGTCCTCTATTCTGCAACACTTGAAACTTCTCCATGAACTTATTTACCTCTGTCTGCATATCCTGGGTTCTCCTGTCCAATGTCTGCACTAGACTTCTAAGAGTAAGAACCCTTTTGATCATTTGAATAGTCTCAGTTCTATTTGTGATTCCAATGGTGGCCAACTGAGAGCTTGTTTTGTGATTGAGCACATTGATCATTCTTGTAGCAACTTCAGGCATGTTTCCCAATAAGGCCCTTGATGTTCGGATTTCTCTCTGTGCCTTTGGAATGAGCTCTAGTTGCTCATGGATTGTCTCGATGTATGGCCATTGGTTGTTGATGGATTTACCAATATTGGACCATATCATTGCTCTGATTTCTGCTATGATTTTATCTAGCTTGAGCTCATTCTCAAGCTCCTTGATCCTGTCTTTAAGAGCTTTGATTTCCTTGGCCTTTTCTCCCACCTCTCTCTTTGTCTTATCATGCCTTTCATTTACCTTGGCCAGCTTTTCCTTAGTTTCGTTCAGCTCTATCATCTGGGCTTCCAAAATTTGTATTTCATTCTTTAACTTCTGCATATCTAGGCTCTGATCTGTGCTGATGGGTGCTGCTGAAGTAGATGTGGCTGTTTGTTCAGCCTGCTGAGGTGGAGGCACCGTAGTAGGAACAGTCTCCTCAAGATTGATGACTTGAGGAGGAGGCTGAGATGTCTGCCCTTCTTGTGCTTGTTTTGATGATGCTTGTAGAGGTGCTTGTGTAGCTTCATATTGCCCCAATTTTTCTTGTGCCTTCACAAGCTCTTTGTAAATGGAAATTAGCAGGTCAGTAGAATCCTGCTCATACCTTTGCTTAGCTACCTCATCAGTCTGTGGGTGGATAGTGGCTGGAATTTTGATCTTCTTTCTCAGTGCAGCCATGTCAGCATCTCTAAGTTTCAGGATCTCTTGTATCCCTTTGATGTCATTGGGATTGTGCCCAATTTCTACAATGATTTCCTCCAGGGCTCTTATCCTGTTGTCTTTGGCCTGAGAAGAGGCCCTCTCCAGTTCTAGCTGGGAAGCTGTGGCATTCAGACTGCTGGTTAGTTTGTAATTATCCAAAGTCTTGTCGGCCAATGAAGCATACACCATTTCTCCAGTTTGCTTATGCAGCTCAATTTTGTCCATAGGGTGTATGTCTTTGGCAAGTACCTCTAGATTGGTCCTAAGGTAGTCAGCAGTGGATTGTGGCCGGAGTGCTGTAGGCATAAAATGACTCATTGTCAATTTGCCTTCACTTACATCAAAAGCAGACATAAGTCTCTGCTGATTGGAAGGAGCCATGTTTAGCAGGTGATTGTACAATTGTACCTTGATAGGGTCACTCCTTCTCTTGATGTCTATGAACTGCTGCTTAATGCTTACTTGTCCCTCATTCTGCTGGCTGGAGGAGCTGACCTCCCCTCCCATGGTCCTGTCTTGTTCCTGCTGGAAGGAACTTGCTGAAGTTTCTCTGCTGGGTGGGCCCATGCCCAATGCCTCTCTTATTGCTATATCCTCCTCTGGAAAATCATTGAGTCTCTGCCTTTTCTCTCCCTGGTCTATAGAGGATGTCAGGGGAGTCTCTCTGTCTCTTTTTCTAAAGACAAATGTATCCTCCTTTTGAGGGGTTTGGAGGACCGAGGCATCAAAGGTAGTGTCTTGTCTTGTAGGCCCCGTTCTTTCAGTGGTCTGAGGAGTCTCCACTGTTTTCTTTTGCTGGGCAGACTGCTCCTGCCCTTGTTCTTCTTGATGTTGTTGATCTTGCTGTTTTGATTCTTCTTGCTGCCCTTGCTGCTCTTGCTGCCCTTGCTGCCCTTGCTGCTCCATCTCTTTGCCTTTTTCTGCGATGTTTTCACCAGTTCTTGTAGCTTGATGTTGGGCAGTTGAGGAGGAGGCTGCTGCTCCAGTTTGTGTGCTTGGCAGTGAGGGGACCTGTGAATAAAACTCAAGGTCAGCCATCTTCTTGAGGTTTCTTAGAGCTCTTTGATTAAGCTCTTCTTGGGTCACATCTTCTTCTAAAGTTCCTCTTTTCCACTTGCTTTGGTTGGCATATTTTTCTAAGTTAGGAAGGCTATAATGTCCATAAGAAGATAATTTGTATTTGAGCCTCCTCATTGTAATGAAGTTATTGGGGTCATAGGGTTTCCATACGAAGCTGTATTTGAGACCAAGGCACAGAAGTATTCTATCTGCCTCTCTCCACCCTTCATCCCTCTCATTGAGAAGTAAATGGCCAAGTTGATTTCTGATTTTTAACTGTGCCTTCTTACCTTTTCCTGAAAAGTGGAGCATATCCACATAACCAAACTGCCTGAAGTATTCCAAGGCAAGTAGCCTCATAGGCACAAATCTAGGTAGTTTAAATGGGGGCAACTCACACCCATATAGCCTGATAACGGTGTGGTGTTGGTAGAAATACCAATCCCCAATACTGTATGCTTTTGATAAATGCAGGAGTCTTTGCATTTCGTCTGTCAATCTGGGAGGAGGTGAACCCAACAGTAGAGTCAAGGCTGGATGGATGAAAAGATCAATAAATTCGCAGTAGGTGTATGGAGAACAGCTTACTATGTGAAAAACGGATGTCCAATACACTACTGATCTCAGATTGCCCTGTGCATCTACTCTCTTCTTTGGGAAGGAGAACTTATCATGCTGGAAGTATAGGAGCAGATGATATAGGTACGAGGTGTATCTAAATACCCTTTTCCTTGATAAATTCATCAATTGATCATGCATCTTATCTGATATGTATGTGGCATAATCATAGTGGATTGGCTTCTTTCCTGGGGAAAACATAAGCATCATTTGTAGAACAGTTTCATCCACATACTCCACTGAATCATATCCCAAGATGGGACTGATCATGTCAACAAGGTCTAAGCCCAACTGGTTGAGGTAGAGATAATGGATGGGAGGAATTTGCACAGTATCAGCTTTGATGAAAATCTGATTAAGCTTTGTGATTTGTGCCTCTGTTATCCTGGCTCCCTGTACTATTAAATCTGCTAATGACAGAGGGACCAACTTTTGATCTGTCTGGAACTGCAACATCTCCCTGATGGCTTCAGGGGTAATGAGGAACAGAATTGAGCCTGCAGAGTCTAGCACTGCCCTCTGGGATGCATCATAGTGTTCAGCAACTATGTGCACAAGCTCAGGGAATTGATTAACCTGAGGAAGCTTGAATATTGGGAGGAATGAATCCCAAATTCCCAGGATGTCTGTCCCCCTCTCATGTTTGATCTTTATTTCATTTAGGATTTGCAAATGAAACCTGCTTCTGCTCAACATCTCCTCTGATATCTTGTAGTCCAAGTCTGCTAATGCTCTGGTGTCCAATGTTCTGTTAGGGACATTCAAGGGAGCCACATTGAGGGCTATAGGAGCTACAGGGGGGTCCATGACTCCTGTTTTAGGATTTCTGCTTGCTCAAGGACCGTGTTACTATGCAGAGTAACACCACCAGAGTTCTCTTTGGACAGAATGAAAATGCCTGGAAAAAAGGTGAATGCAGGGTCTATAGTAGTTCAAATGCTGTTTGATAGCAACTAAGACCAAAGTTTAGCTTTCTCTGGTGTCTTTTAATGGTGAAATTTGGTTTCAAATGCGCCTGCTGCGATTATGCAGACAGGGCCTAGTTTTCAATGAATTGTAGCTGGGAAAAGGCTCGGCTGGTGTTTTTCGAGGTGATAGTTTGGGAATTTAAAGCTCTGCCGAGGAATTCAGTGGTGAATTTCTAATTTTGGACTCTCTTTAAGCTTTCAGAGTGTTTAACAGAGAATTGCAGGCGCACAAAGGACAGACGATGAAGAATACCTGGTGAAGTAGTGAGCAAAGGTCGTGAATGCAGGTTGAACTCGTGCGCTGGAGGTCTCCTGGTCAATTTAGCAGGTTGACAGCGAACTTGGACGCGAGCGCATGAGGCAGAAATAACGACGAATGAGTGAAAAAAGAACGTAAAAACGCGATTTTGGCCATAATATAGATTTTTTAATACTTTGGCGCCTTTTTACGATGACGTCAGCAGGACGTTATTGGTGGGGTCAAGGTCGGATGACGTCATGCTGACGTCATCGGGTGACGTGGCGGGGTCTGGTTGGTCCACAGGGGCAGTGAGATGGCAGGACAGGTGGACCAATGGCAGGGCAAGAGACTGACGGGACAGCGTACCTGGGTGACGGAGCGATGACATGTTGATGACACGGCAATGACGTGAGCAGGCGGGATGGGGAAACCGGAACCAACAGTGGTTTCGTATCGCACCACTTCCTGTACGGGGGCGGTATCGGTCAGTTGTACCTCCGACGCATCGTGGTGAGGGCGCGTGGCAGCGGAGTGACGTCCTCAAAATACGGACGTCGGGAGTTAAGTTTCGGGCATCGGATGAGGTCCGACGTCATGGTGGCCGTTGGATCTGCGGAGGTTGATCGGACGATGGTCGGACGCCTGACGTGATGGGGAAATAGTACGGGTAACTGTCGGACATCGGAAAGACTCCGACGCGATCAAGGCCGTCAGATCTGGAGGGCCTGATCTAACGGTCACCGAGGAGGTGACATGGGCGGTGTATACGGAAGCGGGCGGAGGCAATAAAACATGTTTTGAACGCATTTCTAATGTATTTTGAAAAAACAATTATATGCGCTTAACCTTGGTTATATGGCGGAAAGTGGGTTTTTGATGCTTTTGCCCTTTGAAGCGGGTAAAGGTGGGGATTTAGGGCTTTTTATGGGTTTTTTATGTGCAAAAGGGGTAAAAATAGGGAAATTAGCTCATGAAGGGGAAGGGGTAGTTGGCATAGGTTCATCAACATGACCTGGTGTCATTTGATCCCTGACTCGAGACTTTATTGGCTATAATGCCAAGGGGGTGGGTATTTATAAGATTTTGGGATTTATACACCTTGGTGTTAGTAATATTAGGGAAAAAGGGGATATAAGGGATTTATATAGTAGGGTTAGTGTTAGCATGGATGAGAGGGTAGGTGGAGGGGAAACCATTGAGTTTATGTGAAACAAACTTGGTTTTAAGAGTAGATCAAAATGAAAAGATCTTTAGACAAGAAATGTGGCTTTTTAAAGATTAAGAACCACCATGAAACCTTAGTCTTTTCCAAGAGTCTAAGCTGATGGGGAATGTTAGAAATGAAATTGGAGGGGAGTGAGGGAAATTAGTCATGCTTCCTGCTGTGATCTTTTGCCTTGCTGCCCACCATCACCATTCTTGCAATGATAGGGATAACCTTTCTGCAACCCCAACTACCTACCCAGCTACTTACCTAGCATTTTTACTTCTTCTTGGAGGGTGCACTTGGACTTGCAGACCCTTACTTGCCTTTTCTTTTCTTTGGCTTTTTCTTTTGCTTTCTCTATCTACTTCGACCCTTATCTCTTCCAAGGTCCCAGATTAGGCTGTTGGGAGCCTTTTCTTCTCTACCTAAACTAGTTGTCTGCCAAGATTCAGCTGTTTGGACAGACTTCTTTCTCTAGTCTATAGCATAAAATTGAACACATGGCATGATCCAGATTAAACTGTTGGATCATCCATCAAAATTGAAATAAGGTCATCAACATTGAAAACACTTTACACACCCTCTTGCTCTCTAGGAAATATGGGATCTTTGTGAACTCAAAGCAGAGCATATTTGGATTTTCTCTTGCCAATCATGAAATATGAAACCTATTGGTATAGGTATCCAACAGTGGCTCCACATGGGGATGGTTTTTCTTTTGAAAGACCAAGAACAGCAGGTCAGATTGCCTTACTCTTTAGCTGCCCATGCCAATCTTTGAAATTTGCTGCATTAATGTGTCAAAATTGTGTGTTTCTTCCTTGGAAGACCTCTGATTCTATTTGCCTTTTGCTGTTTGGTGAATCACTTAGGAAACTGCATTTTTACAATCTAAATAGAAATAATATGTACATCTGTATATATACAAGGGAACCTGATGTTGCAATCATGGGAAACAGTCAAAATAATGCTTCAGCATCCTGCCATTGACAGGACCTTCATCCAAGTCAGTTTCAGTCAGACCTTTAAGGAAGTAAGTGTTGTTACCTTGTACTGCTTGGACAGCAAATGGTCCTCTCCATAAAGAATCAAATTTTCCATGTTTTCCTTTCTCTTCTCTTCTTGCATCCCATCTTAAAACTTTGTCTCCCACATTGAAATCTTCTGCTTTGGTTCTTCTATCAAAGGCCTTTTTTAATTTTTCTTGTAATATTTGCACTCTGCTGAAAACTTGTTCTCTAGTTTGCTGTAAACAGATTATCTGATTGATCCTCCTTTGCATATCATTTGGCTCTGCTTGACTCTCTTGCAGAAGCTTCATAACCGGCACTCCTAGTGATGAGGGAAATTTGGCTTCTAATCCATAGACTAACTCATATGGGCTGGTCCCAATTGATCTTTTTGTTGTTAGTCTATCTGCCCATAAAGCATTTACTAGTTTCTTATGCCAGTTCTTTTTGTTCTCTTCCAGCACTTTCTTTATGATATTTATTAAACTTTTGTTTGATGATTCAGCAAGGCCATTTCCTTGGGGATAGTAAGCAGTAGAATGGCCCAAAGTAATGTGAAATTTATGGCAGAAGTTCACCATTTTCTTGGATCTGAAGGCAGCAGCATTGTCTGTTATTATCTTGTCCGGACAGCCAAATCTAGCCAGTATATTGTTTTCCAAAAACTGAATGATTACTGAATCATTTGCTTGTCTGCATGGGGCAGCTTCAATCCACTTGGTGAAGTAGTCTGTTGCTGTTAAAATCCATCTGTGTTGCCCTGAAGATGAGGGATGAATTTCCCCAATGAAATCCAAGCCCCATTGTTGGAAAGGTCTCTCTGTTGCAATGGGCTTCAAAGGAAGTGGCAGCAACTGTCTTTTGCCTTCAAACAGTTGGCATTTGTGGCATGAGGCTGTGAATTTCTTAACATCAGAGAACATGGTGGGCCAGTAATAACCAGCCCTCAATATCTTGTCCACAGTGGACTTCCAGTACAAATGTCCACCACAGTCTCCAGCATGGAGATCTTGCATGATATTGTTAGTTTCATTCTCCATTAGACAGTGCAGCAATATACCTTCATGGTTTTTCCAAAGTAAATTTCCATCCATCACACAAAATCTAGATGTTTTCATTTTTAGGAACCTACACTTAGTTCTGGACAGTCCTGGGGGAGCACACAGGTTTTGTAACACATAGCAGATATCAGAGTACCAAGGAGATTGTTCAAAGGCTACATTGATCTTTGGAGTCGCCAGCTCTGTTTCACTGTCCAGTTGATTGATATCTAAGGCTTGGAAATTTGCTTCTGTCATTAATTTGGCCAAACCTTGCCCTTTTATCAGCTTTGTAGGTTTAATTTCAATGTCAAATTCTAGTATATTGGCAATCCATTTTCCTCTCCTGCCCTCTAAGTTTTCTTGGGTGAGAATGTCTTTGACAATAGGACTTGGTACATAAGCCACAACATGGGAGTAAAGGATGTAAATCCTAAAGTCCTTAATAGCTTTGATCAAAGCATAGGCTTGTTTCTCCATAATTTGGTACTTTAGAGGGGCATCTCTAAGAGCTCTGCTGAAGAAGGCAATAGGCTTCTCATTACCTTGGTCATTTTTCTGTAATAAAACAGCAGCAATAGTATGTTGGGAGGCAAAGGAGAAAATGATAAAGTCTCTGTCAAACTGAGGATTGGTTAACACTGGGGTTTGAGTTAATGCCAATTTTATACTTTCAAAGGCTTGTTTTGCTTCAACAGTCCATTTGACCTTTGAATCTTTCTTTAGCATATTGTTTAATAATCTGATTAGCTCTGCTAAATTCGGGATAAACCTTCTTAAAAAGTTAATTTTCCCTAAGAATGCCTGCAACTCCTTGACATTCCTTGGGTGAGGCATTTGTAGGATAGCTTGTATCCTATCTGGGTCAATTCTTATGCCATCTTTTGAAATAATGTGCCCTAAGAGTTTCCCTTCTTCCAAGCCAAATAATGACTTCTTGGGATTTAAGGAGATGCCATATTTTCTGCATGTTATGAAAATCTGTCTCAAATGTTTCAAGTGTTCTTGGTCAGATTTTGAAAAGGGTGTAAGATCATCTAAGTAAATGACCAAGAAGTCATGAATCTCTTTTGCAAAAGCAATATCCATTGCTCTTTGAAAAGTTGCCCCTGCGTTTTTCAATCCAAAGGGCATTTTTACATACTTGAAAGTTCCCCATGGGGTTGTGAATGCAGTTTTGTCTTGATCATCAGGGTGTACTAGGATTTGATTGAAGCCTGAGAATCCATCAAGCAATGATATCCTAGAAGCCCCTACTACTGTTTGGAGAATGTGATCCATTTTGGGTAAAGGATAGTTATCTTTGAGTGATACTTGATTCAAATTCCTTAAGTCTACACAAAGTCTAATCTCACCAGTTTTCTTTCTTGTAGGGACCAAATTTGAAATCCACTCAGAGAACCTGATTGGTGCTATGATACCGTCTTTGAACATTTTATGTAATTCTTTTTCAATGGAAGGAAGGAGCACAGGATTGATCCTTCTCAATTTCTGTTTGAATGGTTTTTTATTAGGCTTGAGGGGAATGGTATGCTGGATGACAGAGGTGTCATAGGACTTTAGATCCTCATAACCCCATGCAAAAACATCTTGAAACTCTTTAAAGAGGTCGATGTATTTGGGTTTTTGATCAGGGGGCAAAGAAGCAGATAGCTTTATTATTTTAGGCTTGTCAATAGTACCAATGTTGCATTCTTCAACTGCTGCATCTAATGGCTGCATCTTTGGTTTCCTGGGGACATCATTAGAATCAAAAATGTCCTCTAGTGGGGTAAGGCCTACTGGAAGGAAGTTGTCTTTGAGTTGTATGATTTCAGCTTCAGCGTTGCTGACCTCTTCACAGTCAATTTGGTGAATTTGCTGAATGTTTTCATTGTTGAAAATGGTTGGACTCAGTAATTGTTTTGCTGTTCTAGGTGACATTGGGTGAGCAGACTGTTGAAACTGTATTTGTGATGGACTTGCTCCATCAAGTATTTGTGATTGACTTGCTGATTCAGTGTCAATATATAATCCTGCAAACTCTTGTTGTGAGGTTAGAAAATTGTTTATTTGCATATCATTCTCAAATACTTGCCATTCTTTGACATTGTTTGGAATAGAGGGTCTGTATCTGACCTCGGCTGTGAAACAGTTATTGGGTTCTAATGGGAATTTGAAGGTGCTGGCAAATGTTGCCAAGCTGTGTGCATGGAGATTGTGGCCCCTTGAAATTTTTGTGATAACAAACTCAGAGAAGGTCTCCAATATTTCAATTACAGCAGACCTGTAGGACCTCAATCTTTTGTCATTGGTGACAAAACTTCCTTTTACTTGTTGAATTACTAGATCAGAGTCTCCCATGATGGAGAGCCTAGGAGCTTGTAATGACCTTGCTAGTTTGAGACCTAGTAACAGAGCTTCATATTCTGCCATGTTATTAGTGCATCTAAAATTTAATCTATAAGCCCTGCCTTCTGCATAGCCTTTCTCTTTGTTATGTATCCAAATTCCAGCTCCTGCCCCCAACTTGTTAACTGAGCCATCAAATTCTAGGACCCACAGGATATCCTGCTGGACAGGAGATTTAAAATTCTGTTCATGGGATGGCAATGTGAGCATGAGTTGGGGCTTCTTCTCCCATTTGTTTTCTAGGACAATTTCATCACTTGTTTGACAATCTTTGACAACTAGAGGAGGGATAATGTGTATTGTTGGGTTGATTGATGTTTGGCAGGTGATACTTGTTTGATCAATGTTTTGTTCTTGTATGAGTGTTTCGGTGCTAATGTCATTGTTTGAGAGGCTTGTGCTGTCATTGAAGAGGATGAAGGAGTCTATGTCCGAATGGACAGCATATATTGGAAAATTTTGAGGCTTTTCTTCACTGCTGACCATATACTTCATGAGTGTTTCCCTGTAAAGTCTTTTTGGTTGCCCAAAGACAGAGATAGTGGCATATGACATATCTAATTGCAGGGAGCCTTGGAGCTTGGCTCCCCATGATCTTGATAACAGCATCCCATATTTAGGTGGGATATCAGCGACTACAACATCCATTAGAATGGTTTTGTTGGGATATTGAACCAGAGACACACATAAATCTTTTATTAGGCCCAAACATTTGACTTGGCTAGAATCAAAGGAAAACAGGTCTTTGTATGGTCTTGTTATATCCAAATTTAATCTTTCCATGACTGCTTTTGGCATCAGGTTGTGAGAGGCGCCTGAGTCGAACATTGCATTATGCAGTATTTTATCATGAATATGCAAGCTGACATAAAAAGGTAAAACCCCTGTGACTATTGTTTTTCCATCTACCTCTGGGCCAAACAGTAATTCTGGAGTGTCATCTAGCACATTTACATCATCTTTGCTATTAGTGAGTTGAAGGGATTTCTTGATCTGCTGCTTATAGATGTCATGCTTGGCTAGCTCTGAGAGGGGAATTGCTATTTTTAGCTTGCCAATCTCTATGGCTAGGTCAAAAGGTTTGTCAACTTGGGTTTTAGAGTCACGGACAGCAGTCTTTTCTTTGTTCACCAACTCTTCTTGTTGGATTTCATCTTGACTTTGAGACCTGCTACTTTTACTCATGTCTTGAGGGGTAAAATTTGAATCAGGGTGAGAGGACGAAGTTGCCATGGGCTGTTGTAGTGGGGACAGTAGCTCAGTAACCTCCTCAACTACAATTTCTTCTGCAGGCAAGTTTATTTTGTCATTAGGTTCTGTGATCATGGTTTCTTTAGACCTCTGTTTATCCTTTATCTTGTCTGGCTGATTTACATTCACAGTCCGACTCCTTAGTTTGTACTGTTTATGGACTTCATAGACAGCAGTATCATATCCTTGTTTGAAGTCAAAGGATTCTCCTGATTTAGTTTGGAATGTTTTGATTTCATCCTCGTCATGGTCTTCTTGTGTTAAGAAAACATGGCTTTTACCATCCAGACCTATTAAGTTAATTTCAGGATCTTCATTGAGCTGATTGGATGTGGAAGTTTCTGCATAGTTTTCTTGAAAAGGGGGTCTAATGTCTTGGTCAGCACTTGTCTTTCCTATGTTTGGGTTCTGAGTTCTCCTAAAATTCGGATTTCTAGGAGGGTTGCTTTGTGATGCTTCCCATGATGACTTTCTTTCAACTGATTCCACTCTTTCACCCAATCTCTTCATGCTGTTTAGTATTGCATCCAGCTTTTGATCGAAACCCGAGGGTTCTTCTTTGAAGACAGTCCTCTTTTCCAACTTTGCCCTGTTTCTTTTGGCAATTAGGTTAGCCTCTACTGTGACAGCAACCCTTTGAGCTTCTGCAAGGGTTGGGGAATTTCTTTCCTTCAACTGATAGGCCATATCAGGGTCAAAACCATCAGGGAATTTATACAGGGCTAAATCAGGAGGAGGCCTTAAGTTCTGTGGAATAGCATTGTATACATTGTTAAACCTAGCACAATATTCCAAAACTGTCTCCTGGGGACCTCTCTTAATAGTGTCATATTCACCAAGTACGTGGAGAGGATCTTTCTTCTTCTCCCATCTCTCAGTAAAAGCTTCGTAAAGCTGATCTGGTGTTGTAATGGAGTTTGCATTGAGGGATCTGAACCAAGTTCTAACATCCCCAGTTAAACTTTGAACAAAAATTCTCATTCTGACAGTGTCATCATCTATTTCATAGGTCTCAAAGTGGTCTTGCATCTTCTTGGCATGCTGGATAGCTGTTAGAGAGCCATTTGAGTCAAAATATGAGATTTTACTTTGATAATCTTGAGGTAAAGCTGCAGCATTAGCTGGTATCTGCAGAGGTGCATACCTGTTGGCCATGTTTATGGGATTTATAGGGTTGACAGGAACAAATGGGACAGCAGGGATTACTGGTGTAACAGGGTTAATGGGATGGGTAACAAATGGGGGAGTGGTTGAAAGGGTATGTGTGGTGGGTGAAGATGTGAGAGGAGGACTTTGAGGTGTTGATGATGAACTAGGGGAACTAGGGGTGGACCGGAAAAGAACTTTGCAGGGAGTGGGAATGAGGATAGGTTGATCTGAACTTACATCTGAATCAGCAGGCTTCTCCTGCTTTTGCTGTCTCCTAATGTTCTTTGGAATGATATTCGGATTATCAACAATGATGGGTTGATTAGGGTCAGGGTTTGCCCTAGTGTGCCTTGGGTTTCTTTTGGGAGCCAGCTTCTAATTGTCCTTTTAGAGCTTATATAGGAGGTTTTATGTGTGCAAGGACTGGATGAGAATTTTGGAATAACTATATATGTTTCAAAGCTAGGATGAAGATTCCCTAACTAGCTCTTCCTTAAAGCTGTCCCTGTATTACAGAAACAGTTCTGAGGCCTCTTGGCTGGTTTCAGGCTTACTGGTAGCTTTGGAAGATAGATAGTAATTGAAAAATTTTAAGAACTCCCCAGTGGAGTCGCCAATTATGTTAACACCCAGGTTGTTCCCTATGACTCCCAAGGGAATACGGCCGGGGTAACCACTAACCAATCTTTGGGTTACAGTTCCTAGCCTAACTGCAACCAGAGAGGGCTCTCTCTTTATGATTTATCTTTGTTATATTTGTATTTTTAGGCTAGGTATTATGCTCAGGTTTTGTTTTGTGTTTTGGTTGAGGGATCTCTTTCAGGTCTTATGATGTAATAGTTTGATGGTGAGTTTCCATTGGGCAATGGAGTCTAGGTGCTGTGAGATGGTCTTATATGTTGAGTAGTGTTCTAACTGCAAGGCCTATTGCGTATTTAACAGACAAATTTAAACTTGAGTGATGATATGTGTCAACCAGCAGAAATCTGTTAAGAATTTTCTGTTATGTTGGTGAAATGAAAATGAACGCAGAGCACAGGAGCAAAGTATGAATTCCTGTGACAGTGGTCAATGTGAAAGATGTATTCTGAAAGTGCAGCAGCTTAGGAATCACACTTTATATAGATTACACCTGAAGAAAACATTTATAAACAACACAGATTGAACTCAGGGTGCTCAGTGAGCAAATCCTGGGAGTTATTCTTTTTCTCTATTGCTTAATATCGGAAATCAGATAGCGTATATGGATTTATAACAAAGCAAACTGAACATGGAGAGAGTTACAGAGACTTATTGCCTGGTAAGATACGCAGGGATCCAGCAATCATGAACAGGCACAGAACATCTTCAACACATCAAGCATCCACGAAATTCCATTACTTTCCTTTATTAACTTTCAGAAAACAATTACAGCATAAGAGACTGTTCAGGAGAAATTTCCAACAACCCTTGCTATCTCATGCGAAGGGGATTATATAGAAATATGTATACAAAATATCTCAGGTATTGAGTCATCTGAGAGAGAGAAAATATCTTCAGTGGTGTTCAGAAAGTAGGCAAGAAGTTATTACAATGTTAAATGCAGCGTAAATGCCCTTTATGTCTGTCAGAGGATTGTCTTGACTTTTAAGAGCCACTAAGTCGGTTGCATTACTCTGTATTAATTCTGGAGGTACGCATTTACTTTTGCCTGCGTAGTGAGTTTTCGGATTTGCCAGCTGTGGTTCCCTTTTTTCTGCTTTGTTGGCCTCTACATCCGCTGAGTTGGCTCAGCTTTGATTTTATGATGCCTGCTGACTTTGTTGACTGTTCTTTTCATCAAAATTTGTAGAAAAAACAGAAGTTGGTGTATGACTTACTGTTTACAAAATTCTCTGAATTGCATCTGTCCACCATTCCTGTGTAGGGAGCTGATGCTTGAGGATGACCTCCATTGTCTCTTCAGCTTCTGTGTATTTGAAAAAAGTTGGGGCTACATCAAACAAGTGATTAATTTCATTCATTATAAAAAGTAGATTTTCTATCTTACTATAGAAAATCTGTCCTGTAATAGGCCCTGTGTCTTCTGAAGTGCTGGCCTTCTCATTGACCTGTGCTGAGGCAAAAACATTTACTCTTTTAGCATACTGTTCATGGGTGAATAATTTCCCTCCGCTGTTCAGTAAGCTAGGGAGTCCTCTATTCTGCAACACTTGAAACTTCTCCATGAACTTATTTACCTCTGTCTGCATATCCTGGGTTCTCCTGTCCAATGTCTGCACTAGACTTCTAAGAGTAAGAACCCTTTTGATCATTTGAATAGTCTCAGTTCTATTTGTGATTCCAATGGTGGCCAACTGAGAGCTTGTTTTGTGATTGAGCACATTGATCATTCTTGTAGCAACTTCAGGCATGTTTCCCAATAAGGCCCTTGATGTTCGGATTTCTCTCTGTGCCTTTGGAATGAGCTCTAGTTGCTCATGGATTGTCTCGATGTATGGCCATTGGTTGTTGATGGATTTACCAATATTGGACCATATCATTGCTCTGATTTCTGCTATGATTTTATCTAGCTTGAGCTCATTCTCAAGCTCCTTGATCCTGTCTTTAAGAGCTTTGATTTCCTTGGCCTTTTCTCCCACCTCTCTCTTTGTCTTATCATGCCTTTCATTTACCTTGGCCAGCTTTTCCTTAGTTTCGTTCAGCTCTGTCATCTGGGCTTCCAAAATTTGTATTTCATTCTTTAACTTCTGCATATCTAGGCTCTGATCTGTGCTGATGGGTGCTGCTGAAGTAGATGTGGCTGTTTGTTCAGCCTGCTGAGGTGGAGGCACCGTAGTAGGAACAGTCTCCTCAAGATTGATGACTTGAGGAGGAGGCTGAGATGTCTGCCCTTCTTGTGCTTGTTTTGATGATGCTTGTAGAGGTGCTTGTGTAGCTTCATATTGCCCCAATTTTTCTTGTGCCTTCACAAGCTCTTTGTAAATGGAAATTAGCAGGTCAGTAGAATCCTGCTCATACCTTTGCTTAGCTACCTCATCAGTCTGTGGGTGGATAGTGGCTGGAATTTTGATCTTCTTTCTCAGTGCAGCCATGTCAGCATCTCTAAGTTTCAGGATCTCTTGTATCCCTTTGATGTCATTGGGATTGTGCCCAATTTCTACAATGATTTCCTCCAGGGCTCTTATCCTGTTGTCTTTGGCCTGAGAAGAGGCCCTCTCCAGTTCTAGCTGGGAAGCTGTGGCATTCAGACTGCTGGTTAGTTTGTAATTATCCAAAGTCTTGTCGGCCAATGAAGCATACACCATTTCTCCAGTTTGCTTATGCAGCTCAATTTTGTCCATAGGGTGTATGTCTTTGGCAAGTACCTCTAGATTGGTCCTAAGGTAGTCAGCAGTGGATTGTGGCCGGAGTGCTGTAGGCATAAAGTGACTCATTGTCAATTTGCCTTCACTTACATCAAAAGCAGACATAAGTCTCTGCTGATTGGAAGGAGCCATGTTTAGCAGGTGATTGTACAATTGTACCTTGATAGGGTCACTCCTTCTCTTGATGTCTATGAACTGCTGCTTAATGCTTACTTGTCCCTCTTTCTGCTGGCTGGAGGAGCTGACCTCCCCTCCCATGGTCCTGTCTTGTTCCTGCTGGAAGGAACTTGCTGAAGTTTCTCTGCTGGGTGGGCCCATGCCCAATGCCTCTCTTATTGCTATATCCTCCTCTGGAAAATCATTGAGTCTCTGCCTTTTCTCTCCCTGGTCTATAGAGGATGTCAGGGGAGTCTCTCTGTCTCTTTTTCTAAAGACAAATGTATCCTCCTTTTGAGGGGTTTGGAGGACCGAGGCATCAAAGGTAGTGTCTTGTCTTGTAGGCCCCGTTCTTTCAGTGGTCTGAGGAGTCTCCACTGTTTTCTTTTGCTGGGCAGACTGCTCCTGCCCTTGTTCTTCTTGATGTTGTTGATCTTGCTGTTCTGATTCTTCTTGCTGCCCTTGCTGCTCTTGCTGCCCTTGCTGCCCTTGCTGCTCCATCTCTTTGCCTTTTTCTGCGATGTTTTCACCAGTTCTTGTAGCTTGATGTTGGGCAGTTGAGGAGGAGGCTGCTGCTCCAGTTTGTGTGCTTGGCAGTGAGGGGACCTGTGAATAAAACTCAAGGTCAGCCATCTTCTTGAGGTTTCTTAGAGCTCTTTGATTAAGCTCTTCTTGGGTCACATCTTCTTCTAAAGTTCCTCTTTTCCACTTGCTTTGGTTGGCATATTTTTCTAAGTTAGGAAGGCTATAATGTCCATAAGCAGATAATTTGTATTTGAGCCTCCTCATTGTAATGAAGTTATTGGGGTCATAGGGTTTCCATACGAAGCTGTATTTGAGACCAAGGCACAGAAGTATTCTATCTACCTCTCTCCACCCTTCATCCCTCTCATTGAGAAGTAAATGGCCAAGTTGATTTCTGATTTTTAACTGTGCCTTCTTACCTTTTCCTGAAAAGTGGAGCATATCCACATAACCAAACTGCCTGAAGTATTCCAAGGCAAGTAGCCTCATAGGCACAAATCTAGGTAGTTTAAATGGGGGCAACTCACACCCATATAGCCTGATAACGGTGTGGTGTTGGTAGAAATACCAATCCCCAATACTGTATGCTTTTGATAAATGCAGGAGTCTTTGCATTTCGTCTGTCAATCTGGGAGGAGGTGAACCCAACAGTAGAGTCAAGGCTGGATGGATGAAAAGATCAATAAATTCGCAGTAGGTGTATGGAGAACAGCTTACTATGTGAAAAACGGATGTCCAATACACTACTGATCTCAGATTGCCCTGTGCATCTACTCTCTTCTTTGGGAAGGAGAACTTATCATGCTGGAAGTATAGGAGCAGATGATATAGGTACGAGGTGTATCTAAATACCCTTTCTCTTGATAAATTCATCAATTGATCATGCATCTTATCTGATATGTATGTGGCATAATCATAGTGGATTGGCTTCTTTCCTGGGGAAAACATAAGCATCATTTGTAGAACAGTTTCATCCACATACTCCACTGAATCATATCCCAAGATGGGACTGATCATGTCAACAAGGTCTAAGCCCAACTGGTTGAGGTAGAGATAATGGATGGGAGGAATTTGCACAGTATCAGCTTTGATGAAAATCTGATTAAGCTTTGTGATTTGTGCCTCTGTTATCCTGGCTCCCTGTACTATTAAATCTGCTAATGACAGAGGGACCAACTTTTGATCTGTCTGGAACTGCAACATCTCCCTGATGGCTTCAGGGGTAATGAGGAACAGAATTGAGCCTGCAGAGTCTAGCACTGCCCTCTGGGATGCATCATAGTGTTCAGCAACTATGTGCACAAGCTCAGGGAATTGATTAACCTGAGGAAGCTTGAATATTGGGAGGAATGAATCCCAAATTCCCAGGATGTCTGTCCCCCTCTCATGTTTGATCTTTATTTCATTTAGGATTTGCAAATGAAACCTGCTTCTGCTCAACATCTCCTCTGATATCTTGTAGTCCAAGTCTGCTAATGCTCTGGTGTCCAATGTTCTGTTAGGGACATTCAAGGGAGCCACATTGAGGGCTATAGGAGCTACAGGGGGGTCCATGACTCCTGTTTTAGGATTTCTGCTTGCTCAAGGACCGTGTTACTATGCAGAGTAACACCACCAGAGTTCTCTTTGCACAGAATGAAAATGCCTGGAAAAAAGGTGAATGCAGGGTCTATAGTAGTTCAAATGCTGTTTGATAGCAACTAAGACCAAAGTTTAGCTTTCTCTGGTGTCTTTTAATGGTGAAATTTGGTTTCAAATGCGCCTGCTGCGATTATGCAGACAGGGCCTAGTTTTTCAATGAATTGTAGCTGGGAAAAGGCTCGGCTGGTGTTTTTCGAGGTGATAGTTTGGGAATTTAAAGCTCTGCCGAGGAATTCAGTGGTGAATTTCTAATTTTGGACTCTCTTTAAGCTTTCAGAGTGTTTAACAGAGAATTGCAGGCGCACAGAGGACAGACGATGAAGAATACCTGGTGAAGTAGTGAGCAAAGGTCGTGAATGCAGGTTGAACTCGTGCGCTGGAGGTCTCCTGGTCAATTTAGCAGGTTGACAGCGAACTTGGACGCGAGCGCATGAGGCAGAAATAACGACGAATGAGTGAAAAAAGAACGTAAAAACGCGATTTTGGCCATAATATAGATTTTTTAATACTTTGGCGCCTTTTTCGATGACGTCAGCAGGACGTTATTGGTGGGGTCAAGGTCGGATGACGTCATGCTGACGTCATCGGGTGACGTGGCGGGGTCTGGTTGGTCCACAGGGGCAGTGAGATGGCAGGACAGGTGGACCAATGGCAGGGCAAGAGACTGACGGGACAGCGTACCTGGGTGACGGAGCGATGACATGTTGATGACACGGCGATGACGTGAGCAGGCGGGATGGGGAAACCGGAACCAACAGTGGTTTCGTATCGCACCACTTCCTGTACGGGGGCGGTATCGGTCAGTTGTACCTCCGACGCATCGTGGTGAGGGCGCGTGGCAGCGGAGTGACGTCCTCAAAATACGGACGTCGGGAGTTAAGTTTCGGGCATCGGATGAGGTCCGACGTCATGGTGGCCGTTGGATCTGCGGAGGTTGATCGGACGATGGTCGGACGCCTGACGTGACGGGGAAATAGTACGGGTAACTGTCGGACGTCGGAAAGACTCCGACGCGATCAAGGCCGTCAGATCTGGAGGGCCTGATCTAACGGTCACCGAGGAGGTGACATGGGCGGTGTATACGGAAGCGGGCGGAGGCAATAAAACATGTTTTGAACGCATTTCTAATGTATTTTGAAAAAACAATTATATGCGCTTAACCTTGGTTATATGGCGGAAAGTGGGTTTTTGATGCTTTTGCCCTTTGAAGCGGGTAAAGGTGGGGATTTAGGGCTTTTTATGGGTTTTTTATGTGCAAAAGGGGTAAAAATAGGGAAATTAGCTCATGAAGGGGAAGGGGTAGTTGGCATAGGTTCATCAACATGACCTGGTGTCATTTGATCCCTGACTCGAGACTTTATTGGCTATAATGCCAAGGGGGTGGGTATTTATAAGATTTTGGGATTTATACACCTTGGTGTTAGTAATATTAGGGAAAAAGGGGATATAAGGGATTTATATAGTAGGGTTAGTGTTAGCATGGATGAGAGGGTAGGTGGAGGGGAAACCATTGAGTTTATGTGAAACAAACTTGGTTTTAAGAGTAGATCAAAATGAAAAGATCTTTAGACAAGAAATGTGGCTTTTTAAAGATTAAGAACCACCATGAAACCTTAGTCTTTTCCAAGAGTCTAAGCTGATGGGGAATGTTAGAAATGAAATTGGAGGGGAGTGAGGGAAATTAGTCATGCTTCCTGCTGTGATCTTTTGCCTTGCTGCCCACCATCACCATTCTTGCAATGATAGGGATAACCTTTCTGCAACCCCAACTACCTACCCAGCTACTTACCTAGCATTTTTACTTCTTCTTGGAGGGTGCACTTGGACTTGCAGACCCTTACTTGCCTTTTCTTTTCTTTGGCTTTTTCTTTTGCTTTCTCTATCTACTTCGACCCTTATCTCTTCCAAGGTCCCAGATTAGGCTGTTGGGAGCCTTTTCTTCTCTACCTAAACTAGTTGTCTGCCAAGATTCAGCTGTTTGGACAGACTTCTTTCTCTAGTCTATAGCATAAAATTGAACACATGGCATGATCCAGATTAAACTGTTGGATCATCCATCAAAATTGAAATAAGGTCATCAACATTGAAAACACTTTACACACCCTCTTGCTCTCTAGGAAATATGGGATCTTTGTGAACTCAAAGCAGAGAATATTTGGATTTTCTCTTGCCAATCATGAAATATGAAACCTATTGGTATAGGTATCCAACACTAGGTATTGATAGGTGCGCGTAGCAACGTGCACACAGGGTCAAACATGGACCATCGAAAAACCATCAGACATCTCTAGGGTGTGGAAACCTGGTTCTAGCGCCCTCCCATACTACTTTGGGTGAGACCTCAGCCTGCACTCCATGGACTGTTTCCGAAAGGGCCAGTAGTACTGGGATTTATTTGGCTAAATCACATCTGGACCTGGGTCAGGCACATACAAGCCAACAAATTGTTCTGTCGCCGGGACCGGGATCTGCATAAGGGATGTCTAATGTCGTGTCACTAGAATCCAACAAAGGAAGAAATTGAAGGGTATTTGGACAAGAAGATTCATGAGTTCACAGCACAGAAAAACAAGAATCTACGAGTATATAAGGAATAGTGGTTGGAGCACTACTTATATACAGAAATCCACGAAATTTTCTTTGCATCCTTTCCTTCTAAGTTGTATGAGTGGATCACGAAGCTAGCAGATAGTCAAGGAAGGTCTAGGCTCAACAAAACAATCATGTGGACTCCAGAATTAGTGTGCATACTAGAAGCGTCAGGAGATAATATCGTGCGAGTTGTGGAACATTGGCTCGACCGAATTATAGGAGGATTTATCACTGACTTTGCAGTAGATACGACCGTCAACTACAGTGATGTGAAGTGACACTTCCTCAAGGGACCACGAGGTAAGTAAATTAAATCTTTGAACACTTGGATTAAGATGCTATTATGTGAAAATCAGGTTATGCGAATATGTTTGGGACTACGCAAAGTGGGAAGATCTACAGAAGCAAAAGTAGTGAAGAACTAGAAACCAGTCCCTTAATTTCACCCTTATGGGAAAGCGAGGAAGATCTCGCGAAATTCTCTCCAAGAAGCACGGTCAGTCTGATAAGGCAGCAGATTTTGTGCTTACCACCTCCACCTACACCACCACTCATCTCACCCTCCGCACCACCATCTCCACCCACCCCACTTCCGCCACCACCACAGTTCAGTATGGCAAGTGCAATTAAACTACCGGCATTCAGAGGAGTAGGGAATGAAGATCCGGACCAGTTCTAGTTCGTGGTAAGGGTGGTATGGGAAGCACAAGGAGTAGTGGACGAAAATATCAAGAAGGCTACACTGGTAAGCACGTTGTAGGATCGTGTGTCAACATGGTACATCAAGAATTCTAATGACCATCGAAACGTAGGAATCGCAGAAATCTAGACTGCGTTGAATAGGGAATTTAGCAAACTAAAGTCGGAGACACTATCAATTATCGGGTTTAAGGAGATCGTGATGCTCCTGGGTGAGACCCCTTGGGATCTGGACCAAAGGCTGAAGGGTATGTTTCATGAAACCAACATGATTTTTACAGATGGACAGCACCGCGCATGGTTTTTAGCGTCACTAATGCCGCACTTAAGGACGGTGCTATCACAACAAAAACTTTCCACCCAGGCCGAAGCTTTGGAGATGGAAATGACATTGCATGAGACCCCTATACAAGACCCTGGTCTGGGAGTCCAACAAATCCACGTGCAACTGCAAAATCTATGTCTAGAGATGCAGAGTTTGAAACAGGACAGGACACTATGGCCAGAGGTGCGCGAGGAGGTATGGTGCATAAAATGCAAAGGCCGGGGGCATGACAAGGACCATTATCCAGTGTTCGTGAATTACTTGGCAGGAGGAGGGCCAATGCCGTTAAGACCTGAGGCACAGGAAGGACCAAATGTGACGCTTAAACTATGGTGCGTGATTTGTCAGATAAGAGGAAAAAGCACTACATATAATTGTCATCTATTGCAAAAGTCTGCGTAGATGTCCCAACAATTGTTTTGTAATTTCTGCAAGTCGATAGGCCATGATGAGCACACCTGTAGAAGCTATGAACTAATGATGGATCGAACTCCTACCTACAGGGTGCAGACCAAAACGCGAGCCCTCAACCCAAATACAGGAATGGCGTGAGCTAGATTCCAAGGGCGCAGACGAGTTCGAGGTAGAATGGGACCAGGAAGGGGTCGCGGACAACTAATTTGTTACAATTGCGGAGGGCCAAGGCACTATGCTTGCGATTGTATGAACTCAACAAGGACATCATCTGTGTACTGTACTCATTTTGATCATGAGGCATAAGACTGCCCTACCTTAATAGCAAGGTTGCGCGAAAAAGGGGTACTCCAGCCTCCTCCGACTCAAAATTTGCAGATGATGAGGTCTGAGCCGCACGAAGAAGACTCGAATGTAAACATGATGCTCAGGAGAGGTATGACCACTGGCAATGATAAAGGTAAGAAGTCAGAAGAAAGTGCGTGGGTTTGCGAGGCTCCTACAAAGGAACCCGAATTTGATTTAGAGCATGCGAAGGAGACATTCGTGGAAGCTAAGAAGAGCTTCATAGAGGCCTCCACTTCAAGTAGTAAGGATCAACTAGAACTAGGGATGGATCCTTCAATGCTCACTACCTTTCTAAAGACATGCATGAAACTTCTACGCGAAGGTAAGCGAGTAAAAGGACTACAGGAACTTATCACTAGGTGTGCGGGGTCAAGATAACTGTGCGTGGTCCGGAAACTTGGAAAACATGCATTGTGCACAGGAAGGGAAATGAGGTTGACTGCGCAAATCGACGAATATGAAATGTATCAGGTAATCCTGGATCTCGAATCGGATGAGAATGTACTACCGAAACAAACATGGAAATGCATGGGCAGACCCACGCTACAATGGTCTCCTATGCAGTTGCGAATGGATAACCAACAGAAGATCATGCCTATGGAAAGATTGCAAGGGGTAATAGTGGATATTGAAGGTGCAAGTGCAGAGGAGGATTTTAAATTGATAGAGATTGTCGATGACAGCAATCCCTATCTCGCGCTACTAGGAATACAGGGCCACCAATATGAACGGAGTCATAAATCTGAAGAAGCGCAAAATGATCTTTGAGATAAAGTCACTACGCATAGTAGTACCGCTAGATCCAGCTGAGGGAGCACAATACACTAAACCGATGTGCGACAATGATAGTGATGATGATCTCAACTGCATCTACAAGATAACTACATGAGAACAAGATTGGGTGAATCCAACTACAGATGGAAGGATTTTGTGGGAGCGTGAAAGCTCCTGCACTTGAGATTCAGACGAAGAAGTAGAGTCATGGTAGAATCGGTTGCACGAAGTAACAACGCTTAATTGCAACATGATGGTTAGATCACTGTGTTGCATGACAACTGAGGTCAGGGATCTACCCATATATGATGGGTCGACAGCGGTGGATGAATTCCTAAACAAATTTGAAAGCGCAATACCAAAAAAGCAGCGGTTCAATGCTCTGAAATGGGCACTGCGCGCGACACTCACAAGGTGGTGGGGTATGCACCAGGGAAGTTTTGAGGACTGGTGCAGATGCAGAAGGATGATGCCCCTATGATTTGGAAAACCCCAACTAAGGATGAGAGCCGGTTACCAGGGGAAGAACAACTTGTGCGCCCATATTTCCCGATGCATACAGACAAATGACATGCAACCCGCACAAACGCACACCACTCCCAGAATAGAGAATTGCAACAAAACACAGTAGCAGGAAAGGCGAAACATGTGAGGGACTATCCATGGAGAAGCATTCGACAGGGCATGCAAAGTGTTGAACAGGGTTCACTAGGTGAAACGCACTGACTAGGACTTGCGTGTACCAGTAGTTCGATGGGCCTATAGGACCATGTGCAAAACCCTGACCGTGAAAACAATTCCAAGGGTGCGGAACAGGGTAGGGACTATAATTTTTTAGGGGCATGCAATGATGAATCCACACATAATAGCACCTGCAGGTGTGATAGTGCGCAAAGCCTAGGATGAAGAAATCACATAGCTATATGAGGTCGAACACATAAGGCTTCAGGAAGCCATTCGGCAGGGGAACCGTAAACTTCATGAACTTGAAAAGGACCAGGTACGACTAAGGAAGAAAAGAATTTTGATGGATGCAAAGGTCAAGAGGCTGGAAAACAAGATCAAGCAAGCATGTCTCATCAATAAACCAAGGATGGCAAGGCATGGGACAAATGATCCTACCAACGAATTAGAAGACTATCACCAAGAATTGATTAGTCTACTGCGATGGCTAGGACCACATATCACCAAACACAGTAACCAGGGGAATGCACTGCATACAATAAAGCGCGCAGCGCTGACTATCGCAAGGGAAATTGAGCGTTTTCTGTGGACTATCTTGAGAGGCGAAATGGAGCCCCGCACGGGTGGTGCGACCACTTGACTAGTCATAGGAAGAACAGTCTCAGTGCTCCAGGCAGTTGAAAGGGAGCGCAGGACTATAAAAGAATCTACTTGGGAGTTGCACGATAAGGGAGATGCATGTAGAGTCAGCATGTCACAAGGTTCACACCCACACACAGAGCACTGCGCTACCACGCGGGTAGGTTGGGAAGTGACCGTTGGTGTCACTGTTCATGACGGGATTTCCGGTTTGAGGCCAAATGGAGAGGTGGTAGACATTTAAGACAACATTTATGGGCAAGATTTTGGAAAATCTACCATGAAGAAAGCATTGATGGCCCGGAATTGGGGGGAATGGTCGAATTTGAATTAAAAAGATTCTATAAAACTCCAGGGGCTAGCCACGAGACAACACTTGTTCACTTCAGACTTGAGCGGTGGAATACAACACAGACTGTTGAGCGTCGAGTGATATTCGAGCCCCTAAGTTAGCGAAAGATTGCATATAGTACAGATAAGATGACGGATACCAAGGCAAGTTGGGCTTTGAAGAAGGAACCGTCAGTGAGGCTATGCCAACCCATATGGTACACGATGTTCTTGAAGATACTGGGGTCACACCAGAAATCCTGAAATCACCTCGGACGCTGAGATTGAAAAAAGATAAGGAGACAATGGGACCAGTCCACATGTCCCTGAGGAATCTGCGATTCGGTAAGCTATCAATGGAGGAAAAGGGCAAGGTTGTCAACATTGAGATAGATGAAGAGGAGGAGGACTTATAGGCTCTGATTGCCAAGGTGGAGGAAGAAGAAGACGTAGAGGCGGATATCCAACCAATGCACTCTGCAGCAAAATTTCTCGAGTATGTCCCTCCGTGAAAGGGGAAAGCTAAGATACCAAAGGATCTGGATGCAACGAAGAGTGCACTCCAAACTCCACTCCTGCATAATGGAATTACCTTTGAGGGTCCGCTCCTAGGACATGTTCCTACCCTAAAATTTGAAGACTAGGACCTCACAGAAAACGAGAAGTTCCCACACTTAGAGACGGAGAGCATAATGAAATAGAATACGAAGGGGCTGGTGGTCACATTACAGCCACAAAAATGGTTGTGTGGTGTGGAGAAGGTCAGGTTGCTTCATCTACTGTGGGTACCACACTTTCACCACTTGTCCATCGCCATTTTTGTCATCAGGTAGCTGCTTTTCCTGGTGCATGATGGGTACTTATGGCTGGAGAAGCCTATTCCCATCACGGTGGATCTCATCCATAGAATTTCTCGGCTTCCATGTAAGGAAAAGGACCCCACAATGATAGTAGGAAAGAGTGGCAATTTGTCTCTCACAGTAGCCATGAAGAAAAAATATAGGCTCGAGAAGAAAAAGAGAGGTTACGCCATCAGCAGTATCAAGGATAAAGGGTGCACGTAGCCACCCAACTCCTGGCCAGCAAGGTAATGAGAAAATGTCACGGCGATGAAGTACCAGTGCCAGTAGTTGCATTGGCCGAACAATGCATGGAGGGGGTCTAGTTCAATTGGGTTGAGTTCCTCTACGAAGAATTTTTTCTCAACTGCAAGGAAGCCCAGGAGCTTTGCTCATCAATGGACAGTGCACAATAGTCTGCGGAGCTTTGCAGACTTCAAGGTGGACATGCACAATATTTACATCAGGGCACGAAAGGATCTGATGCAGCAATGGCCAAAGCTCCCATTCATAGCCACTGATGACGTCATATTTACAGTGTTAGAGTCATGGCCTCCCAAGTGGCAGGCCCTGGATTTGCCGGAGTTGGATAAGACAGCAGTGTAGAAAAGGAAGGATGATGCCAAGCAGTGTGTCACCCAACTGGCAGAGAAAAGGCACAACAAAAAAGTGGTAACCAAGGTCAAGGCAACCCGCGAAGCGGCACAGGCATCCACGGAGGAAAAGAAGGCAGTCGAAGCAGCAGCAGCACAGACATCAGAGGTTGAAACAGTGCAGGCAGAGGAGGGCCAAGTAGTGTCTACCGAATAGGAGGCAGAGGACATGGACCTTGCAGAAGAGATCACGGATCCAGGAACCACCTCAACCCAACTTAAACGGCCATGCATCACAGAAATATCGGGTCCCAGAAAAGAGGGTCAAGGCCTCGAAGCTAGCCATTGACCGAATCACCTTAACTGAAGGTGACCTCCATGAAATCAACAAGACGATTCGCATTATCACTAGTGAAGCGCTCCAAGACTTCATGACAGAGCAGCAGAATGTGTTGGGGTCCCTCAGGATGCAGTTGCAAGAGTTAAAAATGTGGCCCCCTCAGGAAGGTATCATGTCTACGCGTGAGGATGGCCAACACAATAGTGTTGCCAGAAGGAGCATTGGTATCAGCAGATGCGATGGACCGAATGATGGTTAGCATGATGAAAGGCCTTTGCCTTAATATAACTACCCTTCACTGAGAAATGCTCTATCAGCTACAGGATGGAATAACAGCAGAGATGCGCGCCAGGGAGAGCTACGTGATCTAGGTTCTAAGTGAGCAGAAGATTAATATAGAATAGCTTAGCTTGCTGCATGACAAGCTGGTGTCGCAGAACAAATAGCTGGTGCAGACAGTAGATGGCGCTTGTTGACACATCCTAGAGCTGGATATTGCAGTAGATCTACTGGTAGAAGTGTGGATTCACAGTCTAGCAAGTGGACTCTACGCTGCTAGAGAGGAAACAACAAAGGTGCACCTAGAGCTGAATCTCCAGATTGTTGAGCTACAATTGAAGGCGCAACCTTCCACTCCCCTAGAGGTCAGAGAACAGCACACCAGCGCTATTGTAGCATGGATGGAAGAGATTGGAGGTGCAATGCGTAACTGTACCACCATGTTGAAGCAGGGACTTGAGGTCCTCACAATGTTGCAGGAGGACCCCAACATTCAGCGGATGGAGACAGAGGCACACAAACTCCAGCAAAAATATGAAAACATCAGAGGGACTACGCAGATAGTAGTCCTTACTCAGCATCTTGGAAAGATGCAGCAAGACAAGGCATTAAAAGAGTAGGTGGATGTGGCGCACCATAAGGAAGCCATTCTCAAAGCGCGCATCCATCCATGGATTGACGAAGCCTTCACAATCATAGCAAATATCGAAGGAAAGATCGCACTAATTCAGGGGATGCAGGTACAGATGCAGCGCACCACGCCAGAAATAGAGGGCTCAGAAGACAAAATGCAGCAGGTGCAGCAGGCAGTAACTCAGTGTGTTTCCGACTTTCAGGCCATTCGGGACCAGTTGGAGGGACTCCGCACCAAGATCACCCCGCCGACAAAGTGACTCAAGGGAAAGTCACGATGTTTGTGTTGGGGGCCTATTGGGCATGGAATCCACCCACAGCATGTTTTGGGGCACAAAGCCCAAGTTTTGGTCAAATTTGTTGTAAGACTCTGCAAATTGCGAGTGCAAAGCGTGAAATGTACATTGAGTCATAGGTTTGTTCACCCTAAGTAATGTAAAGTAATGTAATGTCATGTTGGCCTACCCATGGTCTGCGGACCATGGGATTGTATAAATAGAGCAAGGCTCTAATTTGTAAAGAAAATTAGAGATAGATGAGCATGGATGAAGTCTAGAAGATAGCGAATAGAGAAGAAGTGTAAGTGTCTTGGGTCATAGTAGTAGGAATAGGCTTTGTAGTTGAGTGCACAAAGGCCTAGTAGAGTCCGCAGTTGAGTGCGTGGACCCCTGCAGCTGAGTGCACAAGGCGAAGTTGAGTCTGTAACCCAAGAAGAAGAATAATAAAGAGAAGATTGATTCTAAATACTATGTATCTGTTTTTGTATGGTTTTCCATGCATTTATATTGTTTTGTTCATCACGCGCACTTATAGGGACACTGAACATTGTTAAGTATAATTGGGCTCCTATAGATAAGTAATCAAATAATCTCAGGTTAATAATAAGGAACTTGGGTAATAACATGGATCACGCCTCGAACAAGGTTGCATGAAGGTAGCATTGTGGGCTGCTAGGTACTGATAGGTGCGCATAGCAGCATGCGCGCAAGGTCAAACTGTGGACCACCAAAAAACCATCAGACATATATAGGGTGAGAAAACCTGGTTCTAGCACCCTCCCATACTACTTCAGGTGAGACCTCAGTTCGCGCTCCATGGACTATTTCCGAAAGGGCCAGTAGTACTGAGATTTGTTTGGCTAAATCACCTCTGAACCTGGGTTAGGCCCATACAAGCCAGTAGCTACCAATTGAGCTTTGTATTTCTCCACCTTTCCTTCTGTGTTCATCTTCTTCTTGAACACCCATTTGTTGCCAATGGGTTTCCTTCCAACTGGCAACTCCACCAGATCTCAAGCCTCATTTTTGTGCAAAGATGTCATTTCATCAGCCATCGCCTCTTTCCAGAGTTTTTCATCCTCTGAATCTACTACTTCCCTTACATTTCTAGTATCATCATCAGTAATACATAAAGAAAGATTTGAACAAAAAGTAGATGGACTATACCTTAGTGGCTGCCTTCTTTCTTGAACTAATCTTCTCACATCTGGAGTTTGTGGCTCTTCATCTTCTGATTCCTCTTTTGTTATAGAGTCTGTTCTTCCTCCTTTATCTCAAACTCTATCTTCTCAGGTTCCTTTGGTAGGATTTCATGTTTAATAACATATTTCACCTCTCTAAACACCACATCTCGGTTATACACAACCTTTCTTGTTTCTGGGTTCTAAATCTTATAACCTTTTAAACCATCTGTATACCCAATAAAGATGAACCTTTCAGATTTACTATCCAATTTTTTTCTTTTCTCCTTTGGAACATGTAAATACGCATCACATCCAAATACCCTCAGATGTGAGAGAGAAGGTTTCTTACAAGTCAAAACTTCTTATGTAGTCTTATCTTCCAACGTTGATGAAGGTGATCTACTGACCAGGTAACATGCAGTCTCCACCGCCTCTGCCTAGAATTTCTATCCCAACTTGGCACCACTGAGCATTCCTCTTGCCATTTCCATCAATGTCTTATTCATTCTTTTAGCAACTCCATTTTTCTGAGGTGTGTATGGAGTAGTATTCTTCTGTTCTATACCACACTTATTACAAAACTCTTTAAATTCCTTCTTGCAAAACTCTCCACCCTTATCTGTCCTCAGCACCCTTATCTTATTGTCTATCTAGTTTTCCACCAGAGCCTTAAATTCTTTAAAACTATCAAAGACTTCATATTTCTTCCTAAGGAAATATATCCATGTATTCCTTGATGAGTCATCTATAAATGATACATAGTACACATAGTTTCCCAGTGATGGAACCGACACAGGTCCAAACACACCAATGTGTACAAGATTTAATATATGTTTCGCCCTCTTACCACCAGAGGGGAAACTCACCTGATTTTGCTTCCCATATACAAAATTTTCACAAAATTCAAAATCTAGAGAGAAATTATACATGTGTTCTATCATACCTTTACCATGAAGTATTCGAAGGCCCTTCTCTCCAATATGTCCAAGCCTTTGATGCCATAGCATGGTCTTTTCTCCAAAGACCACTAGATTTTATGCTCCACTTTCAGGAACCACAAAACTATTGCACCCATAAATAATAGTACTACCTTGAAGCTTGTACAGAGTTCCAATTTGAACTCCCGCATCAATACTAGTGATCCCCAAACCATATTGCAGGTATATTTCTCGAACACTATTTTTGCACCTGCATCATTCAACTTTCTTATAGAAATCAAATTTTTGGCAAATGCAGGAATATGCAGAACACCCAGAGTGTTCTAATCCTTCCACCTTGCAACTTCAACTTGAATTTTTGGCGACCAATAATTCTAGCCTTCCTTTCATCCCCTAAGAATACATCACCACCATCAAATTTCTCATACTCGTAGAACCACTCTCTATGGGGAGTGAAGTGAAAGGATGCACCTAATTCAATCAACCATGCCTCATGATCTACATGTGTACTTGAAGAAGAATCCAAGTACACATCCCCACCTTCATCTGAGGTGTTTTTCACCTCTGGAGAAGGAGCATCATCAGATCCCTTTCCTTTCTTAAGAGCTTTATATTTATAGTCCCTTTTGAAGTGCCCTTCCTTTCCTCATTTCCATCACATCTTTATAGGTTTTCCTAGAGATTTAGATCTCCCACTTGAGGACTTATTTTTGTTTCTATTTTGGGGTCGTCCTCATATAGACAAGGCATCACCATTATTGCCCTCCATATTTTTCCATCTCATCTCCTATGACAGCAAGGATGAGACTATTTCATCAAACTACAAGGCAATTGCGTTGCTACCTATTGCAACAACCAGACTATCCCACGAATCTGGTAGAGAACACAACAAACTGATGCACTTATCTTCATCTAAAATTTTAATATCAATAGATAATAATTGGCTTACCACAGTATTAAAGGTGTTCAGGTGCTTAATAACAAAGTCCCCATCTTTCATCCTCAAATTATACAATTTTTTCCGTAGGAACAGTTTATTCACCAGAGACTTAGATTGGTACAAAGTCCCTAACTTGTCCCACAAAGACTTTGTCGAAGCTTCCCCTAATACATTTAGCAATATTGAATCTGATACACGCAATCGTATTGTGCTCTTTGCCTTCTGATACAACTTCACCCAATCTTTAGCTGACATGGTTGTTGGTTTAGTACTCTAATCTACCATGATCCACTGATCTTTATCCACTAGCAGATCCTCCATCTCGATTTTCCACAACTCAAAACTATGACCATTAAATTTCTCATTCTCTATCTTTCCTTTGATCACCATCTTCTTTCACCACAAGAATTAATCCCACAGATATCCCACTGAAGAGGGTCTACCATGAGCCCAAGAAAAACCACTCAGCAGCAAAGGTATCCCCTTGAAGGAAAAACAACTCTGATACCAAACATAGGTTTTAACCATGTACAAAAATTACCTGCATACAAATTTAAAAATTAAAAAAAAAAAGTAGAAACTAAACAATGGCGAGAGCATAAAACATAAAACATATATATACAGATATTTTCCCCTAGATCCCAAAACCAGGACTACCAAATTGATTTTTCATTATATTCCTTTCAATGTTTTAATACATATATATATACGTGTCGAATCATCCATAAAACCCAATCCATTAACCATGGATTAGAACATAACCGTAATTCCCTTAATCGGATCTACAAAATACCGTGGATAGAAAACCATCATGCCCCAAACCAAGTGTGAAATCCATGCACAAAACCATAGGTAGGTCCGCCCACCTAATATAGGGTCCAAAAAAAATTTCCTAGGTGCTACCCTAGACCCTGTGCAGGGGGCTACCGCCCCCCTACATACCCCCTGATAAGGGGTCCAACTACCCCCCCTTTGACCCCTCGATAGCACCTAGCGCAACGTACAGGGGGGGCTACCGCCAACATTGTAACCCCCCCCCCCCCCCGTGCGTGGGGTAGTCATGGAAAGAATATAACAAAACCCAACAATTCACCTTTTTCATTTCATTCTACTTTCGTTTGACATCACTACTATTTCATATTTCCCGATCCTTAGATATATATGTTTGTGTATGAATCTAAAAGGCCTCTTTTACACCTTTTCCCTACTACCAATCTTACCCTCATTCTTCACTTAGCCATTTTTTTCATGCTAGTACACCCTATCACATTGGAAAAATCTAGGACAAAAAGACTTCCCCCTTTATTCACCAATATAACTTTCCTACCTCTGGTAATGTGCGACCCAAACTTATCTCAATCTCCCTTTGCAAGTTACAATCATACCTAGCATAACCCATTGATTCTCATGATCACAACCTAGGCTTGTAAGTTATGACCACAGAACATACTCTCATGTTTTCCCTTTGTCACAATTTATTCTCACAATCTATGAATAATCCCATCATAATCTATCTTCACAATTTGTAACTAAATAATAACACGCTTTAATTTTGTAAACTGCGCCACTTACCAAAATGGTGAATAATTAATTTTTTTCTTGCCTAACATTGTATGTTGCCACAAATATCTTTGAAATGTTAGAACCATTGATATTATGTGCTTCATCATATCATTTTCCATAGGAGATGTGGAACTAATGACAAGAAGAAGGCCTAGGAAAGAGCGCAGAAAGTAGTATTGAAGGAGTGGATGAAAGCTCAAGAGCCAATGTGCCTACCTACAAGGACATTGCTTGTTATGTAGACAAATAATTTCCTTTAACATGGCTAGTAATATACAAGCCATTCTCTATAAAATATATTCTTGAAGAAGAAGAAGAAGAAGAATATTATAATGTGTACATTAATATTAAGAAGTCATGGTTTCATAAACTAGCTTCCCATCCACCTATTTTTCCATGTGAAAAAACCATTGAATAGATCTTACAGTGTACTGATGATGACAACATGATAGTTAAGAGCATCCAGGGTACACCATTGGCCTCATTCATGTTGGAAAATATTGAAACCTTCAAATTATAACTTATTTTCCATAGCTTGATAATTACACGTGATGTTAGTTGTTATGTTATTACTTCTTTAATTTTTTTCATCGAGCAATTACCAAAACAAGAAATCACAAAGCAACAAAGTACACAAGAAATAGGCTCCAAGCTAGGGAAAAACCTCTCCAATAGGAAAAAACATAAAATTATTCTCTTCTTCTTTAGAATATGCTTAAAAAGGGATACTTCCAAGACCAAAAGAATCAAGCCAATAAACCCTCCAAGCCCCGATCCAGACCCTAGCAAGATATCATTCCATATCTTTGATGCTACTATAATTCTATTGCAACTTCAACCCCTATAACTACTACAAAACATCATCCTCCTACAGTTGAAAACTTCAAAAACCCTAGCAAGAGAAGAGAAAAAGACTTCTTTGGAAAATTTCAACTCCAATTACTCTTCTTCGACCTCCCAGCTACTCTTCTTCTCCTTTGCTATTATAGATCGAACTTACTTTAGTTGAGTATCCAAATGAGGTTGAGTTCCCTTGTATTTGTAACCTTTATTGAGGGTCAAATAACCCTCCTTTAGGCTGACTTGATCTTTCTCCTGGGTTGACTTAGTCTTGGGTTTTACCATGGCTTTTTCTAGATAAAGTAAATATTTTCTTCGTTGCAATGAGTTTAAATGGGATTTTTACAGATGACCATAATAATTATTTATCCTAGAAAGACCTAGAAGACCTAAAAGCATGAAGAACATGCTTTTGAGTGAAACATGAGTATGAAACCCATACTCCAAAATAAAATAAATTTTTCTTTCTTTACAAATAATATGTTAGGAACCAGCTCATAAAAATAATTCAGCCTCTTCGAGGGGGCAACCTCCATTACATTACATTACATAAATGAACAATTCTTGGATGATATAAATGACTAAACCTCCCTTCTATATATAGGAGTCTAGGTTCACAATATAATCAAGCCGACATAACAGTAATAACATAAGGGCACAAAAATAAAAATAGTGGGTTTCTATGGGGCATACTAATAACAATATGGGGACAATAGGGGCACAATAATAACAATAAGGGATACAATGACAATAGTAATGGGGGAATCACTAGTATTATAGGGGCCTAACATGCCCCTCTCCTTCCAAAAAGTGTTGCCCTCAACGCTTGAGTAGTTCTGTATGCTTCTGTATAAAATTCTCATCCTCCCATGTGAAATATTTAGCAGATAAGTTCTTCCACTTGATAAGATACTCCGAAATTGATCAATTTCGTAGCTGTCAAGTTCTTGTTTCTATGACTGCTTCCAGTTCCAATATGATTTTTCCTTCCTTGTCAAGTTCTAGAAATATTGTTTGAACTAGGAGTTTTTCACCTATAACCTTCTTTAAACATGAAACATGGAAAACTTGGTGCACTCGGGAAGCTACATGAAGCTCCAATTTGTATGCCATAGTACCAATATTTTGCAACACCTTGTATGGACCATAATACTTTGGTGATAATTTATTATCCTTCTTGGCTGCTTGAGGGACATTTGTTTATATGGTTGTAGCCGTAGGAATACCCAGTCACCTACGTCAAAACTTCTTTCACTGCGATGTTGATATGTTTGTTGTTTCATTCTATTCTGCACCAACGTGAGGTTATCCTTTAAGAGTTCGAGAACTTTTTGTTGATGCTCAATGTGATGTTCCACCACTTGAACCTTAGAATTTTCTCTTAAATATGATGCGATGGATGGTGGATGATATCCATAAAGTGCCATAAATGGGTTCATTTTTGCTGCAGTATGGAAGGAAGTGCTATACCACCATTCAGCCAGAGGCAACCATTTGACCCATTGTGTCTGTTTATCAGATGCAAAGAAACGATGATATCCTTCCAAACTTTTGTTTGCTATCTTATTTTTTCCATCAGATTAAGGATGCTAAGATGAGCTATGAGCTAATTGAGTACCCAGACAAGAAAATAATTATGTCCAAAAATTTCCAGTGAAAATGGGATCTTTGTCACTTACAATAATTTTTGGGTTTCCATGTATCTTTTGAATTGTTTCCATAAATGCAGTAGAAACTGTACTGGCTTTAAATATATGTGATAATGCACAAAAGTGTGCATACTTGGTAAGTTTTTCAACTACCACCATGATGACACTCTTTCCTTCGGACTTCGGTAAACCTATGATAAAATCCATTGAAACCTCCTCCCAACGTTGGCTTGGAATGGATAAAGGTTGTAATAGACCTGGGCTCTTAATTGTTTCAACTTAATTTTGTTGGCAAACCAAGCATTCCGCCACAAACTTTTGAATATCCAATTTAAGGCCATCCCAAAAAATTTCCTTCTTAACCCTGTTGTAAGTTTTTAAAAATCGTAAGTGCCCTCCTAAGGGAGAAGGGTGTAATTCCATAAGGATCTTTTGTTTGAGTTGGGAATTCTTACATAGGTATAAGTGATCTATGTACCATAACGAATCATTTTTCCAACTAAATGTATCAGATGTACTGGGATCTTGTTGTAACTTTTGAATGAGTGCCCACACTTCTTCGTCATTCTTCCATTTCTCCCTTGCTTCATTTATCCAATCTGGTTGGATAATAGAAATGGCGCACAACAATGCTTCCACATCCTCATCCTTTCTTGAGAGTGCATCTACCACAACATTTTTCTTCCCTTTTTTGTAGATGATTTCAAAGTCATAACCCAACATCTTTGTGACCCATTTTTGTTGCTATTCAGAGGATAATCTTTGTTCTAAAAAGTATTTAAGACTATCATGATCCATTTTTACCTTGAAGTGTCTTCCCATTAGGTAGGGTCACCATTTCTTAAGTTCATGTAGTATTGCCAACAATTCCTTCTCATAAATAGCTTTGTGTAAATACTTCCCCTTGATTGGAAGACTTTACAATTCCATTTCCTGAAGCATCACATTCCAAAATAAAGGTTTTTGTGAAGTCTGGCGTAGCTAAGACCGGTGCTTGGCACATTGCCTCTTTAATATGTTTAAAGGCCTTTGTTGCTTCTGGAGTCCATGAAAATGCATCTTTCTTCAATAATGTTGTTAGAGGTGTTACTATTCTCCCATAATTCTTAACAAACTTGCGATAATACCTTGTCAACCTTAGAAATCCTCGCAGATGCTTTATGGATGTGGGTATTTTCCATTCCTTAATGGCTTTAATTTTGTTAGGGTCTACCTTAAGACCTTCATGAGATACAATATGACCCAGATATTCCACCTCTTGTACTCCAAAGAAACAATTGGAGTTTTTTGCATATAATTGTTTCTCCTCCAATAGTTTTAGCACCCTGTCAACATGTTCAACATGATCCTTCCAAGACTTTTTGTAGATTAGTATATCAAAAAATACTAACACAAATTTTCTAAGGAAGGGTTTCAAAATGGAATTGATCAAACCTTGAAATGTAGAGGTGCATTGGTAAGGCCGAAAGGCATGACCAAAAATTCATAATGACCCTCATGAGTTCTAAATGTTGTTTTCGGAACGTCTTCAGTCTTCATTCTGATTTGATGATATCCTGAACGAAGATCCAACTTGGTGAAGTAAATTGTTCCATGCAATTCATCCAATAATTCATCAATGACAGGAATGGGAAATTTATCTTTAATAGTGATCTTTTTGAGCTCCCTATAATCCAGAAATATGGGCCATGATCCATCCTTCTTGTGCACCAATACTACTGGAGCATAGAAAGAACTTTGACTAGGTTGAATTATACCAACCTCTAGCATTTCTGCAACCATACGTTTAATTTCACTCTTTTGGGCATAGGGATATCTGTACGACCTGATGTTTGGAGGAACACTTCCAGGAATCAAATGAATAGCATGATCATGATCATGAATAGGTGGGAGACCTTTCGGAGTTTCAAATACCTTGGAATGATTGTCCAAGACTTTTTGGAGATCTGGAGAAATAGATGATTTTGATATGGGAACCTCTAGCGAACATAATTGTGCAATTACACCTCGTTTTTCCTTCCTTAGAAGCTTTTTCATATCGTTAGAGCTGATTATCTTTCTCGATTTCCTTGCAATACCCATTAATTCAACTTCCTTTCCTTCCGCACAAAATTTCATGAAAAGTTCTTGAAAATTAAAAGATATTGTACCCAAGGCTTGTAACCATTGGACTCCTAGTACAACATCAGCACCACCCATTGGAATGGAAAGCATTGGGCTATTCAATACATATTCTCCCATAGATAGCTTGATATTATGGCACTTTCCTGAGAAATTTATGGTTCCTCCACTTGCAACCATCACTTGACACTCTGGTGCTGGATATAGGAAGCAATTCAATTCCTTTGCTATCTTACAATGAATAAAATTATGGGTACTTCCCGAACTGTTAGGGTCCAACCCTAACCCCCTTATTTATGTAATGGGATCGAGTCATAGTTATAATTAAGTAAAGAGTCAATAAAGCCCATGTTAATAATTTTAAGTGGTTAACTTGCATGTAATGAAGGGACCACAGTTAGTTGCAAATGGGCCATGGTATTACATAGATGGTATTAATAAGAACCATGGTATTGCCCCATGGTATTGCATGTATGAATCCTATATAAAGGATAGATACTCCCCTTGAGTAGCATCGTGTCTTACTTTGTAATTGAGCTCATCTCTATTGGAGGTTGCCCCCTCGAAGAGGCAAGTGAACATTTCTTTCTGAATAATAAAATACTTGTTGTTATTTCTCATTGTTCTATGTTCTGGGTATATTTATTCGCATATTTGGTATTCTGGTATCTTCTTGTAGGTAAAGAGCATAACAAGTGGTATCAGAGCACTTTCTAGGGCCGATGGGATCTCCAATTTTCAGCAAAAAAAAATTGGCTAGGGACATGTTTTGGCGTCTTTAAACCATGAGATCTGTCATTGAGCACATAAACCTGCGAATTTGGGGAGGCATGCACACAGGAAATACAAGAGGTGGTCACGCTTGTTGGACTCCCTTGTAACCCCTGTGGGTACCCCTTCGAGTAGTAGTGCATTAGACATAACCGCGCACGAACTGTCTTCCAAGTACCCTCTGGGTATATCGGAAGCCCCCTAGCTCCCTTAAAACATCTCCATAGATAAACCGTCGTCCGTCTTGCTGCTACAATACACCGAGAATAGCACTCGGAGGGATTACTCACGCATACGATAGGGTAGTCGGGTTGTACGGATAAGGGTACGGTTGATCCTCCTTGGTTAGTGCCATAAAAAATTGGGCCGAGTACTGCTGTCAAACCCTTATGTATATTTCGATCTGTAGCACATGACACTCCTGGAGACCATAGTTCCCTTCTCTATCTTTGGATCACGCATAATCTTTGCCAGATCAGATCTCACTGGTGGGGTTTTGTGGCAGCAGTAGCAATCAGTTCTATCGTTCAGATATATCAGATCAGCCATTCAGATCTATCAGATCCATCAAATCCGTAGCAGTAATCAATTTTGTCATTCAAATCTATCAGATCAGCCATTCAAATCCATCAGATCCGCCATCCAGATCTAGCAGCCGTCGCAATAATCAGATCCTCCATTCAAATCTGACTACTTATGTGGGTTCCTATACCTAGGCGTGATTTTCGCAAGACTTTGGGCAGCATTGAAATTTCTGGGATTCGGCTACTGTAGTGATCCTAAGCAAGGAGTAAAACTCCATCGGAGTAAAAAAATAAAAAAAAATCCGAGACCCCCCGGGGCGCTTATTGGTGACTTAGCCCATAAGAATCAGGTCGATGAGTTGAGCAAGGTGGTACCATTCAATTGTTAGTGCCAAAAATTTCGGGTGGTCCAAAATTTCAAGTACATTGGATCAGTGTATGGTACAAACTAGAGCTGAAGCTATGGCCAATGAGAGGACTGACAGCCTTGAATCACAATTGCAAGATGTCATATTGCAGCTAAAGAACTTAAATGAAACACTCTCTAAGGGCAAGGTGGAGGAACACGCGGAAGCATATATTGGCAATGGAAACAGTGAGGGCGATTCTAGCCAGTCTCTTCACCTCTTTGGCACCCACCAACAATCCCATCCGCGACCACCCAAGCTGGACATGTATAAATTTGATGGCTCTCACTCGGCATCATGGATAGCACAAATGGAGCAATATTTCACACTGAATTACATCCTGGATGATGCGACTCATCTTAGTGTGGATATCATGTACTTGGACAATGAAAGATGGCAATCGTAGCAATGGCATCAACGTTGCTATGGAAGGCCCTTGACTTGGCAGACATTCAAAAAAGCTCTTACAGATCGCTTTGATCATGAATCTGATTTTTTCAGTTGTCTCACTAAGCTCTGATAGACAGGAATAGTGAACGAATATATTACAGCCTTTGAAGCCTTAGCTTTCCACACTAGAGGTCTACACAATGATTTCTACGTGGAATATTTTTTCAGTGGTCTCAAAGAAGCCATACAAGCCCACGTCTGACTGCACCACCCTAGCTCATGGTTGCATGCTTGCAGGATAGCTCGTGAAGTAGAACATGCATTAGCGTCCCAGTTCAATCGCCCAAATTTCATCACCAAGGGTCACCCCACACAGGCTCAAAGAACTACCCAAACACTCAAGGTTCAAAAGGTGTCACCAGCAGAAATGGCGGAAAGAAGAAAGCAAGGATTGTGTTACTACTGTGATGAGAAATACTCCCTCGGGCATAAATGCAAGGAGCCCAAATTCTTTCAAATTGATGCTACTGATAACAATTCATTGGAGGAAGCCCCACCACTTGAGGAACCAGAGGAGGAAGAAGAGGACAACTAGCAGGACAATGTACATGAAGAACCAGTTATCTCGTTGCATGCTTTGGCAGGGATTTCTTCTCCCCAAACTCTCAAAATCAGAGGTTTTATTAAGAATCACCCAGTAGTAGCCTTGATTGATAATGGAATTACACATAATTTTATCCATCAAAGAGTCACAGAAGCAGTGCATTGTTTTGTTCGAGCAGTTTCTAACTTCCAGGTCCAAATTGCTGATGGGGGGACAATGAAATGTGAATGCCGCTGTGAAAATGTCAAACTTCAAATGGGGGATTATCAGTTAAAGACCCACATGTTTGCCATACACATGGGAGGGTGTGACATTGTCCTAGGTGCTGAATAGCTTCCCACACTTGGCCCAATCACAATGGATTTCCAAGAGTTATATATGAGCTTTAAGCAGAACAACCACACACATACCCTTCGTGGACTCCAAGCGGGAGCTCCCTCTATCATTAGCTCACATCGGATGGAAAATTTGTTAAAAAAGGGCCACCATGGAGTTATAGCCCAATTTAATGCCATACAGGCCTTCGAACCCAATTCTCTTCATATTCATCCTGAGATGCAATAGATCTTAAACGACGATCTGCCAGTATTTCACAAGCCTCATGAGCTTCCACCCTCGAGATGGGAACATGATCATAGCATTACTTTGGTCCCAGGGGCCCAACCACCAAATGCGTGCCCATATAGATATCTGTTTTCCCAAAAGAATGAAATTGAAAAAATAATCAAGGAACTCTTGGAAGCAGGCATCATTCGTCCCAACATTAGTCCTTATTCATTGCCGGTGGTCATGGTGCTCAAGAAATATGGGGAATGGTGTATGTGTCCAAACTTCAAGGCTCTCAATAAGTTGATGGTCAAAGATAAATTTCCCATCCCAGTTGTCAATGATTTGTTGGATGAACTAAATGGGGCTCAATTCTTTACGAAGCTTGACCTTTGCTCGGGCTACCACCAAATTCGCATGAAAGAAGTAAACATTCCAAAGACTGCTTTCTGAACTCACGAAGGCCATTATGAGTTCCTGGTCATGCCATTTGGTCTTTGTAATGCCCCATCCACTTTGAAACACCTACTCAAACCATATCTCAGAAAATTTGTCCTTGTTTTCTTTGATGACATCCTCATCTACAGTCGCACCTAGGCCACACATCTTCACCATGTAGATCTATTCTTGCAACTGCTTCGCAAGAATAAATTATTTATCAAGATGTCCAAGTGCTCTTTCGGCATGGAAGAATTTGAGTATTTGGGCCACATTGTGGGGCGTGAAGGTGTCAAGGTGGACCCCAAAAAGATCCAGGCAATGCAGGATTGGCCTCAACCAAAGACCTTGAAGATCTTGAGAGGATTTTTGGATCTCATAGGCTACTATCGTAAATATGTCCGCAATTATGGTCACATTGCTAGGCCCCTCACTCAACTCCTCAAGAAAAATTCATTCCTCTGGAATGATGAAGCACAACAGGCCTTTACAGCTCTCAAACATGCCATGTGTTCCACTCCAGTCTTAGCACTACCTGACTTCACCAAACCTTTTGTGATTGAATGTGATTCTTCTAGTACGGGTATTGGGGTGGTCTTAATCCAGGAAGGTTGACCCTTGGCCTTCACGAGCCAACAACTAAGTGGGAAGAATCTGGGACAATCTACCTATGAGAAGGAGATGATGGCCATCTTACATGTAGTAGATACCTAGCAACCATACTTATTGGGGCGACGTTTCCAAATCCACACAGACCATCAAAGCCTTAAATATTTTTTGGAGCAACGCCTATCCTCACCACAACAAAATAAATGGCTCGCCAAAATGCTGGGATATGATTATGAGATAATTTACAAGGAATTGTGTGAAAATATTGTAGCAGATGCGTTATCCCGCCAATTTAAGGAGGAAAGTACCCTGCTTGCAATTTCCCTTCTCATTCCAAAATGGATTGAAGAGGCTCGCAAGGAATGGTTTTCACATCCCTGGCTCTCCCAACTCATTAATCAATTGCAGACGGATCCAAATTCCACAGCAGGCTACTCGTGGCAAGATGAGATTCTCCACTACAAGGAAAGAGTAGTAATATCACCAACATCCACCCTCAAAAGCTACATTTTGGTGGAGTTGCACTCATCTCCCACTGCAATACATTCAGGCTTTCAGAAGACGTATGCTTGCACTCGAAGATCATTTTTTTGGATAGGAATGAAAAAGTACATTCTTACTTTTGTAGCTAAATGTGACGTTTATTAGTGCCACAAAGGAGAAACAATCAAATCCCCAGGCACATTACAGCCATTGCCCATCCCGACCTTAATCTGGACGAAGGTTTCTATGGATTTCATTATGGGTCTTCCAAAGTTAGGAAACAAGTTAGTCATCATGGTGGTTGTGGACACACTTTCTAAGTATGCTCATTTTTGAACCCTACCCCACCCTTTTACACCGACTTTGGTCGCTCAATCTTTCATGTATCAGATCTCCAAATTGCATGGCATGCCCACTTCCATTGTGTATGATTGTGACCCGATTTTCACCAGTAAATTTTGGCAGGAACTCTTCCAGCTACAAGGTATCCAACTACAACTCAGTTTTTCCTATCATCCACAAACTAATGGTGAAACTAAAGTAGTCAACAAATGTCTGGAGACCTACCTTAGGTGTTTCACTTCAGAAAAGCAACATCTCTGAGTATAGTGGTTACCTCTAGCAGAATGGTGGTATAACACCAACTATCATGCCACCACCAAAGTGACTCCATATGAAGAAGTTTATGGTCAACTACCTCCTTCCCCTACTTCTTATATCAAGAGATGCTCGAAGGTAGAATTAGTGGATCAACTCCTACAGAACCGCACAACTATGTTGGCCCACCTTAGAGAGAATCTTCATCAAGCCCAAAACTGCATGAAGCAACAGGCAGATCAACATCGCTCAGAATGCCAATTTCAAGAAGGGGATCAGGTATTTTTGAGGCTACAACCATATAAGCAAACATCACTCAAAGACAAGGGTTGTTAGAAATTATCTCCAAAATTCTATGGACCGTATCAAGTACTTTAGTGCATTGGAGAAGTCGCCTACATGCTAGCTTTTCCACCCACTGCAAAAATCCATCCAGTCTTCCATGTCTCATGCCTGAAGAAAGTGATTGGGAAGCATTTTAGAATTCAAACCAGTCTACCTGATGTGGATGAAGAAGGGTCAATCTGGCTCCAACCTAAAAAAGTTTTTAACACACGAGAACAACACCTGTGTGGCCGCACGATCAAGGAAGTCCTCGTCAAGTGGAAAGACACCTCTCCGAAAGATGCAACCTAGGAACCAGCCACTATCCTTCAGCAGTTTCCGTGGCTTCAGCCTTGAGGACAATGCTATTCTTATGGGGGATGGCATGTTAGGGTCCAACCCTAACCCCCTTATTTATGTAATAGGATCGAGTCATAGTTATAGTTAAGTAAAGAGTCAATAAAGCCCATATTAATAGTTGTAAGTGGTTAACCTGAATTTAACGAAGGGGCCACAGTTAGTTGAAAATGCGTCGTGGTATTAGATAGATGGTATTAATAAAAGCCATGGTATTACATGTATGAATCCTATATAAAGGATAGAGACTCCCCTCAAGGAGCATCATGTCTTATTTTGTAATTGAGCTCAGCTCTATTGAAGGTTTCCCCCTCAAAGAGGCATGTGAACATTTCTTTCTGAATAATAAAATACTTGTTGTTATTTCTCATTGTTCTATGTTTTGGGTATATTTCTTCGCATATTTGGTATTCTGGTATCGTCTTGCAGGTTAAGGGCATAATAATGCAGGAGCATCTGGACACGTCAATGAAAGAAAATTAGAGGAAGAGGACACGTGGATAGTCAGGCCAATCTTGAACAAGATTTGGTTATTGAACTCATTTTAGTTAAAAATCAGTTAAAAACTGAATGTATGGATAATAAGAACTGAGAGAAAGAGAGAAAAAGAAGAAGAGAAGAGAGAAACTTGTGCGTATGAGAGAGTACAATATGTAGTTGCTGGAGAAATTCTGGATTAAGGCTGAGATGCCTTAAAACTGTAATCTAAGTTTGTGCATAATACAAATATGTTTTTGTGAATTTATATCTGTATTTTTGTTTTGAATGGTTTGCCAGCGACTTGGATTTTCTAAACCATGGCGTGTGTGTTCAACGGCCACCAACCAATGTCGTTACGCCATTGCCAATTCTGATGTTGGGTGATCTTGGTGAGCAGTGCGCGAATGGAAACGGAAATGGTTTCTTTCTGTATTTGTTCCGGAGAAATTATCTTCATTTAGTGTGCATTTTCTTGAGGATTGTGCAGGCAGCGCAGCCTATTTATCTTCTTCTTCCATAAGGATTTTGCAGTGTGCTCTTTTGGGGAGGCGGCCAAGATGCAGATTGGCGAGCAGTATGGGCTGGCGGAGTTGCAGCAGTTGATGGCTGGGCGCGGTCATATGCTCACGCTAGCCCAAGAAATGCCTCCAGAGATTCAACTTCAATACCACCATCACCAGCAGCAGCAGCCGCCGCCTGTAAATGTCAATGTGAACGGCGTGCCGAGGAAACAGCAGACGTTTGAAGATTATGATGAAGGGTTTGACGAGGGGGACAGGAGCGGCAGCGGAGGCGTTTTGGGCCCATAACCCACAGGTCCCAAGATCGGACTTGTGAAAATATTGAAAACGAAGAGACCCAGACTTCGTTTTCATCACATAACACGAACCAATCAACACTATTAGCTTTTTCTTCTTGATATGTCCTTCTATCTTGATAGTTTGAGGAGTGGTAATTCCAGCCAATGCATTACAAGATATGGTAGAATTCATTTCTTCTTTATCTAGGGTTTGTTCCTAGAGTATATCCTCTTCTTTTGACATTTCTTGTTCGTTTTCTTCCTCCTCTTCACAATCTATGTAGAATAAATTCTTCTCAGCACACTTATGACCTTTAGTGTATTTGCTATCACAATTGTAACAAAGCCCTTTTTCTCTTTTTTCTTCCAATTTTTGTGGTGTCAAACTTGTAGGTTGTGGAAGGCTAGGGGAAATAACACTTCCATCTTTATAGTTATGAGTGGTAGGCTTCCTAGTTGCCATAATTTTTCTTTCCAATTTTCTTGCTAACGTGAATGCCTTCTCCAATGAATCAGGGTCCCAAAGGCAAACCTATTATTGGATATTATAATTTAAAGTCCCTATGAACACATCATTCCTATGCTCCTCTGGAATATCTTTTACCCTTAAGTTCAATTTTTGGAAGTCCTCAATGTGCTCCATCATTGAACCCTTTTGTTTGAGATTTATCAATTGGCTAAAAAAGGTGTTGCTTTTTGTATGCTCATAATGTGCTATCATTTCTTCCATAAAAATTGCCCAAGTGACAATTTGTTTACGAGAGAAAAGCCATTGATACCATACAAATTGATTTGGCTCCAAATATAAAGTTGCAATACACACCTCTTGTGTGTTTTGCACATTATGGAGATTGAAAAAATTCTCCATTTGTAGTATCCATGTTCCAGGATCCTTGCCATCAAACTTCCTTATATCGATTTTTGGAACATGGTGGATCTTCAATCCAACATTATATTCTATGAAATCATGATTAACATTTCTTTTTTTCTCATCATGATTTTCCTTTACTACCCTTTCACCATTAGTGACCATTCCTTGTAGCAACTTATTCAAATTTATCTTTAATTCTTCCATCTTATCGTCCATGCCATTCATCTTAGTGTCCATGTCATTCATCTTAGCTTCCACGCCATCCATCTTAGCTTGCATGCCATTCATATTAGCTTCCATGCCATTCATCTTGGTTTCCAAGACATTCATCTTGGCCTCCACGCCATTCATCTTGGCTTCATTTACCTTTAGTGAGAGTGAAATTTGTTGTACTTGGTCTTGTAATTTTGATATATCATGTTGCATTTCTTCCTCTTCTTCACGAGTCATGCTAGAGATTTCAAGTTACTTACTAGGTGTTTCCATTTTATTTCTTTAGGGCATTAATTAATGATAATAATTCTTCACTATTCTCTTTGAATTCCTTCAAAATAATTTTCCAAACCAATCTTATGCAAAATTTTAAAAAAATTACACACTTTTTTTGTTCACTTTGTAAGAGCTCGATATTGAATCTGTTGTATTTATGTAACTGCGGATCTAGAATATCTATAATCTTGTACTATGGTATCCCTTTGAGTCCTCTTTCTAAACCCGCAATTCTGATCAAGATTGGATTCTCCAAGAAATAGTTATGCCAAATCTCCCACGGTGACCTGATTATAGACTAGGTCAGTAGAGTGAACTTGTACGACGTGCCACGTTCCCCTATTTCAACCTTAGTAACTAAAATTGATACACATAAAGCTAAATTACATCCTATATCTGAAAATTCTTACAAAATTTCATTTGATTCTTCAAACAAAATTTATGACGATTTTCCACAGGTCACCTATTTTGAATGTAATTCGGGAGTCTGCAAAAATCCTAACTTCCTCAGATCATATCTCCACACATATAGCAAGAAAAGCTCTGAAATTCAGACCCAAAGTTTAGAACGATTTTTTCTCAATGGGTTTTTCTTTATCTTCGGAAATGGCACAGAAAAAATTTATATTGAAAATTCCACAATGACATATTTGGAGCAACAAAACCCTAGAATACAAAGCTCTGATACCAAATGTTAGGAACCAGCACACAAAAAGATAGAAAAGATAGATCAACGACTTAGAATTCAACCTATTCGAGGGGGAAACCTCCTTTACATTACACAAATGAACAATTATTAGATGATACAAATGACTAAACCTCCCTTCTATATATAGGAGTCTAAGGGGTCACAATATAATCAAGTCGACATAATAGTAATAACATAAGGGCACAAAAATAACAATAGTGGGTTTCTATGGGGCATACAAATAACAATATGGGGACAATAGGGGCACAATAATAACAATAAGGGATACAATGACAATAGTAATGGGGAATCACTAGTATTAGAGGGGGCTAACATAATATAAAATCCCATGATCACAATTACATCATAATGAAGACCAAACCTAGTTACAATTTTCAACACTCCCTCTTAACTAGGGAGGTATTCATGGTACAAGGAATCTCAATCTTGAAGAATTCTCACAACAAGAGTTAGATTGATAATCCATCCTTTTTATTAAGAATCTGTAAACAACACAACTAGCACTATCCTTGAAGGCCTTAACTAGACAAGCTCATTCTTTTATTTATGAGCATTATGCTGGGAGGCTTTATGTGAGATGCCACATTACCTCTCAAGGTACATACCCCATCTATATGTCCACAAGGTATGTCTATTTTTATCTTGGATTCCTAAACTTGGATCCTCAAAGAATATCGGTCCTCTTCGACTACTCTTATCTCGAATGCCCTACCTCATCCTTAAAGAGTATTGGTCATCAACTTTTTTCCTTAGACTATCAAATCCATAAGAAGGCCTATTCTAGATGGTTATCCAATCCTCCAGACTCCATTATTTCTTTATGGCCTTCACTAAGACTTACAACTATTAGTCCTAGTCTAGTGCCTAACCCATAAAGATAAGAACTATCTAATATCACTCCCTCTCAACTAGGGAAGAGATATCCACCAAACCAAGCTTACTTCTTAGGTACTCAAGCTTCTTGTTTGGTAACACTTTAGTTAATATGTTAGTTACCTGTTCATCTGTAGGTAGATAATGCAGCTCCACAACCCTATCTTGTACCAAGATTATGATATACTGGTACTTGTTATTTATATGCTTCATCCTAGCCTGAAACATTGGATCTTCACTCAATCTTATGCAACTCTGATTATCACAATGTATCCATGCAGGGTTGAGTGATCCTTAAAACAAGTATGATAACAACTTGTTGAGCCAAACTACTTCCTGACAAACTTCACTTGCAAGAACATATTCAACTTCAGCACTACTCAAAGCAACTATATCCTACTTTCTACTCATCCATGAAACGATGGAAGATCCAAGGTTGAAACATCCTCATGTTGTTCTTCTTCCATCTAATTCATTTCCACCCCAATCAGAATCTGTATATCCCATGAGTTGGATTTCATTCCCAATATACCTGAGGTAGTGATTTATGGTTCCATGCAATTACCTTAAGATATTCTTAGCTGCAATCTAATGATCATGCTTTGGATCCATATGAAACTGACTGAGGACATTTACTATAAAACAAATGTTTGTGCTGGTATTCACCAGATATATCAAGGACAAAATCAATTATATGTGAAAAGTCATATCTACTCAACTAGAATCTAAACTCCTCAACCTTTTCAAATTTGTAATCATAGGAGTCATCATGGACTTGCATTCCATCATGCTAAACTTCTAAAGCATATTTATCACATATTTACCTTGACCAAGATATATCGCTCCCATATTTTTCCATACCTCTAGTCCCAAGTAATAATGCATAATTACAAGATCCTTCGTATTAAACTTGACTGCTAATTGCTTCTTGAATTCCTAAATCTAGCGATCTACACCTGTGACTAGTAGATCATCCACATATAGGAGTATAATAATTGGTTCTTCTTGGAACACTTGGATGTATACTCTTGGTAAAACCAAGTCTCAGGAAATATGCATCCATTCATGCATACCATGCTCTCGGTGCTTATTTTAAGCCATATAGAGCCTTATTTAACCTAAAGACATGAGAATTCCCTCTCATTTATTTCAAATCCTTGAGGTTGTTTTATGTATACCTCCTCATCAATATTCCCATTGAGTAAATTGGTCTTGACATCCATTTGATGGAAGTTCCATCCCATAGAATAAACCAACAAAACAAGTGATCTTGTTGTTGTATACCTAGTCATGGGAGCAAAGGTTTCCTCATAATCAATCCATTCCTTTTATGGGAATTCCATTTCCAAAAACCTTGCTTTGTATTCTTCAATGCTCCCATCTGTAGTGTGTTTTATCTTATAAACCCATTTTGAAGTGACTATCGTTTTCTTCATTATGGACTAGTATTCTTCTTGCATTACACTCCTCCATTCTTTATGCTTAGTTTCATCCTCATAGGAGGAAGGTTCTTCCTCAATAAACTTTTCCATGTATGCATCATATCTAGAATACCTTTTTGGTCTCTTGCTTTTCCTAGATGTCCCTGATGTTGTATTTCCTTCTCCCTCTTGAAGAGTAGTTTTCAACTAAGCATGCCTCTTCTAATTTTCTAGAGCAATTACTTGTTGTATAGGCTCACAAGGACCTTCAACATCTTCTTGAGATAGTCCTAGTCCTTGACCATCATTGTCCCTATAGATATCCTCAAAGATAGTAACTTCTTCATTAGAGTCAATTGGAACATCCTTCGATTTCTTGTAAGCTATGTTTTGATCAAAGATGACATCTATGCTTACCTCAATTCGATGATCCTCCTTGATATAGATTATGTATGCTTTAGATGAAGAACTATACCCAACAAATGTGCCCCTTAAATTGGTAGGATATAACTTCTTTATTTTATCCTTGGATACATGAATGTAGACTAGACATCCAAATATATGAAGATGATCCAAACTTGGATTATTACCTATAAATTCTTCTTCCGAAGTCATGTTGTTGAGGATCCAATGAGGACTTCAGTTTTGTAGGTAAAAATCTATCATACATGCTTCTACCCATAGGAATTGAAGGATATCATTATCATATAGCATATGTTTGACACATTCTTCAATAGTACGATTATTCCTTTCTACCACACCATTACGTTTAGGATTATAGGGAACCATGAGCTCTCTCTTGATTCCTACTTCCTTGCAAAAAGCTACTAATTCTTTGGAGGTGTATTCTCCACCATTATTTGACCTTAGAATTTTCATCTTTCACTCAGTTAGGTTTTCCACTGATTCTTGAACTCTTAAAACTTTTCGAATACCTCATTCTTATTCTTGAGGATATATAACCAAGTCTTCCTGGAGTAATAATCAATTAAGGTTACATAGTATTTGTTAGTGTCAGTGTCTTCACACTTCCATCAGTGATCAAATTGCTCTTTTGCATGCATATCAGGTGTCTCATTCGATCAGTTTCATTCCATTAGGTCATGGATCAATTGATCGTAGTGGTTTCATTTCAGTTTCCCTCATGTCATATACCTGCTGGCTCGTTCAAAACCTATTTTCAATCATTTATAGTCATTTCAGTTCATTTCATTTAGTTTTAGGGTTTAGTTTCACTAGGTCTAGGGTTTGTCATCATGGTCATCAAAAATTGAATAAAAAGGTCAGCAGGCACATGAGGAGGATAAATGAGTTCATGAAATCATAAATTTACTTCTGATATGCTCAATAAATCTTTTTTACCTCAAAACTCTGTTTTCAAGTGCAAACAGAGTTTTTCTATTTTTTGTAAAAAATTCATGTAATTTAAGTGTTTCTATATGTAATAAGCTCAGCAGCTATTCCTGGTCACCTTTCCAACTCCCGCCACTACAAAAACAAAAGCACCAGGGCATCAGTCCATCTAATTGTCAAGAAAAAGTCAAACTTCAAATGAAAAATAGAGTTTTTGAGAAAAAGTGACTAAGACCATATAAAAGTGGGTTTGCAATGAGGAAAAATTAAAGTGCATCATTTATAAAGTAAATTCATGCTAGCTATTCATTTCATTGTGAAAAACATTAAGTGGAGAGCCAAAATCGTGATTTGAATGGAAATTGAGCAGAGGAAGAAAACCTGAAATTTGCAGTAAGTTTGCCTAGCACTGCACATCAGAGGGTCGGTGTTGTGCATCAGACAGTTTTTGCCAGTGTTAATTTACACAGGCATTGCGCATCAAGAAGGCGTTGCGCATTGGCTAGGGAGGTTCCAAAATCACTCAAATTCAACCCAAATTGTCTCAAATGCTGCATTTCACTCCTACAAGTAAGTGTTCATCCATCTTGAGCTGAAATTTGTCTCCTTCATGTTTTGTTCATGAGTTTGGTTTCTTAAAATCAAAACCCTAGCTTGCCTTCATACATTTTCACCTCATTGAAAAATTTTCACCTCATTACAAAACCAACATCCTTTTTCCCTTTTCCTAAACTTCATTGCCCTAAAATCGCCCATTGATTCCATTTTCCCTTTCCCTTTTCCCCTAAGAAACTAATTCCCTTTATTAAACCCTAAGTCCCTCATAAGTCCAAACCTTAATTTCCTAAATATTTCCCTTCATTCCCCTACACCACTTCACATTTGCAAAATCTCTTCATACTCTATTCTTTGTCCTTACCCATTGTCATTGTTCACCATACCATCATCAAATTAAACCATTAAGACAAGCATGATGGAAAGAAGCAGTGAATCAGATTTTGAAGAAGATACACTTAGTGATAGCTCAAGGGAAATAAATGTGCAGTCCAGGAAGCCTCACAAGGCTGTAAAAATCATTAGGGAGGAACCTATCAGCATGAGTGAACTCCTTGCTTGCCCACTAGCCACCACATGTTTTAGATATCAGTCCTATTTTGAGTTTTGTGAAATGGTTGAGAGGGTCAAATATCACCATGAGTTAGCAAGGCAGTTTGTGATAAACATGGATAATAATATGGTGCATCTTGCTGGGGTCAATTTCACTCTTTCACAAACTATCATTTCAGAGGCCACAAGAATGCCAGATGTAGGGGAAAAGTGGAACAAAAGGAAAAATATCAGCAAACAGCATTATGAACCTTATATCAAGGCCAAGTACATGGTAAACTTAGCAGGTTGTTTCCTTTCAAATTCTTGGAGGACCGGTATGTTCCACTCATGAAGTTTATCATCAAATACTTTACATGTGAGGGTAGGTTCTCCAGACATTATGCCTACCATATCAGATTGCTTATGCACTTCACTAGGGTCAGAATGATGAGAATTCCTTATTTCATATGTAAAAACATAGAGAGGATGACAGTGATTGCAAAAAGAAAGCCATATCCACAGCAGCTCAATAGTACTTATCATTTTTCTGTCATCAAAATTGTTCTTTTGCATCAGCTCACTCAGTTGGGAGTGTCATGGGAAACTTTCATTGCCCATGAATGCTTCAAGGGGCCTCAAATATTTTCAGATCCTCAAGAGGAAGGTGAACCTTTCAGGCAACAAAAAGAGCCTGAAAGTAAAATAGAGGAGGCTCATGTTCCTGTGTTTGTCACTTATGAATGAGGCACTAGGATGCTTTTTGCAGTTGCCAAGCGATTACTATCTCCACCAGGGGTGGAAGGGGTCTCGTTTTCTTCATCGGACCACAGGCAAATGCTATCTTCACTGGGGGTGAAAGGGGCTTTGCCTTCTTCTCCAGCTAAACAAGTACAGGGAAAAGACAAAGGAAAGCAAAAGATGCATGAGGAGGGCCCTACTGAAGGGAAAGACAGGGATTTTGTTTTGATTGAGGAGGATGTCACTGATTTGGGCTCTCAAAGCTCAAAAATCAAGGACATGATTATCAAAGATAAGGAGGCTGAAATACAAGCCTTATCACTTGACCTTGAGAGGGCCAAATGGATCATTCAACCTTCTTGAGCAAGAAAACAAGCAACTGACAGATAAGCAAGCTATTATGGAGTTGCAAATGATTAGAGCAAATAGGCAAGAGGCAAAGAGAAGGAAAATCAAGATGAAATCCCTTGAGAAAGAAATTGAGGCTGACCGAGAATCATGGTTGGAGAGGGTAAACATTCACCTTGAGAAGATGCTTGAAAAAGCTAACAAATAAAAGAAAAATGTTGTACCATATGGCCTATCATACTTAGCTCAGAATAAGATTTGTAAAACAAGGGTTAATAAGTTAAAAGCTAACTTAAAGAGAGCCTTGAGGGCCAAGAAAGAACAAGATAAACTCAAGATCTTGGTTGAAGCTTCATTAGCTCAGCAAAGCACTTAATGAGGTTGCCTCTTACCAAATTTGAAGAAATTTTGGGAAACTTTTATCATTTTGAAATTTTGTAAATAAAAACACAAGAATTTTCAGTTGATGCGCAGTGCCACCGGCGCTGTGCATTGCATTGGCTCACTCTTTTGCCAAATGGCTTGTAATTTTGGATTACCCATGAAACAAAAACCAAATGGTGGCACTGTGCATTGCATTAGCTCACTATTTTGCCAAATGGCTTGTAATTTCGGATTCCTCATGAAACAAAAACTAAACCCAGAAATTTTCATCAAATTTGGAGGAGATCTTGGCCACCAAAAGGACAAAAAACACTCAAAAAGTGCCCTCTATGCCACTTTCTGGACACACAGGAACCAATCTTGGGAGAATCCACCTTTGAGGTGGCAAATGACCTCCAAATTAGAAAATTCAAAGTGTTACAGAAACTAGACAGGCAAGGCTTTCCAACAAGCTATCTTGGGCATAATATGTATGAGTGGAAAGCCTCCAAAAGTATCCTTGAATTGGAACTACGCATTAGGCTCAAGGCATTGTGCATCAGGCAAATTTTTGTCAATTTTTCCTAAAACTCAAAATTTCACCCATTTTCTTCAATGCTTGACTTTTCTTCTTTTCTTGGTAAATTTATGCATGGTAAATGATATAATGTGATGTAAATTTGATGAAAAATGACTTGAGGGTGTAGATACATCAATGAAAAGTGGTTTAAAACTAAATGTATCAGTTTCCTTGGTTTTAGAGGCAAGCTGTTCCACTGCCTATTTTCTTGTTCCTAGTTTAGATGTAGTTGAAACAGCTCCTTGACTCATGGATTCAACCCCTAATGACTAGCATGAGTTGTTTTATGCCTATATTATGTTTCTCTTAGTCATTTATAAAGGTTGGACTTTGGCAAAAGTGTTGGACTCTTGTGGATGCTTTGAGCTTCATTGTAAATCACTTCTGCAGTTTGGCAAGGAAATGAACCAAGGTTTTGCAGCGTTTTTTGGGATTCTTGTGGTAATGTGTCTTGGAATTGTTTCTTCTTTTGTTATTTAGTTTCACTTATGTGTTATATGTGCCAACATCTATTTCTTTCTTCAAAACTAAATGAATCAAGATAGATAAGTGGAATCCATTGATATTCAGTGCTCTACCTTAGGAATACATTTAATTTTTAATGTTTTATGTTGTTTGAAGAGGACTCATGACTTTGCATGCCCTCTACAACTCCTCAGTGGTATTAGACTTACCATCACACTCAATTCAAAGTTCCAAAACGCCTACCTACCTCGCCCCACAGAACATCCTACAAATCTGAGTTGATTTCCCAGACCCAAAGCTACCTTCTTCATTTGATCCAGCAACCAACCATCAAAATTAAACAAAATCCTCTAACCTAATATACCTAGCCTAAAATCAGCATTCATTTCAGTCATCTCAAGCCCTAGTTTCCAATATTCTAATTGAGATTTTCAAGGAGAGATCCCTCTCCCGACCTGGTAGGGCTAGCTACCAAGTTAAGCTTGGTTTGATGTTACCCTAGACCTGCCTTCCTTCAGCCTGAGGTAGATTTAGGCACTAACATAGTGGCAACCATACTGGGGAAATCAAAGTGAAAATATCACCCCATTACTTTAAAATCACATTCTAGCTTTTTGGATGATAGGGTTATAATTCATTAGGCTGAAAAGATTGTAATGTCCATTTGAATTTTGGGGAAAAATTAAACACACTGGCTTCAAGAAGATACACCAGGGCCAATCCCAATCCTGATCCTCCTCCCGTGTTCGAAAATCCTAACCTCATTCCCAGAATACTCAGGCAAGAAAGTTCTTTGAGTCCAAGACTAGTTTTCAGATCTCATTCATGCCCAGACGAATTTCAATATCTTGAAGATATCCCGTTTGATGAACACTTTGATCTATCTTTGTTTGAAATTAAATCTGAAAGTGTGATTGGTGATATTGTTTTAAATCCGCAATTTGTTCAAGACCTTGAAACTGAAAGAGCGAATAGATCAATTGATGCTCATATTTTGAATTCATTTCAAATAGCTATTGCGGCTACCAACATTCCCGAGCTCCTAGAATCAGCATCTGTTACTCTTGGTTCATCCGCTATCTTGTCTAGTTCTGAATTTCATCCTCAACCTCAGTTTATCCCCACCTTTCCCATGCAACCTAGCATATCTAATCAGAGATCTACCATCTCTTCTCCTCCTTCAACACCTCAAACATCCATCATCTCTTCTCCTCCTTCGAAACCTCATACACCCATCACATCAACTGTCGTTGTTGTTATAAATCCTCCTGCTTCTCCAAGGCCAGTTTCTAATCCACCTCGAGTAATGGCTGCCAGATATGCACCTCTCGTTTTGCCACAGAACTTGGATGCTATGCCTGCTGATTACCAAAGTAAGATACCATTGTTTGATGCTACTCAAGGTATCACAGCGCAGCAGCATGTTGACAGGATGAACGACTTCTTTGATCTTCATGAGATAGATGAAGAGAATGTGACCATGTGATTACTTGTACAAAGTTTTGGAGGCGAGGTTCGGAAGTGGTTCAGAGCACTACCCGTGGGGACTATCAATACATTGTCGGTTCTTCACAAATAATTTCTGGATCGTTGGTAGGCAAAGAAAAATCCACTCCAAATTCTTTCCGAGTATGAAAATATAAAGAGGAATGCTAGTGGAAGTGTTCAAGATTACTGTGTAAAATTCAATACTGTCTATAATGCTATTCCAGCTGATATCAAGCCACCGATGGGGCTATCTTTGATAAAATTCCCCGATGGTTTTGGCCCCGGCATGGCATACCAATTGAGAGAACGAGATCCTGCTACATTGGAGGATATGCAGAAAATTTCAATGAGTGTGGAAGAAAATCTGCTAGCTAAGAGAGCTAAGACGAAGACCAAGAAGAAAGTGACCATAAAGGAAGAAGCTTCTTCCTCGGATCATTTGCTTCATAAAATTGAGAAAATTTTTGATAGATTCACAATTGCAGACAAGCCCAAGACACCAATCACAAATCCAAATTTCCATGGTCAATAGCAACCACAGTTCAGGATTAAACAGTGGGAGCAAAGAGCACAAGATCAATCAGCACAGCAGCAAGTCAAAACACCTCTACAGCAGAATTATGTGCATGGCTCGGAGTCAGAGGATGATGAAAATCCAATAGGAGAGGAAAATCACTTTTTTACAGCAGATGGTTTGCCTATCTATATCACGGAGGATGAGGAATATTCAGAGAGCCCGGTTGTATAGAAAGATGAGGATTTTATACTAGCCAATGAAACAGTCCTAGAAGAAGAATCAAATGAATATCATAGGGGATATATGAATGCACTGACAGCGTAGCAAAGGCAGTGTTCACTCAGGAGCAGGGATGTACCAATCAATCCGGTCCAAAAGCGAAAGGAAGCAGCACAACTTAAGAATGATTCTCCAAATGTTCAGAAAAAGCAAAGGAGATAGCAAATCCTACTGCTAGCAAAGTACAATCTACAAATGAGAAGTCAAATCAGCCAAGTAAATCAAAATAAAAGTCTGAAAAGAAGGATTCTCCGGTCAAAGAGGTAGATAAAACTTCAGCCTTTAGCTTAGAGAATGAGACTGCTAAGTTAAAAGTATCGATACCTCTGACTGAATTAATGAAGAATAGCAGTTATAAGAGTTATGTGTCAAAGATTTTGAATGTAGGTCCCCTGTCTGATATGGTTAATGTGGAAGATGACCAACCCGAGCTTATTTTTGGTCCGGCATTAGAAGGGCAATCTGAGGATAGTGAAGTTGCCCCGTTTTACATCATCCTTAGATTGCATGAGTATGTTTTGCACAATGCCATGTTTGATTCAGGAGCATCTCACAATTTGATGCGAAACGCAATTATGGAAAAATTGGGTCTCGACATCACTCGTAAATATCATGATCTTTATTCTTTTGACTTCGGTCGGGTCAGATGTATTGGTCTCATTAAGGATTTGGTTGTGACTTTAGATCAAATTCCAACAAAGAATTTTCTCATGGATGTAGTTGTGGCCGACATTCCCCCTAGATTTGGCATGCTTTTATCTAGGTCATGGGGTGCAAAACTGAAAGGGACATTGCAATTAGATTTCTCCTATGCCACTATTCCCGTGTTTGGTCAGCTGAGAAAATTATATAGGGAGAAGAAGATGAATTATATGATCACAAGCAAGGAGAAACCTTTGAATCATCCAATTAACTATGTACATACAGATTTAGAATCTTTTGTTCTTTATTCAAATAGTGGTTTTAATGATGTAAATAGCCAGCTAGTTGAAGTGGAAGATGTTCCAGAGATAACAGAAAATTTCAAGGCAGTACTTGATCAAGAGAGACAAAGGCTTGCAAGTACCACTGAACAATCTACAATCCACCAGCAACAGAAAATTGATGGAAAGTAGCCAAAGGTAGAAGAGCAAACATAATTCCAGCACTTGGAGGAAGAAGTCGGTTTATGGAGTATGGATTTCGATGGAGCAGTAGGTAAGGATGGTGCAGGAATTGGGATTTGGATACGCAACCCTATTTTCCTACCAAATAAAGTCCCAAGTAATGTAAGAATTTGTTCATATAAATTGGCTTTCGATTGTTCTAACAACAAAGGCAAGTATGAGGCACTGATTGCAGGGTTGAAGATACTCAAGAAGTTGAATGCAAGGAGGATTTCAGTTTATGGCGACTCAGAATTAGTAATCAAACAAGTCAAGGGTGAATACCAAGCCAAACATCTGTGAATGAGGGCTTACCGTAATGCAATTTTAGATATTTTGAGGTTGTTTCTAGATTATACCTTGACATCTGTCCCTCGTACACAAAATGTCATTGTAGATTCTCTTGCTACAGCTGCAAGTAACTTAAAGATCCTAATGAATTCAAACAATAAATTTAAAATTCATGTGAAGCATCACCCAACTGTCCCTGATAACCTAAGATATTGGCAGGTGTTTAAGGATGACAAAGAAATTGATGATTTTCTGCAAAATGAAGGCAAATATAAAGACACTTCTATATATGGTGAGCAAGATGATGGTGAACCAGAAATAGAGGTAAATTAGATAGAAGTCTTACAGTTGAAAGATAATGTCATCCCTAAAGGCCTTATACCTTTAAATGAATTATTTGATCAATACGATGTAGCCCGAAAGCCAAGCTTAGTGCCGATCGAGAAGGGTGTTGAAGATGTCAACATCGGAACAGCCGAGAATCCAAAGATGGTGAAGTTGTCAAAGGCATTACCTCCTCAGCTAAAAGCTAAATACATTAGTTTATTGTCTTCATTTTCTGATGTATTTGCTTGGGACTATACAGATTTAAAGGAGTATGATAAAAGTATAATTCAGCATATAATTCCTATTAAGCCAAATCAGAAGCCATTTCGCCAAAAGCTGAGAAGGATAAATCCGAAGTTGCTGTTGTCAATAGAAAAAGAGGTAAATCGATTGTACAAGGCTGGTATAATTGTTCCGATCAGATTTTCAAATTGGATATCCAATTTGGTTCCTGTGAGGAAGAAGACAGGTGAGATCAGATTGTGCATAGATTTCAGAAATTTGAATAAAGTGTCATTGAAAGATAACTACCCGCTGCTGAAAATGGACCACATTCTCCAGAGAGTAGTTGGAGCATCTCGTATGTCGTTGCTCGATGGATATTCCAGCTACAATCAAATTTTGGTTCATGAATATGGCAAGGACAAGACAGCATTCACCACTCCTTGGGGAACATTCCACTATGCCAAGATGTCATTCGATTTAAAGAATGCTGGAGAAACATTTCAACGTGCCATGGACATTGCCTTCTCAAATGAAAACGATGTGTTTTTAGTAGTGTATCTTGATGATTTGACTGTCTTTTCAAATTCAGATGAGGAGCATATTTACCATCTGAAAATTGTTTTTCAGTGTTGCAGAAAATATGGAATATCACTCAATCCCAAAAAGAGATTGTTTGCTATGGATGAAGGGAAGCTTCTCGATCACATAATATCAAAGGAAGGAATCTGCATTGATCCTGCTAGGGTGGGAGCTACACAGAAGATAGATTTTCCTCGTAATAAGAAAGAGATCCAAGCATTTAATGGTAAGATGAACCTCTTATGTCGTTTTGTGCCTAATCTAGCTGAACACTTGAGGGAAATTACTAATATGTTGAAGAACGATAGTGTGGTCAAGTGGACTAAGGAAGCTATGAAGTCTTTCAACCTAGTAAAGTTGACTCTTTCTTTAGCCCCAATTTTGATCAGTCTGGATTATTCACAGGATTTCATATTATTTTCATTCGCTTCTAAACAGACTATGGTAGCAGTTCTAATGCAGAAAAGAGATCAGCTAGAAAAACCAATTGCCTTTTTCAATAGGACAATAAGAGATGCAGCCTTGAAATATAACATCATTGAGAAGAAAGCTCTTGCCTTAGTTAAAGCTTTGAAAGATTTCCGGGTATATATTTTGCACTCTCATATCCTTTCTTATGTCCCTAACACAGCAGTCAAAGATGTTTTGGTACAAACAGATCCGGAAGGAAGGCGAGGAAAATCGATCGCATCATTGCTAGAATATGACTTGGAGATAAAGCCAACAAAGCTAATCAAGGGGCAAGGTCTAGCAAAGTTAATGGCGAAGTCCAATCTACATGTGTTGGATATAAATTTGATTGCAGCCATGTCTAAAGAAGAAGAAGATAGTTCGTTGATTCATATATCTGAAATTTTTCTCCAATCTCCTTGGTATGCAGATATTGTGTATGTGCTTCAGCGCCTTTCACCACCACTGTGGATGGCTAAAAATAAAGGTAGAACTCTAAAACTTAAGGTTGCTATATTTTGTATTCTGAACAATGCACTTTATTGGAAGGATCCCGGAGGCATTTTTCTGAATTGCTTAACCGAAGATGAAACCCAACAGGTCATGAGTGATTTCCATAAGGGAGACTGTGGAGGTCACTTATTTTAGAAGATGAAGGCTAACAAAATTTTGAGAGCAGGGTACTGCTAGCCTACCTTATTTGCTATTGTTTATAAAACTATCACACGCTGTCATGAATGCCAGATTTTTTAGGGAAGAAGAAAGTTGCAGCCTCTACCTCTCAGGCCAGTCGAAGTTAGTGCACCATTTCAGCAATGGGGCCTAGATTTTATTGGAGAGATTCATCCCACATCTTCAGCTCAACACAAGTCGATCTTAACAGCGACAGATTATTTCACAAAGTGGATCGAGGCAATCCCCACTCGGTAGGCCACGGACTCGGTAATAATTCAGTTTCTTGAAAAAAATATTTTGGCACATTTTGGCTGTCCTAACAAACTTATTACAGATAACGCAGCCGCTTTCAAGTCCAAAAAGATGATTGACTTTTGTAGCAAATAAAAAATTACCTTAGGACATTCTTCTGCATATTATCTACAAGGTAACGGATTGGCCGAATCTTCAAACAAATCATTGGTCAACATTATTAAAAATCTGTTGGAAACCAATAAGAAGAGCTGGCATAAAAAATTGGTTAATGCACTATGGGTGAATAGAGTAAGCCAAAATAAGTCAATAGGAATGTCTCCGTTCGAGATTGTATATGGGATTGACATGGTATTCCCGACATCTCTCGTAGTCCCAGTTGTTAAACTTTTGCAGGAAGCTAGCAGCGAGGAAGATCATTTTCAGCGGAGAATAAGCCAAATTATCCATTTACAGTAGATGAGAGAGGAAGTTTTTCAAAATACCTTCAGGCTGCAAAAGAAAATTAAAACGATTTATGATCGGAAATCAAAGGTGGACAAATTTCATATTGAATACATAGTGTTACGATGGGATGCTAGAAATAAGGATAAAGGCAAGCATGGAAAGTTTGAGAACCTGTAGAAGGGACCATACAAAATTGCTTCATATAGAGGACAAAATACTTTTCTACTTAAAGAAATGAACGGCGAAGATTTTCTAGGAGGGCCGGTAAATAGTCGGCTTCTAAAACGGTACTATCTCTAAGGAGTTTTCTGCTATCACATTTTGTCATTGTACATACCATTTTATTTCTTTCATTGCAGAGTTTGCACTATCACCATTCATTTAGATTGGGGCCTGAAGTGAAGGCTATAAAGCTGAATTTCTAGCTTTAGTTTTTTATTATTTAGTGTCAGTTGTTTGAGTCTTAGTTGAGTTAATTTAGCTATGAGTATCGAGTCAAGGTATTTGTTTTAGTGTTATAAATTTATTGACTCCATATTGCCCAATGGATGAAAGCACTAGTCTGCTTTTCCAAATATCTATGGTTCTTGGCACCTCCTAGGAGCTACCATTCCCATTGGAGCCAATGTTAGTGTCAGTGTCTTCACACTTCCATCAGTGATCAAATTTCTCTTTTGCATCCATATCAGGTGTCTCATTTGATCAGCTGCATTCCATTAGGTCATGGATCAACTAATGGTAGTGGTTTCATTTTAGTTTCCCTCATGTCATATACCTATTGGCTCGTTCAAAACCTATTTTCAGTCATTTATAGTCATTTCAGTTCATTTCATTTAGTTTTAGGGTTTAGTTTCACTAGGTCTAGGGTTTGTCATCATGGTCATCCAAAATTGAATAAAAAGGTGAGCAGGCACATGAGGAGGATAAATGAGTTCATAAAATCATAAATTTACTTCTGATATGCTCAATAAATATTTTTTACCTCAAAACTCTGTTTTTCTATTTTTTGTAAAAATTTCATGTAATTTAAGTGTTTCTATATGTAATAAGCTCAGCAGCTATTCTTGGTCACCTTGCCAACTCCTGCCACTACAAAAACAAAAGCACCAGGGCATCAGTCCATCTAATTGTCAAGAAAAAGTCAAACTTCAAATGAAAAATAGAGTTTTTGAGAAAAAGTGACTAAGACTTTATAAAAGTGGGTTTGCAATGAGGAAAAATTAAAGTGCATCATTTGTAAAGTAAATTCATGCTAGCTATTAATTTCATTGTGCAAAACATTAAGTGGAGAGCCAAAATTGCGATTTGAAGGGAAATTGAACAAAGGAGGAAGAAAACCCAAAATTTGCAGCAAGTTTGCATGGCACTGTGCATCAGAGGGTCGGCATTGTGCATCAAACAGTTTTTGCCAGTGTTAAATTACATAGGTGTTGCGCATTGGGCCCAGTGCATTGTGCATTGGCTAGGGAGCTTCCAAAATCACTCAAATTCATCCCAAATTCTCTCAAATGCTACATTTCACTCCTACAAGTAAGTGTTCATCCATCTTGAGCTGAAATTTGTCTTCTTCATGTATTGTTCATGAGTTTGGTTTCTTAAAATCAAAACCCTAGCTTGCCTTCAAAAATTTCACCTCATTACAAAACCAACATCCTTTTTCCCTTTTCCCAAACTTCATTGCCCTAAAATCACCCATTGATTCCATTTTCCCTTTCCCTTTTCCCCTAAGAAACTAATTCCCTTTATTAAACCCTAAGTCCCTCATAAGTCAAAACCTAATTTCCTAAATATTTCCCTTCATTCCCCTACTCCACTTCACATTTGCAAAATCTCTTCAAACTCATCTTCTTTGTCCTCACCCATTGTCATTGTTCACCATACCATCATCAAATTACACCATTAAGACAAGCGTCATGGAAAGAAGCAGTGAATCAGATTTTGAAGAAGATACACTTAGTGATAGCTCAAGGGAAAGAAATGTGCAGTCCAGGAAGCCTCACAAGGGTGGAAAAATCAGTAGGGAGGAACCTATCAGCATGAGTGAACTCCTTGCTTGCCCACTAGCCACCACGTGTTTCAGATATTAGTCTTGTTTTGAGTTTTGTGAAATGGTTGAGAGGGTCAAATATCACCATGAGTTTGTGATAAACATGGATAATAATATGGTGCATCTTGCTAGGGTCAATTTCTCTCTTTCACCAACTATCATTGCAGAGGCCACAAGAATTCCAAATGTAGGGGAAAGTGGAACAAAAGGAAAAATATCAGTAAGCAGCATTAGGAACCTTATATCAAGGCCAAGTACCATGGTAAACTTAGCAGACTGTTTCCTTTCAAATTCTTGGAGGACCGGTATGTTCCACTCATGAAGCTTATCATCAAATACTTTACCTATGAGGGTAGGTTCTCCAGACTTTATGCCTACCACATCAGATTTCTTATGCACTTCACCAGGGTCAGAATGATGAGAATTCCTTATTTCATATGTAAAAACATAGAGAGGATGACAGTGATTGCAAAAAGAAAACCATATCCACAGCAGCTCAATAGTATTTATCATTTTTCTGTCATCAAAATTGTTGTTTTGCATCAGCTCACTCAGTTGGGAGTGTCATGGGAAAATTTCATTGCCCATGAATGCTTCAAGGGGCCTCAAATATTTTCAGATCCTCAAGAGGAAGGTGAACCTTCCGGGCAACAAAAAGAGCCTGAAAGTAAAACAGAGGAGGCTCATGTTCCTGTGTTTTTCACTTATGAAAGAGGCACTAGGATGCTTTTTGCAGCTGCCAAGCGAGTACTATCTCCACCAGGGGTGCAAGGGGTCTTGTTTTCTTCACCGGACCACAGGAAAATGCTATCTTCACCAGGGGTGAAATGGGCTTTGCCTTCTTCTCCAGCTAAACAGGTACAGGGAAGAGACAAAGGAAAGCAAAAGATGCATGAGGAGGGCCCTACTGAAGGGAAAGACAAGGATTTTGTTTTGATTGAGGAGGATGTCACTGATTTGGGCTCTCAAAGCTCAAAACTCAAGGACATGATTATCAAAGAGAAGGAGGCTAAAATACAAGCCTTATCACTTGACTTTGAGAGGGCCAAATGGATCATCAACCTTCTTGAGCAGGAAAACAAGCAATTGACAGATAAGCAAGCTATTATGGAGTTGAAAATGATTAGAGCAAATAGGCAAGAGGAAAAGAGAAGGAAAATCAAGATGGCATCCCTTGAGCAAGAAATTGAGGCTGACCGAGAATCATGGTTGGAGAGGGTGAACATTCACCTTGAGAATATGCTTGGAAAATCTAACAAAGAAAATAAAATGATGCGCCATATGGCCTATCATTACTTAGCTCAGAATAAGATTTGCAAAACAAGGGTAAATAGGCTAAAAGCTAAGTTAAAGAGAGCCTTAAAGGCCAAGAAAGAACAAGATAAACTCAAAATCTTGGCTGAAGCTTCATTAGCTCAGCAAAGCACTTATTGAGGTTGCCTCTTGCCAAATTTGAAGAAATTTTGGGAAATTTTTGTCATTTTGCAATTTTGTAAATAAAAACACGGGAAATTTCAGTTTGCATTGGCTCACGCTTTTTCCAAATGGCTTGTAGTTTTGGATTCCTCATGAAAAAATAACCAAACCCAAAAAATTTCATCAAATTTGGAGGAGATCTTGGCCACCAAAAGGACAAAAAACACTCAAAAAGTGCCCTCTCTGCCACTTTTTGGACACACAAGAACCAATCTTGGGAGAATCCACTTTTGACGGGGCAAATGACCTCCAAATCATAAAATTCAAAATTGTCCACAAACTAGATAGGCAGGGCTTTCCAACAAGCTATCGTGGGCCTGATTTGGATGAGTGGAAGGCCTCCAAAAGTATCCTTGAAGCGACACTGCACATCAAGCTTAGGGCGTTGCGCATCAGGAAAAATTTTGTCAATTTTGCCTAAAACTAAAAATTTCGCCCAGTTTCTTCAATGGTTGACTTTTATTCTTTTCTTGGTAAATGTATGCATGGTAAATGATCTAATATGATGTAAATGTGATGAAAAATGACTTGAGGGGGTAGATACATTAATGAAAAGTGGTTTAAAACTGAATGTATCAGTTTCCTTGGTTTTAGAGGCAAGTTGTTCCACTGCCTATTTTCTTGTTCCTAGTTTAGATGTAGTTGAAACAGTTCCTTGACTAATGGATTCAACCCCTAATGAATAGCATGATTTGTTTGATGCCTATATTATGTTCTCTCTTAGTCATTTGTAAAGGTTGGACTTTGGCAGAAGTGTTGGACTCTTGTGGATACTTTGAGCTTCATTGTAAATCACTTTTGTAGTTTAGTAAGGAAATGAACTAGGGTTTTGCAGCATTTTGTGGGATTCTTGTGGTAATGTGTCTTGGCATTGTTTCTTCTTTTGTTATGTAGTTTCACTTATGTATTATATGTGCCAGCATCTATTTCTTTCTTCATAACTAAATGAATCAAGATAGATAGGTGGAATCCATTGATATTCAGTGCTCTGCCTTGGGAATACATTTAGTTTTTAATGTTTTATGTTGTTTGAAGAGGACTCATGAACTTTTCATGCCCTCTCCAACTCCTCACTGGTCTTAGACTTACCATCACACTCAATTCAAAGTGCCAAAACACCTACCTACCTTGCCCCACAGAACATCCTGCAAATCTAAGTTGATTTCCTGGACCCAAAGCTACCTTCTTCATTTGATCCAGCAACCAACCATCAAAATCAAACAAAATCCTTTGACCTAATATACCTATCCTAAAATCAGCATTCATTTCAGTCATCTCAAGCCCTAGTTGCCAATATTCTAATTGAGATTGATAAGGAGAGAGCCCTCTCCTGACCTGGTAGGGCTAGCTACCAAGTTAAGTGTGGTTTGATGTTACCCTAGACTTGCCTTCCTTCAGCCTGAGGTAGATTTAGGCACTAACAGTATTGATGCCCTCTAAGAGATTTAACTGCCATAGGTCCACATACATCTAAGTGTGTGAGATCTAAAATTTCCTAAGATCTAGTCTCACTACTTGAAAATGGTTTCTTTACATTCTTTCTTAGAGCACATCCCTTTTATGTCCCTTCATTTTCTTCCTTTATTTCTAGGATTACATTGACCATTTGACTTAGAGAGGGAAAAATATTAAAATGAAGGTGTCCATACCTTATATGCCATAGCTTAGAAAGACTCACTTCTAAGTGAACTAGGGCTTCATCTAAAGGTGTAGAGTCTATATAATGTACCCTCACAAACCCCAACCACCCTTGGTTCATTAATACTAGATCCCTTACCCCAAATAAAAACCTTGACATCAAAAAAAGCAACTCTATCATCCTTATCCTCTAGAAAATAAATAGAAAGTAAATTTTTCTTCAAACCTAGAACATATAAGATATTGTTGATGTGAATGCTTCCACCTGACTTGAGCTCAATGATGTATACCCAATGCCTTTCACTGGATAGGTCTTGTTGTCTCCAATTTTGATTGAATCAGACAAATTTCCCTTTAACAATGTTTGGAGTTGACTACATTCTCCCATCATATGTGCATTATCCATAACCCATACATCCTCATCCCTAAAGGTGCCCGATAAAGCAGAGAACATACTTCCTTCTACCTCTTTATTTTCTATCTTGGATATGATCCTAAAAATGTATTTCTTGATATAGGTAGTCAGGTTTCCAAGAAAACTGAAACCCTTCTTCATATCCCTTCTCAAAGTGCCAAGTAAATTGTGATCTTTAGTCTCTTTCTTGAACCTTAGCTCTGATACCATGTTGGAAAATATGGGGACTTGAAAATTATAACTTATTTTCCTTAGTTTGATAATTACTTTTGATGTTAGTTTTTCTTTTATTACTTCTTCAATTATTTTCATCAATCAGTTACCAAAATAAGAACATCACAAAGAACATGGTACACAATATATAGGCTCCAAGCCAGGGAAAAACCCCTCCAAAGGGAAAATCCAGAAAATTCTTCTCTTCTTCTATAGAATTTCCTTACAAAAATAGGCTTCTAAGGCCCAAATACTCAATCCAATAAACACTCCAAGTCCCAAGCCAACCCCTAACAAGGATCTCCTTTCATATCTTTGATACTGCTACATTGCAACTTTAACCCTTGCAACAACATTTCGGCCTTGCAAATTTGACCGCTTCCAACTACTACAACACTTCGTCCTCCTGCAACTTGAAACTTCAAAAAATCTATCGAGATAAGAGAAATATAATTCATTGGAAAATTTGTACTTCAACTCCTCTTCTTCAACCTCCCAGCTACTCTTCTTCTCCTTCGTTGTTGTAGATCAAACTTGCTTGAGTTGAGTATCCAAATGAGGTCGAGTTCCCTTGTATTTATAGCCCTTCTTGAGGGTCAAATAGCCCTCCTTTAATTCAACTTGATCTTGCTCTTGGGATGACTTAGTGTTGGGTTTTTCCATGGGTTGTTCTAGATAAAACAAATATTTTTCTTCATTACAATGAGTCCAAATGGGACTTTGACACATGACCATAATAATGTTTTATCCTAGAAAGACCTAGAAATACCTAGAAGACCTAAAAGCACTATGAACATGCTTTTGACTCAAACTTGAGTATGAAAACCATACTCCAAAATAAAATGCAATTTTTCTTTCATTCATTTTTCTTTTTTTACAAAGAATATACAATGTCATGATTACAATTACATCATAATGAAAATTGAACCTAGTTAAAAATTTCAAAAATTCACACCCATTAGGGGAACTTTGAGGTCTAAAATGGGCCTCCTAAGGAAATTATAAAATAATATTGGAAATAATAAAATAATATTATATTATATCATCAAATTTTAGAGGGAAAAAAAAAACTACTTTTTCAAATCATATTTTCAACTTATCTTGTCTACTCAAATTTCGAGCGAGAACACTCATTGGGTGCATAATTTGATTCCTCATCCGAGGAGAACCCATGTTGCATAATTTCAATGGACCCTGCTACATGAAAAATGAGAAATACATGAAAAACATGATTACAATCACATTTTTCGTGTATTTCTCATTTTTCGTGTAGCAGGGTCTATCGAAATTATGCAACATGGGTACTCTTTGGATTAGGAATTAAATTTTGCATCCAAATAGGAATCCCACTCGAAATTTGAGTAAAACTTTAGGGAGATAAGTTGAGAATACAAGTTGAAAAAGTAGTTTTATTATTTTATTATTTTTTAATATTTTTACTTTTTAACCCCAAAAATGGTGAGTCATCCCCCATGGTTGACATCATCGCCTTGAATCCTATTGGTTCTTATAGAGTTTATTTTGGATGTACATTTTTCTTAGGAGGCCCATTTTACACCTCAAAAGTTCTCTAATATATGACATTACAAAACATTATAAGAAGACTTAGCCTCATGAGAATCTTGGTCCACAATGGTATTGCAAATTTGGGACACCAACTAAGGATATTTTGAAGACATGATTGCAAGAACCTAGCAATTCAAGAAGAGAATTGTTGGAAACTATAAGACTAAAGTTCTCAGGAAGGTATATTAGTTCTTGATGGCCATGTGTTGTAGAATCTATGGAAGACACACATAATTATTTGAGGAGATCCGGGTTCCCATGATACATACATGTGCCACAGAAGGAACCATTTTCAATTGGGTTTATGTCCTAGCATATTCATTCAAGTCAAATTTTAGGAGAGCTAGGAACCTAGTAAAATGGGAAAAACTGGAATTTTATATGGATTCCTAATTGTTAGATGGTATCTGTGCTAAATTGGAATTCAGAGCATTAGGATGGGGATGGAATTATTACCATGATATCCTACCTGTCTATATTTATTGCAAGAACTTTTGGGAAACAAAGTGTAGAGGAATGTACACCCAAATCACAGAGAAATATATCTCCAATGTATAGCAAAATATATTTGAGACTGAACATCCTTTCATGTATCACAGAGCAAGGATGTCATTACCTAAGGTAGATGATTGGTTTATCCCTAGAGAGTGTTCATATATAAGGGTATTTGGTGCATACAGAAGCCCACATCAGTTTCCATTATTCATCATATACAACATTGTGCTACAAGAAGTAGCATATCAACTCATAGCATGGCTCACCCACTCATTTATAAAGGAAAAACAAGCTCCTTGGCCCATCTTCCCTTTATGTATAGGGGCATATTGCATGAAAAAATTCAAAGAAGCAAAAATTGAAGCACAAGAACTAGAACGCCTCAAGTTTGGAGAGGTTGGTTATGATAGACATGACTCAAAAGGTATTTCCAACCAACATTTCTAGAAAATAAAATATGGTTGGGTATACACTCCACTTACTTAGGCAGATAAAGAGAAAGTAAATAATTTCTTTAATGCTGCAAAAACAGTTGATGTAGCCCAAAGGATAGCAACCTCCAAGCCTACAAATAACCCTAAGAACTTGGAAGGAGAGTCATAAGAGAGTATAGATTCAAAAGATAAGATAGATGCATTAAAGAAAAAATAGGAGAAAGAGGCTAAGAAGGAAATATTGAAGAAAAAAAGAGTAGAACGGGAAGCTAAGAAACAAGTTAAATAAGAGGCTAAGAAAAATCAAGCCAAGGAAGAAGAAAAAAAGAAGTAATCCAAAGAAGAGAAAAAATAAAGGAAAGAGGAAGAGAATATGAAAAAAAATTAAGAGGAAGAAAGAAAAAGGCAAGAAGCACTAAAAAAGAAAAAACAAGAAGAAATGAAGAAGACGAAAGAGGAAGAAGCTAGAAATACCTCCTTATTCGTTTTACAACCCAATACCTTAACATACAGAAATTGAGTGAGTCCACTTATAATAATATCTTTTGATTTGGCATCATTTAAGATATTTTTCTTACCTTGTTCATCTTTTGTTGTTGTGTAGCCCTGCTTGACAATTTCCCAAACTCCATATCCTTGTGCAAGTAAATTAACTTGCATCCTTCTGTGCCAAAGTGCATAGTTATCTCCACTAAATAGAGGAACTATATTATTGGTGTACTCCATGATCTACTTACAGTTGTTAAACTACTACTGAAGGAACCAAGCACTGATACCAATTGTTGGCAATACTGAGAGGGGGGATGAATGAGTAATTCTTAGCAATTAGCACTTTATTAATATTTCTAGAGCATTATTTAATCTTCAGTTATTATTATTATTGTTCAGTAAGAGCAGTAAAAAGCAATGCAAAAATAGAGACAGTAGGCACAAGATTTTTAGGTGGAAAACCCCCTCTGGATCAAAAACCACTAAATTCTTTTCTAATAAGTTCTATAATATTCAACCCTGACTGAAAAGAAAGCTATGACTTCCTAGAACTCTAGAAAAGCATTCTTCTCTAGCTCTCAATGGAAGGACACGCCAATGCCTTGGTTTTATCAGCAGTCAGCTGAATGGATGCCCCAACATCCTAGCGAGACACAACTCGCCCTAGCACCACCCTACCACACTGAAGTGTTTACAAACCCCAACCTATAGGTGACTTCATTCACCTTCCTAGCACCACCCTACCACCCTATAAAGACAAAAGTAAAATATAGAAATTGTGGACTCCCATACCAGGGACAATGGTTCACTTACAATGATTTTAGAATTTTTTTTTTTTGAAAAATCAACAACACTAGGACCTATACCCTTGTCCCAACAAACCAAGACTCTTGTCCAAGAACAACACACGTCCTTATCCCAAAACAGATTTTCCTTCTTCAACTCCAAGCAATGACACAATTTTTATGATTATAATGATGTACAATGCTTTGACCTCAATTACAAAAGGACTCTAGACAAACATTTTACAATACTTTGACAATCTTTGCACACATTATCCTTGATGCTTGTTGAAGAAGAAACTACTTGTGTTGATGATAATCTTCAAGGCTTGGTTTTTTGTGGTATTTTGAGTTGTCTTTCAACGGTACTGCTATATCATGATGCCCTTTCTTCTCACATTTCTAGAGCTATAGGTGATGTATTAAGTCCATTATTGAAGAATATCTTGTACCTGCAAAAATGTATTCAAGCAAGACCCAATTCCCAAGACAAGAAACTTGTAAAAAACCTTCAAATTACCTTTTCCTGCATTACACATGCAAGTACATAGGAGTAAATGTATAAATTTAAATGATTATAATGTGTACTTGAAATATGTTTGTGTTTTGAGTTCGTCCCTTTTGTTGTTGACTTGTTTCAACAACTAACAGACTTTGAACACAAGACTAGACTCTATTTAAACATACCTAACCTTAACACAAAACCATATTTTATACAAGACTATACAAGAGACGGATAACGACTTAGACATACATAGCACAAAACTTACCCTACTTGGACACAACTCTAGTTAAAGTTATGACAGGCAATTATGTAAAACTCAAAACTAGCCTAATACATGGTACATCGTACAATGTAATCAATATTTATTAAAGTACATTATTAACACACACGAAGGGAATTTGAATTATACAGACTTGTATTATATAACAATGATTTGAATTTGCAGTTACGTACCTCAGGTCCTGAAGAAATTAATGGCACTTTTGTACCTTTTCATGTTGCATTGTTCTGAATTTATTCATCTTCTTACTATTGATCTGGGTTCTATCTTGAATTTATTTATCTATACAAACTTATGATTATTATATAGCAGACCTTAGGAACATGTATTTATGTTAAGTGCTTCGTGCTCTAACTTGGAGTTGATTTGTGCTAAATAACCCTTAGAAACGTCTCAAACATATTAGAAAAATCTCTACTTTCCTTGCAGTTCTTGATGCTTCGAATTTGTGATTTCCTAAGCTCGAATATGGTCTTTAATCAAGCCACAAACAAGCTTCAACAAAAACAAATGTTCTTCCTGAGCTCGGATCTTGCACAAAAGGTCCTGTAACACAATTAGTTACTTTACCTCAAGAGATCTGAACCCTACTCAATTAAGATGCCTGTGTTATGAGCTTTAGGATCACCGAAAATTTTACAATGCATTTTCTTAAGATAATTTGTTACTTCTCATATCTTTTTTGATGAAAGTGTGATACCATATTTATAAACTTAGAAGGGGATAGTGTAATGTGAATGTTGGAAGAGTTAGGGGTTTCAAAGATAGACATTGGAGGAATTAATTACCTTATGATTGAAGAAATATCCATATCCCTTGAATTATATCGATGTTCATATATTTTTTACTATATTTTGGCCATTTGACCATAGAAGAATTTTTAGATTAATTAATGGAGGGAATGTTATTTAATTGCTAACTTTGCAGCTTAAGAATTATTTCTTATGATGTGAAAAAATGATAAGTGACCTTTAATTTAATTAATTTTTAAGCCTTATTAATATTTGCCTGATTTTTTATTTTTATTTTTTTTAATACCACTAAAATTTTGAAATCCATGATTGGCTTAGTGCATATGGTCCTACCCAAGTGTGAAGTCAATGATTGGTTTACTACCTTTGGATCTTGAAGTTAATAAACTTATACATGGTGATATTACAGTGAGAATCTCATTCATATATTGACAATCATTGGTGAATAAGGTGTCATGTCTCTACCTGCTGGGGTTTTAGCCCACAAAAGCGGGTCTTCAACTACAACCTCAATTTTCTCTCAAACCAGGAGGAACCATGAGGCATACCATATATCAACAAAAACATCTCGTCAAGGATAATCTATCTAGAAGGATCTTGACACAAGATTCCATGACTTGTTAGGCCAAATTTTCCATGGAAGATCGAGGTAGCTCCTGGTGTTTCTTGGGTTCACATCAATGACAACCACCTATCAACAGGATCGCCCTACTAGAGATAGAGGTCTGATTTCATTGAAATGTTTTAGGAATGTTGATGCAGCCCATTTGTGTATGATAGATCATTGGAGCTTGGGGCTAGTTACCCCACCATGACCAGGTCACCATTTATTTTTCCAAGCATTTATATGCAAATTTGCATAACATATGAGGTCAAATTACATTGATACTGGATCACATTATTACGGACCCGACTTGGGATGTACCTATGAGCACGGTGGGGGTTATAGGGACCATGGGCATGTACCACCACCTCCAAGATTCTTTCCTCTACCATCTTAGAGCTTAGTATTACCAATAGAGCTAGAGGAGTTATCACAGCTCGGTAGTGAGACCAGGGAGACTATTGCAGATAGCATGCAGATGTCATTGGCTAGTGCACATGTTGCATTGGATGGAGGGATTAGCAGACCACCACCATTTCTTCGTGACCCTCCAGTGCCCTTATATGGTGATGCATTTCTCCTGAGTTTACTCTTTGACTAGCTTTTTACATATGCATGTATGTGTCATGACGTCATTCGTGAAACTTGGAGGATGCACGAGCTACGTGGCACAGACCATGTGCATATATATACGAAACTTTTGACTCTTATTTTAAATTTACGCATAACTATTTATATTAATTTCTAGTTCATATTAGATTGCATTTATATTAAAAAGTTCATGATAACATGTAAACATGGCCTAGCTACATGGATGAGCCTCTGAGGTCATCTAAGGGGGTTGTTGATCAGCTAAACCATCCTCGACCAAAGCATGTGTCCATGGAATTTCCCCCACCTCCACCTCCATCTCATATGTTCACTAATGTGGAGAAGAGTCACTCTGCACAACCACATGGACCAACAGTTGAGGTAAACTTTTTTATTCCTAAGATTTCAACATTTTCTTTTTTTAAGTTACACATATATGGTAATTAATTTGTAGACTAATTGTAATTTGTCATTACCATTGTGTACATAGGCCCATATGCAGAGTGTCGTTGATGTCATTGTTATGTGGATACATGAGTGGGATGTTGGGTTTAGAGGCACTGATGATACAGGTCCATCGATGCAGGCCCAAATAATTGAGCCACATGTAAGGGAGCACCAAACCCATATTCACCAGACCCCCGTCCTATTTATTTGCATTTGGACTCGACTGAGGTTAGTAGATTCACATATATGTAATTAAAAATGTGGTTCAAAATCATTTATTTCCATATTGTTTGTTATGTACAAATAATGATCTATTTAGTTTGAATTTGAATGTGTTATATTACAGTACCAACGTATGAATAATTACTTTGTGTGGCAAAACTCACATAGGAGTTCTCGTGGTACTTTGAGTGTCATAGTTTGTATATCTCTAAGGCCTCATTTCATAGGGCACATTCACATGTGATACAGACTTTGTATATTTTCATACATGGACATTTTATGGATGTACACCATGGACATTATTTTATTTTATGGATTCTTATTATTTCATTTTATGGATGTTCATAGGATAGTTGTAATTTGTATATATTTTCATATGTATAGTTTATCGATACATGTATTCACTATTTCATTTTATGGATTTGTATTAATCCTGTTTATGGATGCTCATTAATTTTTTAAGTTTATCGATCTATTAAAATTATTTCGCAATCTAAAAAAACAAAAATAAAAATAAAAATAAAAATGTATACTATAATTTTTAATACTAAAATATATGTTTAACTTTAATTTCCACTTTCATAGACTAAGAAAATAAGTACAATCTTAAGTTATGATACAAATCACTTTGATACTTAAAATGAACTAAAATATATCATGTATCAATGTAATATTGAACATAGAAAGAATTTCAATCATGCTTCATATTGGCTTGTAGAAAGTGTCTTTCAATCCAATCAACATGTATGTTATTACAATTCAATTTTAAAAATAAATTATTTGAATTATAAAGTCATCCATATATATATATATATGAGAAAAATTTTGTGACTTGCCCATATACCATTGCATGGATAACTTTTTTAAGTATTCCAATCAATCTTAAGATTCAAATAAAAAACAAAAATAGGATTGAAATAAGTTTTATTCAATTTTAAAAGATGTCATGTAAACAACAAATAGGTTTTATTCAGCATTATTTATTTTGAGATTATCTACAAGCGTTTAGTCATAACATGATATAAGTCAATCGTATTGAAATTTAATATATAGGTCAAAAAAACAACATATGACAACATTTTTGTAGTTTTATATAATGTTATCAACTTTCCTAAATTTACAAGTAGTTATCCAAGTATTTCAATCAAATCCTTATTATTGAAATAAGTTTTATTCAATTTTTAAAAACTCAAATATCATTGAAATGAGATATATTCAATTTTAAAAGATGTGGAGATGTAAAAGTTACAAATACAAATTTTATTCGATTTTATTTTATTTGAGGTTATCTACAAAAACTTAGTCATAATGTATGTCGTCAATAATTTTTTTGTTCTTACACTAAAATTAATGCACAATGGTAAACTAATTGCCTTGAAATTAATGTACACCATATATCTAGTTACATGAAATAAAAAAATCAACATCTTCACTAAAATCTATGCATCTAGTGCTAGCAATCAAATAGGATTAGGAATCAACATCTACATTGAAATCAATGCATCTAATGCAAGCTCAATCAAACAAGATTAGAAATTAACATCTTTAATGAAATTAATGCATCTAATGCAAGCAATGAAATAGAATTAGAAATCAACATCTACAAAAAAATCAATGCATCTAATGCAAAAAATCAAATAGGATTAGAAATCAACATTTGTACACTTAAATCAATGCATCTAGTGCAAACAATTTTATTCTGTTTCTCCCCTCCCTCCATTTATATTGATATATCGTTCTATCTCTCCTTCTTTGTCTCTCTATCTCATCCCCCCATAAACACACGCTTTCTCTCTTCATATCTATCTATCACTCCCTCCCTCCCTCTATCTCTCTCTTCCTCCCTCTCTCTCCACCTTTCTCTCTCTATGTCTTTTTTCTTACCTCTCTCTCTCTCTCTCTCTCTCATATATATATATATATATATATAGAGAGAGAGAGAGAGAGAGTGTATATATATATATATATATATATCGAGCTTTGTCTTGCAACTATGTTGACTATATGTCTCCCTCTCCACCTTTCTCTCTATATATATCTTGAACTTCTTCCTTCCCTATCTTTTCCTCCAACTCTATCTCTCAAACTCCCTCTCTTTCTCAAAGACTCTCCCCTCCTCTCCCTCTCTCCATCTTTGTGTCCCCCGCTCTCTCTCCTCTATATTTCAAAAAAATTTAAATACTTCGACAATTTAAATATTATGTTTAAATAAAAAAATTTATTTATTTTGATGTCATACAACAATTTAAATTTTTTAAATATGATACATATTTAAAATGAAATATTTCAAATGTGTGTTTTACATTCACCTAGAGGGAAAATGATAATTTTCCATGGAAATATTATCTAAAATTTTCCAAAATATTAATATTCCATCTACCTCCATTAAAGATACATAGAGTGCTTTATGTCTGCCAATTGAAATTGTTTAGGTTTTATTTCTTTAAAGGTAGCTTTATTTTATGATTACTTCAAGATTTTAAAAATATTATATATTTTATTATGTTGGATTTTTATATTAAAAAAAAAAAAAAAAAAAAAAAAAAAAAAAAAAAAAAAAATGGGTTAAATAAAATTAACATACAGAGTCAGCTTATATGACTATTTTTGTGTTAATGACTCTTTTGTTGACGCCTAGGGCGTATATCAACGGCATTTATTAATGTGGTTGTGCTAGTATATATTATAATATAACAAATTTTATATTATATTAAAGTTAATAATATTATATTAATCCAAAATTAATAAATTTAATATTAAAATGAAAATATATTAATATTATTTTTTATATTAATATCGGATTTCGTAACTTAATTTAATAATAATAATAATAATAATAATAATTTTTTAATATTAAATTTAAATTTAATAAGATTTCTACATGACATGATAACAAAAATTATAATAAAATTTTGAATTTTAAAATGTGGTAAAAACGTAAATTTCAAATCATTCAAAAAAATTTATAAAGGCTCAATCAAGCCCCTGTTAACAACTTATATGGCTCGATCAAGGATTTACGAAACCCTCGATCGACCTATTTCAATTTGAAATTTAAACACTCGATCGAGCCTCTAAAGTCATAAAATCCACAATTTCAGCACCCCTTCTGCAAAATTTCCTGCAACGCAATTTTGTACCCTAGCAAACTTAGGGATATTAATTTTTGCAACTGCAGTAAAATTCCACCTTGGACAGATCAAATGACCAAGATAGTGATTTCATTAGATTCCTCTTTTTGAGAGGACCAAAATCGACCTAAAGATCACCCAATTTGGCTAAGTGGAAGTTGAGCTATGAATTATTTTATTCACACATGTATTATGGAATGGGTCAGCTCTAACCACGTGAGTAACTACTTGGGTCAATCTTAACCCCAAGTAAACCCTAAAGAAAAATTATAAAAGGAAGATACCTCAAGCTCATTACAATACACTAAAATCAAGACATGTTTTGTTCTTCTATTTTTTTTGGCTCACACAGGTTCATCGACAGAAGTTCATATTGGGTCTGAAAGTACAGGCGTAAGGTTTTCTCTAGGTTTGGGTAATCTGCATCTCGGTCACTGTCACAAATCAGAATTTTTTCATCCATGGTCTTAGTCACAGAGTGGTAAAGAGAGTGAATTTGGCTCTTTGGTCACTCGTACACAGTTCAGAGGGAGCGACTCCGAGTTCTGAATGGTTTAGTCCCTAGTCACTCACACCAAGAATCCCTAGGAGCGACTCTGACAATACAGTTGCTGGCACAGAGAGAGCGCCTTTGGCCCTTCTGGTCGCTCTCACAGCTCCTAAAGGGCGCGACTATGGGTTTTTACAATTCGGAGCCAAGGTCGCACACACTCACCTCCTGAGAGCGGTTGTACAGTTACAGTCACACGCATACAGTCTTCATGAGAGCGACCTTGAAGTTTAATTCACCTACAGATAGTGTTTATGAGGGTGACCCAGTCCAGATCTAAGTTTTTGGCATCTTGGTTTCAATCATCCTTAGTGATCAAGTAGATTTGGTTTCTCTCTACTATATATCTATAGATCTGATTTTCTAGTTTTCGTTGCAAACATATGTATTAGGCTCATTGAGAGTGACAACGGTACTCAACAGTATTTGGCACAGTGACAATAGTATACAACAGTTGACATTAGTTTGTGATAGCACATTACAGTCATCAGTATGAGGGTTATGATTCCTAGCATGATTAGATATGTTTCATAGATATCATTATTGTTTTGTTGCATAGATAAAGTGATCGATCATTGTACTCTCTATTGTTGCATCATTTGATGACAATCTAAGAAGAAGAAGATTTGCAAGGGTTTTCCCCATAGTTGGTTTTTCCCCAGTCTCGAAGCAATCCTGGTGTCTCTATGTGTGTGCATGCTTTCTTCTATTGTTCCTTTTATATTCCATTGCATTGATGATGATGTTGATGTTGTTTCTTCCTATGCAATTACATATGTTGATGTATAATGGTGTATATCTAAATAATGTAATGAAGAAATGGGGTGAACTTCATGTATTAATGATGAAATGCAACTATCATAGCAAAGAACAATGTCACCTTAAGAAAAATTAACATGGTATCGGAGTTGGGCTGAAGAAAATCCATGGATATCACCCTAATGATGACACCATTGTTGGAAGCAAGAAGAGTATGGTGGAGATCTAAGAGAATTCTAAGGTTTGAAGAAAACCCTAGGAATCTTGATGATTAGGTTTGATGGATTCTATGATGTTAGGGTTGGAGAGAAAACATTGGTTTATGAAAACTATATGAGGTATAGTATGGGCAATGAGAATATGCTCAAGCACTTGTGGGAGATTTAATGAAGCCCTAGGTGGGATAATCCCTAGCAGATTTGGTTGGATACTTGAAGACAATATTGGTATATGGACCATGGACAATGATGGCTCTTGAAGATTGGTTCAAAAGGGAGAGGATCACCTCTCATTGAAGATAAGTGCTTTTTGACTTATGATGCTTCTTACTTGTTAAACTTATGGATATGATGATTATGTTATTGATTTTAACTCCTACATATGTATATGGATGTTTGTAACCTCCTTGATGAGATGTGATGTGTAGATCCTTCTTGAGGATCATTTTGAGATGCATATCTGGAAAGAGACAAAGAGGTACTTAATGAAAATATGATCAAGTTCTTCAAGTGGCCTATGTCTAATGAGTAAGTGCTCAGGTACTGAATACCTCAAGGTATGCATGGTATGTTGTGTTTCAACTATTGGCTCGGTAAGCCCTTAGGTATGATGAGAATGCCTCTTTCTTTAATGGTTCATACATGCATATGAAAGTGAATTGGATATATGTCTAGTATGATGAAATTATGCACTTGATGTTGAACATTTTGACCTTCTTAAATTATATGAGGTTATCTAATGTTGATACATTGATACCCTTGATGTTTGGCTAACATCTATGATCTATATGTTAGATATCTTGATCCTATAAATAAGGTTATTACCTTGGCTCTAGAAAACGATACCCTTGATACTTGTCATGATGGATTTCATATAGAAGGATATTTCATTGAATCCTATACATGTGTCTATTGGTAATGCTTATGAAAAACATGATGAAATCATATGGAAAGAGTGACTAACACTCTTGTTGGTCTTGAATGACCTAATATGATCTCATTGGTCCTTAAGTCCATGTGAGAGGAATAAGAGTAAGATTGATATTCCAGATCTCTTACTACCTTATCTTGATGACATAAGGTTAAACTGGATGCAGTAAACTGATGCAGTGACTTGATAAAAGTCCTATTGTGTTCACAAAATTTGAGATCTATCTGCTGCTTTGAGTCTAAGCCTTTGATGAAATATTGATGTCATGATGTTGATAACCATATGATCTAACATATCTGATGTTACATGAATCTAGCAGAGATAGGTTTCTTACATGAATGAAGATGAATGATGCAGATCCCCAGTTAGAGGGAGAATCACTTCTCAAGACTCTTACCCTTATTACTATTTGTGTTATATGTTGTTGAAGTATGATTTATGTACATCTGATAGCATTGATCTACAACAGGGTCTTAGATATAAAGCCCATACATAAATTAGGGTTTTTTCTCTGGTCATAGTCACATATCTAGGATATCCGTCCATGATCGCACTCATGCTAAGTCCTAGACAGCGTCCAGGCAACTAAAGTCGCTCCCATGCTAACCTGAAGAGAGCGGCCAGAAGTCTAACTATTGTTGACCATCATCTCAAGTTGTCTAAACTATGAATCATGATGTTCCTGACATATTCTACCATTGTTTACTGATTTCTGAAGTTGTTGAGTTATATTTTTTATCATATAATGAAGTATTGTGCATGAAATCAGAAGGTCGCCTAGAAGATATTAGTACCACAGATGTATTGCAAATAACAGCAAGATCTGGTAGGAGGAAAAGGTTGAATGTTTTCCATAACATGATCATTAAGACTAAACTTATGTTTGTAGGTGACCAAGACATACATATAGATATGTCGCTATTTTTGTGCTACAAGAGGTTGGCATGATTTGACATTACTGGTATATATGAAAAGTGTTTTGTCATGATGCTTGACAATAACTTTGAATTGATGATTGAGATGGCCTTTGACTATAGATCTCTCTATGATAGCAATTTAGACTTGACCTTATGTATAGTGATTTGATCTGATGATTGTTGATTTTCCCTAATATCGATACTATGAGGGCATGATGACTTATGTGGGTATTTGGAGATTGGCCTCCTTATTCTTAGCACAATGGTTGGAATGATGATAGTTGTGATTTGGCATGAAAAATGGAACCTGCAGGACTCATCCTTGATGTATGCATTTGCACCTAGTGACATGATGACTTATATTATGCTTATGAGAATGACTTGATAAAGATGCATGACTTGTTGGCATGATGAAGTCTTGATTTGATATGAGCTACACCTGTCTCCTGGTTGAAAGTATTAATACTATGATAATGATGACTTTGATAATGGTCGTGATTTGGCTTCTAAACTCTGATGAGTTGACTTTGTTGTTGATGGTACAACATTGAGTTATGATTATGTTGGCTTAGCAAGGCATTATTCTTAGAGCATTGTAATCTAGATATGTCTAGATTTGATGGTTATCTGATGAAGTCAGGATGATAAGTTCCAAGGTATGGATTTGATATTGATTATGGTTTTGGTTTTATATCTTGATGATCTACTTGTGACAGGTAATGATCCTCTGATGATATAATAAGAGGAATATGGCTTATGAAGCTCGAAATAATGTATCATGGCATGATGAATCAATTTTTGGAATTTGGGAAAGAAATTCCATATTGCAAAGCTATTGGAAAATGTTTTGAATAATGAAAATGAAAATGAAAATCCTTGGATACTCTGATTTGAACTTGACATGGCATCTGATGGTTGAAGCATTGATGTTCCATTTTGAACATCCATCTATATATGTATGATGTGCATAGAACCTTAAAGAATTCATGAGTGATTTGTTTCACTCACATAGAGTTTCCATTAAGGATGCTTTGAAATATCTACATGAGGTATTCTACTTTTAGAATGAGATATGTCTCCTATGATATGTATCTGCACATATGTATTGTTGATATTTGAGATTGTTATTGATAAGAACATTTGAATGTTGCTCTAATATATGATCTTCCATGATATCTTAGATGAGAGGTCCATAGCATGACCGAAGTTGATCACGATGTTGCTAGCATGGCTAGCTATGAGGCAAGGTACATAAGCTCCGTAGAGAGTTGTTTGAGCATGATATGGATATGACATGGATACATTGTGATGATCCGATTAATTCCCACATTTATAAGTGGGACCAAGATACTCTCATACAATTGAGACAGTGTAGTTGTTCGAAACAAGCTTAGGCTTTGTGGTTGGCACCTCCTTGAGAGGGAGGATGATTATGGTATCATTTTGTGATTTATATGATTATATATGATGTGTCATGATATTTGATTTTATGTATGAACAAGAAACAATTTTTATTGAGACAAGTTGATGATGAGAGCGGTGTTGATCGAGAACATTGAGCCAACTCTTCCCCCTTATTTGAGCTCCCAAGGTGAGGAATTGAGGTATAAGGGCTCCTCAGATTGAGGGAACTCTGGAAAATATGGTACTCCCCTATCTATTACCCATAGGGTTGAGGATTTTACTCCCCTATCTGGTCTTTGCAGAGTATACCCTATTTGGCATCATACCTACAAGCAGGACTTGTTGGGAATATTACTCCTCGTTTCGCCAACCGTTGAGGGTGTGCTTGGGGGTGTAAAACCCAAGGCGATTATGATGCAGGTGTTATACCTCATGACAAATGAGAGCCATTGTTGGGAATATCGGTGGGTAATAGGATTTTGAGTTGAGGGTTAAAGCTCCCTGATAAAATTTTGGGTTGAGGGCAAAGCTCCTCGATGAGATTCCAGGGTCGAAGGTGTACTCCCCTATGTGTTCCAAGGTTGAGGGTGTACTCCTCTGTGTGATCTAGGGTAGAGGTTTTACTCCCCTATGTGATGAGTTTTCCTGTTGCTCGGTATGGGTGGAAGCATTTTCTCCTCGATGTGATTACAGGTTAAGATGTGCTCCCTAATGATATGCTCTTTGATGATGATTGATGATGATATTCCGGGTAGTATCCCATCGTCATAGATTCCAGAAAGAAGCCTGATGGATAGAGGGTGCTAGCTTGAGCTTCCCTTCGGTAACAAATTATTCTTCTTCTATATTTGAGAATGTTCAGCATATGAGCAGAAACAATCAAGAGATAAGCTGGAATAATCAAAGGATAGATCAAGATGTACAATGATGATTTGTGATGATGAGATACTTTAGATGCACATGGAAAAATGACTACATGATAGATATGATCCATGATGATTTGTCATGACACTCAAAGATTTCAAAATGCCATATTGTTCAATGGACAGATATTGGCAAGTGGAATTCTCCCTAGTTGAGAGGGAGTGTTAATTTTTGCAACTGTGGTAAAATTCCACCTTGTACAACTCAAATGACCTAGATAATGATTTCACTAAATTCCTCTTTTCAAGAGGACCAAAATCGACCTAAATATCACCCAATTTGGCTAAACAGAAGTTCAGTTATGAATTATTTTATTCACACATGTATTATGGAATGGGTCGGCTCAAACCACATAAGTAAATGTTTCGGCCAATCATAACCCCAAGTAAACCCTCAAGAAAAAATATAAAAGGAAGAGACCTCAAGCTCATTTTGATACACTAAAGCAAGACATGATTTTTTCTTCTATTTGTTTTGGCTCGCACAAGTTCATCTACAAAAGTTCGTATTGGGTCTGAAAGTACAAGCGTAAGGTTCGCTCTGGGGTTGGGTAATCTGGATCTCGCTCGCTATCATGGATCGGAATTTTTCATCCACAATCGCAGGCACAAAGTAGTCAAGAGAGTGGCTTTGGCTCTCTAGTCACTCGTACATAGTTCAGAGGGAGTGACTCTGAGCTTTGAAGGGTTCAGTCCCTGGTTGCTCGCACCAAGAAGCCCTGGGAGCGACTCTGACAGTACGGTCGCTAGCGCAGCTCAACCAGAGAGAAACTTTGTCCCTTCTGGTCGTTTACACAGCTCCTTAAGGGTGCGACTGTGGGTTTTTACAGCCCGCAGCTGAGGTGGCATGCACAGTGACCTCCTAAGATTGATTGTGAAGTTACAGTCGCATGCATACAGTCTTTATGAGAGAAACCCTGAAGTTTAAGTCATCTGCAAATAGTGCTTATGAGGGCAACCCAGTCCAGATCTAAGTTTTTGACATCTTGGTTTTAGTCATCTTCGGTGATCAGGTAGATCTAGTTTCTCTCTACTGTAGATTTGTAGATTTGATTTGCTAGTTTCCGCTGCAAACATATGTATTAGGATCATTGGTAGTGACAACAATACTCAACAGTATTCAGCACAATGACAACAGTATACAGCAATTGACATCAGTTTGTGACAACACATTACAGTCATCATTATGAGGGTTCTAATTCCTAGCATGATTAGATCTATTTCATAGATATAATTATTGTTTTGTTGCATAGATAAAGTGATGGATCATTGTACTCTCTATTGTTGCATCATTTGATGACAATCTAAGAAGAGGAAGATTTGCAAGGGTTTTATCCATAGTGGGTTTTTCGCTGGTCTCGGACCAATCTTGGTGTCTCTATGTGTGTGCATGCTTTCTTCTACTATTCATTTTATATTCCGTTGCATTGATGATGATGGTGATGTTGTTTCTTCCTATGTAATTGCATATGTTGATGTAGAATGGCATAGATCTAAATAATGTAATGATGAATGGGGTGAACTTAATGTATTAATGATGAAATGAAACTGTCATAGTAAAGAACAATGTTTCCTTAAGAAAAATTAACAAGGGAAAAATTGTTCCTTAGGTGGCAAAGTTGATCATGTTGGATTGATGAAGGAATTCTTTATCCAATGGAATATGAATTTGAGATTTTTTAATTCATATGATATTTTTCATCCAATTTATTTTAAACATAATGCTTGACTTTTTGTTGAATAGTTTTAAATAGGTTGAATAAAAAATCAATATCATAAGATATACACAAGGAAAAAATTTCAAAAAATACCACTATCTTCGTTTACGAGTCATCTTCAAAAGAATTCTCAGGATACTCGTGATTTTTCAATTTATTTAAACAGTTGAAAAAAAAATTTACATGAACACGTGTCTGCAAAATGCAATTTAAATATTACTTTGCCAACTTCAAAAAATAATAGAAAATATAATTTTGCATATAAAAAATAAGTTTTTAATATGAAAAACTTAGTCCTCTCCATGTAGATCACACACACACACACACACACACACATATATTATACATTTTAGACTCAGTTATGCTACCTGAACAAATGCATACCTATGTGTGAAAATTTGCAAAAACAAGCATTCCATTTGATGGAAAATTGACATATATTTTTGCAAAAAATGTCATTACTACACAATTTGTCTTTTTACTCTGAATCAAAATTCAGAGTGCTTATATGAATTTTGAGGGCTTCAATTCAATAAAAAAAGAAAACTTGAAATTTCATCACCACATTTGACCCAAAAGTGTAACCATCTTCATGCATTCACCAAGTTCAAATGATTAATTAACGATGTGAAAGAGAGAGGAAGGATGGAGGAATAGTGGTACTTGATGTTATGAACATAATATTTATAAAATAAATCTAAATAATAATGATAAAAATAATTAATAATTATGAAAAAAACATCTCCCAAAGAACATGACTCTTTATGAATGGGCACTCTCACATGGGTATATATACAAGACCCTAATTGTACTCTCATCATCATATTTTTAGACTATCAAATTACTTATATACTAAGTATGCATAGTCCACATGGATTTCTTTATATTCCATACATTTTTACTATTGTGTGATAATGAACTTTGTCTGATAGAGTCATTGGTCACAAAAAAAAATTGTGGTCTCCCTATCCTCTATATCCTTATCACATTTAGGCTTTTGGTCACTCTTATTTTTGTAATTAAGAAAAAAAAAGTAAAAAGTAAAAGTTCTTCCGGGGCAATGGAATAAAGGATTCATACATATAAAAAGGTTTTAAATTATTGTTTCAAAAGTGCATGTGAAAGTAAAAAGATAATTTTTCCAAGTATATTCAAAGCTAAACAGAGAGTAGATAAAATAATATTGATTCCTCATTAATTGTCATGGGTTGTTTACAAGCTCATGGTTTTCATAGCCCATGGTATTTGCAAAGAAAAAACAAAACAAATACAAATATCTCTTTAGAAAAATATCAACTTTTATTTTTGAATGCATATTTCCATTGTTAGTCATGGTGTACTACACATAAGAAAACAAAGAGTAGATAAAATAATATTGATTCCTCATTAATTGCCATGGGTTGTTTACAAGCTCATGGTTTTCATAGCCCATGGTATTTGCAAAGAAAAAACAAAACAAATACAAATATCTCTTTAGAAAAATAATAACTTTTATTTTTTAGGGATTCCTAGAGAGAAGGGGCGAAAACGTCCAAGGTTTGGGGGTGAACACTTCACCTCATCAAAAACAAGAAGCAATAAACATGGGTGAAAAATAAGAGATCTAACTAGAGACATCAAGAGAAATTATTAAATCAAATAAAAAAGAAAATTTTTATTAAAAAATAAAATAAAAAACCAATAAAAATATTGGAATTAATTTTTTTTTTATTAATTATTATAAATAAATATTAATATTATATTAAGCTACTAAAAATATCTAAATACTAATAATAATTATAAATGATAATCTTAATTTATTATAAATCTTATTTTTTTATTATTAGAGTTAATTAATAATTTATTTGGATTTATGATATTATTAGATTAATATAACTATACATCATAATAGATTTATTACCAATGTTATTATAAACGATTTGTTATAACGAATAATATTATTATAATATCAATTATTATTCTTAACAAATAATTATTATTAATAAATAATATTAATAATATTAATGTAATAAAGTAGAAATATAATATTAAAAAGTTATTTGGATTTATAGTAATATTAATTATTATTGATATTAATGAGCTTGCAATGTAAATTCGTTTTTTAATTATTATTAATATTAACTTGCCATGTAAATTCGATTTTTTTGGGATATAAATAGAAATCGATCGAATATTACGAAAAAATTATTATTAATATCAATAATGAAAAGGTATAGTTTTAATATTGAATAGTTTTAATATTGAAATATTTAATTAATGTTATTATTTTAGAATTGTAAAAAAAATTAGAGTGTTATTATTATTAAACCAAGGGAATGTAAAATATGAATAATAACAAATGTATAATGTGATAATTAATAATATTATTTATGATGATAAAAATTATTAAAATACTTAGTATAACATTATCAAAATATATTTTAATATAATATTATTATTTTAATTAAAGAAATGGTAAAAGCTAACAACATATTAAGGGTATGAGTGAAATAAAAGAAAAATTAAAAGGAAACAAGGTAAAGACAGATTAATGAAAAGGGAAAAAGGAAAGAGAAAAAGAAAGGAGGGAGGAAAGGAAAAAAGAAAAGAGGGGTGCAGGGGAGGGGAGCGGAGCGGGGTGAAGAAGAAAGAAGGGTCAAAGAGGGAAGAATGGGAGGGTTTATGAGAGAGAGAGTGTATAGTGGGTTGTTATGACCAACTAAGTTAAAACCCAAATTCTCTATTAAAATTATTAAGATTCTTCTCAGTTTCCATGGCTTTTCTAATAAGAAATATAGTATGGAAAGAAACTTTAATTTTTTCTACATGGAGGCAATTATCCAAGGAGCTAAAGTTGTGTAAGTGAATATATATTTAGAAGATGGAAGAAAATTATATATGCATGTGTGGGGGGTTGGCTTTTGAAATCAAAAAATCATTCGAGATTGTATGTATATAAGGGTCATAATCCACTTTAATAAAGATTCATGAAATTATTGAACCATTATACTATGTGATATTAGAACAACAAATGACTCTTTGGCAGAATAAATACACAAGACAAGAATACAAGAATATAAGTCGACACATCTTGTTGATAGACCTCATTGAGAATATCAAAGTAAACGTGTGGGTATCTGGAAAAGTTTGATTATAATAGGTGCATATTCCCCAAATTCTGGGGAGAAATTGATTCATTAGAAAAATTTTGAGGTAAAAACTGGATCTCAAAACAAAAATGTACAACAAAAATCAACTTTATAAGAACCAATAGGATTCAATAAGATGATGTCAACCATGGGTATGACTCACCTTTTTGGAGTAAAAAAAAAATTGTTTTTAAAACTTGTATTTTCAACTTATCTCCCTACAATTTTACTTAAATTTCAAATGGGAGTACTTTGGATGCAAAATTTTAATTTTGCATCTAACAAGTACCCATGTTACATACTTTTGATGGACCATGAAATACATGTTCAAAAAAATAAAAATAAAAATAAAATGTGATTGCAATCTCATGTATTTAACATTTTTCTAATAGTAGGGTCCATCAAAAATATGCAACATGAGTACTCCTTACATGTGAAATTAAATTCCACATTCAACGAGTGTTTTCACTTGAAATTTGAGTAAAATCATAGGGATATAAGTTGAAAATACAAGTTTAATATATATATATATATATATATATATATATATATATATATATATCTTTTTTCCCTCTAAACTTGGTGAGGTAATCTAAACTTATTTTATTATTTCCACTATTATATTATAATATTCCTTAGAAGGCTCATTTTAGACCGCAAAATTTCTCTAATGGATCGACAGTAAATTATTACCACCATGACATTTATTCACATGGGTGTTGAAGATTCTTCATTCTATTTGTTCATCCCATAGCTCAATGCCATTAGGATTATTGTGGATTGATACACAATATTGTTGCTACCTATTAGTGCAACGCTTTAGGAAAATTATTCACTACAGATCTATGAACTCACGGAGGGGTCAAAGGTATTTGTTAACCAAAAATATCAATCATGTGCATCAACATTAATCCCAAAGAACATCAACCCAAAGATTGAGACCAGTGATTGCACATCAAATTGTTTAATATGAATTAATTAGCTACCATTAGATCATGTTGCTAATAAACACTTTTCGTAATAAACCATGAAGGTTTTAAAAATGAAACATTAAGTTTAAATTAAAAGGTATATTGAAGAAACAGGTATTGTGACACTTTGTACATTCACTCATTACGGAAGAATACATAAGCTTCATAAACAGAGCATCACTTGACGTAAATAATAATAGAAAATAAAATGGAGTCTATATTGAGGAGAAAGGAAGAACTTCAAAAACTTCATATAGTTATGCTTCAATGTTATGTACAATTAAGGGGACTCTTGCAATAAAGGATAATACTATTTCTATCGCTCCCACCAAAAATAATAATTATTAAGTCTGGGATTCGCTAACTAATTGGCCATTCCTGAGTCAAAATATAATTGAAAAATTAGACCACTAGGACACAGCAAAATATGACAACCAATTTACAATTAAACATTTGGAATTATATTTTTATACTATAATTTTTTGTTAGATCCCTATGGAGTGATCAAGGTGACATTAATTTGGGTTCACCCTGGCTAAAATCGCTAAGGTCCTTCATCTTAAATATGAAGAGTTTATTTACATTTTCCTACAACATGAGAAAAATAACACTATTGAATGTTACAATGGAGCCAAATTCAATAACACTAGAAGACATAAAAATATCACAAAAGTAAGTCTTCAAAAAAAACAAAAAAACAAATGCAAAATAAGCAAAAAGTTGTCAAAATTATCGGTGAAAAATGAAAACTTCTTGCTTCAAGCACTACAATGAAAGATTAATTACATAAATTTAAAAATTTAAGAAAGACAATAAGTCATTGGAAGACAGCACAATAATTTATCAATTATGAAGTATCAAAATCTTAATATGTGAACATCAAGCAGTGTTGTTAAAAGCGCGATTAAATCGCGCTTTTTTCAAAAAAACGCGCTTTTTTCAAAAAAACGCGCTTTTTTCCCTAAGCCGATTTAATCGCGCTTTTTATGGGAAAAAAGCGCCTAATAATTTTTTGCCACTTTTTTGAAAAAAACGCGCTTTTTTCGAAAAAAGCTCGCTTTTTTCGTAAAAAAGCTCGAGGGTCGTTGGCAGCGCGCTTTATAATGAAAATTGAAAAAAAATGAATATTTTTGTACCAAACGCTTTTTTCCCGCTTTTTTCCACTTTTTTCCCGCTTTTTCCGATTTTTTCCGCTTCATTCCCGGCGCGGATTTAATCCCGCTCGCGCTTTTAACAACATTGACATCAAGTTACAAAAAAAAAAAAGGGAACAAATGCATATTCTATTAACTTCAAAGTTTAGTCAAATCTGATTTCAATTGAAGTAAAGACGATCAAATGTTAAAATCAAATGACAAAAATTCCAAGAGAAAATCCAATAATTAAACCAGCAACATCAATATGCAAGAGGATCACATGCCAAAAATATGTAAAGAAAATGCTAAAAGTATGGTAAAATAAATTCAGGACATAACAACTCCTTGTCGACACCCAAATAATAAGAGCATATATCTCAACCAATCAGTGAATTCATTATCACTTAAACCATAAACAAATGATTTACGTTCCAAAGAATATCGATGTCAAGACAAGCCTTATGATAATAATAGCAAGTCTAAAGAGGTGACATTTTCCTTTGGAAAACAATGGAAATTCCAATAAGACTTTGACAAAATCCGGTAGCAATTTTTGAAAATCTAGGTTGCAGCTGTCAAACTTCAAAATTTTGGGTGCCTCGAGGATTTTTGATGGTGATGAGTCTATTTCCACCATAAAAAAAAAATGATTCAAACACTCCCATGGTCTATTCTTTTGGGAAAAAAGGACCAAATTCCGGCGAGAAATGATCATCCAGGCGAAATTGTTGCCTCGGTAGACAACACCCATAACAATTCATATTTGGAAGCCCTTACACGGAAAATTCACAGAAGATTGATTTGGGATAGATTCATGTTACAAGTCGACAATTTTGCTCAGTGCTTAGAACTTTGTATCATCTAGTATCATCAACCATGACAACATCAAAATCATGTTATTATTCATGAGAGGAACATCTTTCTTCTATAGCCAATTGGTGGATTATTTTCCTAAAAAAATAAATATACTTAACTATGTTATAAAATACAAGGTCACTGTGCTTACTATTTGCAAAAAATTATTTCCAGTTTATGGTTGTGTTAATGACTTTTAATTTGTACATTCAAGTTGAAAATGATATTAAGAATGGGATGCAAAAATATTTGGATATTAGGAATCTTTTGGAAAATTTATAGTTGGAATGGAACAAATTCGATGTAATGAGTTCTCAACTCGGGATTTGGATTGATCCAACTTGTTCAATCTCAAATCTTCAAGGTATTTTGTAGCTCTTGGTTTTTTTTTTAAGAATTGTAACATTTTGGACCAGATCCCAACTATTTTAATATTACTCTTAATACTTGTTTCTTTAAAATAAAAATAAAAATTACTACAACATAGGGTATTGGGTGCGTTTTTTTTTTTTTTTAGAAAGAAAAGCGTAATTGTATCATATTGAGACTATATAAAAGATCCAGATTGTACATTGTCAAGCTTTTGAAGCTGAAAAGTCTGTAACATAAGGAACAAAGACTAGAGGAAGAGACCCTCTATGAAGGAAAAGGCGTTTTGTGTTGTTGCACATCAAAAACAGATCCAAATTGATTATACACCACATGCAGATTCTGGGATGAATTCAGAGATTGTTGAAAATCATTCATATACCATTCATATGCCAAGATAAAGAAAAATGGAAGAAAATAGCAAACCTGGAGATAATGAAAGTAGATTAAAAGCCAGGGATAGAGAAATCCTGTATGACAAAGGATTCCTCGCCAAAAATTACCTTCATGGTCCAGCTACCTGTTTCTAGAAGAAGACCATCCTTTGACAGGCTGTCCGCTTGATGGTTCTAAGCCCTGAAAATATGTTGAATGGAGCAATCTCTCATAAGTCCCCAAAAAAACATAATCCTGTCCATCCAGCCAGTGAGATGTGGGCTCCTGATATGGAATTTTCCTTTGACATGATCAACCATGATCTTAGAGTCTCCAAAAATTGAAATGCGTTGTATATCAAAAAAAATACAGAAAGCAAGGAGACCCACAAGGGCCCTCGCCTCGGCCATGCTATTAGTGCCCTGTCCTGCATTCCATGAAATACAATATTGAAGATTCTCGTCCATAATAATGTGTAACCTGTAGCCACAAGAGTTTCGTTGAGCAGCGCCATCAAAAAACGCCCTTAGGGTCCTAGAGAGATGATCTTCTTGCACATTTCTGTTGACAATTTTCGATTTGGGTTGCTTTTTCGGTACGGAATCATAGATGGATATGATATATTGTAAAATATCCTTGAGAGGCTCTTTCACTTCTTTGAAGATTTTTCTGTTCCTCCACCTCCATGCACACCATAGGATAATAATAATGAAAGATCTCCATGAATCTCTCTACCCACTCCACCATTCAAACGCTGCATGTTTCGAAGCATGAGAAACAAGAGGAAAGCCATATAATATCGCCAACTCATGCCATATTTGCTGAATAGATTGGCATTGGAAGAACATATGAAAATTGGTTTCCTCTTCTTATTCGCACAATAGGCACTTGCGTAGCCCATGCCATTTCCTTTTCTTTAGATTCTCCTAGGACAGATTTTTATGGTGGAACACCAGCCACGAGAAGTATATTAATTTGGGAGAGCATCCAGTTTTCCAAAACGCTGATGGGAATTTAGGATTGGAATGCATGGATTTTAAACCAATCCGATCTGTATAAATATCTTTTACACAAACCTGTGATTTGCTTTTGGCACCTTCCAGATTAGATAATCATGCGACCTGGACCGATGAAAACCGCAGCTTCTCAAGACATCCCTGACAGCGTTCCATTGTCTTGCCATAGATTCCGACATGCCTAGATCAAAGGTCTCTTTCCATAGAGGAAGTGGGCCTTGCCATCCTGCTATAAGCTTGTCCCATGTAAAAAAGCCTTTGCAATGGAAGAAGATTAGAAGCCTTTTGGGGAAGGAAATAATCTCTCGCCCGCACATGATGGGGTCTATCCCAATGAGAATTCTGCTGCCAGATTGTAAGCACCATTTTAGATTCTTTAGGAAATATTGTTCAATTTTATGAAAACTGAGCCATATAGTTGACCCATACTTGGCTCCAATCCTTCCTAATCTGAACCAGTATTCCATGTCTTTGCCTTTCATATATTTCTCTTTTATAGTAATGCTCCACGGCCCTTCCCCGAATATGCCTCTCCACGGTGATTTGCACAGAAGTGCTTTCTCGAAAACCCTCAAATCCAATAATCCCCATCCTCCAGAATTCTTCGGCATAGAGATCTTTTCCATTCTAGTAAGATGATATTTTCTCTGTTCCGATTTGCCGCCCCATATAAAGTTTGCAGAAATCTTGTTCATTTTCTGGATGATACTTGCAGGGAGGAAGAAAATGTGTGCCCAATATACAACAAGTTGAGTTAAAACTGCTTGAGTTAGAACAATCCTTCCTGCCAGTGATAGACACTTGTATTCCCACGCAGAAATCTTTTTGTAGTATCTATCAATTAGCCATTGCCAATCTTCTTTAGAGTAACCCTTGGCCTTTAGCTGAAAACCCAAATATTTTAATCCTTCCTTGATTGATCTCGTCTCTACCCCAAACAGCATAGAAATCCATTCCAATGTTTCTATATTGGTGTCATTGTGGAATAGAATGGATTTAGATTTGTTTATTTGTAATCCAGTAGCATTCTGGAACCTATTTAGAATGTCATAGAGACATAACCACGACATCCTGCACAGCATTGCAAAAATGAGCACATCGTCAACGAATAAGTTGTGCGAGATGTAGTTGTCCCTGCAAATATTTACTGGCCTGCCTCTGTTTTCAGAAACTGCCTTATTAATATGAAGGCTCAGAGAGTTCATTGCTAGAATGAACAGTAGAGGGGAGAGAGGGCATCCTTGGCGCAGCCCCCTTTCTGCTGGAAAAAAAGGAGAAGGGATCCCATTTATGATAACAACATAGTTCACGTTCTCTACACATGCCATGAGCCAGTTTATGACATTTGATTTCAGGCCAATCTTAGCTAATAAGCATCTAATGAACCCCCAATCTAAGCAGTCAAAAGATTTTTGTAAATCAATTTTCAGAATGGCAGCTTCAGATTTGTTTGAGAGCATGGAAAACAGGCTTTCTTGAGTGTTGGCGACTACATCCAATATATTCCTTCCCTTTAAAAAAGCATGTTGATCCTTTGTTAATGAGCTGGCTAAGGTCGCTTTGATCCTTTCAGCAATTATTTTGGTGATGATTTTGAAGGATATATTGCATAATGAGATCGGCCTAAAATCTTTAAAGGAGTCCGCTTCCAATTTCTTTGGGATAAGAGCTATCTGCGTGGAAGATGTACTCTGATGAATGCTGCATGAGATTCTTGCCGCTTCAACCATCCTCAACAAATCTAGTTTGATGATATCAAAAAAGTGGATAAAGAAGTCTATTGTCCAGCCATCCAGGCCAAGACATTTATCCTTCTTGAAGGCCTTCATAACTCCTAGAAGCTCTTCCTCTGTTATGGGCTGGAACAGGCGCTCATTTTTTCATCATCAAACATTTGAGGGACCAGATCGATACCCCATAAGATATCTTGAAAACTGCAATTATCCCTTCTTTTATATTGGTTTTGAAAATGTCTCACAACTTCCTTTGTGATTTCTTGTTGTGAGAAGAGGAAGCCCCCCTGACCATCACTGATTTTCCATATGGAATTTCTCTCACGCCTAGCATTTGCATACTTACGGAAAAATTTAGTGTTTCTGTCACCTTCTTTGAGCCAAATCGCCCTGCTCTTTAGTCTCCAGGAGACTTCTTCCTGCTTCAGTAATTTTTGTTTTTTCCTTTCTAGCTCATTTCTGCTCTAAAAGGAAGTGAGTTGGCATCCGAGACCTTGAATATACTGTCCAGTTCCTTCTGTATTTCTTGAAGGGCCAATCTGTCCGCCTGTTTCTTTTTGTATTGCCATTCTTTGACCACTTTCCTCATAGTGGATAGCTTGTCTCTAAATGTCATAAAAGGGGGGGTCATGTTTTTTACAGATAAATCCTTCCATGTTTTTGTTATTAATTCATTGAAGTCTGGATCCTCTAAGCATAATCTGTTGAATTTAAATGGGTAGCCCTTTCTAAACCCCTTTTCCCTCCAGCTGAGAGAAATCGGCCTATGGTCGGATATGTATACATTCTCAATGGACGAGAATGGCATGCCCATTTTATCAATAACGCTGACATGTACAATAAACCGATCTATCCTTTTTGCAATGCAGGCTTCTTCTATTCTTCCATTGTCCCACGTAGGCATCATTTCGGGCAGAGTGACATCTACAAGATTTCTGTGCAAGAGTTCATACTTGATTCGAATAGAAGTCCATCTTAGCTCAAAGGAAAACATATATTCTGTGTTTTAAATAACTAGAACCACCACTTTCGCAAATCATGAAGGCTTCCACTGTAGAGGAACACGATCTTATTTTTCTGTATCACTGTAAAAAACAGGTTTAAATTATCACCCTGCAAAATTTTAGTTTGAGAAGAAATTTCCATGACAACAATAAAACTCTGCTCAAAGAATAGCCTGCTTTACTAATAACAACAATTGTATTTGATTATTCTGAAAATAACAACTATGGCAGCACCAGTCGCTATGGAAAACACAATCATCCAGACTTCTGACATGTCAGAATGGAGAAGGGGACATTATTACCCGCATCTATTAAAATCTAGGTTACAGAAAAAACAAAGAAATGCAAAAGTGAAGTTAAAGTCCCACACTAATTATTTGATATATGCTTATAGCAAAAATGATAATCGGGATGGATATGCACTTTCAAAAACAATAACAGAACTAAAGATGTTCACGCTCTTCCTCCTATGTCACTATGAGTTTAAAACATGCTCACGAACCTGGAAGAGACAATCAATGGAAAATATTGTCCACCGATGTATAAGAAATATGAAACACTTGGTTAACAAAGGATATGAATTGCTGAGACAACAGAACATCCTAGAGCGCATTCTCATCTTTTAAACACAAAACGCTCAGCTGAGACTCAAATAAAGCAACAGTTAAGCATTAACAAATCTTGGCAAGGTTATCTATTATGATAAAAAGTTAAATTTCTCTCATCTAAGTACAGGGCATAATTCAGAATGGCATACAGTATCAATTCTGTTGTTTGTTGTAGTATAATTTGGATTGAATTCAAATTAAATTCAGCCACTCTGATTTTTTTCCCAAGTTCTTAGGGGTAGAACCTCTTAAATAGTATGGTCTGATGAAAACAAAGAAACAAGCCAACTATAACAGAAGGCCCTGAATGAGCTTCATCCAGTATTGGAACATTTTAATTCTCATTAAGACTTGCTCTTGACATGGAGAAAGCACTCAATTAAAATCCGTTGGCAGGCGAACCGGGAACTTGGAAGAAACAAGACAAAAAATACTGCATTTATTTACATTGGAACCATGTGTAATGCACATTTCCGCTTCAGGATTGGAGAACTTTATCCTCATTTTAACATGTTGCGAACTTCCATGCTAATTTAAAGCAAAATTTAGAACGCTGTTATTCCTGCAGGAGTGACAAATCAAGCATCAGAATATATGCATACTTATCTCCATATCGTAATTCATGAGCAACCAAAAAATTTCAAATTCTTAAACACAACAAAAAGCACTAATATAGCACCCACAAAACAAACTGTGACCAGTAACCACTCAGTTGATACCTGACTGCTCAGAAGTTCAACAGCAAGAGCTAAATCTCCATTTGCTGCAGCTAGTGCAACTTCTGCCTTAGCCTGCAAAAAATGGACAGTTGATGAGAGCCAAAACTAATCATTATAAAAAATTAATGTGAACCTACATGAATAATCAAACCATTATTTTCCCTTGGATTCAAGTCAAAGATGAAGCATCAATGTTTCAAAGATTTATGCCAGTAAAAATACGACCAAGGTATGCAACTGAAACAAAGTATAGAAAAATGTATACTAAAACATAGATGCATTATACACACAACACAGTAACCTAAGAAATACAGTTATGAGATACCCAAACAAACAGCATTCCAAGGTAAATTCTGGAATTAACTTAGACTAATTATGAATAAGACCATAAATTGGCTGCTTGCTTCAGTTGACAATTGATGAATGAGGCTATACAGTGACTGCTTTTTCGCAATGACCTGTCTACATTTAATCCATTGGTATTGTTAAGAACAAAACTTGAAGCATCATCACTGTCATGTCTGGTACTCACAGCCCGGAACAAACCATGTTTTCCCCTTGTATTCACGTCAAAGATGAAGCATCAATGTTTCAAAGATATATGCCAGTAAAAATACAACTAAGGTATGCAACTGAAACAAAAGCATTAAAAAACGTATACTAAAACATAAATGCATTACACGCACAACACAGAAACCTAAGAAATACAGTTATCAGATACACGAACAAACAACATTAGGGTGTAAATTCTGGAATTAGCTTAGACTAAATTGCGAACAAGACTATAATTTGGCTGTTTTCTTCAGTTGACAATGATGAATGAGGCTATACAGTGACTGCTTGTTCCTCTGACCTGTCTACAATTAATCCATTGGTATTATCAAGAACAACAGTTGAAGCATCATCACTGGCATGTCTGGTTCTCACAGCCTGGAACAAAGTTATAATGTATGCTTTCTGGTGAATTTTCCCAGTTGCTGTGCCACAATCAATATTAGAATCTGACCTACAGCATAGTAGCACATGGATGAATTTACTCTGCATTACTTGGGAGCATGTAAATACTTTAGAAATCTTGCCAGATTGCTATAAAATTTTATGGCCATGCATGCGATAGGTTTGATAACCTTATCATGGGGAGTGTGGTATAATACTATAATGTTTAACTGGTGATGTGCGTCCAAAATAGGTAAATTATAAGGCCCATCAATCCACTCCTAAGCACATAAAAGTTTAAACTATGTTTGAACCCACCTCTTGCACTAGTATATTTTCCTAACTTAATGGGTTCCTATAAGAGTTCAATGTGGCTTTCATATTTTATATGCATTAACATGCTTATTGTGCAGGATTTAAGAGATATTGAGCAGATTCCAAGAGATCCAGCACTACATAGATTTTAGGGACCTGTTCCCTGTAGCAAGAAGACATGAACTCAACTGGCTCAGGGCATTTAATGCCCCTCCTATTGCTGAGAGTTGGACCAGGGACAAAATCTCCTTTCTTAGAACTTTTTTGAGGGAAATGCAGCCCTCCTCTCAAGGAGGCTGCTCCCCACTTTATGTATAAATAAGAGACTCAAGTTAGCCCAATAGGAGATAGAGAAGGAATGAAGAAGCAGAAAGCAAGATTAGGTTTTTTGTATTCTCAAACAAGTTTTGCAATCTTGTAATGTAAGAATAAATTTGTAGTTTTATTCCAGCTCTTAGCTTGGTTCTCCTTTGACAACTCTGAGCATCCTTGGGCTGGGCCCACCCTAGGAGCTTCAGAGCCCTCCTGTACTTTTGTTGGTATTATTCTTTGCATTTGTTCAGTTTCTGACATTAGCAATTATGGAAGCTACATTTTAATGGTTTTTGTGCATGGTTAGGTAGGAGGTTCTTTTAACAATTCTTCATTATAAGTTATTTATGCATGTTATATATATATATATATATATATATATATATATAATAATGATTAATTAAGTAATAATTAGTTAATGAAGAGGCATGTCCCTAAGGACATGACCATTCATAAAGGGCACCTGCCTAAATATATAAATAGGCCCACATTTGTAACAATTTCATCATCTCATACCTCTATACACTTACATATAAATATACCACTTGTCCTATAATGGATATTTACATATTTCAGATCTTTTGAGTCTTCTGCTATGTATATGAACTTTGTTCATAACATTGGTATCAGAGTTGTTCGATCCTCTTGTCACTCAACCACTGCACAGAGCTAGTCTGATCTAGCCTTTGGCGATCAACCCTTCATCAACTTTGTTGTCGTCATAATTGAAGTGTTTCACTACACAAAGTTTGGAGCTTCTCCATTTTGCGGGATTCATTGTCAAGCCTTTGGCAATCTATATATATATATTTAATAAAAAACAAATTTAAAAATAAAAAAGTTAAAAACAAAACCAAAAAAATTAAAAAATTACCTTGATACGCATCCACAGACCACATAGTGATAGTTGACTAGCCACCCCGACAGCAACCACCATTGTTGATCTAACCTACAGGCTATCGGTAAACTACGCACCACCACCGAACTGTAGCAGCGGCTAGTGTTCCCGCCAGTGCATACACAATTGAAGAAAATTGTTGTTATCGCCACTAGGCTGCAAGCATTCGCAGCGTCAACAACCACACCCCGCAACCCTCTCATTTGCATACAGATTTGGTACCACTGCCTCCACTTGTTAAATTATCGTTCGCTGTTGTGCAGATACCATACGACCCACCCATAAAATCGTATGAAATTATAATCTCAAAAGTCACAACTCAAGAATCTCCATAGGTGGTTATTTGTGGGAATATTACATTTCAAGTACAAAAGAGTAGAAATTTTATTAATAAGGGTCACTAATATTATACTTGATATAAGATATATTATTAGATATAATATTATTATATTTAATAATATAATATTACTTATTATATTTAATATTTATCATAAAAAGGTTATTCAATATCATATAAGGATTATGAAGAGAAATATATTATCATATCACTAAAGAGTTATAAATTTCTTATACAAGTTAAAAAACAATATATAAATATAGATATATATCTATATATATATATATATATATAAGTTTAAAGGGAGATTAAAGATATTGGAGGGGGAGATTAAAGATATTGGAGGGAAGAACCCCTTTGAGGGTTTTTTGAATTTTGAAATGCAATTGCCTTTTTGACCCAAAACCTTCACATGCCCTTGATTTTTAAAAACAATTGTTCATAATCAACCTTTTGCCACAAGAAACACTATTGGTGAGGAACCTTATGACATGAGCATTTGTCTTGGCCAAGGAAGATTTGCCACATCATCAACCTTTTGGGGTTTTTGCCCACAACTTGGGGACCTTATCTTCAAATAAGGATATCTCTCAAACCATGAGGGTTCTAGTGGTGTGCCACATACCACTAGAATTAGCTCAACGAGGAGAATCCAACAAAGATGATCTGGACTCGAAAAGCTATAATTTGCTAGGTCATTTTGGTCAACAATGGAGGGGCATCTTCTGGTGTTGCTTGGGTTGGCATCAATGACAACCACATTTCAACAATCTCCCCCTTTTTTATTAATGGCAACACACGTACTCCCCCTGTGATCACTGCTCCCCCTGACTCCATGCCTCTGATCTTCCTGCCTGATTTCTCTCCCCCTTTGACATCAATGGCAGAGGGTGACTCCTCTTGACAAGTTGTCTGTTGCTATGTACCTATAACTTGCCTCTACTCCCCCTGACTGCATGGCTAGATGGAATGGATATCAGTGTGAACCTAGAAGAATCCCAAGCTTTTGCCGAAGATACTCAAAAGTTTCTCGCGATAAGGGTTTGGTGAAGATGTCAACTATTTGCTCCTTTGTCCCAATATATTCCACCTTTATGCTCTTCTCCGCAACTTTTTCTTGAACAACGTGATCCTTGATAGGAATGTGTTTTGTTTTTTAATGCATGAGAGGATTCTTGGAAATGCTTATGGCAATAGTGTGGTCACAGAACATCTGAATGAGCTCATCAAACTTCACCTGAATATCCTACAACGTTTGTTTCATCCAGAGGACCTGATTACAACATGTTGTTGTTGCTATGTATTCTGCTTTCGCTATGGATAAGGAGACTAAAGACTGCTTCTTACTCAACCATGACACAAGACAACCACCTAGGTAGAAGGTTGCTCCACTGGTGCTTTTACGATCATCAACATTGCCTGCCCAATCTGCATCTGTATAAGTTGTGATGGTTAAATCATTCCCTTTTGGATACCATAGGCCAAAATCTGTTGTTCCCTTGAGATATCAAAAAATTCTCTTTACTGCAACATGAGATTCTTTTGGTGTTGCTTGAAAACGTGCTAGCTGTCTAATTGCCTGCATCACATCTAGCCTAGAAGTTGTCATATACGATAGACTACCAATCATAGATCTATACATTCTTTGTTCTACATCCTTGGACATATCATCCATGCTCAACTTGCAACCAGTCACCATTAGGGTGCTAATCTGTTTGTAGTCTTCCATCTAAAACCTTTTCAACATTTCTTTAATATACTTGGTTTGATTGATGAATATGCCGTTGTCTTCCTGAGATATCAGAAGTCCCAAGAAATAAGTCAATTCACCAAGCAATGACATCTCAAACTCACTCTACATATCTAATGCAAACTTCTTTGTTAACATATCGTTATCATTGCCAAAGATGATGTCATCCACATATACATCAATGATGGTCAAACTCTCTTGTTCAACCTTCACATAAAGGTTGTTGTCGGCATTTCCTCTTTTGAAACCTTGTTTTTGCAAGTACTTGTCTACACATGCATACTAAGATCTAAGAGCTTTTTTGAGACCATAAAAGCTTTCTTCAACCTGCAAACATAATCCTTCTTGTCAGTGAGCAAAAACCCTCAAGTTGTTCTATGTAGACTTCTTCCAATTCTCCATTCAGGAAATTTGACTTTACATCCATCTGATACACCTTGATTCTTCTTCAACAAGCATAGTCGAAGAACATCCTGATGGCTTCCATTCTAGTGACGAGAGCAAATGTTTCTTCGAAGTTTATTCCCTCAACCTGTGCATATCCTTTATAGACCAATCTTGCCTTGTTCCTAGTAACTTGTCCATCCTCATTCAGCTTGTTCCTGAAAACCCATTTTGTGCCAATGACATTTTTATCCTTTGGTCGTGGAACCAATTCCCAAGTATCATTCTTTTCAATTTGATCCAATTCTTCATTCATAGTTGTTATCCAATGTTCATCATGACTAGCTTCTTCAAAGTTGCTAGGCTCATATGTGGCTAAGAGTGTAAGATGTGCTTGCTCTGGCATGCGTATCTATCGATTTCTTCTGGTTCATATGCCTTCATTAATGTCCCCAATGATTTGGTCTAAAGGATGGTTCTTTTGATACCATTTCTTGGGAGTCTTGGAAGGTGTCTGCTGATTATTTCTTGTCTCCTCCTGGTTAGCAGTTGTTTCTTCATTTGATTGTTCTTCCTCTGGGACTTCCTCTTTGACCTTTTCTGGTTTTGCTTCTTTTGTTTTTGGTTCACTTGAGGATGAGCTTCCTTGTTCAGCCTTTGGTCCACGAACTTCATCAAATGTTACATTGATGCTTTCAACTATTCAGTTGAGTCTTTGATTATAACATTTGTATGCTTTACTTTTGTGTGAGTAACCAACAAAAATGCCTTCATCTACCCGAGAGTCAAATTTTCCAGTCTTTTGGTCTTCCCTTTTAATGTAGCATTTGCTTCCAAAGACTCTGAAATGTTTGATATTTGTTGGTCTTCCCTTCCATAGTTCATACAAAGTCTTATCACAGTTGCTTCTAAGCAATCCTCTATTCAAAATGTACATTGTTGTATCTACTACCTAAACCCAAAATTTGTTGTCCAATTTTGAATCATTCAGCATCGTTCTAGCCATCTCTTCCACAATTCTATTTTTCCTTTCGACAACCCCATTTTGTTGAGGTGTCCTAGCTGTTGAAAATTGCCTTTTTATGCCATGTTCCTCACAAAAGTGTTGAAATTCTTTGGATGTGAACTCACCTCCATTATCCGATCTCAAACATTTGATTTTCAAATCAGTTTCATTTTCAACCATTTCCTTGTAGATTCTGAAACATTCAAATGCTTCAGACTTCTTCAAAAAACTGATTGTTGTCATCCTGGTATAATCATCAATCATTAGCATGAAGTATTGTTCACCATTTAGTCCCTTGGTCTTCATTGGTCCACATAGAAGAGTGTGTACCAACTATAATGGTTTTGACGTGGAGTGTTCCTTGGTCTTGAATTCAACTCTTGTTTATTTTCCATGCCTGCAATGTTTACACGAGGTGCTGGTTGGTTTTGAAATCTGTGGCATTTCTCTCACAGCTTCCTTTTTACCGATTTTGACAAGGTTTTCAAAGTTGATGTGTCTTATTGTCGCCCAAATTGTACAGACAAGGTGTGACAACGCCCAGGACGGGGGTTGTCACTTTGATCCTCGCCCTCTTCATTCTAGTTGTCTCCCTACAACAGACTATGGGGGCTAGTCCCTATGAAATGTGAAGATGTAAGACTCGTCGGCAATCGACAAGTCTGGGAGACACAACTGAATGGCCCAACAACTTGGTTAAATTAGCAAGTTTGATGATTTGATTACATTGCCTTGAAAGACCAATGCCTTAATGGACTCAAAATGCTTGCTTTAAGTGAATTATCTACCAAGCCACCGATGAACAATTGTTGCTTTAGGATGCTCCACTATCCTATATGAAATGCAACACCTAAAAATCCAAGTGAAATGTAGAATCTTGGTTTATTTTAAATTTAGATGCCAACTTAGGTGAATCCCTCCTCTCAACTATTTTGAAGCTAGCTTCTAGTGTAGGTTGTAAGAGAGAAACCCAAGGGAAGATAGTAAAATCTATACTAACAATACCTCCCCTGGATTTCTAACCACCCGATGCGACTGACACTTCAGAGATTGTGGCTCTGACGACTGCAAGGTCACCGTGTTAACCACAAAAGAGGGTCTAGGCTTCGCAAGCTAGATGAGAAAGGTGTTGAAGAATCTAGGGCAATCAGGTGTAGTATGATTCTTCTTGACTTGATAATAATTTGTGTAGTCTTTTTACTTTTCTCGTTAGCTTAATCTTCTTCTTCTTATTATTAATGCATGTGTGTGTACTTCATCAAACGGATATCTTCTCATTATTAATCTTTTCTTGTTGGCTCTCTGCCAAGGCCAAAATCTCTCTTCTCTTGAGAGGAAAACCCTTTAGTAAGATTATCTTATTGAAGCTTCTTATTGATTAATGCCAAATCTGGGATCCCTAACAAGAATATCCTCCAAGCACAAGTCAAGTCCTTTCTCCTTTCTGCACTTTGTTCCCCGACACTTCCTTCTTTAAACACTTCATTCCCTGGCACTTTGTCCTCCTCCTTCCAGCACTTCGTTCTTCTTTCAACTCTTGGTAAACCTTGTTGCATTTGCTCTAGAAGAGGTACCTTTGATGTGACTCGTTCCTTATGATGATCCCTTTCTTCTCTTCACCAACCAACGAACTTGTATGACTTTAATGGGAGGGTTGTTATGACAGCAAAGACAACATCTTTACCTTCGCACGTGTCACTGTTTTCCTTGTGATGTTGACTTCTTCCTTCTTCGATTGAGAGAGTTCCTTCTATGCTTGAGTGAGGGGCCTTATAGGCCTACTTAGATTGCCCAACCAACTAAGTTATGTGACTATGATTTGTTTTCTACCCTAGAAAACAATCCTCTTAACTTCGGCCTAGACTTCACCTTGTACATTGCACTAGAGGATCCCTTTCTTGTCACTTGATCATCCTTTACTCAGACCTTTTCTTCGTTGATTTCAAAGGTGGATTACATTATCTTTGGAGGAGTGGACAGCCTCTATATATAGAGGATTGTCCCTCCTTTAGGCCGAATTTCTATCTACAGTTTGGATTTCTTCTTTGGAGGTGTCTTTGCTTTGGAGGAGGCTTGACTTTGCTTGTAGGGTTATTCTTTGACTTTTATACAAACACATACATGGAGTAACATGCCCTTAAAGTCTTCAATCATTTTATTTTGACTCCTTGACTCACCTGTAGCACTTAACATGTGCTAGACCTATTTCAATGAGCAAGAAACTTAATGACAAATAATATAAAAATAATTTCTCTTTCCTTGAATAAATACAAATGTCAAAATTACATTTATGAAGACCGAACCTAGTTACATTTCCTTCAACACTCCCTCTTAAATAGGGAGGTATTCATACAACATTGCAAGGTGTTTGGCTATGTTTCAATCTTGAAGAATTCACATAAGAGAAACCAGATTTACAATCCATTTGTTATAGCATCATAATAACCAACATTGTTTTCCACAACAAGGCCTTGACTGGCAGCTCTATCTCTCAATAGATCAGAGCACAATGTTGGTGAAACCAATGACTTATACACGCCTTAGTCATTGTCTCTCAAGGTACATACCCACCCACATGTTCACTGAGTATGACCTTCTAGGACTATTCTTATCTTGAGTTCTCAACCCTCAAATAATATCGGTCCTCTTGCCTACTCTTGTCTTGGATGCCCTACACATCCTCAAAGAGTATCAGATACCTGATGATTACCTACTCCTCCCATTCTTTCTTCCCAAGTGAACACTGAAGACAAGAATGTTGTGTCTATCACTCCCTCTCAATTGAGGAAGACATGCCCAAGTATCCTCTGACAAGGTGCTTGTCCAAGTTCCTTTGTAATTGGGAACTTGTTATAACTCCCTCGTAGCTAGGGACTTGTCCATTCATCAGCGACTTCTTCTTCCTGGGTCCTCCAGCTGCTTAATCTTCTTCCTTTAATATCATGAAGTCTTTGTTCGAACTTCTTCTTGGTGTTAGTTTTTGGTAGCATCGGAAGTGCTCTAGCCTTGAAAATTGGTGGAGAGGCTAAGGCACATGAGTTCTAAAGAACCCAAAAACCGTTTGGTGAAATTCCACCGGGATTGTATTTTGTTAAAATAATTAATATTTTTAATGGAGTTCCTAAGTCTAAACTTAAGGAAATTAAAATATTAATGGGTATTAATCAAAATATGGGTGAGAATGATCTAGAAGGCGGATCAAGTCATGTTTTAATCTTAGTCGTTGATTAGAAACTTAATCTCAGTCGTTGAAAACTCAACAGGAAAATTATAAGATGGAGGCTTGGGGTTCACCTAAAGACACACAAGAGTTGATCAATCAGTTCGATTTTCCTAGGGCAGAGTTTATTAAGGAATTTGAACCAGTGATCAAGTAGTGAGGATCAGAGGTAGTACTGGAAGAAAGTGATTTCCAGTTCCAGTGAATACACGGAAAAGGATAATAGAGCCAGCGCTGGTCCGTGAAGGGACAATGCAGTGGCTGAAGGAGATTGTTGTAGACGGACAGCGGAGAATCTGGAGGAGGTTGACGCAGAAGTGTTGGGGATGAGAAGAATTCAGTGTCGAGAACCGCAATAGTTGATCGGCAGGAGAAATCTCGATTTCTCAGCAGCAGTCCAGGTTGACGTAGTCAAAGGGAGCCTCCACGCAGAAATCACGCAGAGCCTGCATAGGCTCACACAGGGACTGAACAGTGGGCTGGGAACAAAGCAAAATCTTCAGAATCAGTGTGAGAGAATTCTCAATGATCTTCTTAGAGTGGATTGCCATTTTTCTCTAGGGCATCCAAATTGTATTCAAATATTTACTGCCAATAATAAGAATTCTCAGATCTGTTGCACCGGTTTTCCAAAATTGGTTTTTTCAGGGGACGATTGTCCAAAAATAAGTGTGTCAATGTGATTGTTCATATGCTAATCTTTCTCTTTCCTTTTAAGTTTTAGTTCTAGTTTATGAAGTCTACAACTGAATTTATTTTGGTATTTACTAAACTATTGGTAAATAACTTATCATAGATAAGTAGGAGAAATAAATCAATTATTTCAGCAAATTTTCACATGGTATTGGAGCAAGGTTCAGGCAAGATAGAAGCAAAGAAAAAGGCATGGAGAACAGTAGGGATCAGAATATTTCTGAATTAGCTTCCAGGCCAAAAGAGGAGCTTGCTTGCTTATCAAGTTTTGCATCAGTCGAGGACTGATCCATTAATAGCGGGGCTTTAGCTCATATGACTGGAGAACAAGCATATTTCTCGAGCTATCAGGAGGAACAGATGAACTTTCAAATCACAATGGGTAACAGGATGAAGCACACCCTAGTAGGAAAAGGAACCGTTATATTCCAGACAGTAGCAGGACATAGTCTTCGGGCCACGAATGTACTGCATGTGCCAAGTATGGGAATGAATTTGATTTCTGTCTCTTAATCACAAGATAAGGGATATAATGTATACTTCATTGGTAATAGAGTATATGTCAAGCATCCAAAGTGGAAAAATAGAGCCCCGATTGGAACTCGAAGCAACAGATTATACAAGTTGCAACTCGAGTCTCCTATGGCACTAATAAGCAATAATGTTGATGGAGAAAAAGAATTAAATGAGTTGTGGCATAGGAGGATGGGACACTTACATCATGGGGCATTACGGATGCTCAAGGAAACTATTATAGGGGTTCCAGTGCTTATTACCAAGCAAGATGATACATGCAGAGGCTGCGTGCTAGGTAAGTATGCCAAAGCAGCATAATCCAGAAGCAACAGTAGAGCTAAGAATGAATTAGGGTTAATACACTCAGACATTTGTGGTTCGATGTCTACAAGGGCCATCAATGGCGCTGAGTATCTTGTTACCTTCATAGATGACCATTCCAGGAAAACTTGGATCTATTTTTTGAGAACCAAAGATGAGGTCTTTGATCGGTTTAAAGAGTTCAAGGCTCTAGTGGAAAACCTAACAGGAAGGAAGATCAAGATATTGCGCTCAGACAATGACGGAGAATACATGGATAAGAACTTCACTGATTTTTGTGCAAGAGAAGGGATCCAATGAGAATGGACAACCACCTATAATCCAGAGCAGAATGGAGTCACAGAAAGAAAGAACATAACTATTGTTGGAGCAGCAAAGGTGATGTTATATGATCAAAATCTACCCAAGTTTTTATGGATAGAAGCACACAGCACGGTTGTACGCATTCAAAACAAGACTCCTCACAGGGCCTTAGGAAAGAAGACACCAAAGGAAGTTTTCACGGGAAAGAATCCAGAAGTAAGTCACTTCAGGATATTCATAAGTGTAGCTTATTGCCATATTCCAGAAGAGAAGCAGAGCAAGTTAGAGCAGACTGCCGAAGTTGGGTATCTAGTAGGTTACAACGAGACTTCAAAGGCATATCGTATCTACATTTCAAGCAGCAGAAAAATTGTAGTAAGGAGGGATGCGAAGTTCATGGAAGATAGAACCTTCGGGAAATCTCGTGAGATGCCATTTGAAGAACAAGATGAGGATGCTCCTCTAGTCTAGCAACGGGGATCAAATCTAGCAGGAAGACAAGTATCTGGTTCAAGCACGGTAACCAGTACTAGCATCTCCTCAAGAGAAGAGGAGCCAGGAGTTTCACAGTAGGTATAGGAATAGGAATATATGGAACCTCCCACCACCAGTGGAAGAACTAGCCGAGAAATACAACAAACTTTGAGGGATGCATAGGAATTCATTGGAGCTCCTAGAGCTGAGAAAAGGCAGCGTAGACAACCTGACAGGTACCAAGCATTGGTAGCTCAGGTCGATGGGTGGATGCCATGGTAGAAGAGTACAATTCTATCATGACGAATGATGTTTGTTAAATTGTACCAAGACCAGAGAACAGATCAGTTGTAGGTTCGAGATGGATCTACAAGATCAAGTATGTTGCAGATGACAACGTAGATAAGTACAAGGCTAGGTTTGTCACAAAAGGATATGCACAAAAGGAAGGAATAGACTATGAGGAAACCTTTGCCCCAGTAGCTCGGTATACCTCTATCAAATCCATTATATCCCTTGCAACACAGATGGGATGGGAGATTCATCAAATGGATGTCAAAACAACGTTTTTGAATGGGGTGATAGAAGAAGAGGTATATATCGAACAGCCAGAAGGTTTCAAAACACTTGAAAAGAGAACTCATGTGTGTATGTTGAAGAAAGCCTTGTACGGGCTAAAACAAGCACCCAGAGCTTGGTATGGTCGAATTGACAGCTACTTACAGCAGTTGGGATTCATCAAGAGTGATGTCGATCCCAATCTTTATTATCTGTTGGTAGAAGGTGAGTCGTTGATTCTGGTATTGTATGTGGATGATCTATTTTTGACAGGATCATCCAGACTCATAGAGGATTGTAAGAAGAACCTAGAAACTGAGTTTGATATGAAGGATTTGGGGCTAATGCACTATTTTCTAGGATTGGAAGTTTGGCAGTAGGATGGTGAGATCTTCCTTGGCCAAGGAAGATATGCATCAGAAATTCTGAAAAGATTCAGAATGCAGGATTGTCGACCTATGGCTACGCCTATGATTACCAATTGGAAGAAAATAGATGCTTCAGGAGACAAGGAAGTGGACCCCACCTTATACAAACAACTCATTGGATTGGATCACTTATGTATCTAGTCAACACCAAGCCAGACTTGTGTTATGTTGTCAACAACCTTAGTCAGTTCATGGTGGAACCAAAAAGGGCACATTAGGCAACAACAAAGCACATTCTCAAGTATGTGTGGGGAACAGAAAAATTTTGATTAAGGTACACCAAGGGCAATGATATCGAATTGAGTGGATTCACTAATGCAGATTGGGCAGGAAGTTCAGTGGACAGGAAAAGTACCACTGGGTATTGCTTCGATATTGGATCTAGGATGACCTCCTAGTGCAGTAAGAAGCAAAAGTATGTAACTCTAAGCTCTGTTGAAGCTGAGTATATGGCAGCTAGCAAAGCAACATGTGAAGTTATATGGCTCAAGAAACTGATTGTAAATCTATTCAAGAGAAGGACTGAAGCGACAAGGATCTTCTATAATTATCAGAGTTGTATCAAGCTCTCTGAAAATACAATATTTCATGATCGCTCCAAACACATCGATATCTAGTGCCACTTTATGATACTGTGTTCAGCGTGGCCCAGTACAGTTGTAGTACACTCCCACAGGAAATCAGGTGGCAAACATACTCACCAAGGCTCTAGGAAGAGCCAAGTTTGTTCAATTTCGGCAACAGATGGGTATGTTGGAAAATCCCTTTCAATAGAATGATGCAGTGTTTGAGAGGGAGTTGTAGTACAGATGTAGCAATGGCAGTGGCAGTGTCATGGGTAGCAATACAGTAGCACCAACAACACAGTGTTGATGGCAGCAGCAGTGCAAGAAGGAGGTGCTTCAGAAACAGAGCAACATGCAGGTGGACATTGTTGCTAGAGCACTTTCCTCACTAAGAGGGAGTGTTAGTTCGGTGAAATTCCACCCGAATTGTATTTTATTAAAATAACTAATATTTTTAATGGAGTTCCTAAGTCTAAACTTAGGGAAATTAAAATATTAATGGGTATTAATCAAAATATGGGCGAGAATGATCTAGAAGGCAGAGCAAGTCATGTTTTAATCTTAGTCATTGATTAGAGACTTAATCTCAACCGTTGAAGACTCAACAAGAAAATTATAAGATGGAGGCTTGGGGTTCACTTGAAGACATACAGAAATTTGATCAAACAGTTCGATTTTCCTAGGGCAAGGTTTGCTATGCAATTCGAACTAGTGATCAAGTAGTGAGGATCAGAGGTAGTACTGGAAGGAAGTGATTTCCAGTTCTAGTGAAGATATGAAGAAGGATAATAGAGCCAGGGTTGGTCCAAGAAGAGGCAACGCAACAGCTGAAGGAGATTGACGGAGAGGGTCAGCACAGAATCTGGAGGAGGTTGACACAGAAGTGTTGGGGATGAGCAGAGTTCAGTGACGAGAATCACAGTAGTTGAACGGAAAGAGAAATCTCGATTTCTCAACAGCAGAAGCAACAGCAGTCCAAGTTGGTACAGTCAGAGGGAGCCTCCACACAAAAATCACGCAGAGCTTGCATAGGCTCACACAGGGACTGCGCATTGGGTTGGGAACAGAGAAAAATCTTCAGAATCTGCGTGAGAGAATCCTCAGTGATCTTCTCTGAGTGGATTCCATTTTTCTACGGCGTCCTCAGATCCACTACACTGATCTTCCCACATTGGGCTTTTCCAGGGACGATTGTCAAAAAATAAGTGTGTTAATGTGATTGTTCATGCGCTGATATTTTTCTCGCCTTTTAATTTTTAGTTCTAGTTTGTGAAGTCTGCAACTGAATTTATTTTGGTATTCACTAAAGTATTGGTAAATAACTTATCATAAATAAGTAGGAGAAATAAATCAATTATTGCAGCAAATTTTCACACTTGGTAGGGCACCATCCATCAATCACTTTCCTCCCTTCTTTGTCATGTCATTGCTTCCTTCGTGGAAAGTGGCCTTCTTGTCATATATCAAGTTCTCTTGTCATTTGGTTATTTCTTGTCATCTTGTCTATGCTTCAGACTACTCTTCACATGGATGCTTCTTTGTACTTGCTTGTTCTCATGCTTTGATCTAGTAGCCCTTCATGACTTCATCTTGATATTGCTTCAACATTAAATGGTGATTTTGTTGGATGGTTTCTTCATCATGACATCTTCGTAGAGTAGAATCAATGATCTACACCTTTCATATCTCCAAGGTCTTGAAAGGTGTCAAGGGTCCTTTGATCTTTTTCTTCCTTAGTCAGAGTTGTCCTACCTTCTTTTTGGAGATGTCTTCAATGGATCTTTGTCAGATAGTGATTCTTTTGTATCATGGTGTTCTTCACATGCTTGATCTCTTTCTTCATTTGCTTCTTCTTGGATAGATAGGTCAACCACCTCCTGCTCCTTGTGAGAGCACTTCCTCATTGCTTGCTTCTAGTGCTAGTCAGCATTTCTTCTTCACTAGCTTCTTCATCAACAATCTTATACTCCTTATAGTTGTGGTTACCGAGAATAGCTCTACTAGTTTGTCACAAATTTCTTTGGATGTCTCTAACTTAGAGACATAAGGAATGAGAGAGTCTTTGATGGACTCTATTAGAATCCTTTGAGCTCTTGTATCATCCTTATTATACTTGGCAAAGGCTTGAGTTTGTTCCTTAGGAGGAATAGTAACATTCCCTTTGATGTGTTCTAGGAGTTCATTCTCCTTGAGAAGTAAATCAGTCCTCTTCTTCATGCAAGAAAGTTATTGGTACCTACCAATTTATTGCTTTCCTTCCAAAAAGGCATTGGTGTATATTCAAACGGGGACATATACTTGATAGATTTTGAGATGTAGTAGACTTGCTTTCTCCTTGAAGACTTGATGGCTTGACTTCCTTAGATCTTGATGTTCTTCAAGTTGCTTTCTCCAAGTGGACTTGACTTGATGATGAGAGTTGCTTGATGACTTGTAGCTTGATGTAGGTCCTGCTTTGATTTTCTCTTCTTGTAGGTCCTGTTGTCGCACAGAGTGTCTAGGCAGCACGACAACGCTCAGACCGAGGGTTGTCACCCTGATCCCCAATCTCTCCATTTAGGTCGTCTCCCTAGGCTAAGGGGGGTAGACCCTATGGGATAAAGGAAGACCAACTGGGAACCAACTGGGTTGGGAGACACAGCGAGGCAATTTGAGCGCTTGATTAATATTTAAAATTTGATTGAATTTTTTAAACGTTTAAGACCGGTGCCTTTATTAGATGAAGTGAAAAACTGAGTAATTGGTTTGCTGCTTAGAAAATAGAAATGGAAACAAACCCTTTGACAATTGCTTGAAAATATTTATTGAAATGTCTAGCATATGATGAGCATTAAAACAACCAAGCAATAATTAATTTCACCAAATGCGAGATATTCAATAGATGCACAAAGCTTTAGCAATTTAAACTTCAAAAGATCAAATGCTTTAAATAACCATAAAATTTAAATGCTAACCAGTTTCAAGGAATGATTCACCACTTTCATATAGCTAATCTTTAGATAAAATTTAAGCGCGTTTGACTATATAAAAATGAAAAACATTAATCCCACATTTAAAACCTTTAGCCTTAAAAAAAAATACACCAAAATTGTAAATGTGACAAATCCTTGAGTGAATATGCCAAGACTAAATGTGACAAAATATTTTTTTTTAAAGTTATTTTATATATTTCTTTATTTTTTTATTATTTTATTTTTTATGAGATTTTTTATAGATTAAATGAAAATCTAAACCAAAAATAAATCAAACCCTAAAATTAATTTTTTATGCCCTTTTTGTATTTTTGTATTTTTATATATTTTATAGATTGTAAAATTCTAAATCTAAAATCAAAATAGAATAAAACTAAAATCTAACGTATCTAAAACTAAAACCTAACTTAAATAAAATTAAAATCTAATCTAAACAAACAAAAAGAAAATACGCTAACTTAAAATTCAAATATGTTCTAATCATGTTAACCCTAAGCTTCACCCACGCATAAAAAAATCGACAAGTGATGGTTGACGGAGGAACACAGGCCTAGCAGCTTGAAGACTTCGACAGCAATCTCGGGGTTCAAGGGAGCCACGTGTGGGATGGCCAGCGGATGGAGTGATGTGTGGAAATGGCGGGCAGCAAAGAGAGAGCAGTGTGAATGAAGTGTTGGACTAACGCATGCAGAGGGACGTAATGGCGTAAGGACTGCGTGAGGCAGTTTTGAGAAAAGGGAACGCAGGTGGTCGATTGAGGGAGAAGAACGCAGAAATGGCAGCGGATTAAAGTTCTGGCAGCATGAAGACTGAGGGTTTGAAGGCTACGTGGAGGAGTCGGCAGCCTGTAGGTAGATTGGACGTGGAATGAGGCTGCGTGAGAGGCAGGGACGGATGCGATGGTGGATGAGGAGACCGAGGGAATTAGAGCGTAGGAGAGATATCTGCCAGCGGGTGAGGGAGGTGAAGGAAAACCCGACTGCAAATTTGAGGATAGTGTGGAGAGGTGAGGGCCTGATGAATTTGCAGCGATAATGGGCAGATGTGGTAGCGAAATTTGAAATGTGGAGAGGTGAGGGCCTGATGAATTTGCAGCGATAATGGGCAGATGTGGTAGCGAAATTTGAAAATGCAGCGAGTGAATGAAAGAGAGGAACAGTCGAGAGCTTGAATGGAGTGTGAGGGTTATGCAGTGGGTTAGGCTGAAGGAAAACTCTGCCGATCATGGATCAGTGAGACAAAAAACCTTCCGGAATGTAGATCATCACTAGAATATTAGGTTTACCTAGGTAATTACATGACACTGATCTGCTAAGATTATTTACAATTTACACATGCAGACTGGGTTTACAAAATAACATGATCACGCTGATGATGATAGTCCAATCACACGGACATATCGATCAAGCGCTATCCCTTTTGTGAAAAAAGGGGGTGTACTGCTATGGGTAGTTGACACCAGTGTTTTACGACTCCGACTCCGACTCCGACTCGGCCGAGGATCGACTCCGACTCCGACTCCGACTCGATAATGACTCGGCCTAGTCGATTTCAATGACTCGGTCGTTGTAAAAAATACATTAAATATTTATTTTTTTTATAAAAAAACATAATTTTAAATATTTTAAACATAATTTTAAAGATTTTCATTCATGTTTCCAAACACATAGCATTATAATATAGATGGAAGACAACATATGATCAAAGTAGGCTCATGAACCAATCCATTATATCAAAATGGTACCCAATGGCTACATAGTGACCTAGCCCATGTAGTGTTGACTTTTCCTTGGCAATTCAAAATCAAGTCTGTCTAAAACACTATCACAAACACACTAAAAAGCCACAACACCAAGCACTTTGCACAGCAGAAAATATACAACAGTGAATCAATGAAGTACACAATTTTTGTCAACCCAAAACTTGTTATATTACAATTTTCATACAATAAACATAGGGCTCCCATACCATGGATCATGGCCCTTACAATTAGCCCTGATGAAAGAAAAACTAGGGCTTGATATCAACAATCTATGATCCTCAATCTGCCCAAGAACAAGAACAAACATGACTTGCTAAAGAAGTGCTTACACCAGCCCTTTCAATCCACTTGTCTTGAACACTCGACAAGTCCTTTGCCACCTATACTTGCAAAGAGTACTATTGTTCCAATGCCTCTGCCACAGCTGCTCACAAGGTCCTTTGTACCTTCAGATTCTCTTGCACAACAGCTCATCAAATTTTGGCTTCTATCAAAGGCACTGCTCCTCCAATGTCATTGAACTTAGGCTCAAGCGTCTACTGCCTTCACACAGTGGTCTGCAACACCAAATGAGACTGTTCATAAGCTAATCAAATCTTCCCTCTAACAATAACAAAGCTACTCTGAAGTCACTGCACTTGGGACACCAACAAACAGCCCTCAACACAATAACCCAACTGCTCATGAGACACTATATAGGGCACATACAGCCACTGTCCAAACCTTCTTGTTGAACAAACTTTAACTCACAACCCACAGTAATCTATCTCAACAAAAACTCAGCCTACATACCTTTCAAGGATTTTTGTTTCAGCCCTGAAAGTCTTGGTCCTGTGCACTTTAAACCACAGAGGATTTTCAAACCTCTTTAGGGCTTTTGCAACTGCCTCAGGTCAAACCCTAACTCAGCCACATCAGACCTCTGAAACTCTGTGTATACCTCACCTTTTAGGTCTTAACTCTCCTGTGCATATAGTTGAGGAACTTGGCCCTCACACCAGCTGTTCCACAGGCCTTACAGTCTCCTTCTCCAGAAAATACAAGGGTATCGGCCCTCCTCTTGTGCACAGAAATTAACACGGCCTGATCACAAAGATAAACAACAAACCATATGCCCAGAACCATGCATCAGCTACATGTCCAGCCCTCCTAACTCAACTTGTACCAGAACATAAGAAGCAGAGAAGCAAACTCGTCCTACCTTCTCCTCTCTAGCTCAGCTCCTTGAAGTCTGCGGCTACTTGAGAGTTTATACACTAGCACACTGATTGTAATTTGACATATCAAGTCTTCTCCTTTTACTGCAGGCTTGCAGTTTGCCACTCATAACTCAAACATAACAATTTTTTGGATAGAATGCCAATCAGGTCAGCTTCTGTAATGAAGGTCATCCTCCTTTTATGTATGAGACAAAGCTCAGCAACCATGTCAATCATGATTTACGCTGCCCAGCCGGTTTTCATTGACTCGGCCTGGTCAATACGGACTCGGTCTGGTTGACCGAGTCAACTATGACTCGGCCTGGTCATTGGATGACTAGGCCGAGTCATAGTTGACTCGGCCAACCTAGCCGGTTAGCTGGCCTGGTCGTAAATTTTTTTATTGGCTCGGTTTGACCAGACCGTTTCCGAGTTGACTCGGCCTGGTTGTAAAACAATGGTTGACACATAGTGGTCAACATCTGGCTCTACTTGGGGACACGTTGCTACACTGTAGGAATGTGAGAATCCAAAATCTGCATCCACGCAACACACAACAAAACATAAGTAGTGTCCATCCAAAAATCATCATATAACATTAAGCACAGGAAAGATATAAGCTCTTCATTTATTAACTATCTAGTAATATGAAAAGTAAATCTAATCCTAAAACAGAATTGAAAATGTTGAAAAAACAAGGAGTATGGTTAGAAATACAATACAGAGGATGACCCATGGCATTAGATATCATCTTTGAAGAACAGCTTGAGCATTTGGCCATTTGCAGGTAAATCAAGTGGTTCGCCATCCAATCTGCTCAAGTGGAATGAGTATGGTCCAGCAATATCTCGAATAATGTATGGTCCCAGCCATAAACTATCAAATTTCTTGTGCTTTCCTAGTTTTTCATTCTTGCGATCCAAAAAAAGTACCATATCTCCAACCTGCAAAGATCTAGATCGAAATGATTTATCAAAGCTTTTCTTAATGTTAGATTGATTTTTACATATAGTATCAAAAGTTGTCCTACGAGCCTTATCCAACTCCACAATTTGATCTATTTTATTTTGAACGTCATCTTTATTAGTGGAAAAATGTTGAAGGAGCTGATAAGCTGGCAATTTCAGGTGCACAGGTAAGGTTACATCCAAGCCATAAACCAATTCCAAGGGACTTTTACCAGTAGATTTCTTTTTAGTAATCCTATCTGCCCATAAAGCATACTTGATTTTGTTATCCCAAGATCGCTTATTATCTCCTACTATCTTCTTGATAATGGTTATGAGATTTTTATTGCTTGATTCAGCCAGACCATTACCCTGAGGATAGTAATTTGATGAATGAGATAAGACAATGCCATACTTAAAACAAAAAGATGAAAATTCTGAAGAACTAAAAGCCTTGGCATTATCAGTAGTGATCTTAGCGGGGACACCAAATCTAGTAATGATATTATTTTCAATGAAATCCATAATGACCTTTTCAGTGGCATTCTTAGCAGGGATGGCTTCAACCCATTTAGTGAAATAATCAGTAGCAGTCAAAATCCATGAGTAGCCATTGCTAGAATTTTCATGAAACTTCCCGATGAAGTCCAGACCCCAATGCTGAAAAGGTGCCTCCACAACGACAGGTTGTAAGGGCAGGGCAGCAAGCTTCTGTTTCCCAGTGAACAGTTGACAAGCTTGACAACTTCTAACAAACTTATGCACATCAAAAAAAATTGAAGGCCAATAATAACCAGCTCTCAGAATTTTGTGGGCAATAGTTCTAGCAGCATAATGACCACCACAAAATCCTGAATGAAACTCAGAAACTAATTTCTTGGACTCAATTTCATCAACACATCTAAGTATTATGCCCTCAGGATTTCTCCATCCAAGGCCATCCTTCATAAGGCAATACTTAGTGGCTTTTAATATAACAGCCCTTCTCTTATGAGCGACTAAATGGTTAGGACATGTAAGATTTATCAAGTAATAAACAATGTCCTTGTACCATTCATGCTCTCCTAATCTCTGTAGCTCAGGCGAAGATAGATCGTTAAGACAAATCAAACCAAGAGCCTTTTCATTACCTTCGGTCAACATTTGAGCCAAGCCTTGGCCTTTGACTAGCTTGGTGGGTCTAATCTCTAAATCATACTCTTGTATTTTAGTAACCCACCTAGCATGATTCCCTAAGCAATCAGTTTGAGTTAATATATCTTTAACAGCAGAATGTGGGACAAAAGCAATGATTTTAGAATAACCCACATAAGTTTTGAAACGCTTAAGTGATTTGACTAAGGCATAGGCTTGCTTTTCCATGGTATTGTACTTTAATTCAAAATTTTGAAGCGCTCTACTCATGAAAGCAATAGGTTGCTCATGACCATCTTTATTTTTCTGCAATAAGACGCCAGCGATGGTATCTTCCGAAGCAAAAGAGAAAATCATGAAATCCTTAGAGTAATCAGGACTAACTTAAACAGGGGCTTTTGCAATAGCACCTTTGATTTCCTGAAAAGCCCTTTTGTTGTCTTCTTGCCAAACAAATCTTACATCTTTCTTTAGAAGACTCTGAATAGGCTTAGCTATTTCTGCATAATTTGGAATAAACCTTCTAAGAAAGTTTTTTTTTCCAAGGAAAGACTGAAGGGATTTAAGATTATGGGGAAGAGGAATCTTTTGGATAGCCTCAACTCTTTCAGGAACAATCTTAATTCCATCTTTAGAAATGATATGGCCAAGTAATTTCCCTTCGGTTTCTCCAAAAACAGACTTAGTCAGATTTAAAGAAATCTCGTAGTCTCTACATCTATCAAAAATTTGCCAAAGATGACTTATATGACTAATACCATCCTTAGAAAAAATAGTAAGATCATCTTGGTAAATTTCAATAAATTTCTCAATTAACCCCTTGAAGGCATAATCCATAGCCCTTTGAAATGTAGCCCCAGCGTTGGTTAATCCAAACGGCATTCTAATGTATTCGAAAGTACCCCATGGTGTGGTGAATGTGGTTTTGTGACGATCTTCCTTCTTAACCCATACCTGAATATACCCAGAAAAACCATCTAGCAATGACATCATTCCAGAACCGGTTACTCTTTGCAACAAAGTCTCCATGTTTGGCAAAGGGCAATTATCTTTCTTACATGCTAGATTAAGGTTTCGAAAATCAACACAAAGCCTTATCGTACCATTCTTTTTCCTGACGATCACCAAGTTGGAACACCATGTTGAATGCCTCGTTTGAGCAATAATTCCTACTGCAAGCATCTTCGAAAGCTCTTTCTGAACCAAAGGGGCTAACTTAGGATTAATCTGCCTAAGCTTCTGACGAAAGGGTTTAGCATTTTCATCTTTCAAAGGGATAGTGTGTTCCATGACATCCCCCCTATAACCTTTTAATTCATCATAAGAAAACACTAAAACATCCCAATATTTGTGAAGTAAATTGGTTAACTTTTTTCTTTCCTCAACACTAGTACCCTTACCAATTTTAACAATCTTTGGGTTAGTAGGAGTGCCAATGTTTACCTCGAGGTATTCGCCCGGATCCATTTTATTCTCCTCTTTCAACTTTGTGGCATCATGCCTATCAAAGTGTTGTTCTAAAGCAACCACATTCCTAGGAGTAGGATTTATGATATGCTCATGATTACCAGATCCATCCTCCTCAGAATTTATCCGAAAATTTTCAAACTCATCCAAATTATCAAGAAAACGAATCACTTGCTTTTCATCATTAAAGACCTGCCAATGCTCTGAGTTATCTGGAACAGAAGGCCTAAATATAACTTCCATTTTAATCTTATCCTCAATTAGCCCATCAGACAATTGCAAAGTAGAAGCAGCGACGGCAAGTTCATCTGCCAATCTATTATGCTCTCTTGGGATAGCTTCAAGGTCAAAGGCATCAAAGTATTCCATAGTATCCCATACAGCATTTCGATAATTCCTTAATCTTTGATTTCTGCATGTAAATTTATTTTTAAGCTGCATGATAATTAAGTCAGAATCCCCCTTAATGCTAAGCAACTTAATTCTTAAAGATTTTGCCAATTCAAGACCCAACAATAAAGCCTCATATTCAGCGACATTGTTGGTTGCTTCGAACTCCAATCGATAGGCAAACTTGAAAATATGACCAAGGGGAGATTTTAATACTATTCCTGCACCTTTACCATGCCTAGACGATGCACCATCAAAATACATGTACCAAACTTTATCATTGAGATCCTTAATCTTTTTATCAACCTTATCATCAGGAGGAACTATGAAATTAGACATGATAGCGTAATTCCCAATGTCAAATTGTTCTTTAATTATCTCGTTGTGAGGTCTCTTAGGATCTTCAACATGGAATTTTCTCTCGGGCTCTCTATTAAGTCTCACAAAACCATCACCTCTAGGAGAAGGAATCATAGCATATGACCAATTCATTTGAATACTCCCTCCTAGATCAGAAGCCCATTTTCTGGATAAAAGCATACCCCAAGCATCAGGCACATCAACAACAACAATGTCCATAACAATCATAATGTCAGGGTAAACTGATAAATGGACTTGTAAATCCTTGATTAGACCATGAACTTCAATCTTTTTAGAATCCATGGCGCATATATTGTAATAGGGTCTAGAAACTCTTAAGTTAAGTTGTTCCATGACCCTCTTAGTCATGACACACGCTGATGCACCAGAATCAAGCATGCAATTATTCAATTTGTAACCATTAACCATCAAAGTGATAAAAAAAGGCTGATGATCTTTGTTATCCGAGTCTAAACTTTGCAAATATATGGGAGCATCATGAAAATCAACTTTCGGGGTCCTCTGTTGAGGAATATTTGCTTGAGGACCTTGAATAGCTTTTAGTAACTTATCTCTCTGGGAAGGAATTTTCACAATCTCGGAGACAGGAACCCAGATTTGCACATTATTAAACCAGCTTCCCAAATCGACATCTAATCCAGAGTTTAAACCAGGGTTAAAAGTTCGAGGGGGAATTTGATTCCCGCTTTGATCTTTATCCCTTCTCTGATAAGTTAAACCTTTATCTCTAGCAATTTCCATGATTTGCTCTGGAGAGAGTTTTTCGCCATATAACTTAGCTAAAATGTCATCTTAATTTTCAAGGTTATTTATACCAAAAGCTGACAACAAATGCATAACATCTCGACTATTTTCCTTAACCTACATCCAACCGTTCATAGACAAAGGGAACTCGTTACCCACTACATTTATTTGATCACCCACCCCAAACATTCCATTATCCAAAATTCTTCTAACGATGGGACAAGTAGCCTCCTCATGAAGAGCATCACAAACCCGACAGTAAGGCGGAGCATCATCGACCAAATTAGCAAGTGGATTTAGAGGTCTCTATTCACTAGATTGACCCTTCTTTTGCCAATTATTATTTTGATTATTATTATTATTTATGGGCTGGAAACTTTGCGTTTGCGCTCTTTCCATTTGGACCAACCTATTCTGCAAAGTAGCTATCTCCTTAGCATGGTTAGATGTTAATTTCACTTGACTAATTTCCATGCTTTCTATCTTTTGGAGCAATTTCTAAACAAGCTCGCTATCAAGTTCTTGAACCTCTTTTCCTTTAGGTTCTTTCAATTTCGTTGAATGCCTATCAAAACCTGGGATTTCAAACTTCCCAGATGTTGCCTTATCCTTTTCAAGCTCTACAGCTAAAGCTTGATAATCCCTATACTCAGGAAGTTTAGCACGCCTCAACTCATAAGAGGGCTCAGGGCTAAAGGCATCAATATAAAAATCTTGAAGAGATTTGTCGGTAGGTTTATAATCTTGAGGTAATTCCTTAATAATATCGTTAAACCTTTTGTTAAATTCTTCAACGGTTTCATTCTCTCTCTTTTTGATTATGCTAATAGCTTTCACGAGGTGTCTTCCTTCTCTCTTATCTCCATACTTTTCCTTAAAGGCATTAACGATCGATTGCAAGGAATCAAATGAATTCCAAGGCTTTTCTGCAAACCATTCGTGAGCATCGCCCTCCAAGGTCAGAACAAAAAGAGTCATTCTAACATCTTCATGATTAAAATCAGCAGCCCTTGCGTACTTACCCATCCATAAACTAAAAGCTTTCAGATGTGAATTAGCACTAATTGCATTATTTCCTAGAAAGATAGGCAATTTATCCATCCCATGTGTTGGAATATCATTGGGATAACCTTGAATGTTAGAAAAATCGCAAGGGGAAAATATATCCATGATGTCGTGCTCGACCGGGCTAGTAAAAAGGAAATGGATATCAGATAGGGCTTCTTGTCCGAGATTAACAAGAAGTGTACGAGAAGAGAGTTTGTGTAATCGCACTCTGAGAGCCCTTTCAGGATCAGGAGCAAGATTAAACAAACTGCTTGGATGTCTTCTAGTATACACTCTTGCAGAAGATAGATGAAGTAGAGTTGCCACCCGAACAGAAAGTATGACACGGAAAAACTCGAAAGGAAAGAGCTAAGGACAGGAAAGGACGAGAGAAAAGAAACAAGATGAATGTCGAAGAAACCAAGGACAGAAAAAACTTTGTTCCCTAGCAACGGGGCCAAAAAATGTTGTCGCGCAAAGTGTCTAAGCACCGCGACAACACTTAGACCGGGGGCTGTCACCCTGAACCCCGATCTCTCCGCTTAAGCCGTCTCCCTAGGCTAAGGGGGGTAGACCCTATGGGATAAAAAAAGACCAACTGGCAGTCAGCTGGCTTGGGAGACACAGCGAGGGAAACAAGCACTTGATTGATTTTAAAACTTGATTAGATCTTGTTATGTTTAGTACCAGTGCCTTTGCTAGATGAAGTGGAAATCAAATAATTGATTCGCTGCTTAGGAAATATAAATACGAACAAATCTTTCAACGATTGCTTGAAAATATTTACTGAAATGTCTAGCATATGATGAGCATTAAAACAATCAAGCAATAATTAATTTCACCAGATGCGAGATATTCAATAGATGCACAAAGCTTTAGCAATTTAAACTTCAAACGACCAAATGCTTTAAATAACCATAACATTTAAATGCTAACCAGTTTCAAGGAATGATTCACCACTTTCATATAGCTAATCTTTAGATAAAATTTAAGCGCGTTTGACTATATAAAAATGACAAACAATAATCCCACATTTAAAACCTTTAGCCTTAACAAACAAACAAAAAATACACCAAAACTGTAAATGTGACAAATCCTTAAGTGAATATGCCAAGACTAAATGTGACAAAATATTTAAAAAAATATATATATATATATATATATTATATATTTTTTTATTTTTTATTATTTTATTTTTTATGAGATTTTTAATAGATTACATGAAAATCTAAACGAAAAATAAATCAAACCCTAAAATTAACTTTTTATGCCTTTTTTGTATTTTGTATTTTTATATTTTTTATAGATTGTAAAATTCTAAATTTAAAATCAAAATAGAATAAAACTAAAATCTAATGTATCTAAAACTAAAACCTAACTTAAATAAAATTAAAATCTAATCTAAACAAAGAAAAAAGAAAATATGCTAACTTAAAATTCAAATACGTTCTAATCATGTTAACCCTAAGCTTCACCCACGCATAAAAAAAATCAAAATCTTATTGTTTTGGTGTGTGTACACGTGATGGTCAACGGAGGAACACAGGCCTGGCAACTTGAAGACTTCGACAGTAGTCTCGGGGTTCAAGGGAGCCATGCGTGGGATGGCCAACGGATGGAGTGATGTGTGGAAATGGAGGATAGCAAAGAGAGAGCAGCATGAATGAACTGTTGGACTGACGCGGGCAAAGGGACGTAATGGCATAAGGACTGCGTGAGGCAGTTTTGAGAAAAGGGAACGCAAGTGGTCGACCGAGGGAGAAGAACGCAGAAATGGCAGCGGATTAAAGTTCTGGCAGCGTGAACACTGAGGGTTTGAAGGCTGCGTAGAGGAGTCAGCAGCCTGTAGGCAGATTGGACGTGGAATGAGGCTGTGTAAGCGGCAAGGACGGATGCGATAGTGGATGAGGAGATCGAAGGAATCAGAGCATAGGAGATATCTGCCAGCGGGTAAGGGCGGTGAAGAAAAACCTGACTGGGAATTTGAGGATAGCGTGGAGAGGTGAGGGCTTGATGAATTTGCAGCGATAATGGGCAGATGTGGCAGCAAAATTTGAAAATACAGCGAGTGAAAGAAAGAGAGGAACAGTCAAGAGCTTGAATGGAGTGCGAGGGTTATGCAATGGCAGCGTGAAATGAGCAGCTTGGTAGGGAGCGTATGTGGGCCTCTCCCTTGTATATATATGTATTTTTCAGATTTTCTGGGCCTAAGACCAGCGTACGCCCAAAAAAAATTCAAATTTTTTCCTGCGAAATGGAACCCCAAGAAAAGCAGATAGATAGCCTAAACAGACCCTCGAATTTCTTCAGAGAATCTGAAAATCCTTTTGGAGAATATCTTTGCAAAAAATAACGTTGAGGCCAGATCTTACCCTCCACGGCCTAGATCTAGCTTCAAAACAAGACTACACCTTCAGATCTTCAACCTGTAATGACAATAACGAACACCTGAAATAAAATATGCAAGAAACAAAACTAAAAACCCTAAAACCAGCTGAATAATTACAATAATTACAAACTGAAGGCTCTAAATAGCCAGATTTATCAGTATGCCGCAGAAATATTTTCAGAATTTTAAATTTAATGTGAGATGCTTCAGAAAACCCTTCATGCATTCACAACAAAAATTCAAATGATAAGCCCGAGATCAACACTAGCTGGGCTCTTCAAAAATTCCCTTTTCGGGAGTTGGCTGGCTCAGCCGAGAACTTCCCCAAACACCCGATGATCTCAAAATCAAGATTTTCCTGCACAACTTACTTCAACCATTAACAAAGAGGGAGAAAAAGATACTAAAATTCAGATCTAATGGAGATACCTGCCATCATATTCAAAAATTTAACTACCATTCAAACCCTAGTGACTAAACAAGATACCTGTGTTTAAAATCACTCTTCATCAAGCTATCATCAATGGCTGAAATTAAATTTATGCACAGAAATAAAACATCTTACAACATTTTCAGAAGAGTAATACCAACAAGATTTTAACCCCAAAGTCTTTCTTTATTGCACATGAAAAATGACTACAAGAGAGCTTTCTTTATTGCACATGAAAAATGACTACAAGAGAGCTTTCTTTAGCACAAGACTCACAGATCGAATGATCTCAAATGACCCCTGACACCCTATTTAAAGAAAAAATTTCCAACAGCTAGTTCGAGTGATCCATGTCAAAGTGATCTCGACCGTTGATAAGGATCAAAATCTCTTTTAATCTCATCTGTCGAAAATTTTAAATGTTGAGGAAATTTCACATTTTAATAAAAATTTAAATTTTTGCATTTATTTCCTCAAAACTTTGACTTATTATTATTTTATTTCATTTTATTATTATTATTATTATTATTATTATTATTATTATTATTATTATTATTTTTTTTTTTTTTCTTTTATTTAAAGGGACCCTCAAACTTAGCCTTTGGAAAAATCACCTAGGACGTAGTACTTATGAGGGAATAAAACATTTTCTAACCCTCAAGACACTTTACATCATGATTTTTACATTTTTACATCTCAAGGGGGGAAAACCCATTTGACATAGACCCTCATAGACCACCCAGTTCTGCAACACAAATATAATCTAGCAGATCAAGCGATTTGTAATAACCTAACCAAATAGTTAGGATTATTCCCAAATCACTTTTACATAGACTCGACCTAGCACACTAGGACTCCCCTAAGATTCCAATGACAAAGTCCATTCCGACTTTGGGGTTAGGCTGAAGGAAAACTCTGCCAATCATGGATCGGTGAGACAAAAAACCTTCCAAAATGTATATCATCACTAGAAGATTAGATTTACCTAAATAATTACATGACACAGATCTGCTAAGATTATTTACAATTTACACATGCAGATTGGGTTTACAAAATAACATGATCAGGCTGATGATGAGAGTAGAATGGCACGGACATATCGATCAAGCGCTATCCCTTTTGCGAAAAAAGGGGGTGTACTGCTATGGGTAGTTGACACGTAGTGGTCAACAAGTCCCTTTGTGTAAGGCTCTTCTTCTTACTTTGTAGTCTTCCTTGATGAATGATAGATGGTAGACCACCTTGTCCTTGAACTGATTTGGCTAGATGCTTCAACTTTTGTAGATGTTCTTCCTTGATGAGTGTTCTTGAGATGCCCTTTCCTTGATATGTCACCTTAGCTCTGATACCGTGTTGAAGAATCTAGGGAAATCAGGTATCGTATGACTCTTCTTGACTTGATAACAATTTGTGGAGTCTTTTATACTTTTCCTATTAGCTTAATCTTCTTCTTATTATTATTAATGCATGTGTGTGTACTTCATCAAACTGTTATCAAAACATAAGAACAAGAACAGACGTTGGATCTCTGCCAGGGCCAAAACCTCTCTTCTCTTGAGAGGAAAACCCTTTAGTAAGTTTCTCTTATTGAAGCTTCTTATTGATCAATGCCAAACCCTAGACCCCAAACAAGAATATCCTCCAAGCACAAGTCAAGTCCTTTCTCCTTTTTGCACTTTGTTCCCAGGCACTTCCTTCTTTCGGCACTTCGTCCTCCTCCTTCCGGCACTTCATTCTTCTTTCAACTGTTGGTAAACCTTGTTGCACTTGCTCTAGAAGAGGTACCTTTGATGAGACTCGTTCCTTATGATGATCCCTTTCTTCTCTTCACCAACCAACAAACTTGTATGACTGTAATGGGAGGGTTGTTATGACAGCAGAGACAGCCTCTTTACCTTCACACATGTGACTGTTTTCCTTGTGATGTTGACCTCTTCCTTCTTCGCTTGAGAGAGTTCCTTCTATGCTTGAGTGAGGGGCCTTATAGGCCTACTTAGATTGCCCAACCAAGTTATGTGACTTTGATGATAGTGTTGTAATGACCGCAAGAAGAGGCTTTGTTTCTCGCACGTGTGACTGTTTTCTACCCTAGAAAATAGTCCTCTTAACTTCAGCCTAGACTTCACCTTGTATGCTACACTAGAGGCTCCCTTTCTTGTCACTTGATCATCCTTTACTCGTACCTTTTCTTCGCTGATTTCAGAGGTGGATTATGTTATCTTTGGAGGAGTGGACAACCTCTATATATAGAGGATTGTCCCTCCTTTAGGCTGACTTGAAGGCCGACTTGCTATCTATAGCTCAAATTGCTTCTTTGGAGGTGTCTTTGCTTTGGAGGAGGCTTGACTTTGCTTGGAGGGTTATTCTTTGACTCTTATACAAACATATACATGGAGTAACATGCCCTTAAGGTCTTCAATCATTTTATTTTGACTCCTTGACTCACCTATAGCACTTAACATGTGCTAGACCTATTTCAATGAGCAAGAAACTCATTGACAAATAATATAAAAATAATTTCTCTTTTCTTGAATAAATACAAATGTCAAAATTACATTCATGAAGACCGAACCTAGTTACATTTCCTCCAACAAAAGGTGGTCCTATCTTTCTATCAACCAAGCTTATGCTTAGAGGTAAATTAATTAGTGCAAGACTCATCTTGGAATGCAAGTGCAAATACGAGTGATTACTCTTAAGGTGAAGTTATTAAATGTTTTAAGTACTTAGAGACAAATTATGATGATATTCACTTTGGAACGGTGAGGTACTTAACAATATATAAGGACAATTCACCAAAGAAAGTGCTCAATAAAGCAAACATATGGCACCAGAAAATGTTGTCGAGATTACCAATATCACAATGGACAATTACTCATGAAATGACAATAAATCAACAAGTCCAATGTTTCTTAACACAATTAGCAACTTCCAAGATTACTTAGATTATAACAATAGAATGTCAATGTGCCAATTAGATACAAAAGAGAAAAATTGAATTCCTTCTAAACACAATTAGATTACTTCAAGATTTCTCTCATCACAATTATGATTAGACAAGTGCTTTAAGAGTGACACGATAGATCCACAAGTAATATAACCAGTTATCCAATAGCCAATTTCAATGATAGCAATGACAAATGAAAGATACTCCTTGAAACCATTATCACAATAATATTAGCTATTAAATCCACAATGTTACTCTTTAAGCCAATCTTATCAAACAATTGCCAACTCAATTATCTTTTTAGAGCACTTAAGTTCAATGCAAACAATGATATGCTAATGCAAGAATGCAATGAATGCAATATGAAAATGGATGCAAGGGATGCAAAATGCAAGATGGAGCAGCCAAGAAGATGATGATTGCAGTAGTAAGAAAAACTCTCAATTCGACTAGAAGACACTTATTCAAGATGCACAAGATGCAAGGAACAAGAGCCAAGTGAAATTAGAGGATTTCCTACTACTTTTCAGACCACTGCTATGTTTAATTCAGACCTTATGTAGTATATATCACACCTCTAACTATTATAACAACCTTCAAGAGATGACAAGATATGCCAATCAATACAAGCCCAACCAATGCCAAATATTTACCAATGATGAAATATGCTCGCAACTTGATTGTTATGCCACTGCGATATGATTTTATCACTGCTGTAAGTGAATTTGGATGGCTGTAGCAAACATAGCAGATCTGGAAATTACCCAATAGTCTACAAAAATTCACTTATATGCACCAGTGTTGTGAAAAGCGCGATTAAATCGTGATTTAATGAAAAAATCGCGCTTTTTTCCCCGTGCCAATTTAATCGCGATTTTTATACGAAAAAATCACCTAAATTTTTTTTGCCGATTTTTTCCGAAAAAATCGCGCTTTTTCCGATAAAAATCGCGGGGTTGCCGGGCAGCGCGATTTATAATGCGTTTTTGGGTTTTTTGTTTGTCATTTGGACAGTGGGCGCACGCGGAAGGAGGAGGAGGTGTTGGAGAGCAGCTGAAGAGGGTTTGTGACCAAATTTAAGTGCTTAGAGGACAAATTCAAGAGGAGACCACCGATTTCTCCATAGAAATGGTATGTAGATTAATTTTTTTTGTTTTCCTTGTTTAAAAACATTGTTTTTCTATGTTTTTCAGTGTTTTTGGTTGGAAAACTTCATATGGGCACCATTTTTCTTTTGTTTTCATTGTTTTTAAAGAATTTTTTGTATTTTTTCATTGATTTGGGATGGGTAACTTGGTATGACTATGGGAACCAATTTTTTTTTTGTTTTCATTTTTTTTAAACATTGTTTATGTTTTTTCATTGTTTTTGGCATTTGCCATTTGGTTGGGTAACTTAGGTTTGGAACTTTGGATTCTGGAAATTTGTAACTTGTAATTTTGTAAATGATAATTGTAATCCTAAATTCCTATTTTCTAATCCTTATTTTCCCATAGGTTTGCAAATTCAAAGTTCAAAAACAAACATGCCAAGGAAATTGGATCCTTTCTGGGAATATGGTGAACCTAAAGCTCCGAATGATAGACAAAACTTGAATTGCAAGTTGTGTGGAAAGGACATATACGGGGGGGTGTACAGGTTGAAGTTTCACCTTGCGCAAATCCCTGGACATGATGTGGGGCCCTGTACAAATACAAATCCTGAACTTATCCAAAGAGCCATGAGAGCATTGGAAGAATTAGAGCATACTAGAGAGGCCAAAGAAGAACTCAAAAGGCAACTAAAAAGGTCAGCTGAAGGAAGTGGGCCAAGTGGCACTGGTTCTACTGCAGCATCAGTCAATCCGGTAGCTGCATCATCATTTTTTGTTCCTCGAACCACACTTGGTTCACAACCATCTATCGGTTCAATGCTAAAAAGAACTGATAAAGAACAAGCTGACAGGTTGATGGCAAAATTTCTCCTCTGGAGTGATATTCCTTTCAGCGTTGTAAGGAATAATCCATTTTTCCAACCTACTGTTGATGCTATTGCCAGTGTTGGCCCAGGGTACAAAATCCCTTCTTATCATGATTTCAGAGGCCGGATTCTTCAAAATGAAAAGAGTGACTGCACCCAAAGATTGGAGGATTTTAGGGCATCATGGGCACAAATAGAATGCACAGTTATGTCAGATGGTTGGACTGACCAAAAGGGGAGAACCCTTATAAACTTCTTGGTTAGTTGTCCCAAGGGGACTATGTTTATCAAATCTGTTGATGCATCTCATCAAATCAAAGATGCAAGAACTTTATGTGATTTGCTGGATGTGTTTATTTTGGAGGTGGGTGAACAACATGTTGTCCAAGTCATAATGGACAATGCTGCAAATTATGTTGCTGCTGGTAGAATGCTTATGGACAGGCATCCTACTTTATTTTGGACACCATGTGTTGCCCATTGTATTGATTTGATGTTAGAGGACATAGGGAAAATTCCCTTTGTCAAAGATATTGTTGACTCATCAAAAAGCATCACAAAATTTATATATAATCATACATTTGTGCTTAGCTTGATGAGAAGATTCACCAACAACAAAGAGTTGGTGCGCCCCGCCATTACAAGGTTTGCCACGAGTTTCATATCTCTTCAATCCCTCTTGAATTCTATGTGGGATGTGAAGAGAATGTTTCTTTCAAAGGAGTGGCGTGCTTTGTCAATGAGACGCAAACAAGAAGGAGAGGTCGTATGCAGACTAGTTGAACCTTTGGTAAAGGTTCTTCAGTTGGTTGATGGTGAGAAGCCCGCAATGGGCTATTTGTATGAAGCCATGGACAGGGCCAAAGAAGCCATTCGGGCCTACTATGATGATAAGTGAGATGATGGGTTTCAGAAACAACTCCTTCTATGGAGAGATTGATGAGCGATGGAACAACACACTCCATCATCTCATTCATGCTGCTGGGCTTTTCCTGAACCCTGCATTTTCTTATGCATGTGGGTTTGATTTTGATGCTGAGATCATAGATGGATTCTTATCCTGTGTCCAAAAGATGGTGCGATCTCCAGAACAACGTATAGAGATCTCTAAACAAATTGAGACATATAAGATGGCAGGTCGCACATTTGGCTTTGAGATGGCTATCACTGATAGGACGATTAAAATGCCAGCTATTTTTTAGTTTGTAACTTTGTTTCAAATTTCATTGTCTCTTCAAAGTTCAAATTCCATTTTTTTCTTATGTTTATTTAAAATTTTATTTGTAATTTTGTTGTAGATGCATGGTGGAAAATATATGGTGGCAAAGTACCCATTTTGCAAAAGCTTGCCATTCGCATCCTCAGCCAAACATGCAGCTCCTCAGGATGTGAGCGCAACTGGAGTGTATTTGAAAAAATACACAACAAAAAGCACAACAGGTTAACACTAACATTTAAAATATTGCAAATTTCCAAATAAATTTTTGAATTCATTAAACAATATTTTTTTTATAATATTAATTATTAATTATTATTTCATGATCTTTGTACAAGTTGGAGTCCCAACGACTTAATGACATGGTCTACGTCTACTACGATCTTCGATTATGGGTGAGGCAACTTGAGAGGACACCTGATGTGGATGCCATCGCATTGGATGGGATTGACACCACTGCTGCATGGAGGGTTGAGGCCGAGAGGCCTCTCATGGATTCTACTGATGATTGGTTAGTGCATGATGTAGTGGAGGGGGAGGAGGAGGAGGTGACACCGCCTACCTGGGCTACCACTGCCACCAGTAGAAGACGTGGTCTACCTCCTGTAGCTCCTACTTCTAGTTCTTCAGCTTCTAGAGCACATCAGACTCCACTGCCATTTCCACCAGCACGGGCACCAGCATCTACATCTAGAGGGAAAGGGAAAGCTATGGCATTTTCTCGCAAGAGGGGCAGAGGAAATCAATAGGATTAGACTTTCATTTTATTGTATATGACATTATGACATGATGAGATACATTATCATATTTTTTGTTGATATTTTGAGGCTGAGTTGGGACTCAGGAGTCAGGACTTACTATTCAGGACATGATTCAATGTTATGTGTGATTTTAGCGCTAGAAATGATATTAAACATCTTATATATTAGTTCTTTTATCATATTTTGTGTCAGTGTATTTATTTTATGTTGTAGATGGTTTATATATTAAAAAAATTGAAAAAAAATGGAAAAAAATGAATATTTGTGTACCAAACGATTTTTTCCCGATTTTTCCGATTTTTTTCGATTCGTTCCCCGCGCCGATTTAATCCCGCTCGCGCTTTTCACAACATTTATATGCACTCAATTTGACTTCAAGATTAATTTTTAATGCCTTAAGTGATTAATTAGTGAATTTAGGCTTATCTTAGATGTGTTTAGGCCTTGAATACAATGTTGTCATAAAATGCTTCAGAATTATAAATGAAGACAGTGATGACAAAGAGGGATTAGAGAGCAAACCAAGAGGCCTAATGGCCTTGTAGATGCCTATAACTTTTTCTAATGCACTTGACTACCTGTAACCACAATGTTAGCTCCACAATCACTGCAAAACAAATTATTAGAGAAGAAACACAATTTAAAACCTTACCATGGGCCTGCAATCACAAGAAAACGTCAAATTTTGATGCCAAAACCCCAAAGCTAAACCAAAAATGCCCAACAATGGAAGGGAAAAGCCCAACTAGGCTTGTGGCTAGGGAAAAATGGTCTCTAGGGCCTTCTCTCTACAGGGAAAGAGCCCTAAAGGGATGCGGAAAGACTATAGGAGCCAAAAAAATGAACACAGTCCCCCAAAAACCCCAAAAAATTACTGCAAAACCAGTTCACAAAGGGTCAGAGAGCTGGATGGCTTCCCTCTTCAGCTGGACATTGAGTTTATGGAAGCTGGGGAGGCTAGATCTTATCCTCAAGGGCCTAGATCATCCTTCCTTACTTTGATGAATAGCCCAGAAAATAATTATTGCTTCAAACCCTTGAGCTATCACCTGCACAAATGAATGAAAGAATTCCAAACCCTAAATATATACAAAAATGTTCAAAACCCCAAGAAGCTACAAAGTAAAACAAGGGTTAGAAAATAATTTACAAATATTTACAAATGCACAATATTTACAAAATGAAATTATTAGCTCGTACCAATCAAACCCTACTGCAAAATAATTCACCATAATGAAAGCTTGGAGCCCAAACAAAATCAGCTCTTCCCCACAGTCTGTGAACTTGGGGCCCAAGGGCTAGCGTACTTGTAAATCTCTATACATTCTCAAGATAAATTGTTAATTCATATAGTGAATCAGATCACCTAAGATAACTCGTACCAATAGAATGTTCTTATCACCGACAAATGAAATAACAATTAATTAAACATTCAACACAATATAGGATACACACATAACTAACACATACCACAGATTAGCAAATAGAAGAACACCATGAACTAAGCCCCAAAGTCTTTCTATTATGATAAAAAATGTTCCCAACAGAGTAGCAGCTCAGTACAAGCGTTACAAAATTACCTCATCCAAAGATAGGAAATAGAAGCTAAATGGCTTCCTTATATAGAGAAAACCCCTCCAAGTGGAAAATAACAACTAGGTGGCTTGATCTTTTGTCAAAATAATCTCAAGCATCGAAAATAAGTTGATCATCTTTTAATCTCCACCGTTGAATTTTTATTTTTGAGGAAAAAATCAAATTTAACTTAAAAACCATTTTTTCTTAATCCAAAAATTAATATTTTGAATTAATTTCAAAAATTTGACTGACTTAACCACCAAGGTCCATAGGGTCAAATTTTCTTAAAATATCCATTTTTCCCTTGGTGGAGGACCTCGAAAAAATTACTTCTTTTTTACCTGTGAAATTTTTATTATTTTCCACTTGGAGAGAAATTAATTTCTCTATAATTATTTTTCGACTCAAAATTAATTAATTTTCTAGCTTAAGAGTTTTATTTAATTTAGCCAAAAAAATTAAATAATTAACTCTAGAGGGGATTAATAATTCTTCCATCCTCAAATATTTTAGCCATGGTGTCTGAGTACGAGGGACCATACACTAAAATACTTTTATATCAAAATGATTACAATATCAACCCTTCGAAGGGGAATACACATTTAGACATAGACACTTAATAATTTACCCAATTTTGCAACACAACATGATCTAATATGCAACCAAATGTGCTTATAATAAAATAATTTAGCCATATTTTTTTATTGCGAGGGACCATGCATTAAAATTATTCTTAAACACACTTTTACATCGGACTCAATCAATACAAGGACTCACCAAAGACCTTGTCAACGAATTCCTAGCTTTGCGGTTTAAGCTGGAAGAAAAAATATGTTGATTAGGGATGTTTACAAACACACATAATTCAAGGAGGTTAAAAAACTTCCTACGATGAAATACTTAGCCAAAATCAGAGGCTTACCTAGGTGCTATTACATAATTAAATGGTCATATTAGCATCGTTTACGATAAACCTTGCAGAAATTAGATTTTACAATGATGAATGATGGCAACGGATGACTTTGATCTTCAAAAAATTTCTCCACTTCTTTGTACTTTGCTTCCACGAATCGCTAACAAAGTGTGGTCAACATGTCCCAACCGTTTGTGCCAAAGCCAACTTTCATCTTCTTTTGCCAAGAAACAACCCTTGTTAACAATATCATTCAATGTTGTATGTCATTTGGAGTCCTAGCTGCAGTCGCCACCAACTTGTCAGATTTCTCTCTCCTTATTTCACATTTCTTTCATTCAAAGAGCAACGTGTGTCCTCCATCACACATTTGACTTACGCTCAACAAACTATGATTCATGTTTTCTATGAGTAACACATCTTTTGTTGTAGCATCCTTGCCTCCAAGCTTGACTATGCATATTCCTATAACATTTGCAAATCTGTCATTCCCAAAAGATATTGTTCCATCCTTTCCTTCTTTTAAAGATATGAATTTATTTCTATCTCCAGTCATATGTGTTGAGCAACCACTATCAACATACCACACATTCTTCTTGCTTTGAGCTTTTAGGGCAAGTGCGCAACTCTCAGTTTTCTTCTTCCAAACCTTTGGAGGAGCATTTTGATTTTGTTGTGATTCCCTTGGAGAAGCAGTTAACCTATAATCTTTAGCCAAATGTCCAAAGTTGTTGCATTTATGGCATTCCACTTCATTGCTTAAGTATCCAAGCCTATTATTATTTTACTTGTAATCCTTTTGAGAATTTATGGGATAATCATTTCTGAAGTTGCTTCTACTCCTATCATAGGCCTAACAATTTACATCTTTATCTCCAAAATTTTCACAAGAATAACAAACACCAAGAAAGATGGTTTGATACCTAAGAGGAGGAGATCTTCTTCATGGTAATGTTCTCCAACAGTGTTCTTTCAATTTTTGTTGTTGATTTTGTGTTTCTTTAACCTTCTGTTTTGTTGGGAAACCTTCTCCTTCTTACTAGACCCTCTAGTAATTTCTACATAGGTTTTCTATTCATCTCCCTTTTTTGTCGTTGATGAACTCGATCCTTTTACAAATGTTTGCCTATGGCCCAAACTTGTCTTGTCGTGTTTGATTGTTGATGAGCTCATCCAATGCTCTGGAGTTGTTTGCAAAGTTCTGCTAAACTTTTCTTCTTTATGCTTCCTTTAGGGAGACTATTTATGCTTCTAAATCTTCCCTTGCCTTGTTGCTTTCTTCAAGTTCTCTTCTGAGAAAGTCTTCAATTTTTCTAGCTTCTTCCAACTGCACTTTAAGGCTGATGATGATCTCTTTTGATTCTTCATTCTTCTTATTGAGGATATTGGCATGTTCTTTTACTTCTTTTAGTTTGACTTCCATTGTTCTGAAATTTCCTCATTCAACCTTGAGATCTTTTATAACTCTAAACATCTTGTTTTGAAATTCAACCTTGTCCATCTCTTCATCCTCTTCTTCCTCTTCAGAAGCTCCCTTCCTATTGTCCTTAGCCATGAATAACACTCTTCATGTGTCATTTTCTTCATCACTCTCGCTTTCTTCATCAAATGAGGAGCTATCCTATTTTGAATAGAAGCTTTTCTTAAAACCCTTCTTTTTACCTTTTTTGAATCTTCTTTGGTTCTTCTTTGCTTTCCTAGGAGCTTTTTCTTCACATTACAATTCTTATGAGGATATTTAGCAGCAAAGTGACCAATCTCACCACAATTGAAACATATTAAGGAAAGCTTACCCTTGAATTTACCTGTTCCTCTCTTCAACTTTCTCACAAAGTTAGCAACTTTCTCATCTGAGTATTCATCATCACAACAATTGGAGCTTGCCTTTGATTCCTATTTGTTTTTCTCGGTCTTCTTGGATGCTATGAAGGTTGCTTCTCTCTTAGATGGACTTTCTTGTTTTGTTCTCATTTCGTAAGTTGTACGTATTCCATGCAATTCATCCATGTTGAGCTTTCTTAAATCATCTCTTTCTTCTAGCACAGAGACTAACATCGAACCTCACTGGAAGTGATCTTAGTGCCTTTCAAACAACTACCTTGTTGTCCATTGGTTCTTCCAGTTCTTCTATGGAATTCACTACTTCATCAACATGGAGATAATAAGCAGCAATGTTTTCATCTTTATTCATTTTTCGGATGCTCAAATTTACCTCGGTAGGTCTAGAGCTTGCCTTCCTTTACCTTCTTGTCCCCTTCATATATATTTTGATGCTTATCCCAAATTTCTTTGTTGATTTGAAGTACATCACTTTGACATATACAGATTCTAACAAACCATTCAAAATGGAATTTTTAGCTTTACCATTGCTTTCTTAAAGCTTTCATTCGTTATCATCCCAAGGAAGGGTTGAAGGTTCATGATATTTGGTAAACACAGCGTTCCAAACTTCAAATCCTTGTGCTTGAAGGTATGCCTTCATCATTCCATTCCAAAATGCATAGTTGTTCCCATTAAGTACTGGAACTCCCGACTTATTCCACTCCATAATCTCCTTCTAGTGGTTGCATTGCTAGTGAAAGAACCTGCTCTGATACCAATTGTTGGAAATACTGAGACGAGGGTGAATCAGTATTTCTTATCAATTAGTAACTTATTAAACTTTTCAAAGCATTAATTAATCTTCAGCATCAAATTCAAACATAAACCAGCAATACACAGAGTCAACAAATAGTAGACACCATAATTTTTAGGTGGAAACCGTTACTGGAGAAAAATCACCGAACACTTCTCTAATAATTTATGAGTACATTAAATGTTTCAGCTCCAACTGAAAAGGGAATCCCCAACTCCCTAGTACTCTAGAAAAAGCATTCAATTTTTCAGCTCCAACTAGAAGGACGCTCCAACGCCATATAGTTTTATCAGTTGTTACTGTTAAACTCACATGGACAGCAAGAGAGATATGAAAGATAAAACATGCAATACATTTTTTATTAACATGAGATATACATTTATAGTACAATATGCGACTCTTGGGTTTCAGATCCCAAGGTCTCTTGGACTGCTTTGGTCTATTCGACTTCCACACTAACCCATTTAGGATTAGGTGTCCAACATTCCCCCCCTAATCCGAAGGGTTATGTATGAGTCCAAGAAGAGAGCTATAATACAAAATGTGCAAATATGCATGGCAGCACTAGGTTGAATGTGCTCTATGAAATGTTGGTATAAAGGGCGGTGGTTTAAGGATGACCACCAACACTGGAACGCTTAGTGCAATTCCCGGAACTCTTCCAAAACTGGCAAGAAACTGAAGTTTTCTGCTAGAGCAAGTGATCCTATTATTTTAAAGAGGGAAACCTTCAACCATAAAAGGGAGGTCTCACCCCGCATAAAAGGTAAAACTTCACCCTGAAAAGGGAAGTCTCAACCTGTGATGGTTTAAGGATGACCAACAACTCTGGAATGCTTAATGCAATTCCTGGAACTCTTCCAAAACTGGCAAGAAGCTGGAGTCTTCTGCTAGAGGAAGTGTTCTCAATTGTGTTCCTGGAATTCTTCCAAAACTGGCAAGAAGTTGAAGTCTTCTGCTAGAGGAAGTGTCCCAGATTGCCAACTGAAGGCATGTTCAGGCATCTTTGTCTGTGGCTACAACTCTGAAACTGGTGTGGCAGGTTGTAGCTCAGGCTCACTTGATTTGGCTTTGAAGCTTGTAGATGACCATCATTTCCCCCCTGTCAGATACAAGGTGAGATGATGGAGAAAACTCAACTGCAAGACTGTTCAATATTCTGGAACAAGTTCTGACATGTGTTTGGAATATCTTCTTGGCTGTTGATGCCCATTGCCAAGAAGCGATCCATCCAAGATGAATCTTTGTTCTTGCAGGACGTTTGTTTCTGAAGCATCTGTGTGAAGAATGACTGGTTTTATGACAGTGCTTACATGGATGAAGATCAAAACAGTGATCTTTCAGATGGCCAACTCGGTCACAATGTTGGCATTTAACGATCTGTTGTTGTTGTTGCTGTGGAAGAGGGGCAGAGTCTAGAACAGCTGAAGCTGAACTGTCATGAAGAGCAGGTGAACTGTCATGAATGAATCCAGCACTCTGAAACTGAATGGGCTTGGCATAGTCTGGAATATGAAAGGACAAGTCCTTGTCATATCCAAGACCAGTTCTGTGCTTGTTGTGGACAAGTTGTTCCCAAGGTCTGATGATGGGCTTGAGAAGTGCAGACTGAGTTTCTTCATCTGCATGTACAATTGTTGCTTTATTTGAATGAACAGTAACATTATTGACTTGTTGTTGATGGGTTGCAGTCTCAATGTTCTGAACAGAAACAGGTTCAGAATGATGTCTATTTTGATGTAGCTCTTCTTGCTGTAGCTGTGATTCAAGCTGCAAAAAATCAATGTTTTCTTGTGCATGTTGTAAAGATGTTTGAATATCTTTGAGAGTGTCTTTGCTGACTTTAACTGTGCTTCCATCAGCAGATAATATTAGAGTGTTTAAAAACTCCAATAATCCATGAATTTTCTCCATTATTTAAACAATCAAATCAATAAATGACCACGTTTCCTACTTTCGTACCAAACCAGAAATCTGACTTGTAGAGCTCCAAAATTTGTGTAGCCTCTGTTAGAAAAGTTCATCAACCGTATAGCCTAAATTAAGTAAGCCCTTGTTTCCAAACTCAAGCTGCCGACCAGAAATAAGAAATCCTTTTTGTTTCTCCTGCTTAATGGCGTATGGAAGCAACCATAATTAAAAACACACGATAATGTGAGAGACCCTTTACATAGAGTCACATGAGACAACGTTACTTAAATGGACAACGGTGGTATATGGACAGCGTATGCATATGGAGGTATGAGCAGCGCAATGTTATACAAGGAAACAAATAGAAAACAATGGTATGTTAATGAATGGAGACAGCGTAAATATCAATGACTAGAGACAACATATGGTTAACGCTGCGATATCACAAGAATGGCCTCAAACTCTGTCCTGCTCTGGGTTTCTTGATAACAAAAATATCAGTTGGAAATTCAACTAGAAAAACAAAACGCAGAACCTTGGTGAAGATGCAAATGTGCTACCACCAAATCCAGGTGGTTTATTACCAAAAGGAATGGAAGACGATGTAGCTGGTGTAGATGCAATAGATGCTTGACCGAAGGCAATTGTTTGACCACCTGAAAGTGCAATCATAAAATCGACCCACAGTTTATGGCAGCGTATGGCTCTTCTTTTAATGGCAAAATCGGCCCACAGTTTATGGCAGCGTATGGCTCTTCTTTTAATGGCAAAATCGGCCCACAGCTTATGGCAGCGTATGGCTCTTCTTTTAATGGCAAAATCGGCCCCCAATTTAGTTTGGAAACTTGATGCCCTCATGGGTATTCTTCAGCCTGATCGTTTAGAGGCAAAGATTTAGCAAGCACACAGTGTTCAACATCGTTTCTCTTGAAGTGTCGTTGCAGTTCTGACTTAATAATATACGTTGCCCAGTGATGAATACTCCGAAATTCTCTTGTGATGGCCTTGGCATCCCCACACAGAACTTATAACAGTCCTGGTATCATTAACAATCCCTTCGTCTAATGGCCACGAGGTGGCATGCGGTCCCACAGGGAAGTTTCAACTGCGTTGGTGTACGTAAAGATGGTCTTCGTCTTCTTCAATCTGCCCTTTAAAATTCAGAAATTTGCTTAAGAATTCTCATACCCAACGTAACTAGAGTTTGTTGTCTGTGGTAGACTTCACCCCAACAATTCATACGCTTTTGACTTCAAGCAATACACAACCCAGATTGTATATGATAACTTTGACAGTGAATTCTACATTCAACAAAACAAATTCTGATCCAGGGATATTTTCTGAATCGGATAATGATAGGTCACGCCAATAATTTGCTCACGGGCTCCTCCATACAACAGCTGAACGACCATTCTTCGACCTCTAAATTTGATTTGATGCAACAGAGAGTGACTGGATTAATTCCCCTTTTTGGCTATAGCGTCTAACATTTAAGATAGCACCATCTTCCAAAATGTGGTTGTCGAGCTCCAACGTGCTTATTGTTTTGGAAAATGATGGCTGGTTGAGGGGAGACTAGAAACTCCCCACAAGAGTAAATCCTTAAAAAGGTGAACAATAAGCCCAAGTAGGCAACCAAATCGACCAAGTATCGGAGTAAAGCAACACAATCAGTCAGTAAACATCCAAGACATTAGATTCGACCCCCAGCAGCGTGTATGGCCGTGTGGGTGTGAGAAAACGTCCAGCAGATCAAAATTCTACGGAGAACAAATTGCCATCGACCAGAAAGGAGACAACATCGACCAGGGCGAGGACGTACGACGCACAAAACAGAGACAAAGTTTCGGGCTTAATTACTCAAAATTTCCACAAAATATAGAAAACCGAAGAGAAACTTCGCATTGATGCTTGTATAGACTCTAAATCGTATCCAAAAAACATCTGACCATCGTTTTGGCTTCAGAAATCCATTTAACAAACGGATCCAGAGATGAACCCGTTTGAGCTCGACAATACTTCGAAAACTATTCCCAGAAAAGCCGTTTTTAAGGCGTATAATTAATTCAGAGGGTACAATTTTACCGTGGAAGAGGCGAAGGCCAGCGTAAATACCCCACGCAGATCCATCTTCCCATGGCAGTAAAAACGCCTCCGGTTTATTAGGCTTGGGTTTCATAAACGAAAATACAAAGGCCACTCACCTTCGAAGTCTGCAATCATCATGATATAAGGCACTGGAATTCGATCTCCTTCTCCTTCAACGCACACTTCCAAATTATTCAAATGCAAATAACGCTCAGTGCACTGCAGAAAACGAATAATGCAGAACAAATATAATTGCTTTTGTCAAACAACAAATTTTAGTGGAGCATCAGGATCCCTATGGACAGGACAGCGCTCAGGTGAACATTTAGGAATAGGACATCGTTCAGACTCTGTCAGGACAGCGTTCAAGCGTTTCAATGTCAGGATGATAGCGCAACAGAAGAGCAGGGCGTAGGTTTTGTAAAAGGTATATGGCAAACAAACAAACATTCATGGACAGATGCGTTATAAGGCAGCGCTGGAAAAGAATATGGAAAAGGGCCAAGACTGCTCACAACAGAGGAATGGCAGTGTTGATAGAGGTAACATCCTCTATTCTAAGAAATGCTCAGAAAAGTATCATCAAGAGGAGAGCATTGGTTTACAAAGGCCACACAAACAGGTGGCTCACAATGGAGCAAGGCAGGAGATCGCCCGCTCTAATACCATGTTAAACTCACATGGACAGCAAGAGAGATATGAAAGATAAAACATGCAATACATTTTTTATTAACATGAGATATACATTTATAGTACAATATGCGACTCTTGGGTTTCAGATCCCAAGGTCTCTTGGACTGCTTTGGTCTATTCGGCTTCCACACTAACCCATTTAGGATAAGGTGTCCAACAGTTACTGAAAGCATTCTCCAACACCCTTGCAAGCTCCAATTTGCCCTAGCACCACCCTACCACCCTGAAGTGTTTTCAGGCACTAACTTGCAGGTGACTTCAACCACCTGCCTAGCACCACTCAACCACCCTAAAAATGATAATGAATTTGACACACTATTGTTGGCTCCCGTACCAAGGACAATGACCCACTTACAATGAATAGACTTTTGCAAATTAATGTGGGCTCTCGTACCAAGGACAATGACCCACTCACAATAAACTCCTGCAATGATATGACACTGAAATCGCAACAAGTAACTCTTGCAAAACCCTAACTTCAAAAAATGATGAAACCCTACCTCAATTAAAACCCTTATTGTTGCCAAATATGTTGATGTCTCTGCCTATAGATGCCAACTATAGTCTCGTATATGTCAGTTAATGAAGTTGCTCTATAAAACCCTAACTGCGAGATCTTGTTGCAAACAAACTACTTATTCCAAACTTAATCACTGAAAAAGGCATCACAAGTATATATTGCACCTCTGTTTTATTTAACTTAAACACCCTTGTTTGTTCATGGCATCAATGAACAATGCATAAGGTTACTTATAGTCACCAAACAAGAAGGACAGTACTATTGCAACCCTCACTGAATGTATTAGACAATGGAATCTTCAACTAACTATCCTCAGTCATTTGTCTTGTTGAAGGAGATGAATCTTCAAATTGTGCCTTCAAAACAAGACCACTATATTGTGGCTACAACAATCAATAATTGCAAAACATACCTTGTTAGATGTTGTTAAGTGCACTTGATTAACTAGCTCCCATGCGACGTTCTTGACCACATCAGCAACTCATGTCACTTCAGTAACACAGTCCTTTTGTTTCAGCGAGTTATGTACCCTTGTCTCCTCAACGTGTTGCATAACCAGTCACAAAGAACATCCCACTGTGCTAGGTCGTAGGCTTCAGAATTGACATAATGAATGAAGAAAATTTTGTGGTTGATCTCCAAGGTGTGAAGCTGAAATGTACCTTCTCAGAACCACCCTACCTCACTGCCACAAAATCCTTAGTACTAAGCCTCAAGACCAAGATTAATATGGTCTCTGAAGTTTCCCTAGGTTGAATGCCTTAACAATGCCATAAATGTATATTTTGAGGGCAGAAAATCAGAACCCTTGACAACCCTCAGATGCAACCAATTTACACTCAAACACTTCTTAATTTTTTTGTTGGAATCTGCTTCAAAGAAATTGATTCCATCAACTATCCTTGGTTCTTTTCAAAGGAGGGTCGAAGGTCAAATGGTTCATACCTTGAAATAGTCCAGGGTCGAAACCACAAAGAAAACCCTTCTTCAAATAGTCCTAGGTTGCATTTGTTTTAGGTGCTTTATGCTCATATTTTGATGCCCTAATGAGGTTCGAGACCCTTCTTCCTATAAGAGAGGCCAAAATCCTAAACCAATACCAAAACCAAGTGCAAAACTTCTCAAAGGTCTCTCGTCTAATCTATCAATTCTCCACAGGGTCGAAATTTTAATTTCAAAGCTTCACAAGAAATGCTTGAATCAAGTTGCCTTGAGCTTTGACTAGTTGGATGACATCATTTCCTAGCATTACCACCTCTTTTCCTCATCTTAGATTCACATTCTAACTAGTTTACAAGCTCGTTGGACTATCTCTTGTAGCAAAACAAGGACTCCTATAGCATCCTATAACCAATCCCCTTTTCTCACTAAAATTCGCAATAAACACTTTATTTGACCCCTCTAGTGTATTACAACATCTCTGGAACATTGATGATGAAACTTAGAAGTATAGAGACCTCACAAAGTTGTCCACATATGCCTTTGCCAATTATTTTTTGAATGTTGTTTTTTGCAATTTAGGGTTTTATATTCTCAGATCTTTATTTCCAGAAAGTGTTCCTTTTCATTCATTGCAGGTAGCATAGATGTATGTGCATCTAAACTTTATTCCAATATTTTCCACCTGTAAAAAAATTGACAAAAGAAGAAGACAATGCTCGTTGCACATATCGTGTTGACCCCTCTTAAGTTTGTATGAAGCTTGGATTGATAATTAAAGTTAAGACCCTTGGAAGTTGCAGCATTATTGCTGCAATACAGAGGGGCATCAAGTGGACTGATGTGAAGGCCCAAAACTACATGAGAACCAATCAAATGGTCCGAACAATGAGCATCATAAAGGCAATTGATCAGATAGGAAAGGTGAATCTCATGAATGACATAAACAAAGTATATGATTCAATATACAGTACCAATTGGAACAGGTTACAACTTTACTAGAAGGGTGAACTAGATCAAGTGTGCACCTAAAGGCAAAGTATCATAATGCTTTTCCCTGGAACTTAAGAAAATCATTACAAAATAAACAATAAATTCCAGTAACTACAAAGAAAAACCATGATATTTGTAAGAGAAAGACAACAGGAAAACACATTTTTAAGTTGTTAATGGTTGCCCAGAGAACTAATAGTCAATGAACAAGATATATCATAATCTGCCAAAGTTACGAACTAGTAACTTGTTGAAATTGTAACTAGGTCCGGTGTTCATAATTGTCATTGTACTTATGTAATTGTATATTTTATTAAAAAGAAAAAAGAAAGAAAATTATTTATTATTATTTTCAAGCATGGATTTCATGCTCAAAGTCAAATTATTATTTAGGTCAAGCATGTTCTTCATGCTTATAGGGTTTGTCAAGTTAAAAGAAATAGTGTCATGAGTCAAATCAATGTACTTGAATCAAATTCCCATTTGGACTCCTTGAAAAAGATCTAAAAGAATTTTCATTTGAGTCAAAATAGTCAAATTGTCCTCCACAAGACCAAGTTGGCCCTCTGAGACAAGTCAGCCTAGAAAGACACCTATTGGACCTCCCGGAAGGACATAAATACAATGCAATTCGACCTCATTTGGAGAATCATCACATACTTCAATTTATGTGCCAAGGAGAGAAAGAAAAGGAGCAAAAAAGTAAAGAGCAAGAGAAGAAGTCAAAGGGGAAAGAATGAAAGTCAAAGGAGAGAATTTTTTGTCACACATGTGAATTATGCCCGAGTTTCTGCCACAAGTGCAAAGGTATAGGTTTGCTGCAAGGGCTGAGAATTTCAGGAAGAGTTGCAGGTCAGAAAATCGTAGTTTGACCAGTTTTGTTGATTGTTGACAAGCATTGACTTTATTGAATTTGACTTGGTTAAGGAAGGTTGAAAAGAGGATTGACTTGGGGCTTGTGGAAGGACTTTGTCTTGGTGTTTGGGTCTTGGAATTCTCACTTTGATCTATTCTATAAGAAGAGAATATTTTCTGGCTTCCCCCCTTGGAGGGATTTTGCCCTGGCTTGGACCCTATCTTTCGTTTCCATTGTCTTTTGGTGATCTTCATAGTTTATGGTTTTGGTAATTGTTTGATGATCAAAACATCATAAAAGTAATAAGAAGCCAACATATAATCACAAGCAATTATCAAGTGAAAGAGAAATCTACCCTAAGGATTTTTGAACATGGTATTAGAGCTTGAACATGGTATTAGAGCTAACGTGAGGAGTAGGCAGCTTGAGGATCACTCTTGTTGGCATAAGTGGAAGACATTCATCAAGAATACTTTTGAGGACATCATTTGCAAAAAGGACACAAGGAAGAACATAAGAAAGGCCACAACGAAGAAGATTTAAGGATCATCATTCATCTTGAAGGAAGACTAGTACATCAAGTCATCATCATCTCTCCATCTCTATCATTGAAGGTTCATTGTTACTCATCATCATTATATTATCAACCTCTCCCTTGAAAGCCCTTTCATCATCATCCATTTTGAAGACATCTCTATTAGAAGACATCACTTAATGAGCATCAAATCCTGGGAGCATCATCTACACTCTTAGAAGCAACATCAGTCATCTTTTTAGCAGCTTGAAGCCACCTTTGTACCACCCATCCTTGAAGACTCCTAGAATATCTTGGGAGCATCAAGAGATTCGAAGACATCATCATCAAGAAGGACACTCATTTGACAAGTACTATAGTATTCTCTATGTTTCAATCTTCAAATCAAATGACTTCATTTTGCAAAGAAGGCAACAAGCTAGATAGATCATCAAACTTTCAAGCATGGAAGAGAAGAATAGACTTAATACTTGTAGAAAATGAAGTCATGGACTATGTTCTTGGAAAATTTAAAGAACCAAAGAAGGAAAAGACTCAAGAATGGGCCAAGTATGCTAAAGGAGAAGTTAGGGCTCAAAGGATTCTCATTGAATCCATCAAAGATCATCTTATTCCATTTATTGTATATTTAGGTACATCGAAAGCAATCTGCGACAAATTGGTAAAGTTATATTCGATCAGCACTTCAGGTCAAAAGTTATCTTTGAGAAATCAACTATACAAGACAAGGTTACCAAAAGATGAAGATTTGGTTTCATATCTTATGAAGGTTTCACAATGGAGGGATCAACTACAAGGACTTGGAGAAGTTGTTTCACATTCCGAATTGACTACATGTATACTTAATGCTTTACCCGAGATTGGAGCAGTTTTGTGTCAAGCACATATTCTAGAAAGGACATTCCAAATTTCGATGAGCTATGGTCTTTATGTGTGTTAGAAGAAACAATATTGAAGACCAAAGATGACACTAAACCCAACAAAAAATCTCAAACTTTTATTACTAGATCAAAGAAGAAAAATGATAGGGTTTAGAGGGTTTGAACCTCATCAAAGGAATAATAGAAGTAACCACAACAAACCTCATGGAAGACAAGATATGTACAAAGTACAATCCTTTGGATGCAATGAATATGGACACTTTAAAAGAGATTGTCTTAAGTGTTGAAATATTTAACTAGGTTCGGTCTTTATATATTGTATGTACTCTTGACCTTATGTAAAAAAAGAAAATTATTATTATTATTATTACTATAGCATGGGTTTTATGCTCAAGTTTATTTTTGTTCTAGGTCAAAGCACCCATTGAGTGCTTCTAGGTTTTGTCATAGAGTCATTGTCATATGTATTAGACCCTATTGGGCAATTTGTAACAAGTCAAAAGAATTTATTTTGAGTCAAAAGTGTAAAAATACCCCTCCAACACAAATACGGCCTAACAATGAAGAAGTCGGCCTAATCCTTAGAAGCATATATATAAGATACCATTTGACCTAATTTGGCCATTCACTTACGCATACAATCAAGGAAGCAAGAACAGCGAGAAAAAAGGCAAGTAAAGGACCAGAAGGAAGAAGGAAGACAGGATTTCAATTTTCTCTCTCTATCTCTCACACGTTCGAAAAAGGCTAGGGTTTTTGCAACTACAAGGTAGAAGTTTCTAAAGAAGCAAAGAAGGGACGAAATCCAAGAAAAGAAGGTCATCTTGATCACCTACAAGCCTTTGAAGAAGAAGCATCCCAAGCGAAGGAAGGAGGAAGTCTAAAATGTTGAAATCCAAATGTTCTATGCTACAATTACTTATTCCAGAATTTCTTTCTTCTACAATATTAATTAAGCAATTGTAGATAGAACACCATATAAACCATATGAAAAATAGAAGACAGCCAAGAACACAAATAGACATAGAGAATGTAAGTCTAATGACCAAGGCAAAACCCACAAGGGGAAAACCCAACCAGATTCTTCTTTTATTAGAAATCAAATGTTCAGCAAAGATACATAGTACAATGAGAGATCAAAAGAATGTCTAAGTTCACCCAAATATGAACAAGTTGTAACATGAAGATCACTAATAGCAGTAACAGATGCACACACTGAATCAACCTTCCCTTCAACTGAGTCAACACTGAAGCACTGAATCAACCTTGGCTCACCAAGTTCTGCTCTTACTCTCCAAGTCTCTCTCTCAAGTTTGAATTCTTCTTTCACAATACACAAGTAGTGAGGGAGAAAAAATGAGGCACATATATATAGGAGTAATGAATCCAAGCAATAAAGGAGGAGTAACTCGCATGCCAAGAGGGAGAGTAACATATGCCCATTTAGTAAATGTAACTCATGCATTAAGGAGGTACACATGCCTTTGTAACTTATGCTTTTAAGAGAGAGTGTAACATATGCGTTAAAGGGTGCGTAAGAGGAATCTTTTAAGACATGCTTTAATGAGAGTGTAAGAGAGTGTAAGAGGAATCTTTTATGACAAGCTTTTATTGAGTGTAAGAGAGTGTAAGACCATTAATGAGATTGTAAGAGGAATATGCCATGCCACTAATGAGAGTATAAGAGAACATTATTGAGAGCCATGATTGAGTGACTTGAATTTCTTTTTAATAATAATATAATAGTATCATAAGAATAATAATATAAAATTAATGGTAAAATTGATGATTAAGTTGAAATTGAACTATTAGGATTGATTGATGACCAGAAGGGATTTTCCATCAACAATACTTGATTACCAATTAATGCAAGGTGATTTACTATTTTTGTAACTTCATACTTGAGACTTTCTATTTTTAGACTTTCTGCTTTTAGACTTCCTATTTTTTAAAATTCATCCCTGAGCTGCCAAATTTTCAACACTCCCTCTCGGCTACAGAGGAATTTCTTTCGACAACAAAAGATCTTTGCTTTCTCTATTCATTTTTGTTCATTTCTGCTCTGTATCATCTAGAGCAATGATATCTCACTCTAATGAAGAAGAATCATCATAGGGGAGATTCATCCATCACCCTATATTCGCTTGAGCTGATTGTTTCTTGCCAACATATGGCAAAGATCTCGCACAACCAAGTCACATCTCTGCTTGGGGGGATCCACTTGTCAACACGTGACAAGGATCTTGCACAACCAAGTTTCATCACTTCTTGGGGGGATCCACTTGTCAACACACAAGGACCTCGCTCATCCAAGGCTCATCACTGCTTGGGGAGATCCACTTGTCAACACATGGCAAGGATCTCGCACATCCAAGGCTCATCACTACTTAGGAGGATCCACTTGTCAACACATGACAAGGATCTCACTCATCCAAAGCTCATCACTACTTGGGGCGATCCACTTGTCAACACACGACAAGGATCTCGCACATCCAAGGCTCATCATCCATAACCACCCTCTCTAGGAAGGGTCACATCTGTCATTCCAAGTTGCTCTTTGAAAACCAAGAACTTCCCTTTCGAAAAAGACATGGTAAGAATGTCGTGATCTGGTCATCAATCGCAATATGATGGAGACTTATTGCTCCTCTCTGCACCATATCCCAGATATAGTGATATCTGATCTCAATGTGCTTGGACTTGTCATGGAACACGAGATTTTTTTTCAAATCAAATCCCACTCTTATTGTCACAGTAAATTATTGTTGTGTCCAAAACATGCTAAAACAGCTCTCCAAAGAGCTTCCTCAACCATACTGCCTCACAACTAGCCATGCTAGCAGCAATGTACTCAACATCAGCGATGTCAAGGGCTACGAACTTATGTTTTTTGCTCATCCAAGATATCATGGAAGATCCTAAGCTGAGGCAGCACCCAGGTTTGCTTTTTCTATCAGTAGAGTTACCAGCCCAATGAATATATGAATATCCATGTAGACTTATATCACCGCGAGTATATTTCAATCCCAAATTGATGGTCCCATGCAAGTATCTCAACACATGATTTGTAGCATTCTAGTGTGCATGAGATGGTTTAACCATATATTGGCTCCGAGTATTGACTACAAAACATATGTCTGGTCTAGTGTTCACTAAGAACATCAGTACCCAAATCAGTTGACGATACTCAAAAAAAAATTCCAAATCAGGACCTACAACTTCACCACGTAGCTTCTTGAAGTTCATCTCCATTCGAGTATTCATGGATTTACATTCTGTCATACCAAATCTTTCAAGCAGCGTGACAACATATTTTCCTTGACAAAGGAAAATCTCACCAAGCTTTTGCCATACTTCAAGACCTAGAAAAAAGTGCACTAAGTGAAGATCTTTCATTTCAAATTCAGAAGCTAACTCCCCCTTACACTGGAGGATTAAGAGGTTCACCACCAGTTAGAAATAAATCAACAACATATAATACCAAAATCAAAGGCAAACCTTGGACTATCTTGAAGTAAAGATTTGGATTAGCATTACCTCTGGTAAAACCAAGCCTCATCAAGAAGTTATTAATGCAGGCATACCAAGCCATGCAAGAAAGAAGTCTTCACACCCATTTGGTGAAGGGACCATCCTTGGCTAGCAGTTAGAGCCACAATACATCGAATGGTTGTACAAGAAGTGCAAAGATTTCATCATAGTTTATTCCCTCTTTCTGAGAGAACCCTCTGGTCACAAATATAGGTTTATATTTTTCAATATTTCCATTAGCACCATGTTTAATTTTATACAACCATTTAGAAGACACAGTTGATTTACCTTGTGGTCTTGGAACCACTTCCCATACATCATTATGAATGATGGACTCATATTCATCATCCATTGCATCTTTCCACACTTGAGCCTTTGCAGCTTCTTCAAAAGTGCATTGTTTAGCTTGAATAATGTTCCTCATGGCTTCAACATAACCTTGGAACCGACATGGTTTCTTGCTTTCTCTGAAGGTTCCTCGGAGAGCAACATGTTTATCAGCATCTTGAAGGGTGTCACGAAGCCATAAAGATCTGCTTCTAGCACATGGAGAAGGATCCAAGGAGTCCATGGGATCCATAGGTTCATCAACAAGATCAAGCCCAGGCTCGGGATCTTCTAGCACATCCAAGGCATCAGGGGAGAAGTGTCTAGGCTTTTCAAAGAGTTGCATCTTCATCAAATGTTATATCTCTGCTAAACTCTATATTTCTTTTACCGAGCACATATATTCTGTAAGCTTTATAATTTTCATAATAACCAACAATCATACCTTTCTTACCTGAAGCTTCCAGCTTGGCACTCTTTTCCTTTGGCACATGAAAGTAGACAGGGCAATCAAAGATCCTTAAGTGCCCATTTTGTTATGGGTTATGTGGTACGGTGATCTCTTTCTTGATTCTAGCTTCCTTGCAAAAGTCTTGAGCTATTGTCCATTTCATGTCCACTCAAGTCATGGGATCAAATGTACCTATTGATCCCATAAGAACAAGAGCAAGAGCAATAGTAGTAAGGTAAAAAAAACATAATGAAAGTATATCTGGTGATGATGCAAGTTTTTCTTTCTTTTCTAGATGTGAGAGTGGCTCCTTCATTATATTTACACCAATTGCCTCTTGGATTTTACTCTTCCTGCACTATTTTGCACCTTAATGATCTTCAGGATCTGTTTTTCTTGATCGCATCCTCATCAAAAAGTTAGTGAAAGAAACATTCAAATACTCATGCAGGAAGAATAACCAATGATCTATAAAAATAAATCTAAACAAGAGCAGTGACACAAAGAAACAACATAAGACTTGAAAATACTTTGGGATTGAAGGAAGTTGTTAACTCCCACTTGATCCAGTCTCTTGTCTACAAGTCATATGTCATTGGCAGAAGAAATGCATCTTCTTGATCACCACTTTACAAACTCCATAATGATCCACTTTAATCTCAGGTATTTCGGAAACCATCTTTCTCACATGAGGTAATGCTTTATAGTGAAGATGAGTGAACTTTTGGAGACATAGTTTATATTGATGATTACTTATAATGAATCAATGCTTGGATAGGTCTTCCATTGATTTTATACAAATCTTTAAATCTTGATCCCAGAAGGAAGGCATATAATAATAACTATACATATTGACTTCATTGCCTGCAATGATATTAGTTATAATCCATCTTTGATCGTTGCAAAAGAGGTTAGTTTAGAAAACTATCATTCTATTTTTTGCAAAAGTCATGATTCTTACCTACAACCACTATTGTTAGTAAACTCTAATATCAAAATTACCAAAACCCATAAGATTATGATACTTCCCATATAATGTGAAAGAGTCAAAATCCCCCTATCTTTAGCATTCAATCTCTATCAATTATTCTTTCATAACCTCCTATGTTTTATACTTCTTTTTATGACCACACTTTTTTGCACATGCATAAATAAAAGTAAAACTACTCTTTACTTTTGCATGCATCAACAAGTACCAAAACCACAACTATTAAACACATGCAACACCTTAATTAATATTTGCAAAATTATTATCATATCTTGGGTTCCTTGAAATCTTGGAAGAACAGTAGCAGTAAAATTCAACAATAAAATTTCAATTGTAAATTTCAACAACCAAAAGAAGAGATATTTCAACAGAAAATTAGCAGCAAGTAGAAGGAACAACAAGAGATATTTTAGCAGAAAGAGAGTTGCAAATGGAGAGGACAGTAAGAGATATTTCAGCAGAAAGAGAGTTGTAAATGGAACAGACAACAAGAGATATTTCTGCAAAAAGAGAGTTGCCAATGGAGTGCACAACAAAAAATATTTTAGCAAAAAGAAATTTGCAAATGGAGCGGACAACAAAAGATATTCCAGCAGAAAGAGATTTGTAAATCGAACTTGTCTTCACCAAAGCTATGATACCATGTTGAAAATTCATATGTTCTGTGTTGCAACAATTACTTATTTCAAAAAAATTATTCTGCAATATTACTTAAGCAATTGTAGATAGAACATACACCATATAAACTATATGCAAAATAGAAGACAACCAAGAACACAAGTAGACAAAGAGAATTTAGGCCCAATGACCAAGGCAAAACCCATAAGAGGAAAATCCAACCAAATTCTTCTTCTATTAGAAATCAAATTTTCAGTAGAGATACAGAGTACAATGAGAGATCAAGAGAACGAGTAAGCCCACCCAAATATGAGCAAGTTGTAGCATGAAGATCACTGGTAGCAGCAGTAGATGCACACACTCAATCAACCTTCCCTTCAAATGAATCAACATTGAAACACTGAAGAATTGAATCAACCTAGGCTCACCAAGTTCCACTCTTACTCTCCAACTCTCTCTCTCACAATCTTCTTCAACTCTCTCCAACTCTCTCTCAATTTCAAATTCTTCTTTCACAATACACAAGTAGTGAGGGGAGAAAAAATGAGGCACATATATATAGGAGCAATGAATCCATGCCATAATGGAGGAGTAACTTGCATGAAAAGAGGGAGAGTAACATATGCCCATTTAGGAAATGTAACTCATGCCATTAAGGAGGTACACATGCCTTTGCAACTAATGCTTTTAAGCGAGTGTAACATATGCATTAAAGAGTGCGTAAGAGGAATCTTTTATGACATGCTTTAATGAGAGCATAAGATGTTGAAGAAAGTGTAACTAGGTTCGGTCTTCATAAATGTAATTTTGATCTTTGTACTTGTAAAAGAAAAGAAATATTATTTTTGTAAACTATAAAAATGAGTTTCTTGCTCATTGCATAGGTCTAGCACTTGTTAAACTGCTATAGGAAAGTCAAAAAGTCAAAGTAAATGTTGAACACCCTTAAGGGTGTGTTGCACCAAGTAAATTTATGTATTAGAGTCCAAGAAAGACCTCCAAGCAAAGTCACAAGCCTCCTCCATATGTCAGCCTCATAAAAAGGACTAATCCGAATATCCAAAGACAAGTCAGCCTAAAGTGATCAAGTCGGCCCAAAAGAGGACAACATACTAATATATATAGGGTCACTCGTCCTCACCAAAGTGCAACAAGTCACCTTTGAAATCAGCGAGGAAGAAGGAAGAGAAAAGGGTACGAAAAAGGACAAAGAAAGGTGTCTCTCTTGCAGTGAAGGAGGGATAGAAGACTGAGTTCACAAGGCATATTTCAGGCCTAATTACAGTCACACGTGTGAAGAGAAGGAGGCTCAATCTGTTGTCATAACTAACCTCCTAGTACAGTCATACGAAGAGGCTTGGTTGGGCTAGAAAAAGAGTGCCAATTAGGCCTCTTACTCAAGCGAAGGAAGAGACTCTCAAGCAAAGGTAAGAGAGCATGCAAAGCTGCAATTCTTGAAGGTATCCTCCACACGTGCGAAGAAAGGGAAGACATATTGTTGTTGTTCCAGATTTGCAACCACAGTGAAGAAAAGAGAGCTCGGTTGGGTTAGTAACAAGGTCTTCTCCTTGATTAAGGAAGTCTCTATCTCAAGCAAAGGAAGAGAAGAAGTATATCTCTTCTAGGGCATACAAACTAGGGTTGTTGTAGTAAAGTTGTCAGTTGTCGGAAGAAGGAGGACGAAGTGTTGCAAGAGGAAGTGATCTCAGGAAAGGCTTGACTTGTGCTTGGAGGATCTTCTTGTCAAGGGTCTAGGAGCTTCAATAAGAGAAACTTGCAGAAGGGTTTTCCTCTCTAAGATAGAGAGGTTTTGCTCTAGCTAAGAGCCAACATCTTGTGTTCTTGTCTCTTTTGTTTTGGTAATTGTTTGATGAAGTAAGAGAACACACACTGATAATAATAAGAGAAGATTGTGGTAATAAGAAAAATAAAAAGTACTTCACAAATTGTTATCATTGCTAGAAGAATCTCATTATAACTCAAATGCCCTAGATTCTTCAACATGGTATCAGAGCTAAGGTGACACATCAAGGAAGGGCATCTCAAGAACACATAGAAGAGTGAAGCATCAAGATCAAGAAGCAAAGGCATACAAAGATTGAAGCATCAGATCTTCAAGCAAGGGTTCCAGATCCATCAAAGACAAGGAGAATTACCATCTCCTCTCCTAGATCCATCAAGAAGGACTACCATCCTGGGAACAAAGAAAGAAGAAAGCCTTCCATCTAAAGGCATCCACAAGAAGGCTCATTCAAGAAGAGTCTCCATCCTCAAAAATAAAATCACTCTAGATCAAGCTTCATCATTAAAGGCCTCTACACATTGGGAAGTCTTCATCACCAAGCAATCTCTCACAAGGCACCTTGAAGAAAGCATTTTGAAGATCTCTAAGATCCAAGAAGACAAATCATCAAATCCTCAAAAAAGCAGCAAGACCTCTTCATCACCAACACTCTCAAGTAAGTATTTGTATGTCCTCTTTTGAACATATCAAAATGTCTTTTTGCAAGGAAAGCAACAAATTGGTTGGGACTGCTAATTTCCTTGCATGGAAAAAGAGGATTGATCTACTTCTCAAAGAAAATGAACTTTTGGACTACATCAAAGGGAGTGTCATTGTTCCTGCTAAGGAACAAACTCAAGCCCTAGCAAAGCATAATAAGGATGAAACAAGGGCTCAAAGGATTCTGATAGAATCCATCAAGGACCCTCTCATTCCTTATGTTTCCAAACTTGAAACATCTAAAGAAATCTATGATAAGCTAGTGGAGCTATTCTCAGTTAGTACAGTTGGAGAAGTGATATCATTGTGTAATGAATTGTATAAGATGAAGATATCCAAGGAAGAAGGAATAGCTCCCTACTTCATGAAAATCTTTGAGATGAGAGATCAACTACAAGAGCTAGGAGAAGTTATGTCTGACAAAGAAATGACAACTGTGGTACTCAATGCACTACCTGAGGAATGGGGCAACTTCACATCAAGTATATATGCCAAGAAGGAAGCTACCCCACTAAAATAACTTTGGTCTTTATGCAAAATTGAGGAGACTAGACTCAAAGCGAAAGATGATGTGGGATCAATGGAGCAGGCATTTGCTGCTATGGCTAAGAGAAGAGGGAAATTTGGCAAGTTTGGTCCACAAAGAAGGGGTAAAAGAGATATGTCCAAAATCCAATGCTTTGGTTGTCAAGAGTATGGACACTATAAGAGGGATTGTCCAAATTTAAGAAGGAAAACAATAAGAGGAAACGATAAGAAGCTCACATTACCCAAGAAGTGAAAGAAGATAAGAAGCAGAAGAAGGAGGACCCTCCAGATCTCTACTATGATTGAAATCAACTTCTTCACATAAGTCTTCTTTAAAAGTTTTGGGTATCATAGGAACATGTAGTAGTAGGATAGAATGCATGGTTTATGAAAATGGCATCTTCAGGAATATAGGAGCATTATGTAGAAATAGCTCAGATAAAGATATTCATGTAGGAAGGATGTAGCCATTGAATGACCTCATCAATGCAGGATGGAACGATCATGATCAAGAAGAATAATCTTAGAAGGCCTTTATCATCAACAAGAAAGAGCATTTGCAGAATGAGGAATATAAGGATCCTCCGGTGGAATCTTCAATAAGAAGGTTCATGACTTTCATACAAGGTAGATTTCTTGATACGAATCCCATTTATGGGGATTCAAGGAAGGATGATAAGTAGGCTGAGAAAGATGTAGAAAAGTAAAGAAGATTGAGATTATCTCAATCAAGGAAGCTATCAAAGGAAGTTGAAATGATCAAAGAACTAAGATGAGGTATGTATGCATCTATGTTTTCAGTTTAAAAGGTCATGTCATCATATGTATTAACGAGCAGAGGGAATGGCTCTAAAAAGCATGGTCAAGAATAGGGAAGATCTATTTCAACAAGGATATGCTCGAAGACATGATTCACATACAGATGAAGGTCAACATAAAGAAATGTCCTCATAAGGAGTATGAGGTGGTTGAGTAAGCAATCTATAAAGAAGCATATGGGCAAAGAGATCAGGGATAAAAAGGACACCATGGACACTAGGAATCAACATCCAACATATTTATTAAAGGCATCTCCTAGAAGAAGGCACAAGAACTCTGACAAAGGCAGAAAAAGATCAAAGGACCCTTGACACCTAAAAAAGCCTTGGAGATGTGAAAAAGCAGGATGTTGATGATTCAAGTCAACAAGATGTCATGATAGAAAGCCATCTCGCAAGGTGCTATTTGATTAAATGTTATACTTAGAATTCTTGAACAATGTTTGGATAGGTTCATGCAGGGCTACTAGAACAAGAGTTGTAAGTACAAGTACAACTAAGCATTCATGTGATGGATGGAAACTCCTGAAGCAAACATGATGAGGAAGAAGTAGCCACATGACGAAGGTTCTAGATATATATCAAGAGGACCACTTTTCATGAAGAAAAAATGACATGACAAACCAAGAAGGAAAGTGATCGATGGTTGATGCCCTACAAGAAAGAAGCTTGAATGAACTTCATGACATCAAGAAAGAAATTGATCAAGGAGCTAAAGGTCAAACAAGAAGAAAGTTGTTGATGTATAGGAGAGTCCCTAGTTAAAAGGGAGCTCTGACAAGTCCTTGATTAAGAGGGAGCTTGGGCAAGTTCTTGATCAGAGAAGCTTGCGTACATTCCTTCATAAGAATAGGCATATCGTCCCTAGCTAAGAGGGAGAGATAGACACAACATTCTTGTCTTCACTTTGGAAGAAAGAATGGAGGATTGGTTAATCATCTGGCATCTGATACTCTTTCAAGATGTGTAGGGCATCCAAGACAAGAGTAGGCAAGAGAACTGATATTCTTTGAGGGCTAGGAACCCAAGGCAAGAATAGTACTAGAAGGTCATACTCAGTGAACACCCAGGTGGGTATGTACCTTGAGAGACAATGATGATGGTGTCTATAATCATTGGTCTCACCAACATGGTGCTCTGATCTATTGAGAGATAGAGTTGTCAGTCAAGGCCTTACTATTGAAACAATGTTGGTTACTATGATGCTATAACGGATGGATTGACAATCTGATTTCTCTTACGTGAATTCTTCAGATTGAAAAAGGCCAAACACCTTGTAATAATTTATGAATACCTCCCTAGTTAAGAGGGAGTATTGAAGAAAGTGTAACTAGGTTCGGCCTTCATAAATGTAATTTTCTGTGTTGCACGGGTACCGGCACCCGGGGGTAGGGTTCTCGAACCCGTCCCGGGTTCCCGCACCCAAGTCCCAAATTCGGGGACGGGTTCTTCTCAGACGCACCCAAACGAACCGGGTTCTACTATGAAGAACCGGGTTCTTCAAAAAAAAAAAATTGGGTTCTTAACCTTTGACGAGTTCTTGGGTTCTTGGGTTCTTCAGGTGCTTGGGTTCTTGGGTTCTTCGGGTTCTTCGGGTTGGGTTCTTGGGTTCTTTGGGTTCTTCAGGTTGGGTTCTTGGGTTCTTCGTATTCTTTGGGTTCTTCATTAAAAAATTAATGGGTTCTTCAATATGGCTTCACTATGTCATGTTTCATGATAATATGTGTGTCCTCTAGGTTTGTTGGATTTAGTCCAAATTAATACTTCTTGTGACAATCAATTTAGGATCATTTTGTTGGTGGGGAAGGCATGATATTTGTTGTATAGGACAACTCAGAATGAAATTGAATTCCTTCCATTTTTGGATTTGTTGTCATTTGAGGCAAACTTTTGTTGACTCATTTTCACTATTTGTCCTGCTAGTTTCTTGATTACAGCACAGCGCTCATGTGGTCTGCCATGCTCAAGCACATGCTGCAATATAACAAGACACAAGAAAGACCAAGACATTGACCAGATTAAGAAAATACTTGTAAAAGTTTGAACAATTCCAAATTCTAACTTTTGTGTACTACGAATATTGAAAGCAGGTCTAAACAAGACAGCTATCAAAAATAAACAAGGTATGTGTTTAAAATAGCCTGTCTGTGGATGGTTTATCATCGTATCTGAATAAGCCCAACAAATTTCCTTCTTTTTATGTATACCACATATCAATAAATTTGAAACCTGCTCCAGTTCTCTTTCTCTAAAAAATCTTTGCATAACTTGGAAACCTTGCTCCAGTTCTTTTTTCTTCAACAAACATAACAAGGTTGACAAAGTGGAATCCACAGTACAATTTCTATAAAAAGGTGAGCAAGAAATTTCCATAAAAAGCTAAGTAAGAAATTTCAATATGATTATTATATTCCACATTTCTAGGTGAAAACCACGTATTAGTTTTAACATCGGCATTTCAATGCAAAAATTTACTACTACAATACATTTTCAATAAAAGGCGATGAAGTTGAAGGTGCCCTAAAGAATTGACTTTGGTTGCACAATATTGCAGCTCAATTTGCTTGTTCTCTGTCATCAGTCAAATGAAGTGGCAATGCACTTCCACGTGTTTGTTACAATCATGAAACATAGGGTTCTTTGCCAATTAAGTACACCATGATTGTCATAGTGGAGTGTTGTAGAATCAGCTTGTGATATTTGCAGATCAACAATTATCTCCTCACAAGCTACACTAATTGTCGCTCTATACCCTCATTCAATGGAGGGAAAAGACATTGCATGCGGCCTTTGACTCAGCCATGAAACTGCACCTGTACCAACCATAAAACTATATACCATGAAGGGGATTTCCTGTCATCCTTCTATTATATGAATCTTTCTACTATAGAAAAGCATGCATGCTTCTAGAGTCTATGAGATTATGATATTTTTATTATTTTTCCCTTGAGTTTGTGTCATGGAATCATGGATCAAAGTCAAAATCTCAAGGTTTTTTGCATTTTTGGAATCAAAGCTGCCTCCAATTGAGGAATTTGCTACTCGTCTTACCAGGTGCGGTCAGATTGTCATAATCGTCAAGGATTTAGGCCAGAATCAAGGAAGCAATGTCACTTGGGATACCAGCTAAGGAGAACTCTAAAATTTCACAAAGATAACCATTATTTCCTGTGTTGCACGGATACCATTTCAATGTCAATGTTGAATGTTCAATGTGCATGTTTAAATGATTATCACTAAAGTTTTCTTGTTTAAAGTTGAAAATTCAAAAAATATACAAATTCAAATTTCATATATATTATTAATTATAATTTATAATTTATAAAATATAATTATTAAAATTTATTAATTTAATATTATTATATTACCCGACGAACCCACGCACCCTGTTTCCAAAAATGCCGTCCCCGTCCCCGTCCCCGTCCCCGTCCCCACACCCACGTTTCGTGGCAACATAGGTAATTTTTGTTGAAGAATCTAGGGCAAAGTGGTGTAGTGTGATCCTTCGTTACTTGATAACAATTTGTGGAGTCTTTTTACTTTTTCTAGTTAGCTTAATCTTCTTCTTATTCTTATTAATGCATTTGTGTGTACTTCATCAAACTGCTACCAAAACATAAGAACAAGAACACAAGATATTGGCTCTCTTCCAGAGCCAAAACCTCTCTTCTCTTGAGAGGAAAACCCTTTAGTGAACTTCTCTTATTGAAACTTCTATTGATTAATGCCAAACCCTAGAACCCTGACTTAGAATATCCTCCAAGCACAAGTCAAGTCCTCTCCTCCTTTCTGCACTTTGTTCCCCGACATATAGGCTTCTACCTTCCGGCACTTTATCCCCTGAGACTTCGTCCTAGGGTCCTTCCACCCCCTTTCCACTTTGTCCCTCATCACTTCATCCTAGGGTCCTTCCACCCCCTTTCCACTTTGTCCCTCATCAGTTCATCCTAGGGTCCTTCCACCTTCTTCCTTTCGACACTTTGTCCCCCGACACTTCGTCCTAGGGTCCTTCCACCTCATTTCCACTAGGCTTGGGAGTCCTTATATGCTTGATTTCTCACCCAAACAATGATGTGACATGGACTGTTCACCAACTACAGACTTGTCCTCTTCTTTTTTTGCACGTGTGACTATTTCTAGCCATAGAAACAGTCTTCTTCTTCCTCGGCCTTATTCCTTTTTCCTTCGTTTGTGAGGGTCTCTTCTTCGATCTTAGAGGGAGGCCTTGTAGATCTTAATTTCAAACCCAAACAACACAAGAATGTTGATTGTTGTCCCTGTTGTCATATCCGCAGATTTCTCCTTCTTCTCCTCGTACGTGTGACTATTTCTAGCCCTAGAAACAGTCCCCTACCTTTGTTGTTCTTCCTTCTTACTCCGCTGCTCTTGTAGACCCCTTTTCTTCGGCTTCCTTCGTTCCTATTCTCCTTCTTTCCTTTGCGGATTTTAGAGCTAAATCAATGTGTTGTATTGGAGTGGAAAGCCTCTACAAACAAAGGATTGTCCCTCCATTTAGGTCGATTAGAAGGCCAATTAGTCAACTGTTTGCAAGCTAACTTGAAGAGTGGACTTCAAATGGTTCTTTAAGTGGTGTTGCATGCTTGAAGGAGCTTCTTGATGATGCCTTATCATAGGAGGAGACTTGACTTTGCTTGGAGGTATTCTTTTGACTTTAATACATATTTATACAAGGTGTAACATGCCCTTAAGGCCTTCAACATTTCCTTTTGACTATTTGACTCACCTGTAGCACTTAAATTAGTGTTGGCCCTTTTTCAATGAGCAAGAAACTCATTGACATATATTATAAAATAGTATTTCTTTTCTTGAATAAGTACAAGGATCAAAAGTACATTTAAATTTCCTTCAATACTCCCTCTTAACTGAGGAGGCATTCATACAACAAGGTGTTTGGCTATTATCAATCTTGAAGAATTCACATAAGAGAAACCGGATTTGCAATCCATCTGTTATAGCATCATATTCATCAGCATTGTCATAGTGCAAGGCCTTGACTAATAGCTCCATCTGTCTATGAGACCATGAGCTACAATGCTAGTGAGACCAATGATTATAGACACCTTAATCATTGTCTCTCAAGGTACATACCCACCCGGGTGTTCTCTGAGTATGACCTTCTAGGACTATTCTTATCTTGGGTTCCCAACCCTCAAAGAATATCGGTCCTCTTCCCTACTATTGTCGTGGATGCCCTACATATCCTCAAAGAGTATCGGATGCCATATGATTACCTAATCCTCCCATTCTTTCTTCCCAAGTGAAGACAAGAATTTTGTCTATCTTGTGTCTACATTTCCATTCATGGCCTTCATCTAGACTTACGGTTGTTAGTCCTGGTCTACTGCATGACCCATGAAATGGAAAGCACAATTGTCACTCCTTTGTAATCAGGGGTGATCTAAACCTCCCTCTTGATCAGGGACCTGTCAAAGCTCCCTCTTAACTAGGGACTCTTTCATTCATTAGCAACTTCTTCTTCGGGTTATTTTTCAGTTATTTTCTAAACATTACTGAAATAAATTACTTCTGCAGCCTACACCAATTTAATTTGATTACATGAAACAAGATATATAGGACACTGTTATTTTTAGACAAAATAGTCCTCAGAAAAACCCAACGCAGGAAAATCAATGTAGCAACTCTTAGGGTTTTATATTATTAAAGTTGTAGTTCTGAATACAATTATGGATGCCCTCCCAGCAGTGCAATTACAGAGAAAAAGATACTGGCGGAAAACTGAGTGAGATTACCTCACTTCACTCGGTAAATTCCGACTAATCCGGCAGCAAAACTGGCAAACCCCCAGCTATCTCTGCACTGGCCCTACATAGCCTTGTGTCAGCCCTGCGCTGTCTCTTCTGCCTCTTGGAGCTTTTGCTTCAACCTTGACCCGCTATTCCGACAATTCTGAATTACTGTGTGAAGGCAGCTTCCCTTCTACGCTGACCCATCTAGCTCTACGTCAAAGCCTGCGTGGACCCAAGCTAGCCCAGCGTTAGTCCCTTTAGGTGTTGTGCTACCTCCACTGGTGGCTCTCCGCCTCTTTGCCCAGTATTCCCGAACTATCCCTACCCCTCTGCTGTAGAATGATCACTTAGTTCGAATTTCTCAGCTTCCAAGCCCCAGAAATTTCAAACTCTAGATCGATTCGTTCTCTCGGCGTATTCCTGAATGAACCCCAAGCCTGCTTCTTATACTTTTCTCTTTGAGACTTCAACAGCCGAGATTAAGTCTCTAATCAACGACTAAGATTAAAACTTGACTTGATCCATCTTCTAAGACATTCTCACCCATATTTTGATTAATACCCATTAATACTTTAATTTTCCTAAGTTTAGACTTAGGAACCCCATTAAAAATATTAATAATTTAAAAAAAATACAATTCGGGTGGAATTTCACCAAACGGTTTATGGGTTCTTTAGAACTCATGTGCCTTAGCCTCTCCACCAATTTCCATGGCTAGAGCACATCCGATGCTACCAAAAACTAACAAAGCACCCATTGAGTGCTTTTAGGGCTTGTCCTAAGTATAAGAGTCATTGTCATATATGGAAGACCCTATGGACACATTCTATATTGTAAAGAAAAATTGATTTTGTCTTGAAAGTGTCAAAATACCTCCAAGATCAAGTCAGCCTAATGAGTTGTCAAGTCGGCCTATATGAAGAGCAATGTCAACTCTTGAAGAAGCCTATATATAAGAGGAACTCGTCTCCATTTGGATCATTCACTCACTCATCTCTCATGCGAAGAAGGGAGCAACAGAAGGTTGAAGAAAGAAGTGCGAAGAAGAGAAGGACACGGAAATTCGAAGTGTTTGGGTCTCTCTAGATTCTTCTAGGAATGCAAAGTTGGGGATTCTGCACTAGAGAAGTCTAAGGTTTGATTTTGGAAGCAAGAAGAGCACGAAGGCAAGCGAAGGTCTCTTAGGGTTTCCTACTAGCCCTAGGATCCATATCAAGGCAAGCGAAGTCAAGGGAAGAGCAGTTAGAGGTAGATCGAAGTCTCCTAGTGAAGAAGCAGCAGTTGTTGGGCAGCAAAATTTCGGATTTACTGGGAGGTCGAACATATTACCACTGGTGGACAAGGAAGACTTGATCTTGGAGGGTATTTGTCTGAGTCTAGGTCATGGTATTCATCAATTGAAGATCTGAAAGATAACAAGAGATTTTCAGGTATTGGTAGTTGTTTAAAGTATTACACATTGGAATAATAAAGATCAAAGCTAATAAGTAAAAAGGTAACCCAAACAGTTATTAAGTTAAGAGAATTAACATATACATTGCCCTATTGAGTTCTCAACAGCCTGCACTTCTCGTCCTGCCTGCACTTCACGGCCTGCCTGCACTTCACAGCCTGCCTGCATTTCTCGCTCTGCCTGCACTTCTTGGCCTTCCTGCATTTCTCGCTCTGCCTACACTTCTCAGCCTACCTACAATTCTGAAATTTGACTTTTTTGTTCTTTTGAAATTTCGAATTGCCTTTATATAGGTGTTTCTGCTCCTTAGTTAGGTTGACTTGTCCAGTTTGAGGCTGACTTGGTGGAGGAGGCCTAGAAGACCTAATTTAAATTAAAATCATTCTCTTTCTTGACAAATAAATCCCAAGAAGGGTTCTCTACATTATCACTTGGACAAGGACACTTGAAATAAACCCTAGAAGCCCACAATGGAGGCTTTGACCTATAAACAATTTAGATCCTTTAACTTAATTTCTTCGTCTTTTGGATGTGCATCAGTCTTATTCTGTTGAGCCATGCCTAGAGCTTTGAATAACGCTGCTCTTTCAAAAGGAATCTTTAGAAGTTCTAGCACTGGGATAGAATCATAACACTATTTATCCACACAGCCCAATCAATTTTTAACCCTGATTGATAACTTTTAGATGAAACCTATTTATTTTTATTCTGATCCTTGCCTTTCTTTTGATAAGTATAACATTTTCTTCTAGCAATTTCCAGAATCTACTCCTGAAACAGAGTTTCACCGTATATCTGTGTGATAAGATCATTTTCATCATTGAAGTTGTTGATGGTGAAAGATGAAGGGATCATGTCCGTGCAACAACCTTCCTTTGAAGAATTAACATTATTTATCTGTTCATTGGTTCCTTCCTCTAGGAGTCTTTTAGCAAGAGCACATGAACTTTCCTCATTAAAACTTTCACATTGTCTGCAAAACAGAATAGGTTGATCGACGACATTGGCATACTCAAGAGGAGTGGGAGGCATGTGATCACTCAATGGGTTCCTTCTTGGGCACGGACTATTCTTACTTCTATTATTATTATTATTTCTAGGTTGAACATATTGAGTTTGATTTCGTTCCATTTGGATAAACCTACACTGCATGGCACTTATTTCTTTAGAATGCGCAACCCTCATTTCCTTAATCATTTGAGTTAATTCCTTGATTGGGTCATGCTCTACCCCCTTTATTACTTTACCTTTATTTCTAACTAGACCTCTTTCAAAACCAGGAATTTATGGCTTACCAGAGGCTTTCTTATCCTTTTCTAACTCTTCGACAATAGCTTGAGCAGTGGCTAAATCAGTTGGTTTAGCACATCTTATCTCGTACGATGTATCAACACAAAAGGCCTCAAGATATTGCTCTAATAAAGATTTGTCTAGAGGCTTATAATCCTAAGTCATTTCTTTGATAATGCCATTGAATCTTTGATTAAATTCCTCAATTGTTTCATTCTCATTCTTCTTTATGCTATTGATAGCTTTGAAAATATATCTTCCTTCCTTCTTGTCCCCATATTTACCCTTAATGCATTGATGAGAGCTTCCAGAGAATCGAAAGAGTTATCAGGCTTGTCTAAGTACCACTGCAATGCATCATCTTCTAATGAAAGGACAAAGAGCTTCATTCTGACATCTTCACGATTGTAGACAGCAGTGTGAGCACAGAAAAGACGTGAGCTTCTTGATATGAGCATCAGTAGTGATTGCATTATTCCCCTGAAACATAGGGGTCTTATCCATACCAGCATCTAGAAGATTATGAGGATACCCTTGGACATTGGTAAACTTGCAAGGGCTGTAAAAATCCATGATGTCCTGACAAATGGGATCAGGGAAAAGCAAGTGGATATTAGGGAGGGCTTCCTGTCAAAGAAAGAATAAGTTCTTACTAGAATGTAATTTGTTTAAGCGAGCTCTTAGAGCCTTTTCAAGATTGGGAGCAGGGTTAACCAGGCTACCAAGATTTCTTCTATTATAAGCTCTTGTGAATGGATGAATAAGTGGAGTCGCCACCCAAACAAGAAACTAACCCAAATGTCCAAGTGCTAAGGTGCAAATAGAAAGGTGAACAAGGTGATGAGAAGCTTAGTGAAGCACTGGGACAGAAATCTTAACACTGCTTACCCACACGGCTCAATCAATTTTTAACTCTGATTGATAACTTTTAGATCCTTGCCTTTCTTTTGATAAGTATAACCTTTGCTTCTAGCAATTTCTAGAATCTGCTCCTGAGACAGAGTTTCACCATATATCTGCGTGATAGGATCCTTTTCATCACTGAAGTTGTTGATGGTGAAAGATGAAGGGATCATGTCCATGCAACGACCTGCCTTTGAGGAATTAATATTATTAATCTGTTCACCGATTCATTCCTCTAGGAGTCTTCTAGCAAGAGCACATGAACTTTCCTCATTAAAACTTTCACCTTGTCTGCAAAACATAATAGGTTGATTGACGACATTGGCAGACTCAAGAGGAGTGAGAGGCCTTTGATCACTCAATGGTTTCCTTCTTGGCCATGGACTATTGTTTCTTCTATTATTATTATTATTTCTAGGTTGAACATTTTGAGTTTGATTTCCTTCCATTTAGATCAACCTAGAATGCATTGCACTTATTTCTCTAGAATGCTCAACCCTCATTTCGTTAATCATTTGAGTTAATTCCTTGATTGGGTCATGCTCTACCTCCTTTATTACTTTACCTTTATTTTTTACTAGACCACTTTCAAAACCAGGAATTTCCGACTTACTAGATTCTTTCTTATCCTTTCTAACTCTTCGGCAATAGCTTGAGCAGTGGCTAAATCAGTTGGTTTTGCACATCTTATCTCATACGATGTATCGACACAAAAAGCCTCAAGATATTGCTCTAATAAAGATTTGTCTGAAGGCTTATAGTCCTAAGTCATTTCCTTGATAATGCCATGGCATCTTTGATTAAATTCCTCAGCTGTTTCATTCTCACTCTTCTTTATGTTAGAGACAGCTTTGGAAAGATATCTTCCTTCCTTCTTGTCCCCATACTTACCCTTAAATGCATTGATGAGAGCTTGCAGTGAATCAAATGAGTTATCAGGCTTATCTAACTTCTAAGTTCCAATGCAATGCATCATCTTTTAATGAAAGGACAAAGAGCTTCATTCTGACATCTTCATGATTGTAGACAGCAGTGTGAACATGTCTTCGCAGAAAAGATGTGAGCTTCTTGATATGAGCATCAACAGTGATTGCATTATTCCCCTAAAACATAGGGATCTTATCCATACCAGCATTTGGAAGATTATGAGGATACCCTTGGACATCGGTAAAGTTGCAAGGCCTATAAAAATCCATGATGTCCTGACAAATGGGATCAGGGAAAAGCAAGTGGATATCAGTGAGGGCTTCCTGTCCGAGAAAAAATAAGTTCTTACTAGAATTTAATTTGTTTAACCGGGCTCTTAGAGGATTTTCAAGATCAGGAGCAGAGTTAGCCAAGCTACCAGGATTTCTTCTAGTATAAGCTCTTGTGAATGGATGAATAAGTGGAGTCGCCACCCAAACAGGAAACTAACCCAAATGTCCAGGTACTAAGGTGCAAATAAAAAGGTGAACAAGGTCATGAGAAGCTTAGTGAAGCACTGGGCCAAAAATCTTAACACTGTTTATCCACACGACCCAATTAATTTTCAACCCTGATTGATAACTTTTAGATGCAACTTGTTTATTCTGATTCTATTCCCTACCTTTCTTTTGATAAGTATAACCTTTACTTCTAGCAATTTCTAGAATCTACTCCTGAGACGGAGTTTCACCATATATCTGTGTGATAGGATCCTTTTCATCATTGAATTTGTTGATGGTGAAAGATGAAGGGATCATGTTTGTGCGACGACCTTCCTCTGAAGAATTAACATTATTTATTTGTTCACTGGTTCCTTCCTCTAGGAGTCTTCTAGCAAGAGCACATGAACTTTCCTCATTAAAACTTTCACATTGTCTGCAAAACAGAATAGGTTGATCGACGACATTGGCAGACTCAAGAGGAGTGAGAGGCCTTTGATCACTCAATGGGTTCCCTCTTGGCCATAAACTATTGTTACTTCTATTATTATTATTATTATTATTTCTATGTTGAACATTTTGATTTTGATTTCGTTCCATTTGGATCAACCTAGACTGCATGGCACTTATTTCTTTAGAATGCTCAACCCTCATTTCCTTAATCAATTGAGTTAATTCATTGATTGGGTCATGCTCTACCTCCTTTATTACGTTACCTTTATTTCTGACTAGACCTCTTTCAAAACCAAGAATTTTTTACTTACCAGATGTTTTCTTATCATTTTCTAACTCTTCAGCAATAGCTTGAGCAGTGTCTAAATCAGTTGGTTTTGCATGTCTTCTCTCATAGGATGTATCGACACAAAAGGCCTCAAGATATTGCTCTAATAAAGATTTTTCTGGAGGCTTATAGTCCTAAGTCATTTCTTTGATAATTCCATTGCATGTTTGATTAAATTCCTCAACTGTTTCATTCTCATTCTTCTTGATGTTATTGATAGCTTTGAAAAGATATCTTCCTTCCTTCTTGTCCCCATACTTACCCTTAAATGCATTGATGAGAGCTTGTAGAGAATCAAAAGAGTTATCAGGCTCGTCTAAGTACCAAAATGGCCAAAACCACCCTGCCAACCTGGGTACAACCTAGGTACTCAATCTCAGAATGTTTTCCAATCAAAGCTATATGATCCCCCGTGCCCAATAACTCCAGTACAATCAAAACTCAAGAGTGTTTGTATCTTTGTGTTAAAATTTTTCTTTGTTTTTCCTCCTCCCCCTTTCAAGATTTCCTTCCTCCTTTTATTTCCTCATCCACCGCCTTCCTCCCATCTCCGTATCAATATTTTGTTACATGTAATTTTTATGAAATCAAATCTCATTTGATTTCGTTGATTTTATTTGGATACACAGATTTGATTTAATAAAGTTTATTTATTATTTTAATGAATTAATTTGATTTATTTAATTTATGATTTTAAATTAATTTATATTATTATTTTATTAATTTTAAATTTTAATTTGTAAATTAAAATTAACTTTTTCTGTTAGTTTTAAGGATTTATCATATATATGATACTCTGGTGAGGTATTAATTCATTACCTTAATTTATATCTCCTCCTGTAGTAACTATCTTATATATAGTGCGATACATGTAGGTCCATGCATACGTAGCTATGGTATGGAGGTCTCATATGTATGCTAATACTCGTATTTTATTTATAGGTGGGTCATTACATACATCCCTCCTTCCAAAAACTTCGTCTCAAAGTTAGGGTTTCTAAAATATATTAGTGATTAATGTAAGTATATAAGTCTATATTTCAAGATTGAATTCGTTTTATATGGGTACTTAAAATTAGTTTTCTTAAATATTTTAAGATTTTACAACTATAATATTCATTTTCTGCCCCGGTTGGTTCCCCAAGCTACTCCAGAATCATCCTATCCTTCCTAATCTCTTCCGCTTCCATCCTATCCGTCCTCTACTAGAGTGTGCCATGGTGTTAACTATACTGACTAACCATTCATAGGCTCTCAAGGGTATCATCGTCGATTTTATCAACCTGATTGCACAATACGCATCTGGCAGTCATCATCACGCATTTAGGGGAGCGTGATTCGCACAGTCCTCCCATGACTCCAGGTTTTGGAGGATAAACGGTGGGCAATACCTCCACCCCTCCTAGTGGGATCTGAGTCAATGCTCTTTCATGGAACCTCATTGCATCTTAATTGTACTGAAGTTTTTGTCATCACGTGGTCGTTTTGGTAGCAATGCTATCTGCAACGTAAACACTTGTCCATATATTATAACATATGCATCAGTATATATAAAATAAATAGTTAATGTCTAGCTCATACATGTTGTTATTATAACATATTTGGTCATGTCCTGCTCATGTTCTTACGTCCATATGTGATCCTTCCAAAATCGTTTTGATTATCAAATTTAAAGTAAAGTAAATATATACAAAATATGGCTTAAAGTTCTTCAAAATTGACACATGTTGAGGTATTTTTGACATATCATTTCTGTATCTTCTCAAGTAGCTGATCCAGGGCTATACTTGTCCCACTGGACCATAACTTGGTCTACCAGACGATACCTGAGCTATCGAACCCTATGTTCCAGGATACGTAATGGTTCAACCGAAATGATTCCCTTGTCCCATACCTGCAATTCCTTCCATTGAAGGTTATGAGATTTGTCGGCTATGAACCTGACTCTTTTTGGAAGGCTGCATTTTTTGGTGAAGTAATCAAGGAGATCCGACCACCGATTTGACAGATATCGACTGCCCTAATTTAGGGCTGATATAGGGTTTGCTGCTGCTGATGTAAATCAAATGTTTGTACTATTTCTCTCTACTGAATTATTGAAGATAAAAGAAGATTTGATCAAAGGGTTTCCCCATATTGGGGATTGTCCCTGGCTAGCCGCCACGTCTGGTGTCTCTTGTCTTGGTTTGTTTTCTGTCGATCGTTTAATGTTCTATCGTTTAATGTTCTATCTGCACTTTACTTAATGTACATGTGATTGCTAATCTATCGACAATAATAAGAAAAAAAAGTAAACTGCTCTAAGCATAGAACATACCATAACTTAACATGGTATCAGAGTTGAGGTGAAGACAAAGCTCGAGCAAGAGCAAGAGCAATCACCAAAGAGAAAATTGGCAAGGCTATCCTAAAAGAACTATGGGGTCCTCAACACTCTTCCCCACCGAAGACAAGCTCCATGAGAACTCTGACTATCATGGATGGAAGATGTCTCTCGATCTGACTTTAGAAGATCAAGGAGTGTTGGACCATGTGAGAGGCAATATTGTTGAGCCTCCATCAAATGCACTCGTTGCTGCCAGGAACAAATGGAAATCCGGAGAAGTCAAAGCAAAGAAGAACATCCGGGACTCTATCGACAAGCACTTGGTGGCCTATGTTTTTGAGCTGAACACCTCCAAGGAAATCTACGATATACTGGTGAGTTTATTTAAAGTTAATGATGCAAATCAAGTTTTGTTTCTTAGAAATACGCTGAAGGAAATTAAGAAGGGCAAAGATGCAAATATGCAAGCATATTTCTTAAGAATCACTGAGATCAAAAGCAATCTCTTATCTATTGGGAAAGTAATTCCTGACAAGGAAATGGCACTCACAACTCTTGGACGACTACAATCTGAATGGTATATATTCAGGACTACTCTCCTCAACAATAATGTAATTCCTGGATTTGAGGAATTAATGGCTAGATGCATTCAAGAAGAAGCAAGAATGGAAGAACAGGAAATGCCCACACTTAAAGGTCATCCCGCTACCTTTTCTTCTCATGCTAAAAGAAGAAACCATTCCAAAAGGAAGACTGGACCAAAGGGTGGAAAAGGAAGATGTTATCATTGCAATAAATCAGGTCATTATGCAAGGGAGTGTCCTGATAAAAGGAACTCACACAGGGATGATGATCAAAATCCCTCTCAAGGCAATCAAAGAAATGGCAAGTCAAATGGCCAAGGTAAAAGGAGTGCTGGAAATCAAGGAAGAGGACAACCATTCAAGAAGGCAAGACATTCCAGATGACTATTCTCGCAAGACTTGGATATACTTCTTGAAAAAGAAGGATGAAGTATTATCTTGCTTTCGACACTTCAAAGCCTTGATCGAGAATCAAACCGAAAAGAAGATCAAGATCCTAAGGACTGATAATGGGACTGAATATGAATCTAATGAGTTTCATGAATTTTGTAAAGAGGCTGACATTAAGAGGGAGACCACTACACCGTACACTACTGAACAAAATGGTGTGGTGGAAAGGAAAAACTGTATGATTATGGAAGTTGTCCATGCTATGCTCCATGATCAAAGACTTTTGAAGTTTCTATGGGCCGAAGCTGCAAACACCGCCGTATATGTACAAAACTGATGCCCCCATCAAGCATTGGGTTCCAAGGCTCCCGAAGAAATGTTCACCAGTAAGAAACCTGACGTATCTCATTTTAGAATTTTTGGAAGCCCTGTATATTTTCATGTGCCGAAAGAGAAAAGGAACAAATTGGGTGCATCTGGAAAGAAAGGAATCTTCGTGGGCTATAGTGAAATTACTAAGGGCTATAGAATCTATGTAGCCGGTCAAAGGGAAGTCGTGATTAGTCATGATGTCACCTTTGAAGAAGATATGGCTCTCAACAAGGTGAATAATCTTCCTACTGTGAGGAGCTCTCAAGAAGCTGACACCAAGGAACCGAAAGAAAAAAATGATGAAACAATACTCGATGTGGAAGAACCCATGGATCCTATTGATCCTCCTCCACCTGAGCCTTCCTCTTCTAGGAAGAGGCCTGCATGGCTTAGAGGGACACTTGATGATGTTGAAGGACACGTTGCACCCCAAGGAACCTTCCGTGAAAGTAAGAAACCAAACAGGTATCAGGGATACCTGACCATCATGAGCACGATCATTCAAAATGAGCCTTCATCATTCTCAGATGTCGTCAAGCATCAAGTACGGAAGGATGCTATGACCGAAGAATACGAGTCTATTATGAAGAATGACGTCTAGGAAGTGATTCCCAAACCCCTGGACAAGACAATTGTCACTTCTAAATGGCTTTACAAGATAAAGCATGCAGCGGATGGAAGTGCGGAAAAGTATAAGGCTCATTTTGTCGCTCATGGCTTCTCCCATAAGGAAGGTATGGACTATGAAGAGATATTTACACCTGTTGCCAAATATACCACCATCTGCTCGATCATAGCCCTTACGGCTTCACAAGGATGGAAACTACATCAAATGGATGTTAAGACCGTGTTCTTGCATGGTTCAATCAAAGAAGAGGTCTACGTGGAGCAACCCGAAGGATTTGAGATTTATGATCGAAAATCTCATGTGTGCAGGGTGAAGAAGGCCCTCTATGGGCTAAAACAAGCACCCCAAGCATGGTATGAAAGGATCGATAGCTACTTGATGAAGCTAGGATTCACTAGGAGTGAAGTCGATCCCAACCTTTACTTCAAGGTTGAAGATGACAAACCTCTCATACTGGTGTTGTATGTTGATGACCTCCTTCTAATAGGTGCAGACCCTCTCATTCACAAATGTAAGAGGGAGTTGGCTTCTGAATTTGAAATGAAGGACCTAGGACTGATGCACTATTTCCTAAGACTCGAAGTTTGGCAGAAGCCAGAGGAAATTTTCCTATCTCAACGAAAATATGTGGTCAAGATATTGGAAAGATTCGGTATGGTCCACTGCAAGCCCGTAACTACCCCGATGGAGCTTGACTTCAAAAAGTTAAGCAGTAGTGCTGCTGGACCTGTTTTACGAAATGCCACCAAGTATCGTCAACTCGTCGGAGCATTAATATTCTTAGTGAACTCTCGTCCAGACATATGCTTTGCAGTCAATACGTTGAGTCAACATATGGTTGAACATCACCACATACATTGGATTGGTGCAAAGAATCTGTTGAGATATCTTCGTGGCACAATTACTTATGGGTTAAGATACACTGTCGGAGATGTGAGACTACTTGGATATACTGATGCTGATTGGGCAAGCAGTGTGGTGGACCGTAAGAGGACTTTCGGGTGTTGTTTCTCCTTGGGATCTGCTTCGATATCCTGGATGAGCAAGAAGCAGAAGTCAGTGGCTTTGAGCACCGCTGAGGCAGAGAATATTGCTGCTAGCATGGCCTCCTGTGAGGCAGTTTGGTTGCGAAAGCTCTTCAGTGAGCTATTTGGATTTACATTGGATACCACCGTGATCCTATGTGACAACCAGAGCGGCATCCGTTTATCAGAACATCTCGTATTTCATGATCTTTCCAAGCATATCGATATCAGGTACCACTATATTTGAGATATGGTGCAGCGAGGAGAAATAAGGCTCCAACATATCGATACAGATGAATAGGTCGCTAACATTCTAACAGAGCCCCTAGGAAAGGTCAAATTCCTGACTTTCCGAGAACGACTTAGTGTCGTCCAGAGACCCTCCGATGAGGGTCAAGTATGATGTACTGAGCTCTGGGAGCTCCAAGGGGGCGCGGGGTACTTCTTAGAGCGACACATGACCACAGGGTGACTCATCATCCCCTGTTGGTGCACTTGGTACAAGGAAAAAGGTTCAACCTTCCTCTGTGACACCCCGTGGCGAATATGGAACAGGATGATTAGTTCTCCTGTGGGCCTGGATGATGTGTTCTCCATGGCGATTGTGGACAGGATGATTCGCTCTCCTGTGGACAAGATGATTCGCTCTCTTGTGGACAGGATGATTCACTCTCCTGTGGACAGGATGATTCACTCTCCTGTGGACAGGATGATTAGTCCTCCTATCGAGGCATCCTACCCATGCAGTCTGGGACTCATGGGAAGTACCTCTCATCTGATCAATGAGCAGAGAAATGAGGATAGGGACCATAGTAGTATTGATGGACGCATCATTGTATCTACCGTACTCCCTATGCTAGGATGGCCTTCATTGATCTGGGATCAATGATATTGGTCTAGGACCAGTGAGAGTGGTACACACTCTAAGACTGACTTCGGATCAGTGGAGGATGGTATGACACATCCTCGATCATTTCTTCTTCTTCATAATTCAAACAAAGCAGAGCAGAGCAAAACAGAGGAGAACCAAGCAGAGCAAAGCAAGAAGGGTCAAGCCATATAGGACAGTGCATTTGATGGATGGACAGCAGTGACGGTCCGACAGATTGCAGATGAAGTTCTCCCTAGTTGAGAGGGAGTGTTAAAATTAGCAACTAGGGCCAAACTTCATGTGGATCACCTTATTCATGGATGATAATATTTTTACTAGATTCCTCTCGTCGAGAGGTGTAGGATTGATCTAAAGATCATCCCATTTCGATAAGTATTTATGGAGATATAAATTTATTTTGATTATGGACTAATTGTCAAAGTCGGCTAGCAACTTATGTAGGCTCAGAAGCCCAACAGTCGCATCTATTCAACCCCAACGTTTTGCATATCAATACAAGGAGTATTCTCCTCATTTGCACACTTCACTCTCATCACATCTCCCTCTCCCCTGCGCAGAAAAAGAGTCTCTTCTCTCTCCTGCACAGAAAAGACTCTTCTCTCACACGTGTGGAAGGAAGGACGCATATTTTAGGGCTGCAACTGTAGATCGGAAGTTTGACCAGCGTTGACCATCATTCTCTCGCTGGACTGCGTAGTAGGTGAACCTGACTCTCCTTGGAAGGCCACATTTTTTGGTGAAGGAGTCAAGGAGATCCGACCACCAGTTTGACAAATATCGACTACCCTAGTTTAGGGTTGATCTAGGGTTTGTTGTTGTTGATGTAAATCGGACTTTTGTACTATTTCTCTCTGCTAAATTATTAAAGATAAAAGAAGATTTGATCAAAGGGTTTCCCCATATTGGGGTTTGTCCCTGGTTAGCCGCCACATCTGGTGTCTCTTGTCTTGGCTTGTTTTTTGTCGATCGTTTGATGTTCTATCTTCACTTTACTTAATGTACATGTGATTGCTAATCTGTGGATAATAATAAGAAAAAAAGTAAACTGCTTTAAGCATAGAACATACCATAACTTAACATCCATGAAATCTGATAATTTCATTTATGAATACTCGAGCTACATTGGCAACTTCGTAATGATCTCTTACGGGAATGAAATGGGCACTTTTCGTTAATTTACCCACCACAACCAGAATGGCATTGTGCCTTTGTGGAGTGAGAGGTAGTCCGACAATAAAATCCATAGAAATTATCTCCCATTTGGTCATAGGAATGTCATGAGGTTGCAAGAGACCTACTGGGTGACAATGATCAACTTTCACTTGCTGACATTCAAGACATTTTGCAATGAATTGAACAATATCGTGTTTCATGCCTAGCCAAAAGAAGAGTTTCTTGGTATCAGTATACATTTTCTTAACCCCGGGATGTGCACAATACACTGCTCTGTGGGCTTCCTTAAGGATGGTGTCTCGAAGATCCCCATTATCAAGAATATACATCCTTCCATGAAATCGCAAGATTCCATCATCTTCTAGTTCATACCCCTCAAACTTAGGTTCTTTTGACTTTTTACTATCAAGACTAGATCTTACCTTTAAATACCAGCTATCTCTTATGAGATGTTCTAGTACTCGTTGCCTTAAATCTATTTTGATAGGTATGAGGGAAAATATTCGAGGTCTTCTGCTTAAAGCATCTGCCACTACGTTTTATTTTCCCTTGATGTAAGATATTCCAAAGTCATACTCACTTAGAAATTCACTCCATCATCTTTATCTAGCATTCAAGTCTCTTTGAGTAAACAAACACTGTAGACTTTGATGGTTTCTTTTGAGCATAAAGCTTCGCCCTACTAGATAGTGTCTCCATATCTTTAAAGTTAATACTACAGCGGTTAACTCTAAATCGTGAATGGCGTGGAGTTCTTCATGAGGCTTTAACTTTCTTGAGGCATACGCTGTCACTCCTCTATCCTGCATTAATAATGCACCTAATCCTTACTTGGACGCATCAGTACATACAGTAAAATCTTTGTCCATATCAGGAACTCGTAAGATTGGTGCACTGGTCAACAGTCTCTTGAGTTCATAGAATGCTTTATTACATTCCTCAGTCCATTCATACTTAACACCTTTATGTTGAAGAGTTGTAATTGGCTTTGCAATTTTGGTGAATCCTTCCACAAATCTTCGGTAGCAACCTACTAAACCCATAAAGCTTCGCACTTCATGTGCATTTTTCAGTGTTGGCCATTCCATGATTGTTTTTACCTTCTCAGAATCTACTGAAATTCCTTCACCAGATATGATATGACCTAAGTAATGAATCTTTTTCTGAAAGAAAAAACACTTGGATAATTTTCCATATAACTGGTGTTTTCTGAGGCAAGGTAATACTATCCGTAAATGATCTTCATGCTCTTTCTCATTCTTGGAGTAGATGAGAATATCATCTAAGAAAACTTGTACAAATTGATCAAGATATTTGTGGAAAACGTTGTTCATAAGGTTCATGAATATTGTTGGTGCATTAGTCAACCCAAATGGTACTAGTAAGACCTGCCTAGCAGGTAAAAATAGCAAAAAAACTATACCCGTTTGTAAATTTGAAATTGCAAAATTATATGTTAAATCTGAAAGTATACCTCAAATTTTTACAATTTTATTATGTATAAAGGAAACACTACAATGGCAAGGACATATCAGCGATGATGACGTGATCAGGCAGCATCACCGTCATTAACACCACCACCGTCGCCATCACCATCTCCATTGCCACCACCATCGAGATTATCATCAACACCAATCGCTCCAGCACCGGAGTTGACCGTAATAATGCACTCATTGGAAGCCATATTGGAAACATTAAACGGGTCGACAATGACTAAAACCAATGAAGAGCAACCTCAACCCATTGAAACAAATCCAGCGAAACCAAAAAATTCTGAGTATAGACAATCAAAGTAAGATATTTCTAGGGAGCTACAGAAAATTAAACTCCCAGAATTTTCTAGAGGGCGAGCTGGAGAACGTACTGAGGCATGGTTAGAAGGAATTAACAGATATTTTACACTAAGAGAGTACTCTTCTTCTTCAAAAACAAAAATTGTCGTATTTCAATTGAAGGAATTTTTTAATCAATATTCTATATTAATTATATTATATCCCTGAAACTTAATACACCTATTTATATATGACAAATATATATATAAATAAATTAGGACACATAGTTGCTGGCATTATGACACACATTTGGCACTATGACACAGGTGTTGTCCTTGATGGCAACTCACTCAGATGACAGATCACAGTCTAGATTCACAGAATAAAGAAAAGAAAGGTATACGCAGGTTCCCCACTGACCAAGCCGCGTGTACACGCGAGTTAGCAGACCAAAATGAGCATATAACGTACACATGCACTTTCACAGAAGGAAAGGCACGTACATGTTGAAAAACTAAGTTTTGGTCCGTGGTATTTGGTCCACGGTATTTTGATCCATGGTATTGGTCCAAGGTATCTGGTCCGAAAAGTTGACCCCAGGTATTTGGTCCAAGGTATTGGTCCTAAGTGGTTTTTGGTCCATGGTATTGAGTAAAGCCTAAGACTATAAAAAGAGGAGAAGATCATTAGGCAAAGGTACTCAAGTATTGAATATCTGATGAAGAGCAAGATCTAGTATACAAGTTATTGGGTTATGGTGCATAGCTGGATCTGAACCAAGGATGAAACTTAGCGCTTGATAAAGGATAAGATCTAATGATGGGTCAAGATCTTAAGGCTTGAAGTGAAGTATCTTTATGTGATTTGATCATTTATCTGAATAACTAGCGCATGTTGTAATCTGTAAATATGATGACCTGGGTATAACTGAAGTCTGGAATTATTGTAAAGTTTCAATCATCATTTACAGATCTATACGCAGGTTCACTTTAGAAAAGGTGCGTATACACGCTGGTTCTGCATATCAAAACAGCATATACATCTTAAATTTGATCTGCAGATCTGTACGCAGGTTCGTCTTGAAAAACGTGTGTATGCACACATGTTCGACACATTGAAATAGCGTATACCTCATAAAATATGTTTTCGCTGCTTCTGTTTGCTATTGCAGTGTTCTGGGTTCTGGTTACAGTGTTCTGGTTACTGTATTTTGATTACAGCATTCTGAAAGATCAGATTGAAGAGTTGTCAAAGTGATTGGTTGATTCAGTAGTGGTTGGTGCAAAGGAGATTGGTTGATTTGATGATTGAATGATGCTATTGATGGATCCAGTTTAAAAATTTATGAAATGTGGTCCCTGAAATTAAAAAAAGGTTGTAGCCTTCTGTAGGCCGGCACCTATGTATTAGTAAACATATCAGCTAGTACAAGAGCTAGGGGGTTGTAGCTCCCTTCCAAAAGAAGCTGGAGAACGAGAGAAGGTTTTAGCCTTCTGCAGGTAGAAGCCTGCGTACTGGTATAAGACTACGCCAGTACAAAAATTGTAAAAAGAAGTTTCTAATTTAAAAAGAAGATAGAGACAACTGCAGCAGGTGGTTTTCACCCACATTGAGTTTCCACCTTATATCTTGTGTTCATGTGTGTCATTTTTTGTTCTGTTTTTACTGCACCTAGTTAATGTTTATATGGTTTTTATGCATTGATTAAAGATCAACATATGATGAATTAACTGAATCATAAGTTTGTAGGATATACGCTAGTTGCCTTAAACACAGTTGCGTATATACGCGAATTCCATTAACTGAAGTAGCGTATATGAATCTGATTATGGAAATGAAACTTTATTGACTTGCTAATACTGATTCACCCCCCCCAGTGTTATTTCCAACAATAGTGAACAAATAGTTTCATGTGTCCTCCTCCTCTTGGTGTTTAGTGTGTGTAACGCTACTTTAGCTTGATGTTGCTTGGATTAGTGGTATTATATAACATATATACAGCAGTTGAAGGAGCAGATAATTTGAGTAATGTAATTCCTCTTCTTTGTACAAGTTATTAGGACTTTCTATTGCGGAGGGTGATAACATGAACAAGTCATAGTGATCATTATGGGGGTGTTAGTATTTAATGGCCAAATGCAGAGTATAATGTATAATACATAAATAAATGTAATGTAGTAGTGGCTTGACAATAGGCATATGAGATGTCAAGATGGAAATTTGAAAAGCTTACTTAGGAAACTGAAAGGTCATATTAGGAAGTTGAAATAAAAGGTTCTTTCAACCTTTAATATATGTAATGTACCCCCATGGGGATGAACGAATCTTCCAAATTAAAAAAGTCTATATCATTGTTATCATCTTGCTCCGTTTTGTGTGTTTTGTGTCTGCATCATTCAGAATTTAATATACAATATCATATGCTTCTAAGATAAATAGCTCATTTACATCCCGTTTTTTGTCATCACAAAAATGTTTGTGTTTAAACTTTAGGCGCACAAGTTGCCTTCACTAGACCTGTACAGCATGAATGTGGACATAAGTATACATTATCTTCATATGAAAGAATATATATATTTTCTAGAATGGAAACTGATATGAGAATAATTCCAGTCTGAGAACAATCCACAATCGAAGCAGAATAGAATAGTTTGTTTAAATTATTTTCTCATAGAAACATTGGTTTGGCATCTTCTCACAGGTGTCACAAGCTTATTAGCAGACACTTCTGAAACGGATTAGACACAGGCATCGCAGGAATGCTCAATGTAAAGGGACATTGTGATATTACCTTTTCAAATCCCATTGCAACAAGATTCTGAATGGCTTCATCATGAGTTTGTGTATGTCCCTGCATCAAAAATCAAGTGCAATGATGCTTTCTTCTAGACACTGACAGTTCAAACAGAAATGCATCCATTTATGAATATGGAATCATCTTTTACCTGATTCATATGTGTAGGGCCTGATTGTTGTGAATTTTCCCTATGTGTGGGCCTGCACAGATAATACCAATCACCACATACAAATGATTAATCACTATACCTACTCGACTAATTACCTTAATTTACATGTAGACCCGAGAAAGAAACACAGCCTATTTAGATAAGAAGTATACTTTTTCTCATGGAGATAAAAACTACCAACTATAGCTCAGGAAACACAAGAATGAGAATAATTAATGGTCATGGAAGATCCTTGCACCTTGCATTTGATGTTACAGTCTCACGAGTGATTATTGGCATCATTGGAGAAGGTGCTTGTGGTTAGCTACTCCTATCAAGAAGTCTAGTTTGTAGTTCTGTCTCAGAACCAATCCTTGATGTTGATTGAATTTGGGAAGACACAAGTGTCCGACCTCTCCCTGGAAATCTAGGATCTTCCAAAGACTGAAAATAAAACCAAATAAAAGATTATATAAAAACAGTTCTATTAGATAAACTATCCCTCCTTTCCCTCCCTACCTCTCTCACAGGCACAAATATAAATGCAAAAACAAACTGTTCATGATTCCTTTTATCCTGCTTCTTTCTGAATTTCAAAGAAGATATTTGAATTCCAAAGAAAAGCCTGTTGATTTTTCTTATAATAGAACATGATTTTCGTATCTGATAATTACTTCCAATAATTTGTATTCTCTAGTTGTCTTATGTCACTCATATCACTAAGTAATTATATGTAGAAAATCTCAAGCATATTGCAATAATAACCATGGGATTAAAAAAAAGAGTCAAACACAATAAGAGACACAAGATTGTTGAAATTCTGAAGTTCTATGCTGTAACAATTACTTGATCCAATAACTTCTTTAATCTGCAATATTAGTTAAGCAATTGTAGATAGAACATAAACCATATACACAATGGACGACAGCCAAGAACTCAATAAGACACAATGAGTTTCGGTCCAATGACCAAGCCAAAACCCACAAGGGGAAAACCCAACCAGATTCTTCTTCTACTAGAAATCAAATGTTCAACAGAGATACAGAATACAATGAGAGAAAGAAGTTCACCCAAATCTGAAGAAGATCTCTGATAGAAGTAGCTGAAGCAAACACTGAATTACTTTGGCTCACCAAGTTTTACTCTCACTCTTCAAGCCTCTCTCTCTCTCTCTCTCTCTCTCTCTCAATTCTTCTCTAGCCTCTCTAGTTCTCTTTCTCAAGTTCGTACTCTCCTTTTGCAATGCACAAGTGAGTGAGTAGTAGAGAGGAAGAGAGGCACAAATATATAAGAAGAGCAAGGAGGTCGAATTCATGAAAGAGTAACTTCCATGCCTTGAGGAGAAGTTACATATGCCAAAATAGGAGTGTAACTTATGCCATAGAGGGGGTACGCTTGCCTTAGAAACTCATGCCATCAAGAGGAAGTAGTAAGTACACATGCCTTAGTGACTTGTGCCATAAAGAAGGAGAATGCATGCCTTAGTAATTCAAGCCATTAAGGAGAAGTGTAACATATGCATTAAAGAGGTGTAAGAGGAATCTTTTTATAACGAGTCATTAGAGTGTGTAAGAGAGTGTAAGAGGTGCGTAAGAGCATTAAAGAAAGAGTGGAACGAATCCCTTGAGAGAGAGAGAGAGAGAGAGAGAGAGAGAGATGTATCATTGAATGAGAGAGATCGATTTGCCATCAAGGAGAGAGATGTAAAGTGGCATGATTGAGTTGCCAAGTGGGAGAGGTGACATGTAATTCCTCTTTAGATAATATTATAGTATCATAAGTGTAATAATAATAATATTAATAATATTGATTATTAAATTAAAAATTAAACAATTTAGATTGATTAAGGATAAGTCAATTCCATCATCTATACATGATTACCAATTGAAGCAAGGTCACTAACTAATTTTGGAATGTCATGGTTGCAATAATAGACATGACTTTCAAATTTCAATATTTAGAAAGTCAATCTAGAATAGTCAGAAATGAAATTTTATTCAAGGAAATTCATCCCTTAACTGCCAATTTTCAACAAAGATTACCCATGGAAAACCCAACATTGGGAAAAACCTAGCCAACTTTTCTTCTAAGGAGAATTCACTCTTCAGCGAAGTTTACAATATAAATTGTCTAGAAATTTGTGCCGATTTCCAAGCTTAAATACTAGTCAAACCTGGTCAAAGGAGAGAGAGAGTATCAGGCTTATGTTTTGTTTAGTCAAATCTGGTCAACAAGCTGATTTTCAGACTGTTCTGCTTCTGGTCAACTATGGTCAAGGAGGCTGAATTTCGGACTGTTTTGCTTCTGGTCAACTATGGTCAAGGAGGCTAAATTTCGACCCTGCAACTTCCTCAGAAAAATCAGTCAAACTGTCACAGTTTCCCTTCAGTGAACACTGGTCCAACAGTTTCGTCAACATCCTTATTTTTGCCCAAAGATTTCAATTTCAATCAGCAGTCCAGTCAAATATGCTTAGTAACCAGTCAAATATTCCAAGTCAAAGTGATCCAGATAATGCCAAGTCAACGCTGGTTGATGAATCAAACTTCAATTTCAGATTTCGATGGTCAACTTCAGACTTTTTCTGCTCCTTCACATGTGTGTACAGATGACGTCTTGCTCTTTGGACTCTTGAGTGATCTGAATTTTTGTCAAGTGAGGAGGCCTAATTGTCTATTTATAGTGGTCAAATGGGTGCCATTTTGACCAACGGTCACGTCTAAGAGTGGGGCCGACTTCGGCTTCCTGGAGCCAAAATAAACCAATATGAAAAATTGAATTTTCTTTTGATATTTATAATTTCTTTTTGCTGATTTGCAGGGCTCCTTGGCATGTAGGAATACCTCCCAATGCTACAAAAAATCAATAAAGCCTCTCTTCTGGCCAGTTCCTATTTTTAATCACCAACTTCTTTATCTATAACATAGTTTTGAAACCCAGAACCAGGCTTTGAACTAGGCCACCTATCAAACCGTGGTTCAAACCGAAACCGGATCAAACCAGATTCAATGAACCAAAATTGAAAAACTACATAAAATAATTAAATTTTAGTATAAGAAATAATTTTAAAGATTTCAAACCATGATTCCAAACCATTAGAGACAAAATATGCAGGTTTTCTCATCTATATACCATGTAAGGATGCACATACCAAAATGGCACCAAGTCCAAATGGTAATGCTAGTTCCATTATAAAATTCGAATTGTGCATGTTGTCAAGCAGAGCTGAAGAGATACTTGGGAATCACTTGGAATGCTGCCCTAATCAATTCATTGAACATCCATTCATTTCTAGCACAGATTTGTATGCTTGAATTTCTAAATCAGAGATAGTAATTTGCTATATGCAACCCAAAATGGAGAGGGGATAAAGTTAAATAACAACAGATTCTTCAAAATCATCATTTGCCAGCATTATCTTCATGAGGATTAGTCACTACATAAAAGCATAAAACTGAAATCCATCCTCTACATTCAATTTCCACTGCTACAGTCAACTAAACTCTGTTCTTTTGTGTCTTCTGAGACCTGAACCATAAACTTAATTAAACAGATACTGTCCATACTAATTTCTAAAGAAGCTATGAAACTAGACTTCTATGATCTATAATATACTATTGCAATATAAAGAAAAGGAACGCCATAATATCTACACTTGGATCCAAAACAACAGAAATTTGTTTTCAATTTCCAATTAGATATTCTCTGTTCTAGTCAATCAAATTACCACTCTGCCATAGAACAGAAACACAAAACAGCAGAAAACAAACCAAGTAATGTCAAAACCTAAACCAACAGACCGTTAAATTTTCTATGTGCCAATCAGATTTACTGTCTTATGTAATTTTATGCCCAGAAATTTTCTTTTACCAATAAATAATTTTCTGTTGTAAATTTTAGGTTCTGAAAACTACAAACAGCAATAATTGGCACCTTTAATAGCAGTTTTGTAGTGGAAACAAAATAGAAAATAACCCAGAAAATTAGACAAGTCACAAAACAGGAACAGAAGTTTGTCCTCCAACTTATTGTCACATTCAATTAATTCAGAGAAATCATTGAGCTCCCTAACCAGGGAAAATGGCCCACGAAAAGTACAAAGAATTTATAGCAAAACCTGAAGAATTTTCCAGCAAAGATTCCAGCCTCCCAATCACTTGTGCAGCCCTCCTTCGGCCTCCTATGCATCCCAAGTGCAGCCCAATGTGCTAGCCACTTCCCATGTGTGAAGCCCTCTTGTATTCACAAGTACAAGTTCCCTGCTAGTTTTCTTGCTGCTGAAAATTTTCTCCTAATGTCTCTTCTTTCCTCAGCATTGTGACTCGCTCATAAAAATCTACAATTCGAAAGATCTTTCTCTGAATTTTCTCTCAGTTGACTAGTTGCAATATGCAATGTGCCTTCATCCTCTCACTTAGGACCCTCTTATAATTCTCCATGGTAAAATCCCTAACCACCGAAGTGATTGAGGACTAGGATTAAATCTTAGCTCACTTAGATAAACAATGGAGATCAGATCTGAATCACTTAAATAATTAAATATCTATCCTTTAATAAAACATTAGTCTATGCCTATATTAATCATTTTAATTGATCAATGTGTTTTTCTTAAGTTAAACGTAGGAAGGAGATCATATTAGTTGTTTTTCTCGAAGAACCACCTAAAGAGGACTTCACTTCCACAAGCTAAGACACCAAGCCTATGTGAAAGACCCTCCGATGCTACGAAACTCAATACTCCCTCCTAGCAAGGAAGGGATTCTCCACCACTGCCAGCTTGTCTCTATAGAAAACAAATTTCCCTTTCACTAGAAGCTTGCTGGGAATATCTGCTACTTACTCGTCTGTGGAAATGTACCACAATCTCACAGCAACTCTCTAAACCTTGTCTGTAATTAAATAAATTTTGACCTCTATGTGCTTGGACCTGTCATGAAACACTAAATTCTCTAAAAGCTTGATGTAGCTTTGGTTATCACAGTAGATCATAGTAGTTCTCATCTCAAGACCAAACAACCCTGCGAGCATCTTCTGAAGCCATATGGCTTCACAACTTGCCAAACTTGCTGCCATGTATTCAGCCTCTGCTGAGCTAAGTGCTACTGAATGTTGCTTCTTACTAAACCACAAGATCATAGTTGATCCAGTGTTGCGAAAATCGCGATCGGGATTAAATCGGCGAGGGTCCAAAATCAGAAAAAAAATCAGGAAAATCAGGACAAAAATCGGTAAAAGTCGGCAAATACAAGAATATTCAATTTTTTTCAATTTTTTAATATCTAAAGCATCCACAACATAAAATAAATGCATTGCCACATAAATATGATAAAAGTACTAATATATAAGATGTGTAATATCATTTCTAGTGCTACATCACACATAAGTTATAACAGTGAATCATGTTCTGAATACTAAGTCCTGAGTCCCAACTCAGCCTAAAAATATCAACAAAAAATATAATAATGTATCTCATATCATGAGTCATAATGTCATATACAATGAAATGAACCAAATAAGTAATACTATTGATTTCCTCTGCCCTTCTTGCAAGAAAATGCAAAAGCTTTCCCTCTAGATGTAGATGGCAATGGAGCTAGTAGTGGACTCTGTTGTGCTCTAGAATCTGAAGAACTAGGAGCTATAAGAGGTAGACCAATGACTCCGTTGTACTCAAGAATCTGAAGAACTAGGAGCTATAAGAGGTAGACCAGTGACTCAGTTGTGCTCTAGAATCTGAAGAACTAGGAGCTATAGGAGGTAGACCACGTCCTCCACTGGTGATAGGGGTAGGTGTCCTCTTCCTGTCACTCATCCTCCTCCTCCTCCACCTCCTCTACCCACTCCACTACCTCCTCTTCCTGTCACTCCTCCTCCTCTTCCTCCTCTACACCCTCCACTACCCCTGACCCTGTGACAACCGAACCTGAGGTTGTAGAAACAAACATGGGGGACAATGAGGGAGACAAAAGAAGCGAGGAAAAGGAGTTTGCCCATATTTTGTTGAAGGCAGTGCAAGACTTGTCTAGGAATATTGAAGGAATGGGCCAGTAGAATGGCAACGACAACAAGGGTAAGGGAGTCCAAGGGGATTTCCAATTTGGAGAAGGATCTGGCACTTCGCAGCACCACGCATCCCTTAATCCCAACATGCCACTTATTCCAAACACACCCCCTAGGTCTACCATTCCCATGTTCCTAACATCTGGAGTTGGTGGGCAACTGAAGCAGGAGGATGCGCCTTATGGGGACTATTTCTTGGAGTATCAGTCCTATGGACCTGATTTTGGGAAGGCCATCACTTTCAAGGATTTCTGCCAGTTGAAGGGTAACAATAGGCCCAAGGGGCAAAGTGGAGGATGCTACATGCAGGAGACAAACTTGCAGCGCACTATGGGGAGGTTGTTTCTCCCAACTTTCAATGGCTTCCAAGAGCTAGACCAAGGCGTGGGTCGAAAAGTTGGATGTTTATTTCCAATTGAATCAAATGACGTAGGGAGAGGCAATCAAGATTGCCACATTGCATCTGGAGGGGGAACCCCGTGGTTCCATGGGTTGACCACATTGGAATTGCAGGAGTCACCAGTTATGATGATTTCACCAAGAGGGGGTTGGAGCGGTTTGAGAGGAAAGATCCTGAGGAGTACTTTGGGAAGCTAACAAGGCTCAAGCAGACCGTGAGCGTTGAAGCATACATTTCAAATTTTTTGAGGTTATTTGTGATGGTGTCGGATTTGTCGGAGACTAGGAGGATCTACATGTTTGTGCACAGGCTAGCAAAGCCATTACGTGTGTTAGTGAGGTCCAATAGGCCCACTACATTACAGGACACAGTAGGGAGAGCCCAAGACTTACAGGATGCCCTACCTAGGGCTCGAGCACCACTACCCCCCAGACAGGGTTTCCAACAGAGGGGAAGAGACAACAGGGCTTCACCACCGAGGGCCAATCAAGGGCGTGGGCAACTGGATGAGGAGACTCGGAGAGACCTCCGGAGGAGGAAATTATGTTTCACCTGTCAGGAGTCGTGGTCACCAGGTCATAGATGTGCAGTGGGAAAGGCCCATTATATCGAGGTCTTCTCTCACAGCGATGCAGAGGATGAGACATATTTTGAGATGGGTGGAGATGACAGTGCAGCACCTCAGGAGGGAGCACCACCACCACCACCACCACCGGCAGGGGGAGTTTCCTTTGCATCTTTTGGAGGGGTCCTTGCATCACTGCGCGAGGTACCCAAGTTTTTGACCTTGAGAATCAGAGGCACTGCTCAGGGGCAGCATGTATTAGTTCTGGTGGACAGTTGGGCTACCCACAATTTCATTGATGCCCAGTTGGTTTAGAGGAGGGGCATCACAACTAAGGAGTTTGAGGATTCTCATATCTTGTGCCTCAGGATAGGACCATGCAGTGCACATGCTACATGCCAACCTTGATAGTGACCATGGGGAACTACTCCATGACAAATCACTTCGTTGTAGTGGACGGACCGGACACCAATGTGGTGTTGGGAGTGCAATGGCTCTATTCACTTAGTAGAGTCACGACCAATTGGAGGAAGTTGGAGATGGAGTTTCTACAGTCGGATGGCAAGCCAGTGTTGCTACAGGGAATGCACACATACCCACCATAAAATTGTTTCGGCCCACGAGATGGAAGCTGATTTGAGACATGGGGACATTAAGTGGGTTGTGGAGTTGAGGATCTCAGAGGTTGGGGGTAAGCCCAAGCCACCACATCCGAAGATACAAGCTATTTTGGACAGGTACCCAGTAGTGTTTGGAGACATACCACCGAGTCAACCACCTAACCGAGGGTTTGAGCATACTATTGAGCTAGAGTCAGGAGTACAGGCCATGATCGCCACTCCTTACTGACATCCCAAGGCATATCGGGATGAGATAGAGAGGGTTATCCACGAGTTGTTGGCACTTGGGCACATCAGACCCAGTTCCAGCCCTTTTGCTTCATCGATTGTCTTGGTGAAGAAGAAGGATGGGTCCTTGCGCATGTGCATAGATTATCGATCCCTCAACAAAAATACACTAAAGAACCACTACCCCATCTCACGTATAGCTAAACTGATGGATGAGTTTGGGGGGGTAGGGGGTAAGTCCTTTTCAAAGATTGATTTACGGTCAGGGTACCATCAAATCCAAGTGAGGGACCAAGATGTCCCAAGGACAACATTCTGGTGCTATTATGGGCACTTCGAGTTCTTGGTTATGCCCTTCGAGTTGTCCAATGCGCCAGCTACCTTCTAGTCATGCATGAACCACGTATTTCATGGGCAGTTGAGGAAGTTTGTGCTAGTGTTCTTCGATGACATACTGATCTATAGCCGGACTTGGGAGGAGCACTTGCAGCACATTGAGACAATGTTGCGCATTCTGGAGGAGCAACAATTTTATGCTAAACTGTCCAAGTGCGAGTTTGGGTTGATTGAGATGCTCTATCTAGGGCATATCATTGGGGTGGACGGTGTGAGAGTACATGAGGAGAAGATCTGAGCTATCCAGGATTGGCCAGAGCCTCGGAATGTGACAGAGCTGAGGGAATTCATGGGCATCTGCACTTAATACAGGAAGTCCATGAAGGGCTTCTCCCAGCAAGCAGCACCCCTCACTGACTTTATGAAAAAAGGGGCATTTGAGTGGACCATTACAGCGCAGGAGGCTTTTGAGCGCCTCAAACAGGTCATGAGTAGTTATCTGGTATTGGCACTTCCCGACTTCACCCAGCCCTTTGTGCTAGAGTGCGATGCATCGAGAGTGGGTGTGGGGGCCGTGTTGATGTAGGGAGGGCACCCCATGGCTTTCAAGAGTCGAAAGCTACTTCCCCATGAGCTATTGTACACCATATATGACAAGGAGATGTTGGTCATCATGCATGCGCTAACTAAGTTCATACAGTCTTTGGTGGGGAACAGGTTCAAAGTCAAGAAAGGCCACAACAGCCTCAGGTTCTTCTTGGAGTAGAAACAGTTGCAGGAAAGGCAGCAAAAGTGGGTGAGCAAGCTCCAAGCATGTGACTTTGACATTTAGTATGTCAAGGGAAAACACAACGTGGTGGCTGATGTGTTTTCCAGAAGGTTAGCTGCTCTCTCTTTGATGAGTATTTCCCTGGATTGGAGGGCGCGGCTACTAGTGGAGTACTCCAAAGATCGATTCACATGTGAGGTCCTTGATGGGATGGTGGCAGATGACCAGTACAGGGTAATGAATGAGGTGATCTACCTCCGAGACCGGATTTATTTGGTACGTAGCTCTCAACTGAGGGAGAAGATTCTACAGACTGCCCATGACTCACCACTAGCAAGGCACCAAGGGTTCGCAAAGACATACAGGGCCATTAGAGATCGTTTGCATGTAGGGGCCTCAAGGATGATGTTCTAAGGCATATCAGAGAGTGTGACACATGCCAGCGGAACAAGGGTGAATAGTCACACCCTGCAAGCTTATTGTAGTCGCTTCCCATCCCTAAGGGAAATGGGAGAGCATATTGATGGACTTCATTATCGGGTTGCCCACAATACAAGGCAAGTACTGCATTTACGTGTTGGTGGATCACCTAACTAAGTTTGCTCATATCTTCACCATCTTACCCCAGTACTTGGCCTCAAAGGTGGCCGAATTGTTCTTCAAGGAGGTGTTTCAGCTACATGGTCTCCCAAAGACAATTGTCAATGACCGAGACAGTTGGTTCTTGGGTGGATTCTTGTAGGAGCTATTTCGGTTGGTGGGCACTGAGCTCACTCCGAGTACTAGCTATCACCCTCAAACGGACGAGCAAACGGAGATAGTTAACAAGTGGCTGGAGGGCTACTTTCGTAACTATGTTACAGGTCAACAACAAGCATGGATATGGTGGCTGCACTTGGGTGAATATTGCTACAACACTATATACCACATGTCCATAGGTATGTCTCAATTCCGAGCTTTGAATGGTTACGATGCATTGCCTTTTGCTGACGTTATGTTTGGAGACAGCAGGGCCCCAAGGGCCAAGGATTGGATATAGGAGAGCCAAGACATTTTGAGGGCTCTTAAAGAAAACTGCAGATGGCCCAAAAACCAGTAGAAGCTTTATGAAGACAGGGACAGAGTTGAGAGGCAGTTCGAAGTAGGGGACTTGGTCTTCTTGAGGCTTCAACTGTATCGATAGTCATCTCTCAAGCTGAGGGGGGCCAACAAGCTCAAACCCCGCTTCTATGGACTGTATTGTGTCACTCGAAGGCTTGGGAAGGTAGCATATGAGCAGAAGCTACCCCCGGGGAGTCGTCTGCACACATCTTTCATGTGTCTTCCCTAAAAAGGCGTTGGGGCAACAAGTTACAACCATAGTTTTAAAAACCGGTCTTGCTAACCGGTTACTAGTCTAACCGGCCAATTAGCAAGCTCACCGATCGAAACCGGCCAAAAAACCCGGTTCAATCGCCCATTTCGATAAAATTTGCCCTAAACTGGTGCTAACCGGCTGGTTAGAGGCACGCCCACCGTATTGTCCAAAAAGTGTAATGCAGACTGTGTTTTAGGGGTTTTGGGGGGAAACTAAGGGAGTTTTCCCTCCAAAAACACCGTCTCCAAGCCTTTAAGAGGCCCCTCTCACTCTAATTTCTCTCACACAACTGATTTGGAGTGTTTGTGAGTGTTTGTGAGTTTGTTTATGAGCTTGGAGGGTGTTGAGTTTTTGCTGAAGTAGTCATCTTGGAGTTGGAGTTGGAGCTATTTTGGAGATAGTGTGTAGCTGTCAGTGGAGTTGTCGTCTTCAAGAGGAGGCTAAGGAAGCTAGTTTTCATTTCCAGGTAAGGATTTGCACTTGAAAATTCCTCATTTGACTGTTGTCCATGAATTATTTTTTTTATGTGTTATAAACTTCTCACTTCTATGATCTACCATCCAGGTAGTCATCATGCCTCCAAAAGCCAGAGATACTGCATGGGCTCATTGTGATATGATTGATGGCAAAATGATCTGCAAATATTGCCAAAAATCCATTCAAGGAGGGGGTATTAACAGGTTCAAGCAACACTTGGCTGGGATAGGAGGCCATGTAAAGCCATGTGGAGCACCAAATGAAATAATAAGGCATATTAGGGCAGAATACCTTTAGAAGTTTGAGACTCAAGACACTGAACCAATAGAGAAGTTTGTGACTGCAAAGTTTGGGAGCCGAGACTCGAGACTCAACCAACTGAGTTTGATCATGATGACTGAGACTCATGAGAAGTTTCAAGTGATAATGTTGATCACTATTATAGTATTACTATTATCATATATGTAGAGTCTAGACTGGAGTCTTGTAGTAGGCCACTGGCCCCATAGTTTGTAGGCTTTGTTTTTGCACTCTAGAGGCCATTTAGAGCCTCATTGCTTATGTATTGTGTCGATGATATGTATTGCACTTGGTGCCACTTTGATATATTCACCTCTACATGGTATATAAATGAGCAATATTTGCATATTTTGTCTCGATTGGCTTGGAATCATGGTTTTAAATCTTAAAAATAGTTTTTTCATTAAAAAATAATTATTTAATGTATTTTTCTAAAACCGGTTCGTTTAGACCAAACCAGTCCCGATTAGACCGGTTCCAGTGGGTAAACTGGTTCATTAGGTGGATCAGTCCGGTCACCGGTTCTGGTTTTAAAAGCACTGGTTACAACAGCTATAAAACTACCTCAAATGGACGATGAGGGACATTTAGTGCTGGAACCATATATCATTTTGGATACCCATGAGAGGCACTTAAGTAACTGGGTCATCAAGAAGTTTTTGATGAGACGGAGGAATCTGCTTGATGAGGATGCCACATGCGAGGGGGAGAAGATACTTCAACATCCTTCGTTGCAGCTGCTTAAGGACAAGCAACAACTTGACAGGGAGGACTGTGATATTCCCACTTAGCATTTTGCTAAGTGAAATATCAATTTTGATCATTTTTGCTATATTGCACGGTTGCACTTAGGATATGTGGGTTTAGACGTCCCACATTTGATTTTTGGCTTAGAGCACACCCAAACGTTAGAGATGGAGGAAACATTGTGGCCTTAGTGGAGCGTGGGGACCACCTCATGGGTATTTTAGCCCACATGAGGAGTATGCTCTCATTAGAGAGAATTTGGTGCGGGAAATTCGAGTTGGGCCCACATGGGCATTTTGAAGGCATCTTGACAAAAGGAGGAAGACACACTCAATTGGTCATTCATTCATCATTTGCAAAATTGTCTTTTGACAAAATCACGCTTTAGTTGAAGCCAAGTCTGTAAGTGTTGTTTAGCACACGAGTGTCTTCGAGTAGAGATCTCAACCCTTGCTTCGATGGACTTCAAGTGCCAAACCAAGGAGGGAGTTCTACCTTTGTCATTTCATAAAAGCAACAGGAGCTCTAATTTCAAGGAGAGATTCAGTTACAGCAACACAGGGATTGCGCAATTCATGGTGGAGGCACTCTGGGAGCTGGAGTAGTGAGGTCAAGGTGTGCTTGAGGCTGAAACTTGGGGAGAAGGTCGGGGAAGTATTTTGGTAAGAATTGTAGCTATTTTGGAGGCCATTTCCAGCAAGATTTACAAGTGGATCGAATCACCCAGCGTTTGAGCCATTGAGGGGAAATAGGGCCGAATTTCTGAAGTCAATCATTGGCCAAATCCTTAGTGGGTTATTCTGGGTATTTGATGGAGAGGCCGGGATTAATTTCCCAGAATTTTCTGAGCACCGGAGAGGGTCCTAGCAGCAGTTCTATTCATCCAGCAGTGTATTGCTCGCATCTTCAGCGCAAACCCTACAGCATACCAGCAGCAGATTGGAGAGGGGTGACTTATATATTATTTGGGGCTTTGCTAGCTTGCCTTGAGCAAGCCCACGTGCATTCGTTCCAGCAACATATTGTACACCCTTTATTTATCAATAAAGGAACTCAGCAGCACAGTTTTTGGTGTAGTTCATGGTCTGATTATGTGTTCATTTTTTTATGGGTTTTTGTCTATGTTTGTTTTGTATATTTACATAAATCTTCCTTAGGAATATTACACACAGTAACCACAGTTCGGTGCTACTACTAGATGGTTTCGGTGTTGCTACAATGACAAGGTCTAGATGCAATGAAGAAGGTTTCGGTGTTGCCAAAGTGACAACGTCTCTCAGTGAGATGATTTAGTTGCTATCACAGTGATAAGGATTGGTGCTCTCACAGTTACAAGGATGACTTGATGGAGGATGTCTTGCGTCTAGATTGTAAGGGTCTTGGTCGCCTCATTTTGAATCTACTGAAGGAAGAATTTTGACCGGGTTTTCCCCAAACAGTGGCGTTTTGCCCTGGCAGCGTACCTACATCTTGTGTTTTCTTTTATTTGCATCTTAGCATTACTCTTGATGATAAGAAAAGATAAATCGAAAGAACTAAAAATAATAATGAAAACATCACAAGATAATGTCACTAATAAGAGAAATCATTTATCTGCCACTCCTTGGATTTCTCTAACATGGTATTAGAGATAACAAGAGAAATCATTTAACTGCCACTCCTTGGATTTATTTGGTACCTAGCTCTAATAAGAGAAATCATTTAACTGCCACTCCTTGGATTTATTTGGTACCTAAAGGCAATTTGAAAACAGTTCGAGTGTCCTAATGATGGGTTCCAATATGCCACAGTAAAGAAGCTTGGTCAATCTCAGAGATAAGAGCAGTGAAAGCTCAGTGAAAAATCTCAAAAGGAAATTTTGATGTCACAGTAATGAATTCTGGTATACTTTGTTTGGATCAGTATAAAAATTATAGTGAGACAGTCAGAGAATGAGTGATCAAGTTCAGTGCACCCTCAGAAAACCAGTTTAGTAGAAAGGTCAAAAAGAAGTCTCGATAAAATCAAGTGACAAAGAAGTCAAATTTGGATCAATTTCAATGATGAATTTGTGTGAAAAGATTAGTGTAAATCACAATCATAGTCATAGAGGAAAACTTGGCCTCTGTGATATATGGTCAAAGTACTAATATGTATAAAAATGAAGCATTGCTATGTAAGAACGAAACAGTATATCCTATCTTACACTCATTGAAGAAATGGAATTTGGCTCAACTATCAAGCACAAGCACAAGGTTCCAACTCAAGGAAATCAAATAAATATTTAACAAGATGCACCTTCAACTAGTCTAATAAGTTATCAAATCAAAAGTACGTAAAACGCAAGGTACGTATATTCATAAGTTTCTCATAATAGGCAGTCTAGGGTAAAGATTGTCCTCCCTAGATAACATACTAAAATCTCATATTAGAATCTTAATCCCTATCTTCTAGGATTTACAAGTAGTCTAGGATTTCAAGCAAAAGTACCAATGTTGATTAAAAGAGTGAATATCTTGATCTTCGATATCATAGGATTCCACCCTCCATGACTATCTAACTTAAGAAATTAAATCATGTTCTTGGTATCACATGTTTTGCTTGAGAGTATGTATTATAGATCATGGTTGAATATAAGAAGAACACTACAAGGAATAATTACAAGGTTTGACCATCTCCAGGTATATCGTAGTCTATACACCTTATAAATTCTCTTAAAAGGTACGTTCATCCTATTTTTAAATTTGCATTACATTACTAACATCATTATGTCTAGCTCTATTGAATCATAATGATTCTTGTTTTGGGTGATTCATCACTTGATAAATCTACCCCCCCTCATATTCTTAATTGACTTTATAGAACCCTAGACAGGTTCTCTAGAAAACCCTAACCTAAGGGTATGCTAATGATAATGTCTGAAACCCTAAAACTGCTTAAAGTTATTGGGAAATGTTATTTGAAGTTTTGTTGATAATGTCATGTTTGGGGTTTTGGTACAATCATGAAAACGCTAACTTGTTAGGGTTGAAATGATGTATGAAATCCTAAACCTTTGAAGTTCTAGTAAAGTAGGGTTTGCTACGTTATGAATTGAAACCCTAGATCCTTAGGGTTTCGTCGGGTCTATAAGCAAAACCCTTGTTATGTATTTAAAATCAAACCCTAGGTATGTGTCCATTTGGTTGAAACCTTAGAATGTTCTAGGTCGGTATATGTCCAACATATTAATTGCCTAACATACGATGTGTTTATGATATGTTGATGAATTCCTAGATATATGTGTTGACATAAGTGTTAATGGTCATAAGTCCTAGGGTTTGGAAACAAGCCCTAGTCAAAGTTTGATGGTCTGGGATGATGTTGTTTGGAGAATCTAGGGTTTAGCAGCTAAACCCTAGTAGTAGTTAAATTCACTTGTATATATAATCATCTCGAATTTATGATTCTATATAGTGATGTTAGTCATGATGTTGATTAAGCTGTGATTGGTTTTGATTGTTGGAGCTCATGTATGAAATCTAGAATATGTATGAAATCCTAGTGAGGAGTCTAACATATGAATTCTAATAATTGTTACACACATTACTTGTTTTATTACTTGTCATCTCATTGAAAGAATATTGAAACCCTACATGAGTTTAATATTTTGAGTTGTGGGTCTGATTTAGGGTTTGTAACAAAACCTAGGCAAGAAGTTGAAGTATTGAAGTATAGTCTCTTGCTAATTATGTTTGAAAAGTCTAATGCTTCGGTTATTATAATATTTTGATATCTCTAACTTCATGCTTCTATAATTTTGGTTGTACTAGCTAAGAGGGAGCTTGAATGAAAGAAATCTCCCTAGGATAAGAGGATGTATAGGAATGATTAGATCCTCTCTGATTAAGAGGGAGTGACAAATATGGTTCTCTACTTCACGTGTCATGCACTAGACCAGGACTAACAGTCATAAGTTTAGTGAAGGCCATGAGTGAGAGAAGGAAATTGGAGAATGCATTTTGAGGTGTTGCTGAAAGAAGGAAAGCAGGATCTAATTGAAGAATATGTTGTTGCTTATGAAGTAGGAAAAGGAAAGTGAATGATTGAGGAATCTTCTATCAAAGACTTGGGTGATAGTCCTACTATGAAAAGTTGAGAAGCAACATCAAGTTGTCTGGAAGACCCCGAAGGTTTGTATTTGATTATGTACATGTGAAAGTATATTATTGATTGGGGTTGTGTTTGTACAGGTAAATCTCTCGAAGGTTTTGATAGCATGCTGGTTACCGATCAACTTGATCGAGAGAGATTTGTTGTCCTTGATCTATTGGATCAAGGATTGTTCAGGCTTTGTTAGTGAAGCATTGCCTAGGAGGAAATCTGGTCAGCACTTTATGTTGATGTCTAGGTCCCGAAGTTGCAAAGGTGGTGTTGGTTATAGAGCTCTGATTTTGGATACACACCTGGATCCCTAGGTTGATGGTTAGCAAGTACGTTTGATGGTACCTAGAGAGGCTAAAAGCTTGAGTCCATCTTAGTCCCACCTGGATAGATTGCCCTGGCCAAAAATCTATTCCGTAGCATTGCAGTGCCTAAATTGTTGAGAGACCAATGGATAGATTGCCCTAGTCAAGAATCTGGTCCATGGCATTGTGGTGCCTAAACCTCTTCATAGATGATGCGTTTTGAGATATTACATGTACCTCTTTGATTATATGTATATATTATACTTCCCTAGTTAAGAGGGAGACTGTTGGAAAATGTAACTAGGTTCGGTCTTCATTAAATGTATTTGAGTCATCTTATAATGTACTTGTCAAAAGAAAGCAAAAAGAATTTTTATTATTGATTTAAATGAATAGTATTTGATCTCCTAACAGCCTCAACATATATATGTATATACTTGTATTTTGGTGCCCTTACAATAGAACTTATTATAGACATAGTCGAATCATTATTAAGAAAAGACTACAATGATACAGTCTATGCATTACTACGGTAGGTCTCAATACAAGGAGATCTTAGTCTCGGTGAAAGGATAGATACAGTCCTTATGACTATCACAGTGTCGGTGCAAATAATGAGGAGCAATGTCTTCATAATGAGAAGAAGTAGCCAGTGAAGATCTCAGTGATGCAACAGTAACAGCTTGAATGGTGCAGCGATCATAATGATCCCAACAACATAGGATTGATGTCTTGGTCTTGGAGTGGCAAAGTGTGTTATGAAACCAGCTCACAAAAAGATAGAAAAGAGAGATCATCGCCTTCAAAATAAGCCTCTTCGAGGGGGCAACCTCCTTTACATTACACAAAATGAATAATTCTTGGATGATACAAATGACAAGACCTCCTTTCTATATATAGGAGCCTAAGGGGTCATAATATAATCAGAGCCGACATAACAATAAAAATGTAAGGGCACAATAATAACAATAGTGGGCTTCTATGTGGCACAATAATAACAATATGGGAACTACATGGGCACAACAATATAATAAGGGGGTTGTACTAATAACAATAAGGGGTTACACTAGTAGTATAGGGACCTAACATGCCCCTCTCCTTCAAAAAGCGTTGTTCTCAACGCCTGAGTAGTTCTTGATGCTTCTGTATAAATTCTTGTCCTCCCATGTGGAATCTTCAGCAGGTAAGTTCTTCCACTGGATGAGATACTCTGAAATTGATCTATTTCGTAGCTGTCGATTTCTCAGTTCTGTGACTACCTCAGGTTCTAATATGATTTTTCCTTCCTTGTCAAGTTCTCGCAATACTGTTTGAACTAGGATCTTCTGCAACTTTTGAATGAGTTCCCACTCCTTTGGGCATATGGATATCTATAAGGCCTGATGTTTGGAGGAACACTTCCTAGAATCAAATGAACAGCATGATCATGATCACGAATAGGTGGGAGGCCTTTGGGAGTCTCAAATACCTTGGAGTGATTGTCCAAAACGTTTTAGAGATCTGGAGAAATACATGATTTCGATGTGGGATCCTCTAGTGAACATAATTGTGCAATTATGCCTCGTTGTTCTTTATTTAGAATCTTTGTCACACTGTTAGAGTTAATTATCTTTCCCGATTTCCCTTCGATACCCCTCAATTCAACTTCCTTTCCTTCCCAAAAAATTTCAAGAAAAGTTCTTGAAAATTAAAAGCTATCATACCCAAAGATTGTAGCCATTGGACTCCTAGTAAAACATCAGCACCATCCATTGGAATGGAAAGCATTGGGCTATTCAATACATATTCTCCCATGGATAGTTTGATATTATGGCACTTTCCAGAGCAATTTATGGTTCCTCCACTTGCAACCATCACTTGACACTCTGGTGCTGGATATAGGAAGCAATTCAATTCCTTGGCCATCTTACAATGAATAAAATTATGTGCACCGCCCAAATCAATCAACATTATTACCTTTTTCTTCTTGATATGTCCTATCTTGATAGTTTTTGTGGTAATTTCTTCCAATGCATTACAAGATATGGTTGGATTCATTTCTTGATGCTCGATGTGATCTTTCACTTCTTGAACATTTTTCTTCTTGATATGTCCTATATTGATAGTTTGAGTGGTAATTCCAGCCAATGCATTACAAAATATGGTCAGATTCATTTCCTTTCTCGATGTGATCTTTCACTTTTTGAACATTTTTCTTCTTGATATGTCCTTCTATCTTGAGAGTTTGAGGAGTGGTAATTCTTTCCAATGCTTTACAAGATATGGTCAGATTCATTTCTTCTTTTTCTGGGGTGGGTTCCTGATGTATATCCTCTTCTTTTGATGTTTCTTGATCTTTTCCTTCCTCCTCTTCATAATCTATGTAAAATAATTTCTTCTCAGCACACTTATGACCTTTAGTGTATTTGTTATCACAATTGTAACAAAGCCCTTTTTCTCTTTTTTCTTCCAATTATTGTGGTTTGTAGGTTGTGGAAAAAACACTTCCATAATTATAGTCGTGAGTGGTGGGATTCCTTGTTTCCATAATTTCACTTTCAATTTTTCTTGCCAACCTGAATGCCTTCTCCAATGAATCATGTTCCGAAAGACAAACCTCATGTTGAATGTAATCCTTTAAAGTCGCTATGAAGACATCAACCATTTTCTTCTCTGGAATATCATTTACCCTTATATCCAATTTTTGGAAGTTCTCAATGTGCTCTGCCATTGAACCCTTTTGTTCGAGATTTATCAATTCACTAAATAAGGTGTTACTCTTTGTATCCTCATAATGTGCTATCATTTCTTCCATGAAAATTGACCAAGTGACAAGTGCTTTACAAAAACAAAGCCCTTTATACCATAAAAATTGATCTGATTCTAAATATGAAGATGCAATACGTACCTTTTGTAAGAGTTGCACCTCATGTAGATCAAAATATTGCTCCATCTGTAGTATCTAATTTAATGGATCCTTGCCATCAAACTTCCTCATATCACCTTTTCTTGATTTTAGGAGCTCGATCTTGCAACGACTGTAACTCTGTACTTTCAGATCTCCAAGTTCTGAAATTTTATCCTGTAATAGCTCTCTGAGTCCTCTTTCTAACCCCACAAGTCTGATCAAGATTGGATTCTACAAGGAAGAGTTACGTCAAATCTCCCACGATGACCTGATTACAGACTAGTTCAGTAGAGCGAACTTGTACGAATTGCCACATGTCACTGTTTCAACCTTAGGAGCTGAAACTGATACACAGAAAACTACAATCCGTCCTCTTTCTGTAACTTCTTACGAAATTTCAATCTGATGCTCGCAGAGAAAGTTATGACGATTTTCCCAAGGTCACCTATTTGGAATGTAATTCGGGAATCTGCAAAAACCCTAATTTCCTTAGATCATATCTCTGAAAATATAGTGAGACAAGATCTGAAATTCAGATCCAAAGTTCAGAACGATTTCTTCTCAAATGGGTTTTGTTTTTAGATTCTGAAACTTTGTAGACAAAATGTTATAGCGAAAATGCCACGATGACCTGTTTGAGATGGAATTCTGGAGCTTGCAAAAACCCTAACTTCCTCAGATCATATTTCTGAAAATATAGCGAGACAAGATCTGACATTCGGACCCGAGGTGCAAAATGATTGCTTCTCAAATGGGGTTTTTTTTAGCTTATGAAAATTCGTGGCGAAAAAGTTATAGCGAAAATGCCTCGATGACCTATTTGGAGCAACGAAACCCTATAGAATCCAAAGCTCTAATACCAAATGTTATAAACCCAGCTCACAAAAAGATAGAAAAGAGAGATCAACGCCTTCAAAATAAGCCTCTTCGAGGGGGAAACCTCCTTTACATTACACAAAATGAATAATTCTTGGATGATACAAATGACAAGACCTCCTTTCTATATATAGGAATCTAAGGGGTCATAATATAATTAGAGCCGACATAACAATAATAATGTAAGGGCACAATAATAACAATAGTGGGCTTCTATGGGGCACAATAATAACAATATGGGGACTACATGGGCACAACAATATAATAAGGGGGTTGTACTAATAACAATAAGGGGTTACACTAGTAGTATAAAGACCTAACAGAGTGTGTCAAGGGTCATGGTCTTGGTATTCGTCAATGGAATCTCTATAAGAAGAATTTTGTGTGGGTTTTCCTCTCCAAGAGGAAAAGGTTTTGGCCCTGACAATAAGCCAAATATTTGTGTTCTTGTCTATTTTGTTTTTGATAGCAGTTTAATGAAGTTAACTTGCACATGCTAATAGTGAAGTAAACATCAAGCTAAAATAAAAATTGCACAAACACTTACAAATTGTTATCATGTAATGAAGAATCACCCTAATTATGCATGCCCTAAAATTCTTCAACATAGTATCAGAGGGAGTTTCAGCAATCAAAAATGAGGGCAGAAAAGAGACATTCAAGAATCAAGTTTCTACAAGACATCAAAGCAGTTGAAGACCTACATGGCATAATCAAACCCTAGATCAGAGATCAGTCTACAATAGCGAGGGTTTCAGATGCCAACAGTCTTCAGATCTCAAGATATGTAACAATAGTTTTGACAAGTTCATCCACAAGTCAGTTTGGATGCTTATTTATAAAGAACAAAGTCTTAAAATATCAAATCTTAGGGGGAACTTGATTCAAAGGCATATATGAGAGCGTATATGAACAATACTCAAATCAGAAGCTATTTTATAGATCATGGCAAGCAACTTCAATTCAGTATGTATCAATAGTTTGTTAAAAGGCAGTCTAAGGATCTCAATCAATATATCAGCTTCAACAATAGCCAACATGATCAAGGTGAAGATTTTGTCTTCACATATAGAAGATGAAGAGAAGAGGACAAAGAAGAGGGGTTTCAAAAAGTAGAGTTGAAGGACAAGATGGAAAACAATGTAGTAGTTCTCTGAAAAGGCTAAAATGTTTCTATTAGATGCTTTGAGATGCAAAGCTAGATGAGATACAACAAGGTGACAAAATAGCATGGTCAAGATTAAACTTTTAGGTAAATTGTGTTTTGATGAGTGGATTTGTAAATTCTTATGATTTTCTTTTTTTCTTTTTTCTTTTTAATGAATCAAATGACAACCGTGAATGGATAGATTCAATGCAAGTGAAATATGACACTTCAACAAAAAACACTCGGAAGTTAGTTGATTTGCCTCCAAATAAGAAAACAATAGGTTGTAAATGGTTGTATTGAGCTAAATTCAAATCATAGGGTTTGATTGATAAATTTAAAGTTCGGTTATTTGCAAAAGAATATGTACAAATGAAGGTCCATACTATGAAGAAACATTTTCTCCCACGACAAAATTAATTATAATGTAAATGTTGTTAGCTTTTGCAACATAGTTTGGATGGTAGGTACACTAAAGGAACATCAAAAGTTGTTAATTTTAGGTATGTTCTATGCTTAGAGCAATTTACTTCAATTTTTCATATTAGCCCAATGACAATATTCAAATTAGCAATCACATCAGCATGATAGTAAAGTGCAGATAGAACATAAAAATAAACAGCAGAAGACAAGCCAAGAAAAGAGGACACAAGATGTGGCACCAACCAGGGACAAACCCCAATGTGGGGAAAGCCTGATTAATTCTTCTTATATTTTTCAATAGTTCAACACTAAGAGAGAGAGATAGTACAAATATACAAATCAAATATTGTATGACAACAACAGTAAGTCCATCATTCTGATAATGATGATTGTTCTAGGATGCAGCACCGACAGACTTCAAACGCTCACGAAGAGTATTGTAGCATATCCCTTTTGGTTGATCATCAATGTTGCTACAATGTACTTCTGATTGCCTGCTCCTGCAATTTTAGATAGGGCACAAGAAGAAGTCCTGTAATCTTACAAGCTGTCAGATAGCTCAGCCCTTCAAGGGTAGCAGTCCACCTAGGAGAGTCTTTCCCAATCCACAGTGCCTCCACTGATCATGTCAAGGCTGCCCATCCAGCATCTTATATATGTTGAAAGCACTGAAGTATAACTTGTCAAACCTGATCACTGGTTAGGGCACAAGCTCTGAGTGCCACAACACCCTAACCATATCCAACAATCCACCTATTGACTGCGATTGGCCTTCTGCTTCATATAGTTCCTCCTTTTGTACGCTACCTAGAGGGGATGATATCCTCTTGAACGCAATACTTAAATGCGTCCAACAGTTGGCTATAGCCTGCGGCCTGGCCCAGTAGTAGACAAAGACATAGGTCCCTTCAAACAGTGATCCAAACAGCCCTTACACAGCAGTCTCAAGCACCTCCTTATTGTGGATTCTCCTTCCCTTTAAATCGAGCTTAGGAACAATATTAACATGCCCAAACAGCATTGCTGTCACCTACAACAATGTGACATTAACACAAATCCTCCACGTTGTAGTATAATTACCCTTGTTGCGGGTTAGATTCACTTTCCTTGTCGCGTCTAAGGGTCCTTTCGTACTATGATAAGGGTTCCTTTAACTACGGATTTCCTCCTTCATTTGCTGTTGATTAGGGCCTCTCCAACTGCGGCCAAGATGACCTCCTTTAGGACTGTGACTATGGCAGCATTAGCCCTTCTTTGACAGTGGATTAGGGCACACCTGAACTGCAGCTTAAACTCCTTGTTTGGATTGCAATTAGGGCATCTTATTACAGCAGTTAGATCTCCATTAAGACAATGTATAGACAGCCTCTCCTTGCTGCATAGAAGAGCCTCATCTTGACTGCATATAAGAACCTCCTTGACTACGGCTAGGTGTCTTCTTTCTCTGCGGCTATATGACTCCTTTAGGACAACATATAAGTCTCCTTCATGGCTGTGATTAGGGCTCATTAGGGCAGCATATAAGACTCCTCCATGGCAGCATATAAGACTCCTCCATGACTGCGTCTAGATCTCATTAGGGCAACGTATAAGGCACTCCCTCTAAATCTCTCTTTCACCAAAACCCAAACCAATGAAGAGAGAGATCACAAGAGGTGTGTGTGTAAAATGACTTGAAGTCCTCTTCTATTTATAATAAAACGTTGAGGATAGGTTGGGGTAATTTGGTTGTTGGCCAACCTTGACGAATTGTCACATAACACAAATAAATTCATATCTCCATGAATACATGTCGGAATCGGATGATCTTTAGATCAATCCTACACCTCTCGACGTGAGGAATCCAATAAAAATATCAGTTGCCAAAGATAAGAAGACCCAAATGGAGTTTGGCCCTAGTTGCCAATTTTAACACTTCCTCTCAACTAGGGAGAACTCCATCTGCTAATCCATCTGCCAGTACATATTATCTCTGCCATCAATGCAATGCCCTGCACTGCTCTGCCCTGCTCTATTGAACTATGGAGAAGAAGTGATAGAGAATAATGCCAAGACAGTACCTTTGTTTAACCTATGCAAATACACAGTGACATCAATCCATCTGTGGTCTTGATCTATTGTCCTCATGTAATGCGAGATCTCTTTAGCCATCTGAGATGTAGTCTGTCTACCAATTCGAGGTGTAGAAAAACCCTTGTGCACTTGCCCTAGTGTAATGCCAATCTCCTCCTCATACGCACAAGATCTCAGAAAGGAATGCAAGATTTGTTTGATCCTTAGGCATCCGAATTTATGCACCTGCAATTGAGAATATGTTTAGCCCCAACACTTGCCTCACAGTTGCGTCATTACTGTTGTGACTGCACATAAACCCCAACCGAGGTGCAGTCAAGCCCTAACTGCAGCTGCTCTTCCATGGGAAAATTCAGAGGTATTTGCAAGTTTTGTCTTGCCCATTTACAGATACCCCAACAAGGTATTTATAGTGGTTGTACACATATACTCAACCGACATTACCTTATGAACCGACGTGTCTATTGCTTCCAAACGACATGACATAATTATATATTTAATTCATTTATTTGGAGCCGACATGAACATCTCCTTATCGTTTTGCTTGCAAACTTTGATAGGCTTGTTTTGAGGTATTGATCTTGGTCTTGGAGGGTTGTTAGACAACTTTGAAGACTAGTACATATTCACATAAACTCATGAAGAGTTTCTATACACATGACATGACTCTTTGACTTGTAAATAAATCCTAAAGACATCAAGAATAAGTCTTTTACCTAGAGACACTTCTTGCTCATGAAACCCATGTAGCAAGATTATAAAATAATTTATTTCCTTTTATTACATCAATTACAAAGATCATGTCATTATGAAAACCGAACCTAGTTACACTTTCTTCAACAATTTGAACAAGTTGTCACATGAATATCACTAGCAGCAACAGTGGATGCACACACTGAATCAACCTTCCCTTCAACTGAATCAACACTAAAACACTGAAGCACTGAATCAACCTTGGTTCACCAAGTTCTGCTCTTACTCTCCAAGTCTCTCTCTCACAATCTTCTTCAACTCTCTCCAACTCTTTCTCAAGTTCGAATTCTTCTTTCACAATGCACAATTAGTGAGGGGAGAAAGAATGAGGTGCATATATATAGGAGGAGCAACGAATCCACGCCATAAGGTGGAGTAACTTGCATGCCAAGAGGGAGAGTAACATATGCCCATTTAGGAAATGTAACTCGTGCCATTAAGAAGGTACAAATGCCTTAGTAACTTCTGCCATTAACAAGGAGAGTGTAACATATGCATTGAAGAGTGCGTAAGAATAATCTTTCATGACATGCTTTATTGAGAGTGTAAGACAATGTAAGAGGAATCTTTTATGACGAGTTTTTATTGAGTGTAAGAGTGTAAGAGCATTAATGAGAGTGTAAGAATAATATGCCATGCCAATAATGAGAGTGTAAGAGAACATTATTGAGAGCCATCATTGAGTGATTTGAATTAATAATAATATAATGGTATCATAATAATGCTAATACTATTAATAATAATAATAATAATGTTGATGATTAAGTCGAAACTGAACTATTGGGATTGATTGATGATCAGAAGGGATTTTCCATCAACAATACTTGATTACCAATTGATGCAAGGTGATTTACTATTTTTTGGAAAGTCATACTTGAGACTTTCTATTTTAAAAATTCAATTTTTAGACTATCTATTTTTAGAAATTCATCCTTGAGCTGCCAAATTTTCAACAGAAAATAGTAGCAAGAAATTGATTCCTTGATTTGTGTCTTAATTCAAGGAGTCAAATTCGAGTTCCTTCTTGTGCATGCTTGAGTTCCTAAAATTGGGAGATTCCCTATAAATTAGGACGAGTTCGTATAATTTAGGAATTAGTCCCTAAAAAATAGGACGAGTTCATATGTAGTTAACTAATCTGTTGAAATTGAAAGTCGAGTTCCTGATTTTCTAGCGTGTGTTGATGAAGGAAAAACACAAGTGATTGAATTTCAAGTGGTTGACTTGAAATAGGATGAGTTGCATGAGCAGTTAACTCATCTTAACTCAATCAATCACAAAATCGTTCCTTAATTTGAAAACTCACTAATTTTAGACATTTGAATTGCTATAAAGAAGGAACGAAGGCACACTTTGTAATCATAATTTTTGTGAGATTCTGAGAGAAAGGAGCCAAGCATTCTTGTGCGAATTATTGGAGAGGAAAGCAAGTCCTCTAGGAAGTGCGCATAGAAATAGGGGTTTTTCCTATTTAATATGGATTACTAGCATGCATAAAAAATCTAAGGAAGGATAAGGGATTTTGGAGGGTTGTTTCAAGCCTAGTTCAAGGTGGAGAGATCAGTTTGTATTCTCTATTGAAGCAAGGTTATTTGTAAGAGATCTATTGCTCATTCTTCAATAAAAATTCTCAAGCAAGCAAGGGTTTTCCAGTTGGGTTCCCTATAAAAAAAAATTGTTGTGTTCTCTTGTGTGAATTGTGCATTTATTTATGTTCTATTCCGCTGCAAATTTCGCAAGGAAATTCTACGTTTATATGAAAAGAAAGTGTCTTTCAGATTGTTTATATTAGCATATTAGAAATTCGTGGACTTTCTACATCAAATTCGGCCCTCCTAGGAACAAGTCGGCCTGGGCCTCCAAGAGACACCTATTCAACGTCTTGGGAAGCTATCTATAAGAAGGAAGATCAACCCTATTGGGGCTCAAGAATACATCTGAAACCAGTGAAGAAGAGTCAAAGAAAGTCAAAAGATAAGGACGAAGTCAAAAGCAAGAAGAATATTCCAAGCTTGACCGACTTTTTGACCTAATGAAAGCTCACACGTGTGGCCTGTAATTTTTGTGGAGAAGGTTGAATCTTTTGGGGTCGTCACAGGCCAAATTTCGGTCTCTAACTACAGGTCTAAAATTTCAAAGTGTTGACCAGACTTGGACAGTTTGACCATCATTGACTTTGACGAGAATTGACCATATTTGGAGGTGACTTAGAGGATTGGACTTGACATTTTGGTGGTAGTTTTGGGTCTAGGACTTTGTCTTGGAAATCTCATTTTGATCTGATTCTATACGAGAAGGATTTTTTGGGTTTTGCCCCTTGTGGGGTTTTGCCCTAGCTTGGAGCCTAATTTTTGTGTCTCTTGCTTCTTTCTGATTGCTATATTTCCTTGTAACATTGAATAATTGTATAGTTGCTTGATGAAGAAGACATAAACAGTAATAAAAAGATTACTAATATTCACAATTAATTATCAAGAAAGTGAAATCAATAATAATATATACTCTACTTGGTTTCTCAACACATCCTATTTAGGGTTGTTATTCCTAGAGTTTGACTTACACTACAGTTCACTTTAGTGATATTTCGTTTGACTAGTAATTATCTTCAATTTGACACAAGTTAGCTTGAGTCTTTAACAAAAAGAACGCAAGAAAGGGAGACAATGGATCTGTGCCCCCATAAAAATTTCTCATTTCCCACCCCAGTTTTCAGTTTCACCTTATTTCTCCAAAATAGTTAAATGCCCTTTCCCATATCCATACATTCAACAACTGGACAATAAATTTTGCTGAAAACACAAATTCTGGAAATTTTACAAAATGCTGGAAAATGCAGAAATAAGTATCAGCACAAACAAACAAGCATTCAACACATTTAAACACAATGATTTTTGGTCAAGATGACCCTAGAAAAACCCCCTACAACTCTTGGGGAAAACCAATTCAAAAGCTTCTTTTATTTCTGGAAAATGCTTTTTACAGTAAGAAAAATATTCAGCAAAAAAAAGCAAGAAAACTTTTACAACTTATCTCAGCCTTGCTGAAACTCCGCCTTGCTGAAACTCCGCCTTGCAAACTTGCTGAAACTTCGCCTTGCAGAAACTCCGCCTTGCTGAAACTCCGCTGTACAGACTTGTTAAAACACAGCCTTGATAAAACTCCGCCTTGCTGAAACTCCGTTGTACAGACTTGCTGAAACTCAGCCTTTCTGAAACTCCGCCTTGCTGAAACTCTGCCTTGTTGAAACTCCGCTCTACAGACTTGCTAAAACTCAACCTTGCTGAAACTCCGCCTTGCTGAAACTCCGCTGCTGAAACTCTGTTGTACGGACTTGCAGCCTCCTTCTCCTCACTATCCAGAAATCTCCCTGGCTCTCTTGCTCTCCTTCTCTCAATCTGCTCATGAAAGAATTAATGACCTTTTCCTCCTTTTCCTCCTTTAATCTAACCCTAAGTGACTTTTGGGTGATCCCTAAATCCAATGGCTGAAATAGATTGAGATCTAGGGCTGAAATTAAATGTTCATTTAAATCTCACTTTCTATTTTTTAATTCACCCCACTTTAATAAAGACCCACTTAGTCATTTATTTCCATAGTCACTTTTCCTTTCTAATTTTACATTGACTTTATTAAAGTCACTTTAAAATTAGACTTTAGTAACTTTATCACTTAAAGTCACTTTTAAATTAGATTTGACTTTATAAAAATTATAAAGTCACTTTAGGAGAAAAATTAAATTCTTTTGGACACTTTTCCCTAGGCCAAAGATCGAAGCCTTAGGGAGCCACCTGTCCTCTGTTACCAAATTTCAACACTCCCTCTTACCGAGGAAGGTGTTCCTCACCACACCCATCTTGTCTCTAAAGTAGTCATGCTTGCCCCGTGGTAAGGCTTTGGTAAGAATATCTGCAACCTGCTCATCAGTGGGAATATACTCAAGCTTCACAGTGCCCTTCTGAACACAGTCTCTGATGAAATGATATTTGATCCCGATATGCTTTGACCTGTCATGAAATACTAGATTCTCCGTGAGTTTAATGCAACTCTAATTATCACAGTAAATCACTTAAGGTCTCAACGGTTGACCAAATAAGCCAAACAACATCTTGCGAAGCCAGATGGCCTCACAACTAGCTAGACTGGCTGCCATATACTCTGCTTCCGCTGAACTCAATGCCACTGACTGCTACTTCTGGCTGAACCATGACACTACTGCCGAACCCAACCCAAAACAGCACCCTGAAGTGCTCTTCCTATCAGAAGCACAACCTGCCCAATCAGAATCAGTATAACCTGCCAATCTCACTCCATCCCCCTGCCTGTAGTCCAGACCATAATCCATTGTCCCCTGCAAGTACCGCAAAATGTGTTTTGCAGCCACCCAGTGAACCTTCCTAGGCTCACACATAAACTGACTCATCATGTTGATTGCAAACAAATATATGGTCTAGTGTTGACCAAATACATCAAGGAACCAATCAGCTGCCTGTACAATGTGGGATCCACCAACTCGGAATCTGAAGCATGAAGCTTCTTCCAGTTGGTGATCATCGATGTCGACATGGGTTTACAATCCTCCATGTGGAATCTGCCAAGGATGTCCACAATATACTTCCCCTGCCCCAGGAAGAAATGCCCCTCCTCCTGCCACACCTCCAAACCCAAAAAGTAATGCATTAAGCCGATGTCCTTCATCTCAAACTCCGCCGCAAGATCTCTCTTGCAGTGCTCTATGAGTCTCTCTGCACCTGTAATGACCAAGTCATCCACATACAGCACCAGAATGAGAGGCTCCTCACCTATCACAATAAAGTAAAGGTTCGGATCTGCCTCACTCTTTGTGAAACCCATCCCCTGCAAGTATGTATCTATCATGGAGTACCAAGTTTTGGGAGCTTGCTTCAGGCCATAAAGGGCCTTCTTCAATCTGCACACATGGGACTCCTTCCCATGCACCTCAAAGCCCTGTGGCTACTCAATGTACACCTCCTCCTGTATGAAGCCATTGAGAAATGTAGTCTTCACATCCATTTGGTGGATCTTCCAACCCATCTCTACTCCTATCGATATAATGGAGCGGATCGAAGTATATCGAGCCACGGGAGCGAAGGTCTCCTCATAATCAACTCCCTCTACCTGGGAGAACCCTCTAGCCACAAACCTCGCTTTGAATTTCTCAATGCTGCCATCTGCAGCATGCTTTACCTTGTAAAGCCATCTGGAAGTAACCACGGATTTTCCCTCAGGCCTCGGCACCACCTCCCAAACATCATTCTTCATGATAGAAGAATACTCCTCCCGCATGGCCTCTCTCCAGACCTGCTGGCTAGCTGCCTCCTCATAGCTAAAAGGCTCAGAGTCAAGGATGTTGGTAACCATTGCCATATAGCTACAAAACCTCTCAGGTGGTCTACTCTCTCTGATCGGCCTCTTAGGCTCAGCTACAGATGTGGCATCTCTCAAGGTGTCCTGAAGCCACTTGGGCTTCCTCTTCCCTGAGTGCACTTCTCCCATAGGAGAATGAAACTCCTCCTCCCCATCATCATCATGAGCCTGAACTCCTGACTGTCTGTCTGTTGTCCTCCTGGCTGCACCTGAACCTGCAGAAGTTGAGGTACCGTGTGAACTGTCCATCAGTGGACTCCCTAGTGAACTGCTCTGTGAACTGCTCTGCATGCTGCCCGGAGCACCACCCCTCTTGGCTCGGTGAGCCACTGCTCACTGACAAACCTGACATCCTCATAGATGTACTCCGGATCCTCCTGATCCCTGCCCACTAGATCCCTGCGACTGACTCAACTGCTGCTGAGGGTCTGGCTGATCCAGATACTCTAACTCCCGTGACCTCCTACAGGCCCTGTCCTCCTCGAACTTCACATCCCGTCTGACAACAACTTTCCTCTGTGCAGGAATGTAAATCCGAAAGGCCTTTGAGGTCTCACTGTAGCCCACAAAGATACCCTTCTCTGCGGTGGGCTCTAGTTTGGTCCTCTTCTCCTTGGGTATGTAGGAGTATGTAATGCACCCAAAGATACGAAGATGACAAATATCAGGCTTCTTCCCAAAAAAATCCTCCTCCGGAGTCATGATACGAAGATGACAAATATCAAGCTTCTTCCCAGAAAAAGCCTCCTCCAGAGTCATGTGCCCCAAGGCACGATGCGGACTCCTGTTCTGCAAATAAACAGCTGTGTTGCAGGCCTCTGCCGACAAGAACAATGGCAACCCCTGATCATGTAACATGGCTTTGGCAGCCCCTACGATGGATCTGTTCTTCCTCTCCGCAACCCCGTTCTACTGGGGGTTGTAAGGAACAGTGAACTCCCTCCTAATGCCTGCCTCCGCACAATAGTCAACAAACTCTCCAAGGGTGTACTCTCCCCCATTGTCTGACCTTAGGGACTTGATCTTCCGACCTGTCTCTATCTCCACAAGAGCTTTGAACTCCTGAAACCGCTTGAAGACCTCACTCTTAGTCTTCAAAAAATAAATCCAGGTCCTCCTGGAGTGATCATCAATGAATAAAACATAGTACTCATATCCACTCAAGGAAACATGAGACATCCGACCGCTCACATCGGAATGAATCAAATCAAGTATCCCAGCCGCTCTGTTGTCACTGCTGGGAAAAGGGGATTTGGCAAACTTGCCCATCGCACATCCTCTGCAAGTATCAAAGTGATCAGCACTGAAATCTGGCACACCTGTACTAATCTCCCGCAAGGTTCTCAAGGCTCCATGATACATATGCCCCATCCTGCGTGCCAAATCTCACCCAGCTCAAAACTGCTAGCTCTGCTGTCGGTACTACTGTTCAATGCCAAAAGGGACTGGAATGCAAACTCGTACACCTTTGCATGGCGTACACCTATCACTGTAGCTGACTCAGCTGGAGTGCCCCTGGGATACATCAACACCTGTCCTACCCTGAACAGTACCTCATATCCTCTATCCTCCAAAGCTGAGACAGATATGAGGTTCTTCCTCATTCCTGGCACATAAAGAACATCTGACACCTTCAAGGGAGGTTTGGACTCCCTCTGAAATATCAGTGTCCCCACACTGACTGCTCTAACAACTCTATCATCACCGAGTACTACCTCCATATCAGTGCCACTCTCTGAAAGCTTTGAGAAGTACTCACGGACTCCTGTCATGTGACGTGAAGCCCCACTATCCACATACCAGATACCCGAAGATGCTCCGCTAATCGAGGGAAAAGCATGCTCCCTCTGAACCTGTGTGGCAGGTGATCCTGCACTAGAGGACTCATACGCAGTGAACCCAAACTCCCGGTCAAAACGAACTGCAAAATCCTCAACCTCTGCTGAAGCTGCCACCCTCTGGTTCTTCCCCTTCTTCTTCTTCTTCTCCAGACACACAACTGCATAGTGTCCCATCTTTTGACAATTCCAACACTTCACCTTGGAATAGTCCTGTGTGTTATCCTGTTTACCTTTACCTTTGCCTTTGCCCCCACCATGGCTTGTGGAAGCCTGCTTCTTCCCTTTGCCTTTCTTGCCTCCTACCACCAGTGCTACATCCTCATCCTGCTCAGCTGGGTTGGCTGCCCCAAGTTGACCTTTCCTGATCTCTGTCTGAATGCAATCATCCAAAAACCTCTCCCATGTGGGAAGGGTCTCACGTGCACAAACCCCATCAGCAAAGTTCATCCATGAACGGGGGAGGCCATTCACTGCAATCCGCACCAACTTAGTGGGTGGAATGTCGTCTCCAACTGCTGCCAACTCATCTCTCACATTAGTAATTTTTGTGAGATATCCAGTTGCACTATCATTACCCATCTTAATAGTCTTCAGCTTCTCCTTCAGGACCATTTTCCGGTTCTCATTGGTACTCTGGTAGAAATTGGACAATGTTGTCCACATCTCATGGGCATTTCTCTTTCCTCTCACATGAGGAATGCAATGGTCTTTGACTCCGTCTAGAATCAGTCTCTTACCCTTGTTGTTCTTTTTATTATACTCAGCCAACTGAGTAGCATCAGTAGGCACAACAACAGGGTTCTGTGTGGTATGCACCATGATGTCCCAGATTTCTGCCTCCTCAAAGATACTCTGCATTCTCTCCTTCCAAACGCTCTAATTTGTATGCCCATCCAACCTATCCTCCACCCTCAATCCCAATGACATCCTGCTGTCCTAAAACTGAAAAATAGCACTGTTGTAGTAAATATAAAACTGTTGTTTTTGAAAAATCAGCTTGCTGGAATTTTCTGAGTGAAAAATCAACAGGCTATAATTTTCCTCAAGCTCTCAAGCACTTAAGCTCTGATACCATGTAAAAATTTCTCATTTCCCAACCCGGTTTTCAGTTTCACCTTATTTCTCCAAAATAGTTAAATGTCCTTTCCCATATCCATACATTCAACAACTGGACAATAAATTTTGCTGAAAACACAAATTTTGGAAATTCTACAGAATGCTGGAAAATGCAGAAATAAATATCAGCATAAACAGCCATTCAACACATTTAGACACAGTGATCTTTTGTCAAGGTGACCCTGAAAAAACCCCCTATAACTCTTGGGGAAAACCAGTTCGAAGCTTCTTTTATTTTTGGAAAATGCTTTTTACAGTAAGAGAAATATTCAGCAAAAATCAGCAAGCAAACTTTTACAACTTATCTCAGCCTCGCTGAAACTCAGCCTTGCTGAAACTCCGCCTTGCTAAAACTCTGTTGTATAGACTTGCTGAAACTCTGCCTTGCTGAAACTCCGTTGTACAGACTTGCTGAAACTCAGCCTTGCTGAAACTCCGCTGTACAGACTTGCTAAAACTCAGCCTTGCTGAAACTCCGCCTTGCTGAAACTCCGCTGCTGAAACTCTGTTGTACGGACTTGCAGCCTCCTCCTCACTGTCCAGAAATCTCCCTGGCTCTCTTGCTCTCCTTCTCTCAATCTGCTCATAAAATAATTAATGACCCTTTCCTCTTTTAATCTAACCCTAAGTGACTTTTGGGTGATCTCTAAATCCAATGGTTGAAATAGATTGAGATCTAGGGCTGAGATTAAATGCTCATTTAAGTCTCACTTTCTATTTTTTAATTCACCCCACTTTAATAAAGACCCACTTAGTCATTTATTTCCAAAGTCACTTTTCCTTTCTAATTTTACATTGACTTTATTAAAGTCACTTTAAAATTAGACTTTAGTAACTTTATCACTTAAAGTCACTTTTAAATTAGATTTGACTTTATAAAAATTATAAAGTCACTTTAGGAGAAAAATTAAATTCTTTTGGACACTTTTCCCTAGGCCAAAGATCAAAGCCTTAGGGAACCACCTATCCTCCGGTACCAAATTTCAACAGCCTTGATGTTTTTCGTCTCCTTGTTGTCACTCTACTCCCTTGAGATCTAATTATTGAGAGCAAGCACTTGTCTTTCATGCACAAGTTGAATTGCTCACATCCAATACCAAACCTGTACTCCTTTTCTTGCTAAGTTACCAAATTCTGCCCTTTAGGGTCTAGGGTCCAGGGTCCACGGATCTGATCTGGATCTTGATCCGGATCCGCCTAAATATGTCCAAAAACCGGCAGCATGGTGAATCCATAATCAGCGGAAACGGATCCCTTGCCTTGGAAACAAACACTTCAATTTAGAAACGGATCCCATGTAGAATTCTGGATTTCAGATTTTATTCAACGTGGTTTTGAGTTTTTTTACTTTAGTTTTAGGTTTTTTGTCTTGATTGCATGTGCAATCCCTCATTGTTCTTTTTTATGAGTTTGTCGGCCATAGAAAAGGTTGAGTCAATGAGATTTCTTTAGACAACGCAAATAGCGATAAGCTGAGATTTCTTTAGACAGCGCAAATAGCAACAAGCTGAGATTTCTTTAAACAGCGACAGGTTGAGATTTCTTTCGATAGCACAAAGGTCTACGGATGATTAATCAGGCAACGACCCCACAAATTTGGTCTGTTGGATAACATTGCGGATAGCGACATTTCTTTATGGGTTCCCTCAGACAACATAGAGGTCCGAGGACGATTCACAGGTTTTTAATTCGTTTATTTTTTTGAATTTTTGTGGGGTGGCCATTTATCTATGCTTACAGCCTATGGTTTGACTCAGGGAATGTCGCATGCGTTACGGGCTCACTACCCATGACCAATCAATTTACTACCAGTTCTGTCTTTGCAACATAGTGACGAATCATGGATGAGACACTCATTTTTGTACTTAATATTATCATTTCTGTTTTTTTTAATTTAAAAAATATTATTAATTTAAAATAATATTATTATATTTTTTTATACTTGACATATCCTTGCCGTATCTGGATCCTAAATTTTCAAAAATCTAGCGCATCCAAATCTGGATCTATATCTGAATCCGTATCTGAATCCTGGTAACTTGGATTATTTGTGAAATCGTAAGCTTATTGGCTCTCCTCAAGATCCTTGAGCATGTAGATGTGTTCCCAACTACTCAAAGATTTATACCTTTTGCAACTCTAAGTAAAGAAAACCTGATCTACATTTTTTTGGCAACCACATCATTATCATGAGTACATGTGTGAGAATTTCTACTATTTGGCATAGCACTTGTTATTTCAATTTCTTAAAGCATTAAACTTGTAGGATGCAAGCAATTTTCATGTTCACTGTAGGTTTTCCTTTCATCCATTCATTAACTCCATTTCAAGGATAGTGCCCTATCACTTTAGAATTTAGTTGATTTTAAGCATAACCACAAGAAATAACGTATTTTGGAAAACTTTGTTTAATAGTAAGTTAAATCACACCCCCAGGGGGCAGCTCGATTGGTGATGGAAGTGGTATGAAGTCTTATGTCAAGTACGTGCTTTGAACTTTGAGGTTCAATCCCCCCTGATTTACCTTGAGGACTATGCGTGGGGGGCATGTAGTTCACCTCGAGGTTATAGTGGTAGCAGTCAAAATCAACCCCCATGTCACACGAGTACAAGCCTGGCCTCGACTACCGATTCCTCTAGATACAGAAGTAAAATTAAAAAATTTTAATAGGAAAAAAAAAGTTATTTAAATCACTGATCAGTAAGAGGAGTACTTGGATTTAACCGTAAAAAGTTGATTTTAAGTGTTTTCTTTGTTTTAATGCAAAGTTAGCTTGAAGTTCTTCAACTTTTGTTGCAGAAATAGGAAAACGCAATGGTAAATTTTTTTATTTTCACTCACTCAATTTATCTTACAAAATCAAAGATTTGATATCGATAATGATTTCCTAGCATTTTAGGCAAGTTTACCTTGCAGATATGCACTTTGATTGCAAAAAAAAGGGAAACCATAGTGAAATTTCAAACCTTTTCGCTTGCAAATTTGATTATTTTAAGTGATTTCCTTGACTTTTGGGGTACTTTTCCTTGTTGTTCTGCAACTTTTATCGCAGAAGCAAGGGGAAGTTATCACTTATTTGTGAGTTTTTTCATTGATTTTATCATCTACTCTCATAAATTAGTCTTCTAGGTTGCGTGTCCTAATATCGTACATGAAGATTTCTGATTTATTTAGTGTAGAACAGCATCTTTTATTTTCTGATTTGAGGTCATACTCACCCCCTAGGATCCATTTTCCTAAATTTGGCAAAGCACCAACCCAAAGAAATAGGATTCAAGCAAGGGGACATTGCCTCTTTCCCTATACTTATTTGGACACCTTTTTTCTCTTTCCAAGAAAGGTATTTCCAGGTGATAACAAGATCATCACCTAATTCAATTAAAAGGAAAGAGTCAAGGAAACAATTGTTCACAATGACATTTATGCATAGTCAAGATACATTACACTCCTTTACTTTCCACTTTTCACTTCATCAAATAAAAATGAATGATGATCAACATGATAAGTTTATGGGGCCATATATTAATGTACCTGTTGACGACTGGAGTGGCACCTGATGATTATATGAAGACTCCATGCGCAAAGATGTACCAAAGGACACTTGTACCATCAGATATCATCATATCACCAGGGTTTTTAAACTCTACTTCTATTTCTCATCATTTTTCTTGTACCCAGATTCCACTCCCTGTGAGGAATTGTAATAAGCTAAGTCACATGACACGAGGACACGAGACATGTAGGACACGTAAATACGAGTATTCAATACGAAACGCAGCAACCCGGAAACAGGACACGAGGAACACGTTTTATATATATTTAATATATATATATATATATACACATACCGAAATATAGTTTTTGATCTATATTAAATTGCAGGTTGCAGCTTATCTAAACAAATTAAAATATAATTACTTCAAAGTTCATAGTTCATTTTAAAACATAAATAGAATCAGAATTTACTATTTAGAAATTAGAATGTGATATGCTTGGTCTTGATTCTTGAATATTCAATGTTCATTGAGGAAGATTTGATGAATCTGGGAGAACTGGGAAGATGACTGCCGCCTTCAATGCCACTTTTATAGCCCTAATCTTAAATCTGATGATACACAAGTACACAAGTAGAAATTTGTTTTACTCGAATTGTAGGTGAGAAAGTCAAGAAGTTTGCATTTTATGATATTATAATCATACATTACTCGCAAAACAAAATTACCATAGAAGTTCCCAAATCTTAAAAGATGACAAGATGGGCAAGTACTTGAATTCACACTTCATACACGCTGCAAGCATTAGGAAAGAATTCTTCTTCTGTCCATTCTAAGATGTATTTTGTTTTACGACCGAGCAATTACAAAGTTATAATTATAAACCACATTTATGAATTGCCCATCTCAAAGAATAGTCTGATAGACTGACACAAGTTTTCGAAGCGCATTTCTTGAAGGCTTAAATGTCTTTTAGTGATAGCACATTCAATCCATTAGAAATAATAATCATTCACATTCACCAAAAAGATAGAGAAATAACTGAACCATCTAGAGTGATATCAAGCTACCTAAAAGAAAACCTACGTGAGAGCCAGCATTGCTTCTAAAGCAACTAACACAATTTCTGTAAGAAAACACGTCACGATGAATATACAACGACGGACCATGGTTTACCTGAACGATGCAGCGTGCCAAGTTACCAAACCTCACACACGCTGCGACCAAACAACTCCAAGAGTCCACAGAGATGACTCGGTCCACACTCGGCTCCACACGACGAATATACAACGATGGCTGAGGAAAACGGCAGAGGAAAATAGGAAAAGAACCCCTAAAAAATAATTGCGTGGGCTTTAAACTAGTGATTTTGTGGGGTACGTATTCAACCAGAGAAAAAACATTAGGGCAACGTATTCTAGACACCGAATACTCGTTTCCCAGGAGTAGGACACGACTAAAACGCCCGAATACGTTTTACATTTTATGGGACGCGATAAAAAACGTGTTCGACATGTTTTAGGGCCGTTTTCGTTTTCGACACGTTTTAGGGCCATTTTCGTGTCCGACACGTTAAATACGGGACACGGGACCTTGGAGGACATGTCCTGTGACTTAGGTAATAAGTGATGCTAGTAATGATGAGTTTTCAGATTGTAACAGACCTACGATGTTGGGACTCAATCAGTAAATGATTACACCTTGGAGTGTTTTTTAATTTGGTTAATTATCCCTTCTTTTTTAGAGGCGGATAATTTTCTAGCTTTTTTCACTCACTTTTTACCCCAAAGTCGAGGTGATAGTTTGAAGGTTGAACCCCTAACACATCATAGTATCTAAAGTTGATGTATATTACCATACTAGATCACACAAAAAAAATCATGGAATTTGGTTACGTCTAGTTAGTCATTTTTTAATTTTTAGATTTTCCGCACTACGGAAATTGCAAATAAAATTGTAATTTAATTGTAATAAGTGTAGTCTAGAGAATTTGAATGGAGTATGAGTAATAAAAATTACATCTCTCAGCCTCAACTTTCTACTATGACACCCTTTGAGGAGTTACTAATGTGTTTTCGACCCTGAAAACCCATTTCCTAAGTTTAGTGGAAATTGTGGCATTTAATCAGGCTAGAATTAAATAAAACAGAGAGAAATAAATTATTCCATGTGACAGAATGACGTGGAAATGACTTGGAAATTATCCTAAATCAAAGAGTTGAGTCAAGGGACATGTGAAAGATGACTGAGCACACTGCATCATAAATACACCATTATTTCATTAAATCGAATTTCTCGGAGATAAAGCAGCAATTGCACATGTGGAAAATCGAATTTATTAGAGGAGCTCATGCACTAAAAGTATATTCTATGGATTTTTTGGACTGAAGATTATGTGGGGCCTCATCTCACAGTTATCTTGGGTGCTTCTTCTCTTAGCACTTCACTTGGAGGAGATCACTCAGTTCCTAGGGATCTGCGCAGAGCTACCCTGCGATCATCTGAGGTTGTCAGCACTTAGCTCGAGTTCGAATTTGGTGGACTGGAGTTATCACGGTACTTGGATTTACTCATGGACGAGTTTACTATGCCATATATGGAATTTGATTTCCCTTGAGGTGCACATATGGAATTCGATTTTTCTCAAGTGTCTCTATCTTCTCCGCATCGAACTTGACTTATCTTTCCTTGAGATTTGCTCCAAGTTCACCTCTCACATGCATTCTTCCTTGGGATTTGCTCCCGACTCTCTATATAATGAGGCTATGGGCTCTCATATTGTATCATGTTATGAGCTATTGAACTTGAGGAGACTCTGCCTATTTGTACTTGCATATTCTTAATATAATCAAGACTTTGGGGCTACATGACTTATGTTCTCTTGGCATTATGAGGTGACTTATTTTCATGTTATTTCTATTATTTTTATTTCCTTTTGTATATTGAATGAGCAATAGATTACATTTTCCCATCTTATTTGGATTGGTGTGTGCAAGCTAACTTGCACACCCATTAATTTAGAGTAATATTCTTGGAATAGGCTTTCAAAGTCATTTTCGGAGGAATGTTTGCTTATCTTATTTATTGTATTTCTCTAATCCATGTATGAACTAATGTCTCTTTCAAGTGCGTATGAAATATTTTCGTTTTCTATGCAAGAATCCATTCGAAAGTGGGGGAAATCTTCACGAGATCAACCAACTCTTGGAGCCATAGTGATCAAAGACTTTGCCATCGTTGACTCCAAAGTCTTCCATCCAACGAAGCAAGAGGGAGTTTCCATACTCCATACTTACTTGATCAACATTTAAATAATTATTTGATTCTAGTTTTTCTCAAATTCATATTTGTTATTCGAGAGCTATCATCAAAAGTAGGCAAGTATGGGGGTTTACTTTCAATACTTGAGCTAGTATTATTTCACATTAAACTTGTATTCTAGTTTGTTTATTTTGATTTATTTTCAACTAATTCTTGGTTTTCATTTTGCAGCCCATAAGCTTGAAGCATTGGACAACAAAGAAATTTGAGGAGAGACATTGAGAAACTACTTGTGTGCATGCAAGACCCCCTCACGCATTTCAAGGACCGATTTTCTCAAGAGAGGTCGTAAGCATTTCCGGAGAAGTTGCAAGTTCACTTAAGTCATGGGCCTTATTGAGCTTTGCAACTATCTTTTGAAGGGTCTTTTGAGCCTTGTAGTTAGTTATTGCATATTTTTTAGAGAGAGACTAGCTTTGTTATATTGTTGCACTTTGTAAAGATCTCTCTCGTATTGTGGGCAGCCCTTCAAAGGCATTTTAACCTATCTCAAGCACTAATAAAATAAATTTTATGTTTTAAGAGAGCTTGGGATTTTTCCCATGGCATCCCCCTTCCTTATTTGAAGAGGGAATTCTTATGGTTTGACTGATTTTTGCTTCTAATTTTCTTAACTTAAAAACACTTAATTTTATGCTTAAAAATTAACTCGTTCCAATCCACATGCAATTTTTCGTAATTTTAAATCTTTCACATGCATAAGCTTCAACCCGTAAATTTTAAGTAAATTTTATCTCGTCGAGAGGTGTAGGATTGATCTAAAGATCATCCGATTCCGACATGTATTCATGGAGATATGAATTTATTTATGTTATGCGACAATTCGTCAAGGTTGGCCAGCAACCAAATTGCCCCTATCTATCCTCAATGTTTTACTATAAAAAGAGGTGGCTTACAAGTCATTTGGGTCACACACTCACACCTCTTGTGATCTCTTCATCTCCACTTGTTTGGGTTTTAGTGGAAGGAAAAGTCCCTAAGAGTATACGTTGCCCTAGAAGAAGATGCCCTAGCTCCTAATGTTGGCATGGAGATGAAGGCCTAACAAAGTTATGAAGATAGGCTCTAAGTTGCCTAATATGAAAGTCCTAATGTAGTCAAATTTGGATAAGGAAAAGTGGGTTTTTGAATTTATGTTTTTCTCATGTAAATCATCAAGGTCGTCTTCTCCTATATGTCAGTGTAAGAAGATCAAAAGTGACGTCCCTCCATCTTCACCGAAATGTATGTATAGAGGAGCCTTCTCCCTCATTTGTCATCATCTAAAAAAGGGCGAAGATATCTCTGAGGCAACAAAGCTTAAGGAGGATGAATTTTGCTTATGGTTGGGGTTATTTTGGTTAGGGCTTTTGTCTTAACAGGTCCGAGTTTGGAAGCAGTGCTACGTCATGGTTAAGGACATTTTGGTATATGGGTTGTGACTTGTTTCGTGTGGGACTTCTTCCTGTAGTTTGGCCGCAGCTAGAAGATACACTCATAGCTTAACCGCAGGCCTTGAATCACTTTCCCAGGAAGCCGAGATGCAATAAAAGACTGCTGACCTCACATGATAATGTTCGGGTGCCTGTTGAGGATGGCTTGGGAACTTAAAAGGAGGCTTGGACTACTACAAATAATAGAGCCCGTGCATGGAGAGAAGATCGCACTATTTGTAGGTAGTCTAGTAATGAAGAAGGGTTGGAGCAGCATGCTCAAGGAACCCTAATCAAGAACCACAGAGGTAATGTCATCAGTGGCCTTAATATGATCATACACCAGCTCCTTAAGCCAACGAAAGCCATCACCATGTAAGATAAGGAAGACCGCAGTAGACTAAAGGATTTTTGGACCAGCTATCTTAGAAAGTTGTGCACTATTGTTGCCCTTGTTGATTTTCGGTAGCATCGAATGTGCTTTAGCTCCGAAATTTGGTGGAGGGGCTAAAACACATGAGATCTCCAAAACCCAGAAATTGTTTAGAGAAATTCCACCTAGATTGTGAGTTATTAAAATAATTATATTTTTAATGAAGTTCCTAAGTCTAAACTTAGGAAAATAAAAATATTAATGGGTATTAATAAAAATATGGGTGAGAACTAGAAGCTTCTAAGTGACGAGGATCAAGTTTGTTTTAATTGTAGTCGTTGATTAGGGACTTGATCTTGGTCATTGATTCATCAACTAGAAAAGTATAAGAGGAGGCTTGAGTTGAGGGTTAGTTGGAGATACACCAAGTGATCAAATCAATTCGATTTTTCTAGGGCTTGGTTTGCTAAAAAAATCGAACAGGTGATCTGAGTTGCAGTAGAGGGGTAGGGATAGTTGGGCTTGGAGGATCTTCTCCGAGACCCTGAATACTCAGCAGAGAGAGGCAGAGATATGCCAGAGGAGGAAGCGCAGACCAAGGGAAGATGACGCTGGGCAAGGAGGGCCCAGGCATTGCTTGATGTAGTGCAGGGGAAGAGTTGTCCTCATGCAGAAGTCTGAAATCAACTGGGGAGCAGCAAGATTAGCCAAGAAGGCTGACATCAGAGCTCTAGGAGGCAGTAAGAGGTAGCATATGGCTGACGCAAAGTCTCAAAGTGTTGCACGTAGGCCAACACAGCTACTTCGAAGGGGCAGTGCAGCTGTAGTCGGGGATAGTCAGTTCAGTTGCCGAATCGGAGGGATTTTGCTGGGTGTAGTGAGGTAATCTCACTTAGGTTTTTGCCAGTATATTTTATCTATGTAAGGATTGTTGAGAGGGCATCCAAAGTTGTATTCAGAACTAATGGTTAATTATAGGAGACCCTCAGAGTTACTGCACCGGTTTTCCTGCACTAGGTTTTTCCGAGGACGTGTTGTCCAAAAATAACTGTCCCTTGTGTGCTTGTCTCATATTTGTTTCATTTTATGATTTGTATGTCAATGTAGTCTGCATTAGTGTTTTTCATCACTGTTTATAAATTAGTAACTTGTTGAATGTAATAACAAGTAGGAGACGATAAACTAGTGATTGCAATAGGATATTTGATGTGTAGATTCAAAACTTTTGGCATGGTATCAGTGTTGATTTGGGATAGCATCAGAGGAGCTCTAGCCACGAAATTTGGTGGAGAGGTTGGGGCACATGATATCTCCAATGCCCAAAAAGGGTTTGGGCAGATTCTAAACAGATCATGAGATATCAAAATAATTAATATTTTTAATGGAATCCCTAAGTTTAAAATTAGGAAAAATAAAATATTAATGTGTATTAATATGAATCTGAGTTAGAGTGGTCCAAAAGACATGGATCAAGCCAGATCTAATCTTAGCCGTTGATTAGAGACTTAATCTCAGCCATTGAATCGTCAACAGGAAAAGTATAAGAGGAGACTTGAGGGTCACTTGGAGATCACACCAGAGCAATGTTACTTGGGAGCGGGAGCGGAAGCAGGAGCGGGAGCGACCATTTTCAGAAGCTCCCGGTTTGGGAGCGAATCCGGGAGCGATTTTTTAAAAATATATATATATATTTTATATTTTTTAATTTTTGATACATATATGTCAACAAAAACATGTAGAATGATGAAATAGACATAAAAAACATAAAAAAACATAAATTGATCATTGAACCATATCACATCAATCATCTAGAAATTATAATCGTCATCAACCATGTCCACAAGTTAGTAAAATACATATTACAAATGCAACATATTGAGTCTTATAAATCATGATTCATCAAATTCAATATTAAAGTTTCAACTTCAAGCTTTCAGAATTGAAAATTCAATAACATTTATCATCATTGATCACCAAAGTTGTACTTGTAAGCCAAGTTTAACCATTACAAGAAGTAATATCGAAGATATTTCTAAGTCCTAACTTCTAACTGTTAACATGATATGAAATGTTAAAAATTTATAAAATGAAACATGAATAATGAGATGAAATGAAACAACTTTAGTCTTTCACAAAGCATCATATTCATAATTCACAATCATTACCAATGAGTTATAATTGCCAAGGCCCAACTTCAAACTTCAAATTTTCATTGTCACAGTGATATAATGTTTACAAAAAATATCATAATGATATGAAAGAGTCAAGAGTCAAGAGTCAAGGACTCAAAACTCAACAGTTATGAAAACTAAAGTCTAATAGAAACTAAAAAAGACAAGTAAACTGTAAATCTACAAGTGGCCCTTGCCACGAGAGTCTCCAGGAGTATAAGCAGGTCGTGGTGGTCTTCTAGGAGTCTCCCGCACAGACCGACAACTAGAACTAGAACCTCCACGCGAGGTTGTTGATGGAAGTGGCGACAGCAATGGAACAAGACCCGGGCCTCGAGCACTGCTACTGGATGGTGGAGGTGGAGGTGGCATGGCTGCTGCAGCTGCTTCATTTTCATCCCGTACAAGCTCCTCTTCTAGTTCTTCAATATGTACAATGCCATCCTCCAAATTGTCGTCCTCAGGGTGATTGTCCCAAATTTTATATGTGGGATCTTCATTAGCCCGATCACAGTAATGGCTCAACAACCTCAAGTTGTAGTGCACATAAACCAAGCTTTCTGCTCGGTTTTCGTTGAGTCTGTTTCTTTTCACATTATGTATATAACTGTAGGTGCTCCAACACCTCTCTGCAGAAGAAGAATTTACAACCTGTGAAAGAACTTTTTTTGCCAATTTTGGCAAAAGTCCGTGGCCGCCATATGTTTCCCACCATGTGAGAGAATCAAATTTATCTTTGTCGTCCATTGCATGGAAGTTACCATACAAACCAGTGCCACTGAAGTATCTGCCTATTTCAAGGCGCACAGCTGCACATTCCTCCCTGTCAGGCACCAACTTTTCTAATGCTTCCAGATATCCTTTAGTTACCTCTTGATCTAAATGGGGTTTGGTCCTAACCCCACCCCCTGCTGCAGGTTGGCCCAACCAAGATGCTGAGTAGTATTTTGGCGTAAGGATATACGCCAAGCAATGTAGTGGAAGGTTAAGCCTATTCCACCGTTCACACACACAATCATGAATCAGTTTGTACAAGTTGGGATCTCTATTATGAACAATGTCTTTTATTTCCCCCAACATGGTATCCATTTGCTCATACACCTCGCCAATCACTGGTTTGTTTGTATCTGCAAACCGAATCATGTTATAAATTGGCTTGGTGAAATCCAATACCTGCCTCACAGTTGTCCAAAACTGCCCATCAAGAGCGGCCTCCTCCACCGTTTCAAAACCTGCCATGTCAGCTACATTTGTAGCCCTTTCCTTTAACACCTGCCAATGTGGACTTGATACCATGCTAGCTAATGCCTCTCTTACCTTCAAAAGGCGCCTGAAGGTGAGGTAATAGCTACCAAATCTAGTCCTCGCAATCTTTAGCAACTCCAATCTCGAGTGACTGCGGAAAAGGCCATGGGTATTGCTATGATTTGTAATAAATTTTATCATTTTTTTTCCTTTCTTGTACAAATCACCAATCCATTGGTATTGTTCATTTTTGTTTTTGACAATATCATGCAACAGAAGGTTCAATGTGTGAACCAAACATCCAGACCAAAATATGTTTGGGTATTTATCCTCAATAATTGCTCCCGCTGCCTTACAATTAGGAGCATTATCAGTGATGACTTGGATGACATTGTATGGGCCAATACGCTCAATTGTTTCAAGTAATGCTTCTGCAATGTTGATAGCGGTCTTGAACTTGTCTGAGTAATCATGTGCAGCTAGAAAGATGGGACCACTAACAGACACAGCAAAAACACTTATCAATGGCTTGCCTTTTACATTTGTCCATCCATCAGATACAATGGACACCCCATTGTCAGTCCAAGAACTTGTCATTTTATTCAAAGAATGTGATATTTTTGCTTTTTCATGATCAAGGCCAACAGTTCTTGCCTTGTCATACCCAGAGCTCTTGTATCCTTTAGGGGCATCATTTATGGCAGAAACCATTTCGTGCCAATAAGGTGAGCGTAGAACATTGAATGGTATCCCACATGCATAGAGGAACCTGCAAACTTTTGAATCCACATCATTCCTACACCCCTCATCAAGGAAATCTGATATGGTTCTACGCCTTAAAGATGATGACCCTGTGCCTCCATGTCCATATCCACTGCCTTGGGAGGATGCTGAAGGAGTTCTTTGTGATTGTGAGATTAGTTCAAAGAAACCCCTTGATCTTTTTGTTTTGTATTGGGCGTCCTCCTCTTCCTTTATGTATTTGGCTCTATCTGTTGTTGACACCGCTGCACAAGTTTTGATTCCTATTTGTTTCTCTCCATCCCATGGCCTTTTCCCGCAGAGGTGTCTTCTAGCACGGGTGTATGAGCCTGTGTAATCAGTGTTGCAATGGGGGCAATGAAATTTAGTGGTTCCACCCCCTCTCCCTGTTTCAACCCTGTGAACATATTTCCACAATGGAGTTTGGTCTTGTTTAGTTTTTTGAGGGTCATGTTCACCCTCCTCCACCTCCTCCTCACTGGGGTTTTCACCCATTTGACTTCCTCCGGCTTCTTCATCCACCTCTTCAGTTTGAGGCCCCCTCCGTTTCCTACTCTCCACCACCATAATAACCATAAAAGGGACCAGGAAGAGGAAAATGCCAATAAATATCCCCAGGTCCATGGTGTCTGATGTTTGTAGGGTTTTGAGTCTTGAATCTGCAAATTAATTTAGTTTATTGGGATTAATTCATTTAATTTATTAATTTAATTTAAATACATGATCTTTAAACTCAAACAGCTAAATTAAACTAACCAAATTAACTACCTAACCAGCTAAACTAACTAAATGATTAAGTTACTTACCTCTGCAGGCTTGCTCCTCGCTCCTTGGCACTTGCTCCTCGCTCCTCAGCTCTGGCTCCTTGCTCCTCAGCTCTTGCTCCTTGCTCCTTTGCTCTTGCTCCAGCTCTCAATCTCTTGCTCAATGAAGTTGAAATGAAATTTTTTTGGCCCATTGGGCTTATAAAATAAAAAAAAAATTCTAAATTTTTTTGAAATTTCGGGTCCGGCGGATTTTTTTTCCGCCGACCCGCTCCCGGCCCGGCTGAAATCGCTCCCGGAGCGATTTTTAATGCCCGGGAGCGATCAGGGAGCGATCGCTCCCGGGCATTAAAAATCGCTCCGGGAGCTCGGGAGCGATCGCTCCCTAAGTCGCTCCCTGACAGACCAGGGAGCGCAAATTTTTTTAAGGGAGCGCGCTCCCAAGCCGCTCCCGCCCGGAGCGCGGTTCGGGAGCAGGTTCGAGGGGGGGGGGGGGGGCGCTCCCCCGCAACACTGCACCAAAGTGATCAGTCATTCTATTCTCTAGAGCGGGGTTTGTTAACAGAGATAGAACCCATGGTCGGGAGAGCAACTGAGGGGCATTGAGTACAGAGAAACAAAGGAGGCAGAGATTGTGTTGGGAGAGCAGCACAGCAGCCAAGGAGAGTGACGCAGAGCCAGCAAGGGCTCACGCAGGGCCACGCAGAGGCAGCCAAATGCTGCGCAGAGCACCAAAGAGGCCAGAGTGTCTAACGTGGAGCCCAGAAAGCTGACGCAGGGCCTCCTGGGGCTGACACAGGCCAAGAAAGGTTGACGCAGGGCCAGCGTAAGACGGAATGGGGCTGACGCAGTCCAGATTGGGCAGACGCTGAGGTTGCAAAGCATTTTTGTGCTAAGGAGTTGCCGGAAGGATTTTCTGAGGTTTTAGCCACGAGATTTCTCTCAAACTGTGAGGTATAGCTGCTAAGAAAATTCTCTGTTGGGTAGGCCAATTTCGGAACCCAGATTGTACTCTGATATTGCTTAAAAAGAAAACCCTCAGATAGTTGCACCGGTTTTCCCGCATTGGGTTTTTCCGAGGACATTGGTCCAAAAATAATGGTGTCATGTGGTGTGTTTGTTCTTGTTTCTTTTAGTTGTTGATCTGTAATATGTTGAGCATGCACTGTTGTTTATTTTCAATATTTACTTTGTAAATAACTTGTTAAAGAAAAATAACAAGTAGGTAGGAATAAATCAGAAAAAGTGCATGAAGGGTTTCTAAACTAAGTAAACTTAGAAACTTCAACATGGTATCAGAGCGTGATTGCAGATCACAGGAGGACTAAAAGACATCAGCCGAGCGAAGCAATAGCAGCAGAAAACAACTATCCCGAGATGACAGGAGCTGTTTCTAGCAACGCAGAAGCCAAGAAGTGTGACGCAAAGCTAGCCTGAGCCACGCAAAAGAGACCGGTAGCTACGCAGAGCCTCAGAGAGGCCAGCGTTGCTGACGCAGAGCCTCAGAGAGGCCAGCGTTGCTGACGCAGAGCCTCAGAGAGGCCAGCGTTGCTGACGCAGAGGGCCAGAGGGCTGATGCAGACCCATCCAGGGTGATGCAGAGGCAGCGTGAGGCAGAGAGGAGCTGACGCAGTTCACGGAGAGGCAGTTGTTGGGGTCTAGAAGGCTGCAGGAATATTGCAAAGTGGAGTTGGTGAGGTAATGTAGTCAGGACAGTGCCTGATAGAGCAGGGCCAGAGGAGTTGTTACCGAGGGTTTCTAGCCGAGGAACCCGGATCAGGAGTGCAGTTGCACAAGACGATCAGAGTAGGGGGCATCTCGACAAGCGACAGAAGGATTTCCAGGAAGGAAATCAGGACTCACAGGGAGTCCAGAAGAGAACTTCCAGACTAGAAGTAGAGACTCAGAAGAGTTGAAAAGAGAACTTCCAGGAGGGAATTAGAGGAGCGTCATGGCACTACACGAGGTAAGAGACCAGGATAGACTAGACGGAGCATCGAACTTCGCAGTCTGCAAGGCTAGAATCTTATCAATGCTTGACAGGAATAGTGTCAAGAACTTCGCCTTGAAGGTTATAGCTATCCCAGTCGACCCCAATGATAATGAAAAGTACGAGGAGGCGATGGCTAGGGCCAAGTGCATTATCCTTGACAGGGTCAAGGATCATGTGGTACCACATATAGTCGAGAAGGAAACGGCAGTTGAGATGTGGGAGGCTCTCAAGAACCTATACCAACATCTATGTTACCAGGATCCGGATACGGATACGGATTCGGATCCGGATCTGCTAGTTTTTTGAAAATCCAAGATCCGGATACGGCAAGGATACGTCACGTACAAAAAAATAAAATATAATAATATTTTTAAAATTTTAAAAAACACTTTAGAGTTTAAAAATATTGATGGTTAATAAATATCAATACACAATTTGAATTAAATAACATATATATATATATATATATATATATATACACACACAATTTGAATTAAAAAACTAATATATATATCAATAGACAAAAACTAAAATATACATGAGATTTTAAATATTCATTTGAAAGCTACATATATATATATTATTATTATAATATTATGTATATATCAAAATATCAATACCAAAAACTAAAATATATATGATTTCTTTTAAATGTTCATTTGAAAGCTCATTTGAAAGTTAATGAAACTGAAGCATATGCAAAGTTAATCGTTGGCATTTATATATATATTTCAAATTATATAAACGCTGATAATAAACTAGACGCTGATAATTTATCAAACTGATAATAATAATATATAAACGCTGATAATATATAAACGCTATGGGTAAACGCACTTCAAAACAGGTTTTCAAAAATGGGAAATTAACCGGTTATCGTTTCTAAATAATGCGGCTGTGGTTATAAATTATAAATGCCGTTGTGGTTATCATTTCTAAATAATGCGGCTGTGGTTATAAATTATAAATGCCGCTGTGGTTATCATTTCTAAATAATGCGGCTGTGGTTATCGTTTCTAAATTATAAACTATAAAATGCGGTTGTGGTTATATAAAAAAAATGCGGCTGTGGGAAAGATTTCAGCACACTGAAATGGTGGAACTTTAACTAGCGTAAAAAGCGAAAACCCTAAACTCCAACGCATACACCCATTTTAATTTTTAACTTTTTCGGGTTTCAGAATTTGGGCAAAAGTTATGCGGGTTCCGGCTTTATACTAGACATACGTTTCTGGCGAGGAGGAGCCGTTTCCAAAAAGTGCACATCCGCCACCTGTCGTATTTGGCACGTATTCCTGCGTATCCGGATCCAGATCCGGATCAGATCCGAGGATACGGAGATCTTTGCCCCTCTGCTGCCGGATCCGGTAACGTAGACCAGCATACTTTTGTGCAAAGAAGAATGTTGCTCGAGAACCAGATGAGGTCGTATCAGATGAAGAAGGGTCAATCGATTGACTCCTTCCTCGAAGGACTGAACGAGATCCGAGATCAATTGACTACTATAGGAGAGACACCGGATCAAGAGCTTATGGTGAGAACAGCCCTGAATGTTGTCTCAGAAGAGTGGGAAGTGTTTGTCCAGAGCATCCTGGGCAGAGGGACTCTCCTACCTTGGGACAAGATGTGGGCAGCTCTTCGCCAGGAAGAGATCAGACGATAGTCATAGACAGGTAGCAGCAACAAAGGGATCAAGGTCAAGCAAGAGGAGGAGGATATGGCCCTAGCATCTAGGGGAAAGCAGGAGAAGCGGAAGAAGAAAGATCTCTCCAAGATCAAGTGCTTCCACTATGGGGAGATGGATCATTATGCGACCCAGTACCCAAGGAAGAAGAGTAAGGGAGAGTCTTCCGAGACTAAGGCAGCGCCAGCACAGGTAGAGAACGAAGTTTTCACAGATGATGATTGTGCCATGAGTGCACACGCACCACTTGAGCGGAAGTGGGGAGACATCGAGCTGTAGTCAGGCAGACTACAGGCGATGACAGGTAGGATCTTCGACGTACCCAGCCTCTTGGATTAGACCTTGCTACGGGAGCCCCGACGAGGAGTAGCAGGATTGGATGGGTGGGTAGAGACAGATGCATATGAAGCAGCAGAGGGAGCTACAGTGCAGGAGTCCCAAGACAACGCAAAGCTAGCAGGCTGCAGCAGTGCAACAGGTACAGGAGTGTTGCACCAGTGCAGGAAGGCACAGCGAGTTGTGCAACGATGCGAGATGCAAGGAGTTGTTGCAGCAGCGCAGAGGTCAAAGAGAGGGAGCACTTGTCAGTGGCAGAGGGAGCTTCAGCATCAGTGGGTGTTTCTAGCCCAACAGGGAGGTCAGTTGGGAGATCAGTTACTTACTTCTCAATAACTGAGTTGCAGTGCAATAGTGGGCAGCACGATGCAACATGATGAGAGGAGGTGCAGTGCAAATGCAATGCTGGGAGGAAGGACTAACAACAGCACGGATGCAGAGGGAGTTGTCGTACAAATGCAGCAGTGGCAGTGTCAGAAACATGGGCAGCAGTACAGAAGGCAGCAATGCAGAGGACGTTGGGCAGGAAGGCCTAGCATCAGCACAGGTACCAATGCCGAATGATCAGAGTAATACTCAGTGAGGAGTATTGCTAGAGCACAATCCTTGCTAAGATGGAGCGTTGATTTGCGGTAGCATCGGATGTGCTCTAGCCACAAAATTTTATGGAGAGGTTGGGGCACATGAGATCTCCAATACCCAGAAAGGGTTTGGGAGGATTCTAAACAGATCAGGAGATATTAAAATAATTAATATTTTTAATGGAGTCCCTAAGTTTAAACCTAGGGAAAATAAAATATTAACGTGCATTAATATGAATCTATGTTAGAGTGGTCCAAAAGACATGGATCAAGCCAGATCTAATCTTAGTCGTTGATTAGGGACTTAATCTCGGTCGTTGAATCGTTAACAGGAAAAGTATAAGAGGAGACTTGAGGGTCACTTGGAGATCACACCAGAGTGATCAGTCATTCTATTCTCTAGAGCGGGGTTTGCTAAGAGAGAGTGATCGGGAGAGTAGCTGAGGCGCATTGAGTACAGAGAAACAATGAAGGCAGAGATTGTGTCGGGAGAGTAGCGCAGAAGCCAAGGAGAGTGACGCAGAGCCGGCAAGGGCTCACTCAGGGCCACGCAGAGGTAGCCAAGTGCTGCGCAGAGCACGAGAGAGGCCAACGTGTCTAACGTAGAGGCCAAGAAAGTTGACGCAGGGCCTCCTGGGGCTGACGCAGGCCAAGAAAGGCTGACAAAGGGCCAGTGTGAGACAGAGAGGGGCTGACGCAATCCAAGTTGGGCAGACGTTGGGGTTGTAGAGCAGTTTTGTGCTGAGGAGCTGCCGGAAGGATTTTCCAGGGTTTCAGCCACGATATTTCTCTCAAACTATGAAGTATAGCTGCTAAGGAAATTCTCTGTTGGGTAGGCCAATTTCGGCACCCAGATTGTACTCTGATATTGCTTAATAAGAAAACCCTCAGATAGCTGCACCAGTTTTCCCGCATTGGGTTTTTCCAGGACATTGGTCCAAAAATAATGGTGTCATGTGGTGTATTTGTTCTTGTTTCTTTTAGTTGTTGATCTGTAATATGTCGAGCATGCACTAGTGTTTATTTTCAGTATTTACTTTGTAAATAACTTCTTAAAGAAAAATAACAAGTACGTAGGAATAAATGAGAAAAGTGCATGAAGGGTTTCTAAACTAAGTAAACTTAGAAACTTCAACAATCAGGGCATTGCAGATCATATGACACTGAAGTCATCAGCCAGGAGATCCAGTGAATTTGTTACACAGAAGCAACTGTCCCGAGTGACAGTGTTGTTTCAGAGGCGGAGGAGCAGTTGAAGGAGTGACGCAGAGCCAGAGAAGTGACGCAGAGGCTCACGCAGTGCCTACGTCAGCATTTCGAGCCTGTAAAAGGTGACGCAGTACCCAAGAGGAGCTCACGCAGTGACTGCGTCAACTCTCTGGCCCAGTGCAGAGCTTGAGAGGCTCAAATCAGTAAGTTGTCGAGGCTGGAGGCACATTGCAGATTCGATCTGAGGAGTTGGTGGGACACTACTGTTGTTGGTACAAAACAGTGTCTGTGGAGAAAAAGCCAAGGTAGAGGGAGTCTGCCTTAGCAGTTTCTTTCCAAATAAATCTAGATCCGAGTTGCTGATCAGCAGCAAAGGAGGATTGGAGAGGAGTGATTTGACATTATTTAGCGGGAGGATTTACTTGAAGGAAATCAGGACTCGAAGGGAGTCTAAAAGAACGTGTTCCTTAGAGGATTTCTAGCGCCAAAGAAATCCAAATCTGAGTCTTGTTGGCGCAGCAGTAAGAAAGGGAGAAGAGAACCGGTTCTACACTTGTTTGAGCAAAAATGGCAGTCAATGGAATGAGGGATCAAGACAAATTGCATGGAGAATCCAACTTTGTCATCTGGAAGGCTAGGATCCTAGCAATCTTGGACAAGAATTGCATCAAGAATTATGCCTTGAAAGTGGTGGTTGTACTGGTCGATGTTAATCCTCTCAAGAAATACGAGGAGGCTCAAGTGAAGGCTAAATGCATGATTCTAGATGATGTCAAAGATCATGTGGTCCCACACATTGCTGAGAAGGAAACAACAAGGGAGATGTGGGAGACATTGACCACCCTGTACTAGAGGACTTCTGTTCAACGAAGATGCTATTGGAGAATCAACTGTGACAGTACCAAATGCAGAAGGGAGGAGATCGATCCCTTCCTCCTCAGGTTGCCCTGAATGCAGTCCAGAGTATCTTGGGCAGAGCTTCTCTCCCTAGTTGGAAGGAGATGTGGGCAGCTCTTCGACAAGAAGAGATCAGGAGGCTAACCAAGGCAGGGAGTAGCGGCAAAAGGAGTCAGAGCCTAGAAGGAGGAGGAGGAGGATGCAACTCTCACATCATCAGGACAGCCAGGGCAACAAAAGAGGAAAAAGAAAGACATAACCAAAGTTAGATGCTTCAGGTGTGGGGAACTAGGACATTTCACCACTCAGTATCCACGGAAGAAGGGCAAGGAAGAGAATTCTGACTCAAAAGTTGCTCCAACGAAAGCTAACAAGGAGGACGATGACGAGGATTGTGCCATGAGTGCTCATGCACCTCTGGAAAAGAGGTGGGGAGACATCGAGTTATAGTCGAGAGGACTACAAAGGGGCAAGATCCTTGAGGTGCCCAAACTCTTGGATCACGTATGGCTACGAGAGCCCTTAATAACAGTGGCAAAATGACGTGAATCAATGGGTGCGAGGGATGATGCAGCAACAGTGGCAGAGCTAGAGTGCCAGAGTCTGAAGCAGCACAGTGGAGGTTGCAGCAATGTGGGAGGCACAGAACAGATTGCAGCAGCACAATAGCAGCAGAGGATCAACACAGATTAGCAGCAGAGGTAGCTTCAACATCACAGGGTATCCAGATTGACCAACATGTCAGCCTGTTAGGTGGCTTTTAAGTTGCTTACTTTTCAACAACTGAGTTGCAGTGCAGCAGTTAGCAGTGACAATGCTATGGGCAGCATATTGAGAGGAAGTTGCAATACAGATGCAGTAATGGTAGTGGCAGTGTCATGGGCAGCAGTACAAGTTGCAACAGTGCAGTGGATGAAGGGTAGTAGGCCAAGCATCAACAGCATAGAGGACCGATGCAGTGGATCAGTGTGATGCTTCTAGTGGGAAGTATTGCTAGAGCACATTCCTCGCTAAGAGTGAGTGTTGATTTTGGGTAGCATCGGATGTGCTCTAGCTCATAAATTTTGTGGAGGGGCTAGAGCCTAGAACACATGAGATCTCCAAAACCCAGAAATCATTTGGAGAAATTCCACCTGAAATGTAAGTTATTAAAATAATTAATATTTTTAATGAAGTTCCTAAGTCTAAACTTGGCAAAATAAAAATATTAATGGGTATTAATAAAAATATGGGTGAGAAGCTTCTAAGTGACGAGGATCAAGTCTGTTTTAATCGTACTCGTTGATTAGGGACTTAATCTTGGTCGTTGAATCATCAATAGGAAAAGTATAAGAGGAGGCTTGAGGGTCAGTTGGAGATACACCAAGTGATCAAATCAGTTCGATTTTTCTGGGGCACGGTTTGCTGAGAAAATCGAACAGGTGATCTGAGTTGTAGCAGAGGGGCAGGGATAGTTGGGGTTGGAGGATCTTCTTCGAGACCCCGAATACTCAGCAGAGAGAGGCAGAGATACGCCAAAGGAGGCAGGGCAGACCAAGGGAGGCTGACGTTGGGCTAGTTGGGCCCACGCATTGCTTGACACAGTTCCAGCGTAGGGGAAGAGTTGTCCTCCTGCAGAACTCTAAATTCAGCTAGGGAGTAGCAGGATCAGCCGAGAAGGCTGAAATCAGAGCTCCAGGTGGCAGTAAGAGGCAATGCAAGGTTGACGCAGAGTCTGAGAGTGCTCAACGCAGACCCACGCAGCTGCTGCGAAGGGGCAGCGCAGTTGTAGCCGAGGATAGTCAATTCAGTTTCCTAATCGAAGGGATTTTTCCGGGTGAAGTGAGGTAATCTCTCTTAGGTTTCTGCCAGTATATTTTATCTCTGTAACTAGATTGCCGAGAGGGCATCCAAAGTTGTATTCAAAGCTACTGCTTAATAATAGAAAACCCTCAGAATTGTTGCACCAATTTTCATGCATTGGGTTTTTCCGGAGACGTGTTGTTCAAAAATAACGGTGTCCATTGTGTGCTTGTCTCATATTTGTTTCAGTTTATGATCTATATGTCAGTGTAGTCTGTATTAGTGTTTTTCATCACTGTTTACAAATTAAATAACTTGTTGAATGTAATTGCTTGTCTTTCTGTCTTTGCCACTGTTTTACAACCCGGCCGAGTCAACCCGGAAACGGCCGTTTCGAACCGAGCCAGCACCTTTTTTAATGACCCGGCCAGCAACCCGGCTCAGTTGACTGAGTCAACTATGACTCGGTCAACCTGGCCGGGTCCGTATTGACTCGGCCGAGTCAAAGAAGCAACGGCTGGGCAGCGTTAAAGATGAAAAAAAATAACTTTTTTTGTGATTTTTGGTAAAGTGCAATTCAGTTTATGGATTCCAAAGGGTAATGGTAAATTGCTAAATGCTTTTGGGGTCCATTTCCCCCTCCCAAACCCTATTTAAGACAGCCAAATGCTCTCATTCACTCACAGCAGTCTTATGCATTTGAGTGAGAGTCTTCTTTGAGAATTAGTGAGCAGTTCTTGAGCTTGTTTTGGAGCAGCAGTGAGGAGTCTTGGAGGAGCATTGTAGCTGGAGTGAGGAGCTTCTTGGGCAGCCATTTGGAGCAGCATTGAGGAGCTGATTTTTGGAGCAAGCTTGAAGAGGCAGTTTGTGCCTGGAGGTATTTTTTTCCACCTCTATAAATCTGTTTTTGCTTAGTAAATTTTAGGTGCATATCAAGAAAGCTTAGAGAGTGTTTTTTGTCAAATAAATGAACATTGAATCAATTTTTTTTTTTTTCATTTTCAGATTGTTTTCCTAGTCAAAAAATGGCACCTAGAGCAAAAGATCCTGCTTGGGCATATGTTGAAATGGTTGATAGTCAGATGCATTGCAAGTTTTGCCATAGGAAAATTAAGGAAGGTCCTGGGGGGATTCATAGGCTGAAACAACACTTGGCAGGGATTAAAGGCCAAATTACCGCATGTCCCTCTGATGAAATTGAGGAGATTAGAAAGAATTTGTTGGCCAGTTTTGAAAAATTTAAAGAAGATAAGGCTAGGCAACAAGAGATACAGGCTGAGATTGGGAGGAAGAGGGAGATACAAAGAATGATGGCTACCAACCCCCACTATGATTTTGAGGGTTCTTCCTCTATCCCTCAAACTGAGGCATCCAACCCTTTCCGTTATGTTCCTCCCTCTTTTGGTTCTGTTCAAGATAAGGGAAAGGGTAGAATGAAGGGTGATGTGACTATCAAAAGTTATTTCACTCCCTCCTCTCCATCAGATGCACATGGTCCTGAAGTTAGTAAAGGTCAAATTCAGCCCACTTTAGATGACCATTGGAAGAAAGAATTGAGGGAGACTGCTTGTGACTACATAGCTAGATGGTGGTATGATGCTGATATCCCTTTAATGCTGCTCGTTCACCATATTATGAGCCTATGTTTGATGCCATACATGCTGCTGGAAAAGGCTTCAAAGGCCCTACTATGCAAGAGCTAAGGGGGTTTCGTTTGCAGAAAGAAATTCAATCCATTAATGAGTATTTGCAAGAGTTCAGGGACTCATGGGCAAGAACAGGGTGTACCATCATGTCAGATGGATGGACTGATCAAAGAAACCGTACCATCATAAACTTTCTTGTCTTCTGCCCACAAGGAACCATGTTTTTAAAATCAGTTGATGCATCTGATAAGGTAAAAGATAGCCACTTGTTGTTTCAGCTATTGGATGAGGTTATTGAGGAGGTGGGGGTGGCTAATGTTGTTCAAATCATCACAGACAATGCCTCTAACTATGTTCTTGCTGGTAAACTGTTAGAGGAAAAACACAAGACCATCTTTTGGACCCCATGCGCTGCACATTGCATAGACCTCATGCTTGAGGATATTGGAAAACTAGATTGGGTCAGAAACACTGTAGATAATGCCAAAAGCATAACAAAATTTATCTACAATCATACACTGGTTTTGAGTCTCATGAGGAAACACACCGGAGGCAAGGATATTATTAGGCCTGCCATCACTAGATTTGCTACACATTTTTTGACATTGCAATCTATGCTTTCCCAACATAGAAACTTGCAAAAGATGTTTTCCAGTGATGAATGGAATCAAACCAATTGGTCTAACAAACCAGAAGGCAGAGAATTGAAAAGGAAAGTCCATGATGAAACTTTTTGGAGAAAGGCAGCAGAGATTGTGAAGCTTGCTGAGCCACTAGTTAAGGTGTTGTGGTTGGTGGATGGGGAAAGGTTGGCTATGGGCTTCATTTATGAGGCTATGGATCAAGCAAAGGAGCAAATAAAGACAGCATACAAGGATAGAGTGGCAAAGTATGGGCCCATTTGGGCAATCATTGATGAAAGATGGAACAATCAACTCCATCGCCCTATACATGCAGATGGGTATTTTTTGAACCCACGGTATCATTATAAATCTAAGGAGTCAGGAGCTTTGAGGGGGGAGGTCAGAGATGGACTGGTTGATTGCATTGAACGCACGATCCCATCGGAGTCTGATCAGCTGCAGATACATCAACAGGTCACATCCTTCAGCAATGCAACAGGTACCTTTGGGAAGAACCTAGCAAAGATTGCAAGAGAAGCAGATGAGCCAGGTAAACAAAAATTTCAATTTTCAATTTCTTAATGGTTTTACAGTTTTACTTTTTTTATTAAAGACTAAAGTTTGTTAAATCATTTATAATTTGAAAGTTAGATATAATTTGTAATTTTGTTGAGCTTCAGCCTTCATCTAACTCATAATTCATTACACTCCTATGTTTTTTGCAGCACAATGGTGGGAGGCCTTTGGTGGCCAGTGCCCTCAATTGCAAAAGTTTGCAATTCGTATTTTGAGTCAAACTTGTAGTGCATCTGGGTGTGAGCGCAATTGGTCTGTCTTTGAGAGGATTCACACAAAGAAGAGAAACCGTTTGGAGCAAAAACGGTTGAATGATCTAGTTTTTGTCCAATACAACCTTCGGCTCAGACGGAACCAATTGCTGAACAAAAGACCTGATTCAGATCCCATTGTGTTGCAAGACATTGATCCAACATCAGATTGGGTAGTGGAGAGTCGTCCACCAGAGTTTGATCCTGATGAGGATCTTGATGAACTTAAACTGGAACATCCACTTCAGCCTGTTCAGTTGAATGCAGATCCCGATCCACCAGCCTCAGTCTCACAGCCAGCAAGGACTCCGAGGAGTAGGACTCCGAGGAGTAGGACTCCAGTTGTAGCCGTAGGTGCTTCCTCTGCTCAGCCACGACAGAAGCGCAGCCGCATATCTACTCTATCTCAGCTTGCATCTGCTGCACAGCCTGCTAGTGGTACTGGCACCACTTCTACAGTTGCAGTTGGAGACGATGATGATGAGGAGGAGGCATGGGGCCCCTTGTCTGACTCTGATGATGATGATCCAGAGATTGGTCGAGATGATCTTGGCTCCTCTGGCAGTAGCTACTAGCCAGTAGTACTAGTATTGGAGTCTGGTCACCATCACAGTTTACTTTTGTTGTAGAGGCCATTTCTAGCCTCCTTGGTTATTTGTATTTTGTTTTGAGTCTTTGATCATGTATGACAGTTGACTATGTATTGCCATTGGGTACCATTTTGATATAATGGATTGGTTCATGAGCCTACTTTGATCATATGTTGTCTTCCATCTATATTATAATGCTGTGTGTTTGGAAACATGAATGAAAATCTTTAAAATTATGTTTAAAATATTTAAAATTATGTTTTTTTCTAAAAAAAAAAAATATTTAATGTATTTTTTACAACGACCGAGTCATTGAAATCGAGCCGGCCGAGTCATTACCGAGTCGGAGTCGGAGTCGATCCTCGGCTGAGTCGGAGTCGGAGTCGGAGTTGTAAAACATTGGTCTTTGCTTGTCTTCAGCATCTATCATTTATGTTCTTTTGTTAGTTACTGTCATATAATGTTTAATGTGATTGCTAAATGGATTAATGGACATATGGTTGAATGATGTATCTAACCTAAGCTAAGAACATGTTAACTGAAAATTAACAATAACCCTTGGCAAGTTTGATGCAGACTACCAAGAATAATCCTCGTTTTTAACCACATAACCAGAAATGTAAATAAACACTAATCCCACTTTCTCATGTTTATAATGAACGTTTTACAAAAATACCAAGGACTCCTCACTGGAAATAACCCTATCTTTTTGTAATTATACTAGTTACATATTACTATATGAAAGGGACATCATGACTCAATTTTCTGTGCACCTTGAGATTCGAAGTTTCTTTACAAGAATCACCTGTATTATCAGACTGGAGTTATGCATTAAGTCATGGTTCTGCTGGCTGAACTTGTCGGGCAAGTATTCAATAAGTTTGTTCATGTTGACAACTATTGACCAAAACACAAGGATGAAATTAGATTCATTCTCATGTGATAGAAAGTAATGTTGTAGGTCAATTTGACCAAAGTGGATGAGAAACAAGACCCAATTTTACTCTGACAATTCTTCCTCCCAGAATGAACCTGTTCTGATGGACATCAAGGACATTGTGGTTTCTTTCATAAGTTAGGGACGGATATTTGAGCAAATAAAAGCCAGTTTGTGGAAAAAAATTATTTTCTACTGCACCCAAAAAAAATTATGCTGATGAATTTCTAGCAAGCATGTTGCTTGCAGAATTTGAACTTTGCTATCCACAGCCTTGTAACTGTGTTTAGTGTGTTGCCATTTCAAATGCATTTTCAGAAGCTGTAGTCTGAACTATGCTTAATGAGTTGTCATTTCAAATGCATGTCATTCAGGGAAACCCTTATCAACCCAAGTGAGCAGCCTTTGCCAGATTGTCCTTGTCCATGTGTTTGAAATAATAATAAACTATTTTTTCAGAAACAGAATTCTAACTAATCTTGAACATACTAGAAACAACTCTATAAATTCCTCCCTACCTGATTAGGCAAACTTTCCCTCGGTGGCATCCATGAACGGACATTTCTCCAAAAATTACCTAAACCTGCACCACTGCAGAAAACAAAATATGAGCACAACCTGAAGAGAGAGCATTTTGGATATGTAGACAAGATTGAGCCATCACCTAGATGCTGTACTTGGAAAAGAAGAAAGTGATCCATTAACTGCAGCACCACTTGCACCACCAACAATGAATCCAGGGCGCCTTACACAGCATGCCTATTATAAGAATAAAAAATTATTCTCCCTGTAATCTTCATGAAAAATCCATCAACTATTATGTCCTACAGAATCCTATCATGTAGATTTAGCCCTTCCCACCATACCCCAACATTCTTGGATAATGTAATTCTGGTTTAGCAGAAACCTACAAGCATTGCAGAGTTCTCGATAGCTGTATATGATGTTAATCCCAATAAGTAGTTAAATAAGCCATAGGTATCTGTCAGACAGAAAATTTGAGTATTATTTACAAAGGAAATTCACTAATTAGCAAACCAAAAAACATCAAAAGCCTGAAGAAGAAAAGGAAAAACATAACAACCCAAAAACTTAAAAGTAAACGGACATGCAAACCCAGACAAAATGCCACAGAGATGTCCTAAGAGTGAAACATTTGGCATTAGAAGCTGGAACAGGATAAGAAGGATCCAAGCATACCTGGAGCATTCAATTCAACAGATTATGTGTCAACTTCAAAATGTCATGATATATCTAATAGAACGATCTAATATATCTATATGTTTGTTTGTGTGTCATGACCCCACTGCCTCATCGTTTATTTCATGTAGTTAAAAGCAAATATTTTATATAGTGTGAGAAATCATCACAATTTTTATACGATGGGAATCAAGTGCAATGCCCCACCTTGCTTTAGATGCACCTAAGTATATGTCCTAAGCATTATAATGCTGTTTCTGTTAATTTTCCAACCCCAGCTACTAGCAATTTATCACCAACTAAATACCCTGTTGTAAAAAGTATTAAATGCAGATCTACTGAATAAAAGCACTGTTGAAATTTTTAATAAGTAAATAAAATATAAACAGTGGAAGCAAAAAATAACACCAACCTCATCCACATGCACACAAATAAATTCTGCCCTTCAAATATGTTGTTTCATTAATTGAAATCTTCCGCATACAAGAGCTCCCTTACTAGGAAAATGGATCTCTGAGGAAAAAATACAAATAGCAAACACCTGGAAATTTTCCAGCGGATCAAACCCTCAAAACCTGTCCTTCGATCTTGCTGATTGTCGGATCCTTCTCCCTTGCTGCCCCTTGTTCTCTTCCTCCAAAATCCACACACTTGGATGAATGTCCTTCTCCACCAAATCACTGACATCTCACTATCTCACTGTGTATTGTGCTCACTAAATGTGTCTTCTCCCTTAGCCTAGCGTTCCTTTTGTAATCCACAACCTAATCTTTGAAGTGATTGACTGACAGTTGAGATTAAATCTCAGCTCACTTGAGATCAATAGTTGAGATTCATCTAATTCACTAATGAAAATAACCTTTGCATTTCATTAGATTAACTCGCTTTTTCTTATAAAAGCAATTACTTTAATTATTCCTTTAATTAAAGTAATTTGCTAAGGTTAAAGGTCCTTGAATGACTTCCACATGTCTAGAAACTTGTGCAAAAGTACCTATTTGATGCTACTATCACCAAACACTCCCTCTTAGCAAGGAAGGTATTTCCTAAAGAGCCAATTGGAATTAGTTTTCCCTCCAATCCTGTCACAATGTCCCACCAATGTCCCATGCATCATTCTTCACCATGGTTTTCCTCCAAACCTCCTAGCTTGTTGCCTCTTCAATGACACTTCTCATCAACGCCATGTAGTTTGAAAACTTCTTCAAAGGCCTGCTCTCCTTAGATGTGCTCCTAGTTGCCTCAACAAGCTTTTGAGCACCCCACAATGTCTACTCAAACCTCTTGGCTCCTCTGGTAGAACTAAAAGGAGCTACTAACTCCTCCCCACCTAGAGGTTGACTCCATGAATTAGAAGTCTCTGCATGCTGCTCTCCTTTCGAAGCCTCCTAATCCTCATCCCTTGTCATTTCTAGTGGTAACTCATGAGACTTCCTACTTGCGAAATTCTCCTCGAACTTAACATCTCTACACACAATTGTCTTCTTCTATGCTAATATGAACACGCTGTAAGTTTTTGAGGTCTCACCATATTCGACAAATATCCCCTTCTCTCCCAAAGTAACTAGCTTTGTCCTCTTCTCCACAAACGCATGGATATAGACTAGACAACCAAAGATCCTCAAGTGTCCCATCTATTGATTTTTTGGGTAGCTACGGGAGGTATTGCCTAGCTACTCAAGTTGGCTCATTAAAAAGGGAATTAAATTAAATTAATTTTTCTTCAAGTCAGCCCAAATTGTTCGAGTCATCCCAACAAGGAGGCGTACCCTTTGGGCACCCTAATATCACTATAAAAGGGCACTATCCCTTCTTATTTCAAACATACAAGACACATTTATAAGATATCATCTTTTGCGAAGAAGAACAAGCCCAAGTGATCTGCAGATCAGCAAGAGAGGATGAGTTAGAGATTGTTTTGTGATTTTGTCATGGAGAAGAAGGCCAAATTACTCTTTTGAAGTTCTATCTACAGGACGAGATGAAGAAGCAAGCCATGAAGTGTTTTTGTTTTTTCTAGCAGAGTTAAAGGAAGGTGTTGACCGTGATTTGTAGTCTGTTTTGTTCAAAGCAGGAGAGTCAAAGCCCTAGAAGTGAGGTTGAGAGACTACTATATTCAAAGGAAGGCCGAAGTGCTAGAAGGGAGGCCGAGAGGCCTCAATTTATAAGCAGACAGGATCGAGGTATGAAGGTAGCCAGTTGAGACCTCAAAGAGGCCAACCAAGGCATAAAAGAAGGGGTCGCAAATGTCTGTGGCAAGGGTATAAGCCTAGAAGGGATAGAAAGGACCAAGAGGCCTCAAACCCTTGGAAGCAAGGCCAAGATGCCTCAAAAGGCCAGCGAAGCTGGATAGAGGTTGTTGATGATTATTTGGTAAAGGTTTGGTTTGACTAGTATCTCTGGCCTATTTTAGGCTAGAATCCTAGATTTGTTTGATTATTTGACCAAGTATTTTTGGGCAGCTTGATCAGACCAATTTGTTGTTGCAAAAGGTCAAGTTTCAGTTTGTTTGACCAAGTTTGACCATTGTTTTATTTTTGTTCTGGGTTGACCAAGTTTGACTTGTAAATATCAAATTGTACTTTTGTTGAATTGAACAAATTCTCCTAGAAAAGATTGTTGGGTTTTCTCTTGAGTTTGGGTTTCCCAAGGCAAAATTTTGGTGTCTACTATGCATGGCTGCTCTCTTGTGATCTTTATTGTTTCTGTTGCATTTAAAGTTGAATTTTCTGAGTGTAATTGCTTAATGATGTTCTAGGGTGTGCTAAAGTAATAACATATATCCTTGGAACTAATTATTAGACGCAGAAAATTGTGCTTGTCTAATTAGCACTAGAAAATCAACACTATCTCTGGCTTCTCAGGAGTCTCGTCCCCTAATACCCTATGACAACTCATGATTTGCACACATAAATTCATGTTACATGACTCTGCTAAAAGAAACATAAGCAGATTCTGCTCATATAGCATTGCCTTGGAAAAACTAATGATGGATCGATTCTCTCTCTGCAACCCCATTCTGTTGAGGGTTAAGAGATTGTCATCTCCCTCTTGATCCCTGCCTCCTTGCAAAAATCCTTGAAGTCACTAGACGTGTACTCAACCCCATTATCCGACCTCAAGACCTTGCATTTTCTTGCCTTTTTGGTTCACCACCTGGGCCTTGAAGTTTTGTAACTGACTAAAGACCTCATCCTTAGTCTTCTTGAAGAAGATCCATGTTTTCCTGGAACGATCATCAAGGAATATGACATAATATATCATTCCCTGCATTGATACCATTGACATCGGTCAACATATTTGAATGAATAAGATCCAAGATCCTCTTGGACCTACTCTCATTGTTCGAAAAGAAAATACTTGGCATTCTTGCCAAGTGTAAACCCTCTACACAGACCCTACTATTCAACGTTGAACTCTAAGGGACTAGTGACATTCGCCCTCAAGATTGGAAACACCTTGTAGTGTAAGTGCCCCATCCTCTTGTGGCACAACTCACACAAGTTATCATTGGCATGTACCAATACCTAAACAAGTTTTCCCTTCAACTTGTATAATATTCCCTCGTTAACCCCAATGGCCACTATTGTGTCCAGGCTACTATGCTCTGGATGAATGAACATCCGACCATTCTTGAGCACGACCTCATATAGTTTTTCCTCCATCACTAAGACTGAGAGTAAGTTCTTCAATCCTGATACAAAAAACACATCCTTAGTTTCAAGCATTCCTCCTAACTCCAGCTCGAACTTAATGGTTCCCTTTGCCTTCACCACATACTTGTTACTGTCACCAAGCTCCACATGAACCCCCAAGTCTTTCTCTGTCAAACTATTAAACAATTCTCATGTTTCTACCATATGGCATGATGCACCATTGTCCAAGTGCTACACACTCTTGGTTGTTGGAATTTCTAAGTCTAACTATTAGAAACCCTTCATGTACTTTCTGATTTATTCATGCCTACTTGTTTCGATTAATTAACAAGTTATTTACCATGTAAATATTGAAAATAAATACAAGTACATGCTCAACACATTACAGATCATCAACTGAAGGAAACAAAACAAGCACACAAGTGACACCATCGTTTTTGGACCAATGTCCCCGGAAAAACCCAATGCGGGAAAACCGGTGCAGCTATCTGAGGGTTTTAATTATTAAGCACTTTCAGAATATAATCTAGGTGCCAAAACCGACTCACCCAACAGAGAATAATCTCGACAATAGTACCTCTCAGTCGGAGATAGATGTTCTGGCTGAAACCCCGGATAAACACTCCGACAGCTCCCAACTGCAATCTGCCCCACGAAAACCCCAGTGTCTACCTCTAGGGACTGCGTCAGCCCTTTCTGGCCAAGCGTCACCCTAGCTCGCCTTGTGTCAGCCTCTGGAGGCACTGCATCATACCCTTAAAGCCTCTGCATCACCCACGCTGGCTCTCTGAGGCACTACGCAGCTCTCGGTTGCCTCTGCATGAGCCCTGGCTGGCTTTGCGTGAACCTCTGGCTAGTTTTGCGTCCCTCTCTCCTGGCTTCTGCACTAATCCTCCTGGTACCCTCTCTCCATCTTTGATTCTATATTCACTACTTCTCAGCTACAACTCTAATCACTCCTTCGATTTCCTCAGCAAGCCCTACCCCAGGAAATCGAATTCTTGATCAACTCGGTGTGTTCTCCAAGTGACCCTCAAGCCTCCTTTTATACTTTTCTCATTGACAAATCAACGGCCGAGATTAAGTCCCTAATCAACGGCTCAGATTAACTCTGGCTTGATTCATGACTTTTGGACCATTCTAACACAGTTTTATATTAATACACATTAATATTTTATTTTCTCTAAGTTTAGACTTGGGACTCCATTAAAAATATTAATTATTTTAATATCTTAAGGAATTTAGACTTCTGTGATCCATAACATTGTCTGGATAATCTTCGGCAAAATCACATAATCAATCTTTTGTCGACGCGTTTCAAACCAACCAGTGTGGTTCATCGTCAGGACAAGTTGAAGAACTGATCTGGCTTAGCTTGATTAAATAGAGTGTGCAGAGACTCCAACGGCTATATTGCAACGGCTAATTTTGACCTGAGGATCAAAGTCAAACCCTTGATTTTTATTAATAGAAGCATATAATTAATTATTATTAGTTAATTGAGTAATAAATTTATTGTTTAAATATAATAGTCATTATATCATCATATTTATTAAATAACCTATATTTATTATTATCCCCAAATTATTTAAATATAATTAAATAGTATTAAATTACTATTATTCTTAGAATTTAGTTACAATAGGTAAGTGTGTATTAATTTAATAATAATTGTTTAAATCAAAGGGTCCAAAGGAAACTAGATATATTGGTCATTAATAAATTATGGTGGACTAAATATAAAGGTCATTAATAAATTAAATCTTCAAATCACCTAAATTTATTATTATTTAAATATAATAAATAGTATTAAATTACTATTATTCGTATAATATAGTTACAATAGGTAACTAGATTAAATCATTTTTATTAATTAATTATAATAAGTTCATACAATCATTTATGTTTATTAAATAATCTATATTTACTTAATAATTTTAATCTTATAAATAGTATTTTAGTTAAAACATTATTATGTAAATACCATAATTAAAGTACATGTTTATCTAACTTAGTAATTTATATACAATCAATATTTACTGAAGTTTTATTACTTACAAGGACTTTTTTTAAACCTTGTAAGTAATAAAACTTCAGTAAATATTGATTGTATATAAATTACTAAGTTAGATAAACATGTACTTTAATTATGGTATTTACATAATAATGTTTTAACTAAAATACTATTTATAAGATTAAAATTATTAAGTAAATATAGATTATTTAATAAACATAAATGATTGTATGAACTTATTATAATTAATTAATAAAAATGATTTAATCTAGTTACCTATTGTAACTATATTATACGAATAATAGTAATTTAATACTATTTATTATATTTAAATAATAATAAATTTAGGTGATTTGAAGATTTAATTTATTAATGACCTTTATATTTAGTCCACCATAATTTATTAATGACCAATATATCTAGTTTCCTTTGGACCCTTTGATTTAAACAGTTATTATTAAATTAATACACACTTACCTATTGTAACTAAATTCTAAGAATAATAGTAATTTAATACTATTTAATTATATTTAAATAATTTGGGGATAATAATAAATATAGGTTATTTAATAAATATGATGATATAATGACCATTATATTTAAACAATAAATTTATTACTCAATTAACTAATAATAATTAATTATATGCTTCTATTAATAAAAATCAAGGGTTTGACTTTGATCCTCAGGTCAAAATTAGCCGTTGGAGTCTCTGCACACTCTATTTAATCAAGCTAAGCCAGATCAGTTCTTCAACTTGTCCTGACGATGAACCACACTGGTTGGTTCGAAACGCGTCGACAAAAGATTGATTATGTGATTTTGCCAAAGATTATCCAGACACTATTTTAATATCTCTCAAACTGTTTAGAATCTTCCCAAACCATTTCTGGGTATTCGAGATCTCATGTGCCTTAGCCTCTCCACCAAGTTTCGAGGCTAGAGCACAACCGATGCTACCCCAAATCAACATTGGTGATGGTGCTCGTCAATAGACAAGAGACTAATGAGAAGTCCTTCTTGAACTTCACTGCAAACTCATGAAGTTGTACCTCTATTGACATTCTTGTCTACTTGTTATCACGCAAATCTGCATCCACAAACCTGCATGACATTTTTAGAAAGCCAACCCTATCACAATTGAAAGTCTTTGCATTTGGACTGGTATTTCCCAATCTCGAGGGGATGTCCCTAGGTAATGCATGCTGTTATCAACTTAATCCTGCGTAAAACTTTGTGTTGATTAGCATGCAATAAAATTTCACTTTTGGTTTGCAAATGAGCAATCAAAAGTGAGTTAATCTTGGAATAAATTTTGAATGGCTGATATTAGATTTCTACATATAATAGCAACAATGAAACTAAAGAAGAAAGAAGAAACGCATGTGAGCTTTAAATGAAATAGATCCAAAACAAGTACACTCTAAGCGACCACCACACAGTATAAAAATTCATTCAGTGGCCTCCAATACATACAAAAAATTTGAATCAAACATAATTGAATAAAATCACAAATTACCCAATAAGTTGGTTGCACCATAATGAGTCCAAAATGATAGGTTGCCATGAGTTCCTTCGCTTGGGGTGTTGGTAGTGGTTTGAGAAACTAGAGCATGGAAAAGTGAGATATCTGTTGCTACCAAAGCATTGCTAGTTTTTCTTGAAACCCATAACCTAAACACTGAATATCTAAAGCAAAGCAACTGAAACTGAAACATTAACTTAAATCCAATATTATGTTGAGTTTCCTAAATTGCATGCACAATGGAAAAACTGAAGACAAACACACCATAAAAACAATACGCCAGAAATTTACCCAGGAAACCCCAACTCCGGGCAAATCCTGCAAACTTGTGTGTCCTTATTATCCTTCAGCAATTTACAATATTAAATAATGATTACAAAGAGGAGGGAAGACTTCCCTTTCTCTGCAGATCTCTCAACACAAACTATCTGTGCTCTGCTCCCTCTCGGCCTCACTGCTTGTGTGTTGTACGAAAATTGTACAAGTCTGTACAGCCTGAGTACAGCCCCTCTGCACTACTAAAATTGACATGGCTAAAGATGAACGCTGGCTAGAAGGTTCTATTGGAAATACTGAGAGCCAGGTGAATCAATATTTCACTTACAATTAGTTAATTTTAAAAAATTTAGAGCAAGAACAATAAAAAATTAATCAACAAATCATAAGAATAGTACACAACAAAGTTTTAGGTTGAAACCCTTCCAAGAGAAAAAGCACCGAACGCTTTTCTAATAATTTTTATGAGTACAAAATATGCTTCAGCTCCAACTGAAAAGGGAAGCCCCAACTCCCTAGCAGGCTAGCACTCAAGAAAAGAGTTCATTTTATCAGGAAGCTCCAACTCCTGAAAGGATGTCACTACACCCTGGTTTACCAGTTCCGACTGGAAGGACACTCGAATGCCCTGGTTTTATCAGCTACCACCGATAGGATGCTCCAACTTGCCCTAGCACCACCTTGCTACCCTGAAGTATTTTCAGGCTACAACCTGAAGGAGAATTCACTCTCCTACCTTGCACCACCGAACCAACCTGAATATGATAAAAACAACTGTGGGTTCCCGTACCAGGGATAATGACCCACTTACAAAGATATTCAATAAAACCCTGGCTACGAATCAGTACTTCAGATGTACAATGAAATACCAGACTTCTTCAAACCGTTGTCCAATGATGTGTCAATGCAACTAATCAACAAATTGTACCTCAGATCTGCTGATGTAGGTCTGCAAATGGATGTGCAATGATAGACCAACTTCAAAGTTGTTGGTGCATTGTACTGATGATCAATACAACCGTTAAGAGTGTTGTAGTAGAGATTGCCAATGACACCCTTTGCCTTCCTGAAGATGCCTTCCTTCTGCTGATGCTACCACTGTGGATTAAGGGAACTTTTTAAAACAGAGTGTAATGCCAATATGTCCTTACTGGAGTCTGTACTGAGTAAGCTTTTGTTGTGATCCAATTGCTGTGCGAAAATAGACAAAGGGTTGTTCAAAGAGCAGAGGTCTGCCACATCCACTTCTAATCAAAAATGCCAAAGATATTCCAATGCAAGTTACTATTCTGAACCTGGCTTATCAAAGGCTTCAATGAAGGATTAAAATGCCAGTGAAAGTTCTCAGAACCTTAATCCCAAAAGCTAACAAATTTGATCAATCTAAATCTCAATTTGCCTCAGATTCTCAGTATAACTCTATAGCTTGTCAAAATAGGTCAGAAAATAAACAAGCAGAACTTGAATAGGACACAAACATTTTGCTTCAGGGCTGTACTTATAATATCCTAACAAATCAGAGATTAATACTTCAGGTGAACCGAATTTTGACAGAGATAACCATGCCTTAAGGACCTCGAAAAAAGATCATCAAACTGCCACAAAATGTGTTTCTCAATAAACATGAAATTAAAGTCATACTATGAGGTTCGCATGGACTTCAACATAGGGTTTGGTTCAATAAAGCCCTAATACAGAGAGTTGAATTCTCATATAACGAAGTCTGCAATATTTAAAGGCTCACTCCAACCTTCAAGCTCAATCATCACACAATGAAGTCCTACCAGAGATGAATAAAAGCCCAATGAGACACCCTTGAAGGGCTGAACCAAAACTTCAGACTTACCTCAAATATGAAGGCCAAACAAGAGGCAGTTTAGTCTATTTCAAATATAAGTTGGGAGTTGTACAGAATCCCTTCCTTGCTAAGAGGGAGTGTTGAAAATGTAGCGATGGAAGGTCTTCTGGCTTGTGCTTTAGCTGGTGAAGACAATGAATTTGTCTCTCTAGCATCAGTGCAAGTTCATGAGATAGACTTCAGTTTTGATGAGTTGATTTCCAGTTTACTGGAATGGTCATCAAGTTTTCATGTGTATTGCTGGAGCTTCAGTTAAGTGGAGTATTCTTCAGTTAGGCTACAGGACGAGGTGGCAGTGTCAAGTTCAATTAGAGTTTAGTTAGAATGAATTAAGACTTCAGTTTTGATTGGAAAGAGAACGAGTTAAGAATTCAGTGTTGATTGGAGAGAGAACCAGTTGAGTTCTTGGTTAACTCGCAATCACAACTGATGGAAACTTGAGTAAACTGCTAATCGAACTTGGCCTCCTTACATGCTTCGAATTCTATCTATAAAGAGAAGGACGAAGGCAAAATGGAGATAATTTTCTTTGTGTGTGTGGAGTGTGCATTCTTAAGGAGCAAGTGTGGACAGATTTTGGAGCCACAAGTGCGCTAGGAAATAGGAGGCCACAAGTGGGCAAGGATTGTGGAGCAGGAATCAGAAATTCTAAGGGCAGGTCGAGACTATTTCTCAGTGGCAGATTATTGGTTGCAGTAGCAACATGAATTGTAATAGATCCAATTGCTCAAGAACAAACAATAAAATACCACAACAAAGCAATCAGGTTTTCCCTTTTGGGTTTCTTGGTTAACACAAACGTGTTAATATTGTGTCCAAGTGTTTTTATCTCTAGTGTATTTTTGTTGCTTAATAATTGTTAAGAAACTTTGTATCTTAGTGAAAGTAAATTTGGTTTCAGTTTCCAGTTGCCTTGTTTTCAGTTGTTTCATCTAAGTAGTTGCAGAGTTTTGAGAAATTTAACACTATGGAAAGAGATGATGAATTATAGGATGAGTGTGGGTCTATTGATACCCTGAACCTAATAGAAAGGATGGTCATAGCCAAAATATGAAGAGTGGCTTTACAAATGCCTAGTTCAATACAAATAGAATTAGGATTATGGCTATAGGTTGGATGTAGCCAAGATATAAAGGTAGTTGAGTATGTGTATCGATACCCAACTCAAAATAGGGTTGGCCCTATTCACAACATCCCCATTAAATCTCAACATAAGCCATATAGGAAAGATATAACCCCCATTAAACGCCATGTCTCCACAACCAACACAATTCCACAACCTAGTGAAGGTGGCATTTGCCAATAGCATAGGAGGGCGATCAATTAAAGCATGATGATTGACTAAAGGTTCAAAGAATGCCATTAATCATATCTAACCAAGAAGACACTAAAGGATCATCACCATAAAATGGAAGGAAAATGTCCACTCACATACACTAAAGAATCATTCTTAGAATCATCTACAAAGAATAGCCGGACAAATCCTATGAACCTATAAGTAGAATCCATAGTTTTAAAACTTGAAACTGATCTTTCAACCAACCCTTACCAAACCAGATTTCGAACCAAATTCAATGAATCGACATTAAAAAAACACAAAGCAATTAATTTTTAATCAAAAAAAATATTTTTAAGATTCCAAACCATTAGAGACAAAATATGCAAAGTTTGTTTATCTATATGCCATGTAAGGGTGAATATACCACAATGGCACCAAGTGCAATACATAACAGCAACAAAATACATAATCAATGAGGCTATAAATGGCCTCTACAATCCAAAAAGCGTGCTACTAGGCCATTGAGATACCTTACAAATCACTCACCAACATGATTACTCATCAAACTCATCACCACTACTAGAAATGGGATCATCAACAAGAGCTATATAAACATCATCTAACTCAAAGTATTCAAACGCCTCAGATTCCTTAACCTTATAATATGGTAGAAAAACATTAATGCACCTAACCAATGATTTTGATTTGAGTGAAGGATTCACCTCATAAACCTTATAATATGGTTAAAAAAAGCTTAACATGCCTAACTAATGATTTTAGTTTGAGTGAAGAGTAAATCTTTGTCAAGGCCATAGTGGAGTAGTTCAATAAACAATACCACCAACATCATAGTGTTGAGAAATCTAGGGCATGAATAGTTAAAATATTTCTCTACTTGATAATTGCTTGTGATATACTTTTACTTCTTAGCTTATAGTCTTTTCTTCGTTATGTTATTATTGTGTTCTTTTCATCAATACAATTACCAATATGCACAATAAAAGACAAGTGACACAGTATGTAGGCTTGTCAGCCAGGGCCAAAACCTCTCACCTCTTGAGAGGAAAACCCGATCAAAATTATTCTTCTAGATCTTCAATTTATGAGTACCAAGACCATGACAAAGACCCTTAACTCTAGTACCCTCCCAAGAACCTTGTCACTAATCTTCATGCTTTGCCTCTTCCCTTTCTCAACTTTCTTCTTCATCTCGAACTGCTCTCCTCGACTCCTTCTAGAGAAACTCGGTCTCTATCCTTCACACTGCTTCTTCTCGACTTCCTTTAGAGAAACTCAGTCTCTATGATCTCACTGGCTTCCTCTAGAGAATCTTGGTCTCTAGATCTCTATCTCTATCACCCAGAACAAGTACCCCAGAAGAACCCTTCCTTCGCTGACCCCAGAAGAATCCTTTCTTCGCTATCCCAGAAGAAACTCTTCCTTTGCTATCCCAGAAGAAACTTCTCCTTCACTTGCCCAAAAGAAACTCTCCTTCGTTGACCCCAAAGGAAACCTTCTTCGCTATCCCCAGAAGAATCTCTCCTTATGACTTCTTCGCACTTTTGTTTAGTAGCCTTTTTCTTCGCACTTCACCAAATGCTTGACGAGTTACTTGCCTTCAAGTGAGGCTGAGTGAGGCTACTTATACACATCAACTCATGACCCTTAGGCCGACATGATGACAAGTAGTGAGGCAGACATCTTCTAGCATGTTCTTCCATTGTTGCAAGCTGACTTGAAGAGGATAAGTGACAAGGTCTTGGAGGATACTTTACATAGACAAGTTTGACTCTATACAAAGTGTAACATGACTTCATTACATGACAATGACTCTATCATTTTATGACTAGATGACAAATAATTCCTAAAGACTCTCAATGGGAGTCTTGACTCAAAAATAAAATCTCTTTCTCATGAAACCCATGAAGCAAGCAATACAATAAATTTATTTTTCTTCTTTACATCACACTACATAAAATCATAATTACATGTCATTATGAAGACTGAACCTAGTTACACTTTTCAACACATAGGACAACAACAACCAATACCACCAACATCATGATACATAAAGGGCTTGGTGTTCTTGATTAAATGCCAATCCCATACCCTCATACATGATAGAATTCAATGAAAATGTTGCAATCCTACCAATCCTCAACCCCTGAAAATTGCCAAGTCTATTGAATGTTGAGTGGGATATGAAATTCTACTTTCAAGTTTCACCATATAAAGTTCGTTAAGGTTGGAAACACTCTCAAACATCCTGAAATAATTAATGGTAATATTAAAAAATTAACATTAACATTGATTGCTAGCATTGTGAGGGTTTATGAGTTAGGTTTTTTCATTAGGGTTTAGGTTTTAGGAGTTAGATTTTTTGTTTAGAGTTTAGGGTTTAGGAGTTAGGTTTTTACAGGGATACCAATTAGGAAAGGACCAACCAATTTGGACTAGTTCAAATGGTTCGTACCAGTTTGGTACCAAACTGATCCAACAATCTAGCATGGCAACAGACTTGACCCTTGGCCCTATCCAACTAGCCAATTTAACTAGTTCCGGTTTGAAACAGGCTAGTTTTTTAAACTATGGAAACTACATTAAACAAGGTGAGAAAGTACTTAGCTCCCTCATGGGAACAAGTGGTCATAGACCTAAAAATGTCACTATGAACCAACTCCAATGCATGAGAGGTGGGTGGGCCTTGCATCCCAATAAAGCTAAGCATCCTTTGGAAAACCACCAACCTTCAAAACATAAAGAATTTCTCCAAATGTGGTAAACTCAATAAGGAAATCATCACATTTTGGAACAAGCAAGAACCAATAGGAAAAATGGAACGCCAATGTGAATTATAACAAGAGTCCTTTGAATTCAACAACAATGTAAAATAAGTCTCTATAGAAGGTACATCAACTACAAAAAATCCACTACAAATGGTTGAGAATCATCTATATAAGAATCGTCCAAAATAGTTAGTGGAAATGATCTTAGTGTACAATGATGGAAACTCCATCAAAGATAGCATATGTACTAAAAGCAACATATAAATAATACACCAAATTATGGACCCATATAGTTTATTCAAAAAACCTAAAATGCAATAACAATGAAGTCGTACCTTGATTAAGGACTCGGCACAATAGATCAAACTTATACCTGGAGCACATGGCTATATGAGCACTATAAACTATGTCAACGATATCATCTAGAAGATCCCTTTTGCAAATAGTGGCTCCTACAAGTTCTTCAATCCCCTTAAAACAAGCCAAGAAATACTTGAAGGCACAATTGTTTATGTGACAAAGATTACCTATAGAGTTCTTTTATATGAAAGCCTCATTTATGCTCCATCCTTTTGCCACACTCTTATCAAAGTTTTGTTTCTAATCCATCATTTTGCCACACTCTTATCAAAGCTTTGTTTCGCATCCATCCTTTGGCCACACTCTTATCATAGCTTCGTTTTTTTATCCCAACGTTTAGCCATGTTACCCACCAAATGTGGGTATCCCATAGGAGAGAATTTTCTCCTCATTTGACATCTAGCCAACAACCCTATGATAGTCTCCAATAGAATTAAGCTAGAGTTCTACACATGTTGCTCCAACCAATGCTCTCACTCATCTAGCATTCTTCTTGAAGGAGGGCGAGTCATTTATTAACATGTACTTTAACCATTTTAGCAATAATTTGTTTTCATTTAATGTTATGGTCATGTTAATATGAATCATGGGGCAAATTGGATGATTGACTACTCCTGATTGTATCCTTGTATTCCACACTTCACTTGGGAGGTTAGCCTATGACTCTGATCTAGTAGGACCTCCTTTAAGGCCTTGTGTTTTAGGAAGGGCACTACTTGGGGGGGCATTGATTGATATAGTGTGTCCAAGGTAATTCATACATACCACTTTCCATCCTTCTTGGTTATTCACCTCCAATATTTAGGTCGATGAATATCGATAATTGGGATCGGGGCGTAGAACTTGGCTTGGGGGTTGATGAATCTGAAAGAACAATAAAAGCATATAAAGCACAATAGAAAGAAAATGTAAAATGCAAAAGATCAATGGGACTTATTTAACACATGCGAAAAAGCCTAGTAGAAGCTCTACCCCCCTCATTAGCCATAAGTTTGTTCCTCAAGCATTTAAAGCTTCATCTAAAATGAAGGAACTCTTGAATGTCCAGACCCCGACGAGCAAGAAGCTACTACATCTTTAAAGGGTATTGGAAAAGCACAAACTAGGCTTGGTCTCCCAAGCTATGCAACAAAGAAAGATAAATCATTAAAACAAAAGGTGCACTAGAGGGGTGGAAAAACCAAGACAAGGAAATGGGTAACTCATGCCTCCATGATTGTTCCTTCCATACATCATTATACTCAAGAGCTTTGGACCTCCATTAGTTGGTCTCATGGCTATGGCATCTTCCTTGAAGTCTTCCCCATTCCATGACCACCTTATCACATACACCTATGGATTAATGGGTCTACCTAACACCTCAACAAACTACAAGTATACTCGGAATGCCAAACTTAAATGTAGAACCTCAACAAACTCAAAGCATACTTTGTTGTAAACAAAAAAACCTTGCTCACTCTGGTTCATTTGTCTCATCGCTAGAAGTTCACCCATTCTTCAATGAACTCGAAGTACAATTGGCTACAAATAAAAAAAATCCTTGCTCTTGTTCATTCCATCATGACACTAGCAGCTAACTCATTCTTCAACAAACGTATACTCAACTACAAAGAAAGAAAAGCCTCGCTCACTTCGGTTCATTCTGCCATGGGACTGACAGCTAACTCATTCTTCAACTCCAATCTGGCTAACCGTCCATCATGCTTCTTGGCTCAAGATCAGATCATCGTTGAGTTGCTTCAACATTTTTTCTTTATCATTTCATGGTGCATTGAATAGAGTGGATGGACCAATCTTATGGAACTCATCTTGGCATAAAGCCCAAGTGCACAAGCTATAACTTACAACCACACATAGTATCAGGAGGTACACTACTCGTTTATCTATTGAGGTATCAATTTCAAGCAAGGAATCCTTTGTCATTCAATGTCACCCAATTATTTTGTAAAATTTATGTGTAATTATTTCTAACTTTATGTTAAATTTTATATATATATATATATATATATAGATAGATAGATATATATATATAGATATATATAGATATTGAAAAACTATTTTGCTCATCTATACACCATGTAAATGTGAATATATCAAAATGGCACCGAGTGCAATGCATATCAACAACAAAATGCATAATCAGTGAGACTCTAAATGGCCTCTAAAACCTTGCTACAAGCTATGTCATGAGGTTTAGGTTCAAGTTCGAATTTGACAACAATTCGGTTTGATTTGAATTCAATTTTTTCGATAAGGTTCGTTTGGGGTTCATCATTAGGTTCAAATACACAAAACAAAAACATACATATGAACTTAAAAAACTAGTTGTTCAAAATATATATATATATAGATAGATAGATAATTTGACAACGATTAGGTTTGATTGGAATTCGAATTTTTTCGATAAGGTTCGGTTGAGGTTGGTCATTAGGTTCAAATACACACACACAACAAAAAAAGAAATTCAAATAAACACACATATGAACTTAAAAAAATAGTTTTTCAATATATATATATATATATAATCAAACCTAATCATTGTCAAATTCGAACTCGAATCTAAACCTCATGACATGGCTTGTAGCAAGGTTTTAGAGGCTCACTAATTATGCATTTTGTGGTTGATATGTATTGCACTCCATGCCATTTTGATATATTCACCTTTACATGGTATATAGATGAACAAACTTTGCATATTTCATCTCTAATGGTTTGGAATTTAAAATTTATTTTTTCATTAAAAATTAATTATTTTTTGTATTTTTAAAAAACCAGTTCTAGCTCAATCCAAGTCGATCTAAGTCTAAGTCAAAAGCCATTTTGACAGGTGGTTAGTTTGAAGACCAGTTCCAAGTTTTAAAACTATGTGACACACTAGCTTGATAATGTATAAATAAAAAGCCCTCTAGTGTGAAATGGACTCAAGAAAAGAGGGACACCCCTCACACATGCTAGACATCAACAATACAATGTAGTACAAACTCCATGTAGTGTCATGAAAACATGTGGACACACCATGACGTTGTGGTGACCATGTTGTCACTAGTCCAAAGGCAATGTACACGAACTCTGATGCATAGCACACCTCAACCTACAATGATAAGTCAAACTTCAAACAAAATGTAGAGTACCAAAACATAGATATTTCAGGTTAGAAAAAATAGCATAATATAATCTTACAACCTTGCCTAAGTAATTCATGGTGGTAAAACCTCATCCCCTTTACATGTGTCTTCGAGGTTGGACATAAGGTATCTTCCTAAGATTATTGGTTAGGATTAGGTAAGAGTGATAAAATTTGTGGAAGGAGACTAGAAAAAACTTATAAAATAATCCTCAAAGTCATGAAGTGAAGTACTAACTCTGTCTTTGGCCCAAGTAGTAATTTTTCAACTAAGAATCTTCATTTAAATCATTACAAACCTTTGAGAAGGGGTCTCCTTTTTATTCAACATTTCACTACTACAACATCTTTTCTTCACCCTTTTATTGTTTTTCATCAATTTTTTAAGTCATTTTTCCTTTGATAGGCAATCAGCTCTATGACTTTAGGTGGGCCTTTTAATGAAGTAGTAACAATTTTTCTTTCATTTTATTTTCTCTTTACCTCTTGGCCTATTATTTTGGCTTCACTCGACTAATGTTGACATATGTAACTAGGTCCAGTCTTCATAATGACATATGTAATCATGATTTTATGTATTTGATGAAGAGAAAAATAAAATTATTATTGTCATTCTTGAGGCATGGGTTTCATGCTCAAGGGAAATTCATTTATAGGTAAAGCACCCATTGAGTGCTTCTAAGGATTGTCATTGAGTCTACAAGTCAATTGAGTCATTGTCATGTATGGAAGACCAATTTGGGCATATGTTAAATATTATAAAAGAAATAATTATTTGAGTCAAAATTAGAGTCAAAGACCCTCCAAGACCTCGTCAACATGCAAGCAACAAGTCGGCCTATCAAATAGTGAATTCGGCCTCCTAAAGATGACATGTCAGCCTAATGAGGCTCTCTAGAAGCCTATATATAAGAGGGAAATCAACCACATTTGGATATCATCCAAGTAGGTCACAAAAAGTTTGCTCAAGTAAAGAGAAGGAGATCTAATTCAACGAAGAAGAAGAAGAAGATTCTAAAGAAGAGTAATTCGATTTTGGGAACTGTTTTTGGGCCATTCTCACACATGCGAAGGAGAACTAGAACACATTAAGTTGCAGTAAGTTCAGATTGCAGTTGTCAAATAGAGCAGAGTCTTAGGTCAAAGGAAGTCTCCCTTGCAAGCCGAATTGATAAGGAAAAGAAGTCATCTCAAGCGAAGGAAAGATAAGGACAAATTCACCATAAAATCTCACACATGCCATCTAGGGTTTCTGCAGCAGGGGCCGAGAATTGCAAGTCGAAATTGCAGCCCAAGGTTGCAGATCCGAAGACTAGGTCGAAGGAAATATTGTAGCTGCTACAAGGCAAGGTTGACTTGGTTTGACTTTGCTAGAAGAGGAAAAAGGTTGACTTGGTCTTGGAGGTGCCTTGGTCAAGGGTCAAGGTCTTCGTCACTTGAAGTTCTATAAGAATATAAAAATTCTTGTGGGTTTTCCTCTCAAGAGGAGACTTTTTGGCCTTGCCTGATAGCCTATATCTTGTGTCCCCTTGTCTCATTATTCTTTATTATTTGGTGGTTGTTTGATGATAAGAAGTCTAATTAAAATCAAGTAAAAGAAGAAGCTATTCAAGTTAAGTAAAAATTTGTCACAAGCAGTTATAAAAGAAAGAGAAGACGATGGAAGGCGGGAGCTTTGAAACCCTAACAATGGTGCGAGGGCGATGTTGGTTATGGGAAGGCAACAATGGTTGTTGGGAGGTCGTACACACCACAGATGGCGACGCACGGAGGTAACTGTCAGGGCAGGGAGGGCAGCTAGAGGGTAGTTGTCACGAGGACAGGTCGCATTAGGAATGGTGAGAAAGGGAAATGAGGGTATAGGGACAAAGGAGGATGGAGGCAGGGTTTTTTTCATTTTGTTTTTGTTAACCGTTGCACTGCCGACAGTAAGAGACTGCACACGCCCGCAGAAGGCGAAATTGCATACCGGGTTCCGGGAACAACAAGAGAAACCATGGTCAACCAATGAGACTCTTTTAATCTAGATCCCAAACCTGGGGGAATTCTGTCGGTGTGGGGATTGGAAGTCACAAACTAGAACATAGAGAAGTATATTTGTCCAATTGGACCAACAGGCGAGAAGAGGCGAGGCTCAGGGGAGGGATGGAGACAAGGAAGAACATTAGGGCTACTAGAGGAAAGCCTATGCATGTCTAAACTAGAGAGTTGTGCAACAAACAGGGAGCCAGAAGGGAGGCAGGAGGATTTAGTATTCGTTGACAAGTTGCACAACAGGAGAAGCGGTCGGTTTCCAAGTAAGTAACTTGCTCTCTAGTCCACTCAAATATTTTTTCTCGGGAGGACTAAAAAAGATTGTTATCAGTTGTGGGTTTAAGGGGTAGGAGGGGTTGAAATCCTTGTGGAAGATTTGCGACCAGCAGAAGGCGTAAGAGGGAAACAACTGGACAGTGTTGTCGCATACAGAATCCCTCTGCAATTGCAAAGAGGGGAAGCTTTCAGCCAAGAAGGGAGTCCATTCTCGGAGTTTCCACGGGAAAATGGACGAGGGGAGGCCCTGAGCGGTTTTTGGAAGACTTTAGAGGCTAGGGGGGGAACCTGTGATCAACAAGGTGTTTTTCTTGCTCCTCCCTTATCAACGGACCGGGAAGGGTTTACTCAGGCAGAGGGTTTTTCAGAAGCGGGGAAGATACCACCTCCGGTGGGAGAGGAAGGACAGGCAGGGGAAGGAGGTCTAAACAATCTTAGGAACATTTGATCGGAGGGGCAATCACAGCCACTCCAGGCAATAGATATCAATGCGGAGGAGAACTTACCAGGGTTTGGGGAAGGGGGGAGGCACTAGAAGACAGAGGAGAAGCGGAAGAAAAATAAGCTAATAAGGAAAAAAGAGAGAACCCCAAATCTGGTCTTAGGAGTTGATCTTCAGATCGACGAAGCTATGGAAGCGGCGGGAAAATGTATTCAGCAAACTACATATAGAAATGGACTGCTAAATGTTGGCAAGAGGCACCAGACAAATCTTATGAGGTATCAACCCTAGCTAGGGGTTGGTTCATGATCAAATTTTCTAAAAGGGAAACCCTAGAATGGGTACTAGAAAGAAATTGGAGCTTTGGGAAAAGTCCAATCCTATTTAAAAGGTGGAATCCCTTATTTGATGCTCAAAGAGAGAAGGTGGACGAAATCCTGGTATGGGTAAGACTTCCAGGACTACCACCTCAACTCTGGGTGGAGTCGGTTTTCTGGGAAATCGGGAATAACTTGGGACATTTCTTGGAAGCCAACATGTCATTTTTGCACATTGGGGATAAAGGACTAGCTAGAATACTGGTAATTTTAAACCCTAGGGAAGGGTTGGTAGAGGAAATCAACCTCAAGTATAAGGATTTCTCCTATACTCAGATGATCGATTATGAAAAGTTTTCATTTCGATGCCATCGATGTCACAAATATGGACACCTTGCAAGAGAATGCCCTATGGGCTTCAAAAGAAGAAGGAAGAGAAAGGAGGGGGGAACAACAGAAAATCAAGTGGAGGAGGAAAAGAGGAAGGGAAATCCTAAAGCGAAGGGGGAAAGGATGGAAGAGGATAAGATGCAGTTGGATGCAGATGAAGCAGAGGATATGCAGATTGAGGAGAGACCTGTCCAGGAGCAAGAGCTTCAGGGGGAGACAGCTCGGGCAGAGGCAATGGAAGGAGAAGGAGTGGTTTCTGCAAATCAGTCGGAGGGTACGGTTCTGGAACCTATCCCTTCTTTTAATTCATCCTTGTTGTCTATTCTCAATTCTTTATCAAAGCCTAGTCCTTCCAAACTGCTGAACTTAGAAAATCTCCATGTTAAAAATGTAAACGAAACCTTGGATAGCATTATTACTTCTATCCCTGAGATTCTTCTGAACCGAAGTCCTGGGTCAAGTATTGAGACTCCTAGTCTTCCCTGTGCCCTTTCAGAGAAGCCCCATTATAACCTCAGGCCTTGAGAAAAGAAAATTATCCCTTGGGAAGCAGTGGGGGGATTGGGGATTCAACCAATATCGGTTGGACCTCGAAAATCCAAAGGAAGGAAGACAAACATTTCAAAGGCTCAGTTAAGAGCAAAGATTGACATTATCGATGGGAAACAACTATCTATTTCAAGGGTGCTTAGAGCAGCGCAAAACCCCTCCCTCGGTCTCAAATGATCATTATGTCCTTTAACTGTAGAGGGTTTGCTAGTGCTCCTAAAAAACTAGCCTTGAAGGCCCTTATAAATTCCTATAACCCTGATGTGCTATTGTTGCAAGAAACCCTAGGATCTGGTGAGGAGATTAGTAGGGCCTTACATAAAATGTTGCCTGGGTGGGCCTTTCAGTCACTGGATGCTAAAGGCAGATCCGGGGGTTGGCTATAGGAGTGAAAGAAGGAAGGTTGAAGGTCCTTTCCACCTAGGGACTTGAACAAGCTTTGGGTGTAGAGGTTTACTCACTAGAGCTCTGCACCAATCTTTTAATTCTAAACATATATGGGCCCTGTCAAGACAGGGCGATTTACTGGAACAACTTGTTCTCAAAATCTTTCATGGAGAATCTGAACTTGGTAATAGGGGGGGATTTGAATTCTCGCTGGGTCTTTCAGAAACCTGGGGACCATCAGCTCATGTCGACCCTCTGACAGACTTCTTCATGAACAAGATCAGTTCGAGGAAACTGATGGACATCAACCTAATCAAGCCCAGGCCAACATGGAGGAATAGGAGAATAGGGGAAACAAGGGTTACTAAGACGCTGGATCAGTTCCTCCTCAGAGAAGAAGTGATAGCTAGGCTTCCGGTCTTTAGACATTGGGTGGGGGAAGGAGAAGACTCAAACCATCTTCCCATACTGCTAGAAATGAAAGGCCCTAACAAAAAGCCTGGTTCCTGTTTAAGTTCAATCCGTCATGGCTTAAAGATGAATCTTACAACAATATATTCAAAACCACTTGGAGGTCAGGAGCTGATGATCAGGGCAGGGATAAAGCTTTTTTGTTCATGGAGAATTTGAAACGTATGAAAAAGGCAACTATTGAATGGGCCAAAATTAAGAAAGACAAGGAAGAAGTAGAACTAAAGCAGATAGGAGAGGAATTAGATTTGTTGGAGAGCCCGGAAGAGGACGGATATGAAACAAAAGCGAAGAGGGACAGGATCAAGCAACTGGAATCCAATCGAAGAAATATACTCACAATCAGGGAAGAGCAGTGGAGACTAAAAAGCAGAGCAATTTGGTTGACAGTCAGGGATGAAAATTCAAAAAATTCCAAAACTATGCAAAAGGTTGGAAAAATATAAACACAATCTAGAGTTTAAAATCGGAGGAAGGCAACCTGGCCAAGTCTTTTGAGGAACTGTCCCTCCTCAGAAGGAACCACTTTAAAAAGCTATTCAAAGCCCCAGTTGAGGTGTCTATCGTTGAGGTGATTAGGACGGCTCAAAACTTCCCAAGGTATATGGAGGAGGATAATGAAATCATCATGGGGGAAGTGACAAAAGGGGAAGTCGAAGGAATCTTAAGGTCGATGCAAAAGGATAAGAGCCCAGGTCCAGACGGATGGACTATGGAGTTTTTTCAACATTTCTTTGAGTCTATTGGGAATGAACTTACAGGGGTCGTTGAAGAATCTCGGGTGAAAGGGTCGATATATGAACCTTTCAATGCCACATTTATAGCCCTAATCCCGAAGGAGGACCCTTTGTCTTTTAAGGACTTTAGACCGATATCACTATGTAACTGCATTTACAAAATTATTGCAAAAGTAATCGCAGTCAAATTGAAACCTATTCTCTCAAGGAACATATCAAAAGAGCAATTTGGGTTCCTGGATGGAAGGCAGATCCATGAAGCAGTGGGGGTGGCGCAAGAGACTTTACATAGCATAAAAAAGAGCCGGAGGAAAGGAGTTATTGTCAAAATAGACCTCTCCAAATCATATGACCGTATTAGCTGGTTGTACATTCGAATGCTATTGACTCACCTAGGTTTCAACATTGGGTTCATAAACTGGGTTATGGGATGTATGACAAATATCTTTTTTGCAGTCCTGATCAATGGGGTGGCCACATCTTTTTCTCAGAGCTAGAGGGGCCTTCATCAAGGATGCCCCCTCTCCCCACTACTCTTTCTCCTAGCAGCAAAGGGACTCAGTCAAATGATCCTTGAAGCAAGGAGAAGAGGCGATATTAAGGGCATTGAAGTGGTTGTCAACCTGCATATATCCCATTTGTTGTTTGTTGATGACATACTTCTCTTCAGTAATGGAAGCAGGAGTGAAACTCATCAGCTAAAATCAATCCTAGATTTGTTTCTAAAAGCTATTGGCATGTGTATCAATACACAAAAATCCTCCTTGATACTTGAAGGTTTCTCAAGGGCTGAGACTAGAAGGATAGCAAAGGATCTCCCCTATGAGGAAAAGAAGATGTTAGACAGCTTCAAATATCTGGGGTTCCACTTAAAGCCTGACTGGTACAGAAACCAAGATTGGTATTGGTCAAGGTTGCACGAAACGGGTAAACGGATACGAGTTTCCGAAACGGGAAGCGATACGAAACGCGACCTCCCCAAATTTTGGAAACGGGGAAACGCGAATATATATATATATATATTAGGACATTTAAGAAATATATGCAATCATAAAGCATATATGATATATTCTAATTTATTAAATTATGATAAAATTGTCAATTGTCTATGCATAAACTATAAGTATCTAAATTTGCATCACATTTACTCATGAATAATCACATAATGAAAATAGAAATATCCAAAATTAGCTGCAAGAAATTTCTAATTTCTTGTCTCGTGCTTGATTGGGAGTCTCCTACATAGTCGAACGACCTTAATGCTCTTGATTAAATACAAGTTTCATACCGTAGTACCCTATATTCTCTTGATTATTGGGAGTCTCCCTTGCATAGAGGGCTTGGTTCTCTTGATTAAATACAAGTTCCATACCCTAATACATGATAAAATCCAATGGAAACATTGCAATCCCCCCAATCCTGAAAAACAGATAAGTCTGTTGGATTTTGAGTGAGATCTAAAATTCTACTTTCTCCATATGAAATCCAATGAGGGCGAAACCACTCTCAAACATCCTGAGTCATTTCATGGTAATGTTAAAAATTTAAGTAAAAGGATGAAAATGAAAAATAAAGGAGAATATCACTTTTACTTTAAGAATTTAACAGTACCATGAACTGCATATCAACACTAGGGCAAAATTTCACTTTTATAACTTTAGACAGGCATCTGGAAGCAACTAGAAGTCACTAGGCTAACGTAAGAATAGATTAGAAAACAAAAAAAAAAACACCAGTAAATGTTGAAACGTGGGTCGTACAGCTCTGAAACGCATTTCAGGCCATACTGGCCAAGTTTCAGTTTCATGAGACGTGGCAGTACGGCCTGAAACGCGTTTCAGGGCCGTACCAAATGCGTTTCAGCATTTCGTATCCATTTCCATATGGAAATGCCCTTCTGCCCCACGTTTCCTGCAACATAGGTATTGGTTGGTTGTGAAAATCAAGAACAGGATAAAGCACTGGAGTTATAAATGGTTGTCGAGAGCGGGAAGGCTAGTTTTGATCAAATCAGTCATCATGGCAATCCCTATCTACTGGTTGGCACTAACATGGGTGCCCAAAGGAATTCTTGCAAGGGTAAGGAAACTCTGCAGCAGATTCTTGTGGGTTGGCTCAAAAGAGGACTTTGTCCTCCCATGGGTGGCTTGGGAGAAAGTGGCTAGACCGAAGGAATGGGGGTATAAAAGACCTCACAGCTTTCGCCCCATCTCTAGCAGCAAAACTGGGATGGAGGCTTTTATCAATGGAAAATCTATGGACGATGGTGGTCAAAAGGAAATACATTGATCCAATCCCAATTGATGAGTGGATCAAAAAGTCAGACAAGAGAAACTCCCAAGCATCTGTGGTGTGGAAAGCAACACTGGACTCGATCAAGATAATCGAACAAGGCCTCTCCTGGCAGGTGGGGAACGGAGAGCAAGTAAGGGTGGGGAAGGACCCATGGGTGGGCTGTAACGAAGGAAATTCCCTCTCTCCAAAAATCATCAACCATTTGAAAGCAAGAGGGGTATATAACTTGAGTCAAATAGAGAATATTGGACATTTGACAATCTGGCATCAAGCATGGTTATCGGGGGGGGATCTAAATCTCGATCCCCAATGGGAGGAGGAATGGCAACATTTTACTAAGGAACTTCAGAGGTCGAATGTACGACTCAAGAACTGTCCAAACACCCTGAGATGGGTTCATGCTCCCATAGGCAGATACTCCCCGAAGTATGGTTACAACTATCTCATGTCCAAGAAGGGATGGGCTAACCTAGAGTGGTGGGAAAAATCTATCTGGAATTGTGTTGAAAATATCGGTATCGGCAAGATATCAGTTAGGGTCTAGAAAACATCTTATCGGCAATATCGGCAAAAATATCGGGAAAATATCGACAAATATCAGCAAGCATAAAAAACGCATAATACATTCATTTTTTTTCAGATTTTTAAACATATAAAGCAATAACAACATGAAATAAACACATTGGCACATAAACATGAAGAAAGCACTGATATATATCATGTCAAATAGAAATGATACATCAAAGGCGATACCAAATCCCGCTGATCCCTGATAATTGTCCATTCAAGGACTCAAATGTGGAGAACCAATACAAAATAACATCACATATATAAAAGTATCTCATCATCATGAGTTATATGTAGCATAACAAATAAAACTAGCAGCTATCTATCTAAAATCACTGCCCTCTCCCCCTTTTACGGAAAAACATGATGGGTTGTTTGCCAGGCCTGCCCCTAGTAGTAGAAGGCCCTGGCCCTAGCTCTACACCTAATGTCAAATAATGAGTGCTAGGTATGGAGTTGTGCTCTCCTATATCTATAGCAGATGGTGTTGATGTTGATGCTCCCATAGTGTCCTCCTCCTCCTCCTCCTCCTCCAAGTGCTACTCCTCCTCCGAGTCCTCCGAGTCCTCCTCCTCTTGTTGCCCCTGTTCTAATGGATCATCTGGCTCTAACCATGAAGGTGACTCCTCCAAGATGGGCTCCTCAGACTTCACCCTCCACTGAGACAATACATCAATATTGTCTAAGGAAATGGCATCTGGATCCATTGGTGCTTCTATTTGCCTCACTCGAAGTCGGATGTTGTAATGCTCATACACTAAATCATTGAGGCGTGCGAACTCCAACCTGTAAGAGTGTCAAAAAAACTAATGAGTCTTGACTCTTGACTCTTGACACTTGAAGGTCATAAATTAAAAATTACAGTAAGTGTAATTTCTCAACTGAAGGTTGGAGCTCAAAGTTATACCTGTTGCGCTTTTTTGCGAGTATTTTCTCAAATACACTCCAATTACGCTCACACCCTGAAGAGCTACATGTTTGACTCAAGATTCTTCTAGCCAATTTCTGCAAATTTGGTGTCCTTGCACCATAGCTTCGCCACCAAATATCTACAACAAAATAAAGAAATAAAAAATTCAAAAACTTAAAACATAATTAAACTTTCAAATAAAAGTTACATAATTGAATTTAAAAAAATAGAATTATAAGTAAGGAAATTCTAAATTGGAAATTCTAATTTCTAATGAGTGATGACTTGTCACTTACGTGGCATGAAGAGGGTCCTTTCCCTAATAGCATCATCAAAGCCAAATAGGCCAACACAATCCCAATAAAACTGTATCTCGCGATTGATTTTGCTACGAAGCTCAGGATCAAGTACCATCCTATGAATACAGGAATGGAGCCCTTCCATCACCTTGCCATCAAAATCAAAGACGCATTTGTATGAAAATGCGGGGTTGAGGAAGAGTGTTGCTGCATGAATGGGTCGATGAAGCAGCCCTGTCCACCGACTATCAATCACACCCCATAACATCATATGCCTATCAAGGCCAGCAGAACCCTTGACTGCATAATAAGAACGAATGGCCTCCTTGGTCCTATCCATGGCCTCATACAAATAAGCCATTGCAGGCTTCTCCCCATCTACCAATCTGAGAACCTTTACTAGAGGTTCACTAACTGAGCATGCTTCTTCTACTCCACGCCAAAATGTCTCAGAGTACACCATTTTTGCAATGGCTTTCCCATCCTGTCTCCTGCTGTATCTACAATTACGCCAATCATCAGACAAACATTTTCGTCAACTCGAATTGACATCGAAGCAAAGACTGAAGAGTAATAAAGTTTGTGGCAAAATGTGTGATCGCAGGACGCCGCAACTCCTTGTTTCTAGTGAACTTCCTCATGAGGCTAAGAACATAAGCATGGTTATAGATAAACTTGGGGGCGCTCCTAGCCATATCAACCGCCTCCTTGATGAAGGAGAGTTTCCCCATATCCTCAAGCAACAAATCGAGACAATGTGTTGCACACGAAGTCCAGAACAATGTGCGATGCCTCTCTATAAGCATCTTGCGAGCAGACACATAATTAGCTGTATTGTCTGTTATGACTTGCACCACATTCTGCACACCAATGTCTCAAATGAACCCATCTAACAACTCACATATCGTTGCTGCATCTTTGATATGTTCTGATGCATCCACTCATTTAATAAACGTGGTACCTTTAGGACAATGTACCAAGAAATTTAGAAGGGTCCTACCCTTCTTATCTGTCCAACCATCAGACATCATTGTGCATCCAGTAACTTCCCATGTTTTTTTCAACTCCGCCAATCTAGAGTTGATGTCCTGCTTTTCTACTTGAAGAATTGGCCCCCGCAACTCCTTATATGTAGCACTTTTGTACCCTGGGCCCACAACAGCAATAGCATCACACATTGGCTGCCAAAATGGATTGGTTTTGGTGATGCTGAGAGGTAAGTCGCTCCAAAAAAGACACCTCCCCATGACTCTATCTGCTTCTTGCTTCTCCTTTTTTTTAACAAGTGAATTTATGTCAGGTTGTGATCCATGTCCTGTTTGTGGAACAAAAAATGATGACCTTGCACTAGCAGTAGCAGGTGATACTATGAAGCCCCTCCCACTACCCTCAGCATCAAAATCAGGAGGAGATATCCCTAAAGATCTACCTGCACGTTCAACCTTGTTTCTTTCTGTCTTTTTCATCAATTGCCTCAAGAGCTTTTTGTATAAGCTCCAGACTAGAAACTATAAAATCTCAACATCATGTCTAGTGAGTCTAGCCAGATGGTATTTCAATCGTGTAACCCCTTCTGTCATCCTAGTCCCACACAATTTGCATGTAAGATATGCCCGATTTGTCCCACCATCAGGCTCCCCATACTCCCAAAATGGGTCCAAGGCTTTTGGCATATTTGAATTTTGTAGTGAGCTAACTCAAACCTAGGGCACCAAAAAAGAAAAATTGGAATTAATAAGTAATAACCACATCATTTTACAAAATAATTTTTTTGCTACATTATTTGTAATGTGAATTCAATGAAAAACCATAAATGACAATAAGAGGGTGCATTCGAAAGTTTTAAAAACAAAATGGAGTTTGCTCTCCAAATATGGAGAAAACCCTTGCATTTGCTCATGGGCATGAAAATCATAGCAAATGGAAAAAAAACAAGCAAAATGATTGTAGGCAAATAGGCAAGCAAGAAAAATCCTAAAACTATCAAAAAATTCATTAACATAGGGGTTTATTTAAACATACCTGTTAATGGAAGAAATGAAATTGTTTCACTGTTCTTCAATCTTAGATCAACACAGTGTTGCGGGGGAGCGCCCCCCCCCCCCTCGAACCCGCTCCCGAAGCGCGCTCCGGGCCGGAGCGGCTCGGGAGCGCGCTCCCTTAAAAAAATTTACGCTCCCTGCTCTGATAGGGAGCGTTTCAGGGAGCGATCGCTCCCGAGCTCCTGGAGCGCTTTTTAATGCCCGAGAGCGATCGGGGAGCGATCGCTCCCTGATCGCTCCCGGGCATTAAAAAACGCTCCGGGAGCGATTTTTAACTGGCCGGGAGCGGTTCGGCGGAAAAAAATTCCGCCGGACCCGAAAAATCAAAAAAATTTAACTAATTTTTTTTTGTTTATAAGCCCAATGGGCCAAAAAAAACTCATTTCAACTTCATTGAGCTTGAAATTGAGAGCTGAGCAAGAGCAAAGGAGCAAGGAGCAAGAGCTGAGGAGCAAGGAGCCAGAGCTGAGGAGCGAGGAGCAAGTGCCAAGGAGCGAGGAGGAAGCTTGTAGAGGTAAGTAACTTAATCATTTAGTTAGTTTAGCTGGTTAGGTAGTTAATTTGGTTAGTTTCATTTACCTGTTTGAGTTTAAAGATCATTAATTTAAATTAAATTAATAAATTAAATGAATTAATCCCAATAAACTAAATTAATTTGCAGATTCAAGACTCAAACCCTACAAACATCAAACACGATGGACCTGAGGATTTTTATTGGCATTTTCCTCTTCCTGGTCCCCTTTCTGGTTATTATGGTGGTGGAGAGTAGGAAACAGAGGGGGCCTGAAACTGAAGAGGTGGATGAAGAAGCCGGAGGAAGTCAAATGGGTGAAAACCCCAGTGAGGAGGATGTGGAGGAGGGTGAACATGAGGGTCAAAAAACTAAACAAGACCAAACTCCATTGTGGAAATATGTTCACAGGGCTGAAACAGGGAGAGGGGGTGGAACCACTAAATTTCATTGCCCCCATTGCAACACTGACTACACAGGCTCATACACCCGTGCTAGAAGACACCTCTGCGGGAAAAGGCCATGGGATGGAGAGAAACAAATAGGAATCAAAACTTGTGACAAGGTGTCAACAGCAGATAGAGCCAAATACATAAAGGAAGAGGAGGACGCCCAATACAGAGCAAAAAGATCAAGGGGTTTCTTTGAACCAAGCTCACAAAGAACTCCTTCAGCATCCTCCCAAGGCAGTGGATATGGACATGGAGGCACAGGGTCATCATCATCTTTACGCCGTAGAACCATATCAGAATTCCTTGATGAGGGGTGTAGGAATGATGTGGATTCAAAAGTTTACAGGTTCCTCTATGCATGTGGGATACCATTCAATGTTCTACGCTCACCTTATTGGCACGAAATGGTTTCTGCCATAAATGATGCCCCTAAAGGATACAAGAGCCCTGGGTATGACAAGGCAAGAACTGTTGGCCTTGATCATGAAAAAGCAAAAATATCACATTCTTTGAATAAAATGACAAGTTCTTGGACTGACAATGGGGTGTCCATTGTATCTGATGGATGGACAAATGTAAAAGGCAAGCCATTGATAAGTGTTCTTGCTGTGTCTGTTAGTGGTCCCATCTTTCTAGCTGCACATGATTACTCAGACAAGTTCAAGACCGCTATCAACATTGCAGAAGCATTGCTTGAAACAATTGAGCGTATTGGCCCATACAATGTCATCCAAGTCATCACTGATAATGCTCCTAATTGTAAGGCAGCGGGAGCAATTATTGAGGATAAATACCCGAACATATTTTGGTCTGGATGTTTGGTTCACACATTGAACCTTCTGTTGCATGATATTGTCAAAAACAAAAATGAACAATACCAATGGATTGGTGATTTGTACAAGAAAGGAAAAAAAATGATAAAATTTATTACAAATCATAGCAATACCCATGGCCTTTTCCGCAGTCACTCGAGATTGGAGTTGCTGAAGATTGCGAGGACTAGATTTGGTAGCTATTACCTCACCTTCAGGCGCCTTTTGAAGGTAAGAGAGGCATTAGCTAGCATGGTATCAAGTCCACATTGGCAGGTGTTAAAGGAAAGGGCTACAAATGTAGCTGACATTGCAGGTTTTGAAACGGTGGAGGAGGCCGCTCTTGATGGGCAGTTTTGGACAACTGTGAGACAGGTATTGGATTTCACCAAGCCAATTTATAACATGATTCGGTTTGCAGATACAGACAAACCAGTGATTGGCGAGGTGTATGAGCAAATGGATACCATGTTGGGGGAAATAAAAGACATTGTTCATAACAAAGATCCCGACTTGTACAAACTGATTCACGATTGTGTGTGTGAACGGTGGAATAGGCTTAACCTTCCACTACATTGCTTGGCGTATATCCTTACGCCAAAATACTAATCAGATTCTTGGTTGGGCAAACCTGCAGCAGGGGGTGGTGTTAGGACCAAACCCCATTTAGATCGAGAGGTAACTAGAGGATATCTGGAAGCATTAGAAAAGTTGGTGCCTGACAGGGAGGAATGTGCAGCTGTGCGCCTTGAAATAGGCAGATACTTCACTGGCAGTGGTTTGTATGGTAACTTCCATGCAATGGATGACAAAGATAAATTTGATTCTCTCACATGGTGGGAAACATATGGCGGCCACGGACTTTTGCGAAAATTGGCAATAAAAGTTCTTTCACAGGTTGTAAATTCTTCTTCTGCAGAGAGGTGTTGGAGCACCTACAGTTATATACATAATGTGAAAAGAAACAGGCTCAACGAAAACCGAGCAGAAAGCTTGGTTTATGTGCACTACAACTTGAGGTTGTTGAGCCATTACTGTGATCGAGCTAATGAAGATCCCACATATAAAATTTGGGACAATCACCCTGAGGACGACAATTTGGAGGATGGCATTGTACATATGGAAGAACTAGAAGAGGAGCTTGTACGGGATGAAGCTGAAGCAGCTACAGCAACCATGGCACCTCCACCTCCACCATCCAGTAGCAGTTCTCGGGGCCCGAGTCTTGTTCCATTGTTGTCGCCACCTCCATCGGCACCCTCGCGTGGAGGCTCTAGTTCTGGTCGTCGGTCTGGGCGGGAGACTCCTAGAAGACCACCACGACCTACTTATACTCCTGGAGACTCTCGTGGCAAGGGCCACTTGTAGATTTACAGTTTACTTGTCTTTTTTAGTTTCTATTAGACTTGTCACTTTAGTTTTCATAATTGTTCAGTGTTGAGTTTTGAGTCCTTGACTCTTGACTCTTGACTCTTTCATATCATTATGACATTATGATATTTTTTGTAAACATTATATCACTGTGACAATGAAAATTTGAAGTTTGAAGTTGGGCCTTGGCAATTATAACTCATTGGTAATGATTGTGAATTATGAATATGATGCTTTGTGAAAGACTAGTCACTAAAGTTGTTTCATTTCATCTCATTATTCATGTTTCATTTTATAAATTTTTAACATTTCATATCATGTTAACAGTTAGAAGTTAGGAGTCAGGACTTAGAAATATCTTCGATATTACTTCTTGTAATGGTTAAACTTGGCTTACAAGTACAACTTGTTACTTTGGTGATCAATGATGATAAATGTTATTGAATTTTCAATTCTGAAAGCTTGAAGCTGAAACTTTAATATTGAATTTGATGAATCATGATTTATAAGACTCAATATGTTGCAGTTGTAATATGTATTTTAATTTTACTAAGGTTGATGACGATTATAATTTCTAGATGATTGATGTGATATGGTTCAATGATCAATTTATGTTTTTTTATGTTTTTTATGTCTATTTCATCATTCTACATGTTTTTGTTGACATATATGTATCAAAAATTAAAAAATATAAAAAATATATATATTTTTAAAAAATCGCTCCGGGATTCTCTCCCAAACCGGGAGCTTCTGAAAATGGTCGCTCCCGCTCCCGCTTCCGCTCCCGCTCCCAAGTAACATTGGATCAACAAAATCTTCATTGTTGGTGGTGATAATGGCTATTCAACACTCAAACCCTCCTTGGCAGCAAGCACATAGCTCTCCCCTTCCTTCTCCAGCAACCAGAAATGAAAATGATTGAAAAAAACAAAATTGGCCTTTTCTAGTAGCGGCAGCATTTTTTGCTGTTGCCAGGCGATATTTTAGATCGTAGAGCGATATTTTCCTGAGATGTCGTAAACATTTCGGAAATATCGAGATATTTTCAGGGAGACAAAATATTGTGATATTTCCTTGGCAATATCTTGTATCCCCGAAAATATCGCGATATTTCCGAATATCAACGATATGTCGGCGATATTGTCTTCACTGATCTGGAAACTAAAATGTCCAGCTAAAGCAAGAATGTTTTTCTGGTGTATACTAAGGAACAAGGTTCCAACATGGGACAATCTTCAGAAGAGAAATAAGACGGGACCAGGCTGGTGCTCTTTGTGCAAAAAAGAAGAGGAATCAGTACAACACTTGTTCCTAAAGTGTCCTTTCAACAGAGGAGTATGGCTCGAGACTTTGAGGTTGACAAAGAAAACTCAGAGATGGGATGGAGAAATTATTAGAGAGGTGTGGCACAATTGGTGGAATGACACTTCGGAGGAAAATCTAAGAACTTACCTCTAATAATAGCTTGGGGCACTTGGCTGGCCCAGAACAGGAAAATTTTCAAGGATCAAGATCCATCTTATGAACACATTGCGATTGAATGCACATCAATTTATGAAAGCATACCAGTACCAATCCCAAAAACAAATGTGAGGGGGAGTAGGGAGGAACAAATCAGGGGCGATATCCCTTGGGCTTATTTTGACGGGGCCTCTGATCAGAGGAACATCTGTGGGGCAGGAATCGTAATCCACCTAAATGCACAAAAATGCTTAAAAGCCTCGGTGGGGCTTGGAGCAGGAACCAACAATTTTGCAGAACTACAAACCTTAAAACTCCTACTTTGCTGGCTTATACACTTGGGTTTGAGTTCGGTTTAGATTTTTGGTGATTCTTAGAATGTTATCAAATGGTTTAATGGAGAGTACAGATGTCAAAACTATATGTTGAATCCTTTGTTAGAAGAAGTCATAAATCTGAAACAACATTTTAATTCTATTACTGTGTGCCATATTTACAAGGAACGGAACACGGTTGCAAACCTCCTATCTAAGGAGGGTCTACAACAGGCTATGGACGGCTGGAGCATAAGAGAAACAGAACAAGATGTGATTAGTGTGTCGGATCATCCTCCTTTTGCGCTTTGAAGTTACATATCTAGATGCCCCTGGTTTTGGGCTTTTGTTTTTGTTTTTTCAACCTCAGTTTCTTGTTCTTGGCAAATGTAAACGAGGATATTGCAAGAGACAATCAATCCCTGTGTGTTTTTTCTTTACGGCCTTTTAATCAGAAGAAAAACATTATTAACTAAATGGTAACTGGTTCCTCTTTCTGTTTGGGTTGTTTTCCTCATATGAGGAGGCCTGGGAACATAGTTTTAAAAACCGGCCACAAAAACCGGTAACCGGTCTAACCGGCCGGTTGGAGGCCTGGCCGGTCCGAACCGGCCTAAAAAACCCGGTTTAATACCTCTTGTGACCAAAATCTGGCCCTAACCGGTCAAAACCGGCCGGTTTAGGGCGGAACCGGCCGGTTTGTAGCAAACCGGTCGGTTTATGGACAGCCCGCCGATTAATGAAAAAGGTGCAGTGGTTTTGTGGTTTAGGGGTGGCTTAGGGGTTTTGGGGTTGTGCATTACTACCTTGACTTGCCAAGTATGATAGAATTTTCATTACCATTTCCATCCTTCGGTTATCCATGGGTGTCTTTCTTTCTTTAAGAGTGCAATTAATCCAGCTGAAACAAAAACATTTTCTAGAACATAGATATTACTACCTTGATTTGTTATTCATGGTGCAATTTCCAGCACCATTGAATGCTTTTGACCTCGACATTTAAACTTTGTTACAAGGCTACAGCTACAGATACTTGAAGTTTATTCAAAACATTTTGGATACAATACCACTTGATACAATATATATTAACATATTTATCTATCTATCCATCCCTCTACACAAACACACATATATCCATTTTAAAGGATGGTACTAATTTTAAATCAGAGTCCATGAAGAAATAGAGTTAGTTGTCAGAATCTAGCAGGCCTATATGCAAAAGAAAAACAATAAAACTACAAATACAGATATGAACTGCAATAAAGAAAAATTTGATATCTGCGGAGCTCAAATTATAAGAAGATCCAAAAACTTAAGACTGTTAGAGGCACCGGAACACTCAAGTGGACTGCACCTGTAAATATGAATGTATGGAGACATCTCCATTGAAACTTTGTTGAATACATAGTTGAAGTGCAAAAAAAAGGTTACAAAAAAGCATCTGGAAGGCCCCTATGTACACAAAAGAGAGAGAAACCTCATATTTGAGGCCCAAGTTACTGTTGAGAAGTACCTAGGCCCTAATTACATGAAAATGACATTCATTATTGAATTTTGAAACATAATACCATAAAGGCCCACGGAATAAACATTATTACAACATTATGAAGCTTAAATATACCTTAAATACATGAATTTGTTAGTGTGAACAAAAATGTTGTGCTTAGGTGCACAACATGCAACTCCCCAGGAAGCTTTGTCCCCAAAGCTAAAAACCGGAAAGGTGGGAGTCCAAGATTAATAATTTTGATGACAAGCAGAACTTGAAAGATGTAATTATGCCACAATACAAGTCCAAAATGCATAGTATAATAGCTCAAAAAATGCAAAAACATACCTCTCAATTTCAAAAAAAAAAAAAAAACATTACAATTCTGAAGTTCATCAGTTTACACCACCTTTTGGACTCCCAAATAATCTGTGATTCAAAGAATATGGAATTTGGTTAGGCATGTGTATTTGCAAATATAAACTAAAAAGGTAGAGTAGGGTGACCCCTATACTTATAATCAGGCTAAAAATACATAAGAAATGAGCCTCATTTCTTATGTATTTTGCTATTTTGTCGATGATATGTATTGCACTCGGTGCCATTTTGATATATTCACCTTTGCATGGTATATAAATGAGCAAACTTTGCATATTTTGTCTCTATTGGCTTGGAATCATGGTTTTACATCTTAAAAATAGTTTTGTTTCATTAAAAATTAATTATTTAATGTATTTTTTAAAAACCGGTTCGTTTAGACCAAACCAGTCCCGATTAGACCGGTTCCAGTCGGTAAACCGGTTCATTAGGTGGACCGGTCCGGTCACCGGTTCCGGTTTTAAAAACATTGCCTGGGAATTTGAACTAGTGCTCATTTTTGCTTACATTGGGATGGGAAAGTATTTTTTTTGCTTACCAGCTCAACTTCATACTCTATGTTTAGTCGATGAACATACAGTTTACAGAATGCTTCAGTGCATATACTATGTAACTTTTTATTGCCTTCATAGAAAGTTCGATTTTTTCTCTGGGAAATCACCTAATTTAGTTGCCCCTAGATTTCTCAACATGGAACCGGAGCTAAGGTGAAAAAATAAGGAAAGGCAGCTTGAAGCAGAACCATCAAAAGGAATATCAAGAAATTCAAGATTTCAAAGAGGACATCAAACCATTAATAAGGACTAGTCTTCACATCATCTTGAAGAAAGGAACTTAGGAGTATCAAAGAAGAGCTCAAAGACTTTAATCTCAAGAAGGGTGGCTAAATTGGAAACCAGGGCAAAACTTCATGTGGGTCATCTTATTCATGGCTAATAATATTTTTATTAGATTCCTCTCGTCGAGAGGTGTAGGATTGATATAAAGATCATCCAATTCCACTAAGTATTCATGGAGATATGAATTTATTTTGATTATGGAATTATTATCAAGCCGACCTACAACTCATCTAGGCTCAGAAGCCCAACAGTCACATCTATTCACCCACCAACGTTGTGTATAAATATAAGATGATTTTTCCTCATTTGGACTCACTCATCTCATCACATCTCTCTCTCTCTCTACTGCGCAGATATGAGTCTCTTCTCTACTGCGCTGAAATGGGTCTCTCTCTCTCAGACATGTGAAGCCGGAAACTGCTGAAACTGAAGCTGCAACTGCAGAAGTAAAGATTGACTTGCGTGGCCTAGAAGATCTCCTCTTTGGAACTGCGCTGTAGGTTCATCTGAACCTCCTTTGAAAGCCGCAACTTTTGGTGGTGGAATGAAGTCAATCCGACGAACGGTTTACAAGATATCGACTGCCCTAGTTTGAAGCCGGAAACTGCTGAAACTGAAGCTGCAACTGCAGAAGTAAAGATTGACTTGCGTGGCCTAGAAGATCTCCTCATCTGAACTGCGTTGTAGGTTCATCTGAACCTCCTTTGAAAGCCACAACCTTTGGTGGTGGAATGAAGTCAATCCGACGAACGGTTTGCAAGATATCGACTGCCCTAGTTTGAAGCCGGAAACTGCTGAAACTGAAGCTGCAACTGCAGAAGTAAAGATTGACATGCGTGGCCTAGAAGATCTCCTCATCTAAACTGCGCTGTAGGTTCATCTGAACCTCCTCTGGAAGCCGAAACTTTTCGTGGTGGAATGAAGTCAATCCTACTGTCGGTTTGTGAGATATGGTCTGCCCTAGTTTGATAATGAAGCCGCTAATGCTGATGCTACTGATCCAGGGTTTGCTACTGCTGATATGAATCAGATTTATTGTACTATTTCTCTCTGTTGAATTATTGAAGATAAAAGAAGATTTGATCAAAGGGTTTACCCACACATTGTGGGGTTTGTCCCTAGCTAGCCGCCACATCTTGTGTCTCTTGTCTTGGCTTGTTCTCTGTCGATCGTTTAATGTTCTATCTGCACTTTACTTTATGTACATGTGATTGCTAATCGGTGGAATATAATAAGAAAAAGAAGTAAACTGTTATAAGCATAGAACATACCATAATTTAACATGGTATCGGAGCTGAGGTGAAGACAAAGCCCGAGCAAGAGCAAGAGCAATCATTGAAGAGAAGATTGGCAAGACTATCCTAAAAGAACTATGGGGTCCTCAACACTCTTTCCTGCCGAAGACAAGCTCCGTGAGAAAGCTGACTATCACGGATGGAAGATGTTTATCGATCTAACCCTTGAAGATCAAGGAGTGTTGGACCATGTAAGAGGCAATATTGTTGAGCCTTCATCAAATGCATCTGCTGCTGCCTGGAACAAATGGAAAAATGGAGAAGTCAAAACAAAGAAGATCATCCGGGACTCTAACGACAAGCGCTTGGTGGCCTACATCTCTGATCTAAACACCTCCAAGGAAATCTACGGCAGACTGGTGAGTTTATTTAAAGTTAATGATGCAAATCAAGTTTTGTTTCTTAGAAATAAGTTGAGGGAAATCAAGAAGGGTAAAGATGAAAGTATGCAAGCATACTTCTTAAGAATCACCGAGATCAAGAACGATCTCCTATCTATTGGGGAAACTATTAATGATAGAGAAATGGCACTCACAACTCTTGGAGGATTGCCATTTGAATGGTATGTGTTCAGAACTACTCTTTTGAACTATAATGTAATTCCTGGTTTCGAGGAATTAATGGCTAGATGAATTCAAGAAGAAACAAGGTAAGAAGAGCAAGAAATGCCCATGCCTAGAGGTCCTCCTGCTGCCTTTCCTTCTCATGCAAAGAAAAGAAATAATTCCGAGACTAAATCAAAAGGAAAGGCTGGACCTAAGGCTAGAAGAAAATGACGATGTTACATTTGCAATAAAGCAAGTCACTATGTATGAGATCATGAGCATTATGATGGATAAAATCATGGACATGGGCAGCATGATGATAATCATGATTAGAGAAGCATGGTACAGTATGCAGTGGTGCAACTCGAAATCCCTCTGATAGCAATCAAAGGAATGACAAATTCAACAGCAAAGGTAAGAGGAGAGCTGAGAATCAAGGAAGAGGACAAGCATTCAAGAAGGCTAGAAATTCTAGGATGTATTAAATGCACCTGACCTCAAAAGGAACCTAGTGTCCATCTTGGCAATGGAAGACAGAGCTACAAGGTAACCTTCAGCAATGGCAAGGTATGTATATGGAAAAATAATGTTAAAGATGTCTTTACTCTTGGGTTTAGTGTTGATTCATTATATTAGGTCGATGGAAGTCCGCTAGGTGTCATGTCTTGTGACACAACTCTTTAGTCCGAACTTTGGCATCGGAGGTTTGCCCACCTTCATTACAAAGCTCTACCCGATGTAAGACAGATGGTGACAGGGATGCCCGAATTCCAAGTAGAGAAAGAAAGTGTATGTCCGGGATCCAAAGGAAAGCTCAAAAGGGGACCATTCCCCTCAAGCAAAAGCAAGACCTCCGATATATTACAATTGGTTTACTCAGGCATACCTGAGGTTGGCATTAAGAGGGAGACTACTACACCACATACTCCTGAGCAGAATGGTGTGGTGGGAAGGAAGAACCACATGATGGAAGCTGTCCGGGCCATGCTACATGATCAAAGACTTCCTAAGTTTCTATGGGTTGAAGCTGCAAACACTGTCGTATATGTACAAAATCGATGCCCTCATCAAGCATTGGGTTCCAAGACTCCTGAAGAAAAATTCACCGGTAAGAAACCTGATGTTTCTCATTTTAAAATTTTTGGAAGCCCTGTATACTTTCATGTGCCGAAAGAGAAAAGAAATAAATTGGGAGCATCTGGAAAGAAGGGAATTTTCGTGGGCTATGGTGAAAATACTAAAGGCTATAGAATCTATGTAGCCGGTCAAAGGGAAGTCATAATTAGTCATGATGTCACCTTTGACGAAGATATGCCTCTCAGCAAGGTGATCAATCTTCCGACTTTGAGGAGCTCTCAAGAAGCCGACACCAGGGAACCGAAAGAAAAGGATGATGAATCAATGCCTGATGTAGAAGAACCCATGGATCCGATTGATCCTCCTCCATATGAGCCTTCCTCTTCTAGGAAGAGGCCTTCATGGCTTAAGGGGTTACTTGATGATGCTGAAGGACATGCTGCACCGCGAGGAACCTTTTGTGAAAGTAAGAAACCTAATAGGTATCAAGGATACCTGACCATCATGAGCACAATCATACAAAATGAGCCTTCGTCATTCTCAGATGCCGTCAAGCATCAAGTATGGAAGGATGCTATGACCGAAGAATATGAGTCTATCATAAAGAATGATGTTTGGGAAGTAGTTCCCAGACCCCAGGACAAGACTGTTGTTACTTCCAAATGGCTTTACAAGATAAAACATGCAGCAGATGGAAGCACGGAAAAGTATAAGGCTCGTTTTGTTGCTCGAGGTTTCTCCCAAAAGGAAGGTATAGACTATGATGAGATATTTGCACCGGTTGCCAGATATACGACCATCCGCTTGATCATAGCCCTTGTGGCTTCACAAGGATGGAACCTACATCAGATGGATGTTAAGACCGCGTTCTTGCATGGTTCTATCAGAGAAGAGGTCTATGTGGAGCAACCTGAAGGATTTGAGATTTATGATTGAAAATCTCATGTATGCAGGATGAAGAAGGCTCTCTATGGGCTGAAGCAAGCACCCCGAGCATGGTATGAGAGGATCGATAGCTACTTGATGAAGCTGGGATTCACTAGGAGTGAAGCTAATCCTAACCTTTACTTTAAGGTTGAAGATGACAAGCCTCTCATACTGGTGTTGTATGTGGATGACCTCTTTCTAATAGGTGCAAACCCTCTCATTCACAAATGTAAGAGGGAGATGGCTTCTGATTTTGAAATGAAGGACCAAGGACTTGGAGTGTGGCAAAAGCCAAGGGAAATTTTCCTATCTCAAGGAAAATATGTGGTAAATATATTGGAAAGATTCGGTATGATGGACTGCAAGCCTGTGACTACCTCGAGGATCTTAACTTTTAGAAGTTATATGGTAGTGATGTCGAACCAGACTTGGGAAATGCCTCTGAGTTTCAAAAACTCATTCGCATTGACGTTCTTGGTGAACCTCCGTCCGAACATATGTTTTGCAGTTAGCATTGTGAGCTCATATTTGGTTGAGCCTCACTGGATTGATGCCAGGAATCTTCTGAGATGTCTTCAGGACACAATCTCTCATGGATTAAGATACACTGTCGGAGATGTGAGACTACTTGGATATACTGATGTTGATTGGGCAGGTAGTGTGGTGGACCATAAGAGCACTTTCGCGTACTGTTTCACCTTGGGATCTGCTTCGATATCCTGGATGAGCAGGAAGCAGAAGTCGGTGGCTTTGAGCACCGCCGAAGCAGGATATATTGTTGCTAGCATAACCTCGTGTGAGGTAGTCTGGTTGCAAAAGCTCTTCAGTGAGCTGTTTGGATTTACATTGGATACCACTGTGATTTTTTGTAACAACCAGAGGTGGGATTCGGTTATTGAGGAATCTCGTATTCGTCAATTGCTCCAGCAGATAGACATCATCTGGGATATGGTAAGTCGATGAGCAAAGAAGCTCCATCACATTAAGATGATGTACAGGTTGATACACCTTGTCAAAGCCCCGAGGAAAGATCTAATCTGTGATTTTCCCAAACGACTTGAGTCGGCAAGAAACCTTTGTACAAGGGTCCTACATGTTGCATACATTGAGCTCTAGGAGCTCTGAGGGCTTGTGGTTCCTACTGGAGCATCATATGACCACAGGGTGACTCACCCTCCATTGGTGGTGCACACTGGAACAAGATGATTCGCTCTCTTGTGGGACAAGATGATTCGCTCTCTTGTGGAACAGGATGATTCTCTCTCCTGTGTCGCAGGATGATTAGTTCTCTTGTGAGGCCTGGATTGATGTGTTCTCCATGGCAGCCTGGATTGATGTGTTCTCCATGGCGATTGTAGCAGGATTGATGTGTTCTCCTGTGAGGACAGGATTGATTAGTTCTCCTGTCGAGGCATCCTACCCATGCAGTCTGGGACTCATGGGAAGTACCTCTCATCTGATCAATGAGCAGGGAAATGAAGTTAGGGACCATAGTAGTACCGATGGACGCATCGTTGTATCTACCGTACTCCCTACGCTAGGATGACCTCCATTGATCTGGGATCAATGATACTGGTCTGGGACCAGTAGTAGGAGTTGTACCATACTATGACGCTGACTTCGGGTCGGTTGAGACTGGTCTGGGATCTGGTCTGGGATCAGTGGTACATACTCTGAGACTGACTTTGAGTCAGTGGAGGATGATATTGGTCTGGGACCATTGGAGTTGTACTCACTATGACGCTGATTTTGGGTTGGTTGAGACTGGTATGGGACCAGTGATACATACTCTGAGACTGACTTTGAGTCAGTATGATACATCCTCGATCATTTCTTCTTCTTCATAATTCGGACAAAAGCAGAGTAGAACAGAACAATGCAAGAGCAGAGCAGAATAGAACAAAACAGTACAGATCAGTGCAGGGTAGAACAAGACAAAGCAGAACAGGCAAAATAGAGCAGAGCAGGGCAAGGGTCAGGCTGTACAAGGCAGTGCTTTTGATGGATGAATAGTAACGACCGTCAGATTGCAGATGAAGTTCTCCATCGTTGAGAGGGAGTGTTAAAATTGGCAACCAAGGCAAAACTTCATGTGGGTCATCTTATTCATGGCTAATAATATTTTTATTAGATTCCTCTCGTCGAGAGGTGTAGGATTGATATAAAGATCATCCAATTCCGCTAAGTATTCATGGAGATATGAATTTATTTTGATTATGGAATTATTATCAAGCCGACCTACAACTCATGTAGGCTCAGAAGCCCAACAGTCGCATCTATTCACCCACCAACGTAATATAAGAGGGCTTTTCCTCATTTGGACTCACTCATCTCATCACATCTCTCTCTCTCTACTGCGCAGATATGAGTCTCTTCTCTATTGCGCTGAAATGGGTCTCTCTCTCTCACACATGTGAAGCCGGAAACTGCTGAAACTGAAGCTGCAACTGCAGAAGTAAAGATTGACTTGCGTGGCCTAGAAGATCTCCTCTTTGGAACTGCGTTGTAGGTTCATCTGAACCTCCTTTGAAAGCCGCAACTTTTGGTGGTGGAATGAAGTCAATCCGACGAACGGTTTGCAAGATATCAACTGCCCTAGTTTGAAGCCGGAAACTGCTGAAACTGAAGTTGCAACTGCAGAAGTAAAGATTGACTTGCGTGGCCTAGAAGATCTCCTCATCTGAACTGCGTTGTAGGTTCATCTGAACCTCCTTTGAAAGCCGCAACTTTTGGTGGTGGAATGAAGTCAATCCGACAAACGGTTTGCAAGATATCGACTGCCCTAGTTTGAAGCCGAAAACTGCTGAAACTGAAGCTGCAACTGCAGAAGTAAAGATTGACGTGGCCTAGAAGATCTCCTCATCTGAACTGCGTTGTAGGTTCATCTGAACCTCCTCTGGAAGCCGAAACTTTTGGTGGTGGAATGAAGTCAATCCCACTGTCGGTTTGTGAGATATGGTCTGCCCTAGTTTGATAATGAAGCCGCTAATGCTAATGCTACTGATCTAGGGTTTGCTACTGCTGATATGAATCAGATTTATTGTACTATTTCTCTCTGCTGAATTATTGAAGATAAAAGAAGATTTGATCAAAGGGTTTCCCCGCACATTGTGGGGTTTGTCCCTGGCTAGCCGCTACATCTTGTGTCTCTTGTCTTGGCTTGTTTTCTGTCGATCGTTTAATGTTCTATCTGCACTTTACTTTATGTACATGTGATTGCTAATCGGTGGAATATAATAAGGAAAAGAAGTAAACTGTTAAGCATAGAACATACCATAATTTAACAAAGGGCCTTACCTCCACTCAATCAAAGGACTCTACATTTGAAGCACCTAGGGAAGCCTCCACATTCTACACTATCATCCAAGGAAGAAAGAAGAAGCGGTGTGATCATCATCAAAGACATCAAGGTGATCTCGCTCTCATTTCAAGCAAGGATCACATCGCAAGCATATTTGAAGAAAGATATCTCTAGAAGAAGAAGTATTGTCATCTTCAAGGAAGCTATCATCATCATCTCTCATCAAAATCAAAGAAGGCATCAAGTTGAAGATATCATCATCAAAGAAGCATCTTCACTTGATAAGTAAGTACCTTTATATCTATGTTTGAATCTACTATTAAAATGACTTCATTCTACAAGGAGAGCAACAAACTGGTTGGGTCATCAAATTTCCTTGCATGGAAGAAGAGGATAGATTTGATCCTCATAGAAAATGAAGTCATTGGACATGTTAAGGGTTCAACCATCAAACCACCTAAAGAAGAAGCTCAAGCTCTATCAAAATATATGAAAGGAGAAATAAGGGCTCAAAGAATCCTTATAGAATCAATCAAGGATTCTCTCATCCCTTATGTAGCAAAGTTGGAGAATTCAAAAGAAATCTATGATAAGTTGGTAGAATTGTTCTTCGTAAGCACTGCAGGAGAAGTTATATCTTTGAGAACTGAGCTATACAAAATGAAGGTATCAAAGGAAGAAGGGATAGCCTCATATCTTATGAGTGTGTCACAAATAAGAGACCAACTACAAGAGTTAGGGGAAATAATGTCCGATAAATAAATGACCACTGTGTTGCTCAATACACTACCTGATAAATGGGGCAACTTTGTATCAAGTATCCATGGAAAGAAGGAAGCCACCCCATTCAGTGAACTTTAGTCATTATGTAAGATTGAAGAGACCAAGTTGAAGGCAAAAAGTGATCAAATGAACAAGTTCAAGGATTTGTTGCCAGGGCTAGGAGAAAAGGAAAGTTTGGGAAGTTTGGTCCTCAGAAAAAGAAGAAGATCGATATGTCAAAGATCCAATGCTATGGTTGTCAGTAATATGGGCATTTCAAGAGACATTTTCCTAAACTCAAGGAAGACAGCGACAAAGGAAAGAAAGGAATGAAGCCCATGTCACCGAAGAAGTGGAAGAACCTGAAAAGAGGAAATCCAATACGGAGGAAGTAAAAGATCTCTACTATGAATGAGATAATCTCCTTCACTTAGTTCTTTTCAAGGTTTTGTAAAAGATAGCTATCATGATAGGAAGCATCACAAGGATGATAGTATGCATTAGAGTTGAAATAAGATGACTTCATCATAAAAAGCATGGAAGCATAGCTAGAGTAGGAAGTCTACATGGTTGTAGCAGTCATCATAGAATGTAATGTTCCAAACTAGGAAAAATAGTGATATGCAAAGCAAATAACAAATTCAACAGCAGAAAATTTTGAACTTTAGAGCACACCCATATGGCATAAATAGACTAAAAGTGAGAAGCAATTGAGCCATTTTATTATGAATCTAGAGCAATAATACAATAATGTGGGAGGAGTGCACCTGGGTTTGCCCAAAAGTCAAGCGTAGCAAAGCCTAGGTGATCAAACTACAAGCCCGGATGACAAAATCAATTATCTCAATGATTCCCTGCACTGTCCCGACAAAACAACACTGTCTCCTACGAATATGTTGTTGAAAACCCCGTCTTCCGAGCTCAGAAAATTCCACCAAATTAATCCCAAGCTCCTCAAGCAAAACCCACCAAAACCCAAAAAGGATTTGGCCTGGTTTTGACCCCCGAAATTTGGCCTCCAAAGCACCACATCCTCCACAAACCGCTAGGAAGTACGCCCTACCTGCACACCAGTGAAATCCTTCCTCAAGCACTCCAAAATTGTTGCAAACTCTCCCCCAAGGCTTGCCTTATCTCCTCGACAAGTACCTGCCTCACAACACAATCCTCCAACTCCACGTGTGCCTCGTGAGAGGCTTCTACGCTAGCCCAGTAGCTACAAATTAGTACTAAATTGTAGTTACCTCCTCCTGCTCCAAAACTCCACCCAAAGTCTGCTAAATCCCTGAACTTTCCTCGCCAAAATTCTCCCAACAATCGCTTCCCGGAAGACTCCCGAAACGACCCCCATGTGTGTTCCTCATGCGTCCTCCTGGAACAAGCTATGGCTGAGTGAATGTCTAAATGTAAGTGCTGAAACCTCCCACAAATCTCCTCCAGAATGATGTGACAAAACCTCTCTAGGGTGGTATTGGAAGTCCCCCGAAGAAAGGGTGAGTTAACTCGTTGCTAAACAGCGAGTGACTTGGCTAAGCAGCTCGAGCAACTAAAATGAGTTCAATTGGCAAAAGATCCTTTGTGAGGATGAGCTCCTCCTATTTATAATTTTGTGGGCCTTCCTTCCCACGTGGGCCCCTCCGCCTTGCCATTCGACTTCCCTCCAAGGCTATTCGAACTCTTCACTTGGCCAAGTGCGTTTATCTCATGTGGGTGGCCTCCACACTCCACTAACAAAATAATACAGCCTTCCTTTCTTCCCTAAGTCCCTATATCAAAATTGAGTGGGTTCTATGGCCTCCAAAATTATCCAAAACTCTGGGAACTTAAACCTGTAACAAAATAATTTAGGAAGGCAAATTACATAGAAAGAAAATAATTCATGGCATCATTCAAGGATAACCATAGCAGCAGTATGTATGGTTGAAAGAAATTCATCTAGCATAATAGAAGATGAAGAAATCATCATACACCATAGTCATTAGGAAGAAGCATTTGCAGGATGAGGATAATCAAGATCCTACATTGTAATCTTCATTAGAAGGTTCACCTCTACTTGGAAGAAGCAAGTGTCTCACTGACAGTCTACGGTTCACCTTGTGTGGGATCCACAGGGAAGGTATGATGACGAAGATGTGCAGCATGTCAAGTTGGTTGAAGTACTTTAGTCTTCAAAGGAAAGGAAGTTGTCAAAGGAGGAAGAGGTGTGTATATATTTAATAGATAAATAAAGTCATGTCATCATGTGGTTGCAGTTAGAATGAGTGAATGTTCTATCTCATGAGCATGATCGAAGAAGAAGGATCTCTTCCTTTAAGAAGATGCATAAAGGCATGAAGATAATATGCCTTGAACTCGTTCACATATTGATAAGATGAAATCAACATAATATGTCCTCATATGGAATATGAGGTGGTTGACAATGATGAAGGAACTATGAATAGAAGTTCCTGGGGAGCTATATGTGAAGAAAGAAAGAAGAGTTCATGAAAGATGCAACCATTGTCACATAAGATAAGCAATCAACATCCGATAACTAGAAGAATTAGCCATGACATCTCCATAGAAAAGATATGAAGACTTTGATATAGTCTGTAAAGGAAGGAGACCCTTGACATTGAAAGTCTTGGAGATGTGTTTACAAATGTGCAGGATGTTGATGTTGCAAGAAGCAAATGTCATGATGAAAGGCCATCATAAAAGGTAACTTTGATTTGATGTTCATTTTTTATTTTTGAACAACATTTGGTTGGGTTGAAACAAGGCTACCGAAAGAGAGTTGTAGATGTCACCTACAACTAGTACTCATGGGAATGGATGGAAGATCCTAAAAGAAACATGACTTGGAAGAGGTAGCTATGTGAAGAAAAGCCAGATGTGGACTGGAAGATCACTTTCCGATGAAAAGAAGGATGACATGACTATTGGTTCAACCCTATGGTTCGTTGAAGGAAAGTGATGGATGGTCGATGCCCTACAAAGAAAAATCCAAAAGATGAAGGCTCCATAATGAAGAAGATGAAGTTCATGACATCGAAAGGAGGAGCCCTACAAGCAGCTGATAGTACCATGATCTCCACCAAAGAGCAGAGTCGTTGTTGGTAACAAGTCCCTAGTTGAGAGGAAGCTTGGACAAGTCCTTGGCTAAGAGGGAGCTTGGGTATATTCCTTTTATAGGAATGAGTATATCTTCCCTAGTTTAGAGGGGTATATTCCCTTGAGGATGTGTTATTCCAAGATAGGAATTGTCATAAAAGGACATACCCTATGAACACTCAGGTGGGGTATATGCCTTGAGAGACAATGATGATGGTGTCTATCAATCATTGGTCTCACCAACATTGTTCTCTGATCTTGTGGAGAGATAGAGTTGTTAGTCAAGGCCTTGCTATGTGACAATGTTAGTTAGTATGATGAGATGCTCTAGCATAAGCTAAGGAAGTAGCTTATGAGATGGCTTACCAATCTGACTCTTCTTATGACAATTCTTCAGTTGAGAATGTCCAAGTACCTTGTATAGATTATGAATACCTCCCTAGTAAAGAGGGAGTGTTGAAATATGTAACTAGGTTTGATCTTCATAATGACATATGTAATCATGATTTTATGTATTTGATGTAAAGAGAAAAATAAATTTATTATTGTCATTCTTGAGTCATGGGTTTCATGCTCAAGTGCAATTCATTTATAGGTCAAGCACCCATTGAGTGCTCCTAGGTCTTGTCATTGAGTCTACAAGCCAATTGAGTCATTGTCATGTATGGAAGACCCTTTTGGGCATGTTACGTATTGTAAAAGAAAATTTTATTTTTGTCAAAATTAGAGTCACAGTCCCTCCAAGACCTTGTCAACATGCAAGTAACAAGTCGGCCTATCAAACAATGAAGTCGGCCTCCTTAAGATGACACGTCGACCTAATGAGGCTCTCTAGCCTATATATAAGAGGGAAGTCGACCACATTTGGAGATCATCCAAGTAGCTCACATCAAGTTCGATCAAGTGAAGAGAAGGAGACCTAAATCAGCGAAGAAGAAGAAGATTCTAAAGAAGAGGAATTTGACTTTGGGAACTATTTTAGGGCCATCATTCAAACACGTGTGAAGGAGAACTAGGGCACATTAAGTTGCAGTAAGTTCAGATTGCAGTTGTCAAATAGAGCCGAGTCTTGGGTCTAAAGAAGTCTCCCTTGCAAGCCGAATTAATCAAGAAAAGGAGTCATCTCAAGCAAAGGAAAGAGAAGGACAAAATCACCATAAAATCTCACACGTGCCACCTAGGGTTTCTGCAGCAGGCTGAGAATTGCAGGTCGAAATTGCAGTCCATTGTTACAGATCTGAAGTTTAGGTCGAAGGAAAGATTGCAGCTGCTACAAGGCAAGGTTGACTTGGTTTGTCTTTGCTAGAAGAGGAAAACTGTTGACTAGGTCTTGGAGGTGTAAGGATCAAGGTCTTTGAATTCATCATTTGAAGTTCTATAAGAAGAGGAAAATTCTTGTAGGTTTGCCTCTCAAGAGGAAAAGTTTTGGCCCTGGCTGATAGCCTATATCTTGTGTCCTCTTGTCTCATTATTCTTATTGTTTGGTAGCTGTTCGATGATAAGAACTCTAATTAAAATAAAGTAAAAGAAGAAGCTAATCAAGTTAAGAAAGAATTAGTCAGAGGCAGTTATCAAAGTAAGAGAAAACACCTAATTTAGCTGCCCCTAGATTTCTCAACAGACATGCTATTCATAAGTTGGGAAAAGCAAATGTATATGGACGACATGGAGATGATATGATTACGATACCTAGCCTGATCCCTAGTAGTACCTATTGGCCTAGGCCAAGACATACTTATTTGAAAACAATTACGTTCCCCCACGGTTAAACGAGACAAGAAGGTAAGATTTTTACTCAGTTATAGATAACAAGTTAGAATTATCAACACCATTCAAAGCTAGCAAACAACCCATGGAATCGTATTAGAAGAAATCGTCATGGAGTAATGTCTGCTAGCACATATGAAATGAAGTGTCTAGGAAGCTGGAACTGATATACCACTAGAAGATGAATCTGGAGCACATGTTTGTGATGGAGTGTACGAGAGAAGCAACCCTGGATCTGAGAAGCTGTAACAGGAACTTCGTACAAGCAGCAATATCACACTCAATAGAGTGTCTCTAAGGTAGTTATCCTGAAGGGGCAACAGTGAGCATGCTACAACGTTGTCAGCTTACAGCTCCAATAGCTGAGGAAGATAACCCTACCAAAGTTATGAGTTTAATGTTATCAGAGTTCACAGAAGAAGCATGCTGAATTGTCTTTTGGGCATCTAACAAGCGGTATAAGAGCTTAAGCCTTAAGCCAACCATAGTTACAAATGAATGGCATAGCCACCCAAGAGTGATGGGAGTGGGGTCATGACAGTCTGTGTATTTACATATGTGTCTTAATATATAAAAGCTATTTTCAATATAGAGAAACTGTTCATGTCAATGAACAATGTGCTCAGAATGACAAAATCTTTACTTACCATTTTCCAGGGACATTGAAAAGTCCAAATACACTGCAGGACAAAAGATACTGATTAGGATCACTATCATGAGACGCAAATCAAGTCTGAAATGAAGAAATATAGTTGAAAAAAGGCCTAACTCAGACCATGCAACTTAATTTGGAAACCTGTGAGAGAAATACCATCACTAAAATCGAAAAGATCTTCCAAGTACAAAAGGTGAAGTTTTAACAAACGATCTTACCTTCGACTCTGATTTCCATTTAAGCTAGTTTCCATGACAATCATAGCAAATATGATACCAGAGAAGCCAATGGTACACTCATCCATAAAGAAAGGATAAGGATGCACTGGGTTGTGCGCTGCCAGAGAAGCAATGAGAAGATGCAAAACCGCATTGCAGGTAGCTAGCAGCAATGTGACATGCAAGTATCGAACCGATCCCATAATTCGCTCTAGCCCACTGCCAATAGGCACCAAGGCCATCATATTGAACATAACATGCAGCACCGAACCATGAAATACCACAGAGGTGTAGATCCTATACACTGCATTTATACCAGAAAAGCCAGGGCACAGAAGAGATCCAACAAAGCCATTTTAGCAAGGAAAGTTAATGTTACGGTAAATAAACTAAACAAATAAAAACAAAATATGTCATCATTGTAATGTTTAAATACATAATCAACCCGAACGCTTAATATTTTCGTAGGTACAAAAATTTAAGTTATCAAATTTTACATGAAAGGTAAAATGAACGAGCATCCAATTGTTATACCTGCCTATCATCTACAATGGGTTTCAGGCTTCAGCATAAACAGTAACAACCAGAACAAGCCAGATTGCACACTTTTAAAAGCTAGGATAATTGTTTGGCCACTTGGGATTTGTTGTGCATATCATCTTTGGTTGCTGGTTAAATCCTATGTTGCAACAAGTTTTGGATATAAGGGGTACAGGTTTTAGGGATGGCTGGAAAGTAAACCCAAATTTCCAGGGGACGAGCAGATTAAGACAAAACATACTTTTAAAATACAAAAATATATAGAAATATAAAATTAAATTGAAACAAAGATTTTAGAACATAATACTATGGTCTAACTCAATAAAAGTAGCATTTTTTAAATAACAGGTCCGAAAGACCTTGTTTGTGTGGATATAAAACCCTTGGGAAAAAAGGAAAAAAAAAATAGATATACTATCAAACATGGAGTCAAAACTGTTGTTGAGATATCCACCATTCCTAAAACATAAAAGCGGGTGGAAAAAAAGGGAAAAAAAAGGAAGAAGAGTAGATTTACAACCAAACATGGAGTCAAAACTGTTGTTGAGATATCCTCCATACCTCGAGCATTGCACACTACAAAGTATTATGGGACATATTGCATAGATAAAATTTGCCATGGTCTTAATGTAAAAACAAAATAAGTGAAAATGCTCTGGTGAAAATGAAGTATATAAACTCAAGATTATAACTCAACATTCCAGTTTGAAAAAAAATATAAATATATAAAGATAAATGATATGATACATTGAATGGGACCCAAGGGGTGCTTTTATAAAAAATTGTCTTTTGATGTACATTGCTACATAATTATTTATTGATCTTTATTTTTAATGTTTTCGTCAGTCAAAAAAACAGGTAGTCCAAAATATGTCTCTACGGCCCCCGGTGCCTCATTCTAACCAGACTTGTTGGCACTGGGGGCTGGAGTATGCCAAAGATAGACCCATACAAGCATTATTTATGTCGGGCTTAAGAGCCATACATCACAAAAAGGAGGCAAAATAAGCAAAACTACTGACAGCAGCATATCAAGGAGGAGGATGGGGAGGAAGTACAGGAGGTTCAACATGATAGCCAGCACGTTCATGCATGTGGAAGTTGATGTGTTCACCTCAAACTTCCAAATCACGAAGATGCTCATTAGTGCGATGGTGGCTCCGACGAAGATTGTCCAGCTGTTCCAAAATCTCATTTTGACTAAACTAAATGTCATTCATATATGCAACCAGCTCATTAATAATGTCCATATTGCCATGAATGCCTCTACATTGCTCAACTATGGATTCCAATGAAGTTGGTGCGTCCACCCGGCCTGGAGAACGGTCCGGAGCGTGAGCCACCTCACCTTCATGTTCCATACCTGCAGAATTTCCTGAAGAAGAACTTTGTTTGTTGGTTGGGACCTGCAAGAAAATGATGGCCAACCCCACGATGTGGCCGCCCTCGATGTGCGGCATTACCACCAGACTAGGAAGAAATTCGAACAGGACTTGAGAAGGGACCCCAAACCCCCTAGCGGAACAAAAGTAGGAGCACCGACCTGAAACACAAGGAGACCTGCCTTTCCTCAAAGCATTAAACACCTTGAGTGGAAGGGCCTTGGAACGAAAGGAGATAGAATTATACCAATCTAAGCAATTGCAAAGGATACCCTCGACAGCTAAACCGACAACCTCCCAATTATTTGCTTCATTCACCCAATTAGTCGGAGAGCCTACCCACAAGGAACTGACCCCAAACCAGCAACAACTCAAAGAACACAAGGGGCAAAAGATAGAAATTAGCAACCATTGACTCAGGACACAGAAAAAGGTGGTCACAAGAGCCAAACCAAAACAAAGATGGTGATGAAATCTAAGCTTACACAAACACAGGCTAGAAGCTATGACAATGACCAGAGCATGAGCAATTGACACCCCAAGACTCAGACCCCAAAACTCCCTTTGGAGAAAATCACCAAGCCCACCCTCCTAGTCCCTTTTCCACTCCACGAGATCCCATCGAGAATGGTCCCAAAATTCGTCCATAGAGTAAATGACAAACCAACCAAACAAGCAGAAACAAAATAGTGGGGTTACCTTCACGATACAGGGAGAACAGTCCACCTTAAACCCACAATCCAGAATGGTGGAAATTTGCCTGATTGCCCAGCCAAGCTCCATGCCAAGAAGAATCTTGTCGCTCAGAGTCGTGCCTGGGTCCCAAATACTAATTTGAAAATCAATTTTAATCCAAACCATTACAAGACGGCCGACCACTGCGTTGCGCCAACTAAGCCAACACCCAGGCAAGCACACATTGTCTCCGTCACAAGTCTTGTTGTTGTTCTCCCTCCACCCAAAACTCATCGCCCAAGGTACAAACATTGAAATGATTTCCACAGCAACTTTTAATGCCCAAGACTTGGCCTTCGGAGAGTTCGCACGATAGAGGTATCGTCATCGTGAACCACACTTAAAACCTAGCATGCTTGTTGTGTGGGATGAGGGGACAGCCCTAATACCCAATTGCCAATCATCTGTCCACCCCCATCGGGGATTATTGATCTTTATTTTTATTGAGGTGTTAAATATTATATTTTTTTTATTCCAATCTTTATATTATGTATATAACATTATCATGACATCTTCAAAGGTCAGCAAAATTTTTTAGGGTGACATTCAGGTTGAGAGAAAAGTGATATTTCTAATATTATAGAAATATTTGCAATGTTGTTTTTCCTTGGAGAGTTGATGCCACATCAGCACCAATTTGGATAGGAGGAATCCAAGACTCCAAGCATCCCACAAACCATTGAGGGACATCTACTAAACATTTCAGGGCATATACAATAAGTCCACCACATCCTTGAGGGCACCCCTTTCCAAACAGAAATTCCCTCCGCAATCTCCAATCCAACAGGGATGGGGAAACGCAAGGAATGGAATACCATCTAAAATTAGTTAAGTTGGTTGGTTAATATTTAAGTTATAATAACAAGGGACATGTAATATCCCAAACGAGATATTTTGCTAATTTTGCATAAATCTAGCTCAACCAAAAGTTCTCCATAAAATAGTCATTCAATTAACAGAAGATTTCCATGTAAAATAGAACAAATAGAGTGCATGCAATTCAATAACATGATAAGCAAAAATAATCTCCGAGTTTATTATAATAGAAACTGGGGTTTACATGCTAATATAATAAAATAGCTAGGATGGAAAACTGGCCTCAAGAATCTACTCCAATGTTGTGTTGGCCCTCCAAAATTGCACTGAAATATCACTGTCAAGCTCTTCTATGAATTTTGGATGAATCCACCGAGGGGAGATGGGTACTCGTCCAATCTCACAAAATCACCCAAGCGTTTCCGTCCTGGGGCTACCAAAGGAGTAGAGAACCGAGCTCTCAACCTCTCATATAAGAAAAAATATCAAATCCAAGATGTCCTCTAATGGCCTCCTCCTCCTCTTTTTCTAGCTCTGATGGACCCCTCTAGAACCTCCTATTTTATTATTATTTTAATCATTGAGCGCACATTTCCCTCTTTTTATCTTAATTAAAATATCTTTTTAATGTGGGAAAATGGTAAATTGGCCATCATGCCCCCTCAGGCCATTGAAAGTCACTTCTAACCATTCCATCATGTAGATCTTCTCGTTCTGGTTCCAACGAGCTATTATACTAAGGTGTTATGCTATTCTTCTTGAAATGCCACCTTAAGCGTAATTAATTGAGTGACACCCATTAATAAACTTGTTTTTTGAAAGTTGTTGGAATGCAACGGAACGAAAGGCAAATTGTGCAGATGATGGAATATACCAAGTAAATGCCATCAGGCCTCATAAAAACTCCTCAAAACCCCTCCATAAGCCCCTGGGCCCGCAGATGACATCAACCTTCCCCTGTGACCTATCTGCCCCCAACTCTGAAAGTCCATCCTAACCATGCCATAAGGAACACTAGAAAAAGGAACATCACATGACATCACTACCGATGTGAACCTGGCATCTCAGGATTTAGGCATGATTTGGTACATTCATTGTAAGATGCATGAAACTATACGCACTCATTCCCTAATCAGTAATCACCTTGGTTTTGGATTTGAAGTATACAGGGTAAAGCCCTGCAAGAAGAAACTCTTCAAAACACTTTGTAATCAGCTTTAGATTTCCTAACATTTTTGCTATTGTAATTCGCAGGACACTTAATATTTTAATCTTCCCATTACATTCTAAAAAGTGTGTACCTATCCATGGGGATAGTTTAGTTGTGATTTGTGAATAAATCATATAACACAACCACCATGTTATGTTTAAGAGAAACAGTGAACTACTTTTCAGCATTTGAAAATACGTTATCTAGTAGCTATTTAAGACACTTGGCTTCCTAGAGGTCATTTGAGCCTTTGTGATGGCAATTGATTGTATTAGTTAACCTGCCTGTGGATTAGCCTTCTTACGTTAAAGAGAGTTTGCCTATTGTTTGAGAGTATCTAACTTCTGCAGGCAATTAGCAATTCAATATTCATGTTTATCACTAGTATGCCTTGTTTTCTGTACTATCTGTACAAGCTTCTGATCATTATACTTAGCTCATTTCAGCTTAAGGGTACTCCACTAGTGATGATGAGATCCACCACATGGAACCATACTAGTGGCAGTTTGTAACCATTATTATCAACCAGGGCTCGATTCTTCTATGGAAAGGTCGCTTGCAATGGAAGATGGTGGTCACCCATATAGTACCCAATCCCCTCTTCCAGCAGGTAACAATACGATTCCACCCACTTTGCAGCCTATTGTTTTCAATCTTAAGAATCATGGTCAAGGTTGTTAGATATAATGGACTTTTGACGCAATTATTCTACTCTACATTCCGTGTGAGAAAATCTGAAATGGAAATAGAGCCACAGTGAACTTTGAAGAAGCCAAGGAGAAAGTGAGTGAATTCCTACAAATTACATTGATCAGTGACTAAGCAAGGGACCACGTACACACAAGTTCAAGAAAAGAAGGGCAAGTTGACCTAAAACAAAGAAGCTTTTATTTACGAGCCGACCCTGAGGTATTTCAAACCAACTTTGAAGAGGGTAAATGTTTATGTAATTAATATTTAGACAATGAAATATTTAATTCTTGGACGAAAAAAGACATGAATCCTACATCAGACAGTGTTCCAGCAAACACTAAAATTGAGAAGAATGCTCGTGTGAAGGAGAAATCATGTATACATAAAAGAAAAATTATGTCTTTGATAGTCAACTCAAAGAGCTAATTCTGAGTTAATGGCCTTAAGGTCATGATCTTTTGGCTGTGGCTTGTACGTTTGTCCTATCCTTTCTGCATTGAGTGGCCTCCTGGCTTGTCTGACCAACAGCCCCTACTTATAAGGGGGTGTTTGATGGTCGTGTTCACCATGTACATGTCAACAGTCCGCGAAGCAGAATACAAAGCAGTAGATCAAAAAATTTCAGATCACTGTCATCATTCAACTTCCAGTTTCATCATTGTAAACCCAAATTCTGCTTTTCTATTGTAAAGGGCTTTGCAAAAATTTAAATAATTATTCTCTCACTATTTTCAAATTTATTTACTTGTGCCATAAAGTTTAATATGCTAATGAGAGCAAATTTTATCTTGTAAATATTTGTAAATTATTTTTTCCACTAACCCTTGTATTTTAAAATACTAATTTTTTTATTTTTTGTATAGTTTTGAGATTTTGGAGTTTCATTTCGATTTTTATATATATTGGGTTCTTGGGTCTTCTCTATTTTTCATTTGTGCATGTGATAGCTCAAGGGTTTGAAGCATAAAGCAATTTTTGGGTCAATTGTTCAAGAGAAGGAGGTTGATCTAGGCCCTAGAGGGTAAGATCTAGCCTATTCAAGCCCTATTTGCTCAACGTCCAGTTGGAAGAAGAGGATTGCTAGCCTTTGGAGGTATTTTCAGTGGTTTCAGAGGTAAATCTTGTGTTTGCAGGGGGTGAGGTCTCTTGATGGCTAGTCATGGCCTTCTAAAGGCCATTTAGGCCTAGTCATAGCCCCTAAGGGCCTTCTTTTGGTAGTTGCAACCCTTGTGAGGGGCTTATAACCCTAGCGACAGCCGTTTAGGGCTTAGCCACAGGCCTTAAGGCCTCTTTCCATGACGCGGGCCTAGGAGGCCTCTATTTGGGCAATCGCGAGCCTAAGGAGGGCTATCCCTCCTAGCCGCTGCCCCTAGAGGGGCTTTTCTCCTAGCTGCAGCCTCTTCTAGGCATTTTTTGGGTAACCATAGGCCTTAGAGGGCTTCTAGCCCTAGGCCGCAACCCTATTTGGGCATTTTTCTCATTTATTTGGTCTTGTATTAACTACTTGTGGGGTTTTGCAGCTTATTTTGACACTAATATTTGTTTTGCAGGCTTGGGGTAAGTTTGGAAAAGGTTTCAAATTGATTTCTAGATTATTTTGACAATGATCCATTGATTTTCCAAGCTAGCAATTGGTTTTGTAGGTTTGATAACTCATTGAAGGAGTTTTCAAGGGCTCAAATCCTCTCTAGTCCATCATTTAGTCCTAGAAGCCCTAGCTTCAGTCACAACAGGATTGATCCATTGTTTGTCAAGGCTAATATTTGTGTTGCAGGTGTTTTAAGGAACTCTAGTGCACTTTGGAAAGTCAACCAGCCAACTAGCAAGGCCTTTGGGCCTAAGGGTTTGCTCTCTTACCCCAATCTTCCCTCACTGTTTTATGATCAGATCTGAAGCACTCTGATATATCCCCAATTTTGATTTTCAGCATTAGAGATGAGTTTGGGAAGAGGACGCAATTCCCACACCGAGACTTTGGAGGAAAAGAGAATATTGTGGCTCTTGTGGTTTCACCCCAAGGAGGGAACTTGCACTCTTGGAAGAGAGAGGAAAGAGAAGGGAGTGCGAATTAGGAGAGAGAGAGAGAGAGTGCGGACCACAAGAAGAGAAGAAGCCACGAATTATAAATAGAGCAAGAGGCGCTCATTTTGGTCATTCATTCATCTATTCAGAAACTTGACTTTGACATAGCATGCTTGAGCGGAAGCCAAGTCTGCAAGTGTTGTTTAGCACATGAATATCTTCGAGCGGAGATCTCAACCCTTGCTTCAGTGGACTTCGAGTGCTAGCCCAAGGAGGGAGTTCCATCCTTTTCCGATTGATCCAACAGTGGGAGTGTGAGTTTGTGTGGAGGGGACACACTTGAGAGTTGAAGAGTGAAGGGAGGTTGAACCAAAAACTTGAGGTGGAGTCCAGGGAAGTGTTTTGGGGCTTTTTCCAACATTTTGGCAGAGCAGAAAACGCAGCATTTCCACAGGTTACATCTTCTGCTTATGGAGGAGGGCCAAACATTTGGGTCCAATCTTGGAGCTTCAAAACTAGGATAAACCCTTTTTGGGTTTTTCTGGGCTTTTGACAAGGACCTCAGAAATAATTTGGCGGAATTTTCTGGGCAGATTTAAAGGGTCAAACAGGGGTCCCAATTCAGCGAGCAACTAGAGGAGCTAGGGGAAATTTGGGCCGAAATTCCGAGGTCAACATTTGGCCAATTCCTTCATGGGTTTTTGTGGGTTATTAGTAGATATGCCGGGGTTAATTTCCCGGAATTCTCTAAGCACCGAATGAGGACCTAACGACTATTATTTGCAGCCGGCACTGCAGTTTTCACTGGGATAGCACAGAGTTTGTTGGGGACAGCCATATTGCATGTTAGAGCAGTTGATTTCATCACCTAGATATTGTTAGCTTGCCTTGAGCAAGCCCAGGGGCATGCTTTTTTATTTTACCTTTGTAGTCAACAATTATATTAATAAAATGGCTCAGCACAGCACAATTTATGGAGATTTCTGGTTGTTTGACATGCTGTAAATTTTTGTATGTTTTTACTATGTTTGCTTTGTTTATCATTGTAGATTTCCATTTGGAATATTACACATTCTTATGGCAGTGGCATAAGGTTAATCTAATCATCCTAAATAGGCCCTAAAACACATTAACATAAGCCTATAATCATCACACATTTAATCTCAAGTGACAAGAAAGGTTTGTAGCATAGCATTTATGGTCTTCTAAGTGATTTTAGAGGACTGTCATATGATTTATAAGGTCTGATATATGATTCTATAACTCTGATATAAGTCATAACAGTGATTAAAAGTACATCTTAAGAACCTCTAAATTCATAAGAACTCATCTTGGGGCTTTGGAGCATCAATTCTCTTATTGGCAAAGTGATTTAAGTAGGTTGCTCCAAGTGGTTGGGCTAATTAATTTGGAAATATAGTGAAAGAAAGTGATTATTGTCTTCACTCCTTGCATTTCCCGTGTTTTGCATTGCATCATTGGCATAGTTTGTGTTTTCATTTGCATCTCAAGATTGCATATAATATCTAAGCAATATTAAATGAATTGTGCCCTAAGGAAAGAAATTTCGGTGTTATCTAATTGCACATCTTAAGAGGCTTGAATGAGTGTTAATGCTCTAAAGATCTCTTGGTATTGCATAAGTGTAGCTTATTCTTTCCTTTGTTACTATTAGAGCATTTTTCTTGTTAAAGAGCATAACTTCAAAGTGTTGTTCCTTATTTCTATAAGTGAGATTGCTAATTTCATTTTTCAATATTTTGTGAGCATCATATTTGGATCATTAAGGTGAAATTTCAATTTTGAGTAATATTGTGGTTTCAAGCATAGTTTCACACAAATCTTATAAGTGGGTAATCTCTATTAGGAGTTATTATTTGTGTTTCTCATTGTCTCCTTTGATTTCTAATTTGCACATCAAGTTGTGAATGATCCATTGATAGATTTGTGCTCCTTGCTTTTCATTGTCATTAGATATTGATTTAGAGCACTTGTTTTTTTTATTATTAGTCCATTGGATAAATCTCGAATGAATTTATTGTGAAGTGCTTTAATCAAGTGGTTTATTGGCACATTGCTTTAGTTGGGATTGTTCTTGTAATTGCTCTCTAAGTACTTCATTCATGCTCTTGTGTTGAACATCATAAGCATTGAATCTTAAGTAATTAAACTTGAAGTACTTGAAATCCATTACATAATCTCATTTAAAGTCATTACTCGTATCTTGCATATCATTCTAAGATTAGAAGTGCATCTATAAAACATACCTCCAAGCATAAGCTTGGTTGATAGAAAGCAGTGTTGCGGGGGAGCGCCCCCCCCCCCCTCGAACCCGCTCCCGAAGCGCTCCGCCGAGCGCGCTCCCGTAAAAAAATTTACGCTCCCTGGTCTGTTAGGGAGCAACTCAGGGAGCGATCGCTCCCACGCTCCCGGAGCGATTTTTAATGCCCGGGAGCGATCGGGGAGCGATCACTCCCTGATCGCTCCCGGGCATTAAAAAATGCTCCGAGAGCGAATCGGGCCGGGCCGGGAGCGGTTCGACGGAAAAAAAATCCGTCGGACCCGAAAAAATTAAAAATTTTAGAAAAAAAAAATTGTTTTATAAGGCCAATGGGCCAAAAAAACATTCATTATCACTTCATTGAGCAAGTTTGGAGCTGGAGCAAGAGCATTGGAGCGAAGAGCAAGTGCTAAGGAGCGAGGAGCAACTACCAAGGAGCGAGGAGCAAGCCTGCAGAGGTAAGTAACTTAGTAATCTAGTTAGTTTAGCTGGTTAGGTAGTTAATTTAGTTGATTTAATTTAGTTGTTTGAGTTTAACTGTTTAAAAATCATGTATTTAAATTAAATTAATAAATTAAATTAATTAATCCCAATAAATTAAATTAATTAATCCCAATAAATTAAATTAATTTGCAGATTCAAGACTCAAAACCCTACAAACATCAAACACCATGGACCTGGGGATATTTATTGGCATTTTCCTCTTCCTGGTCCCTTTTATGGTTATTATGGTGGTCGAGAGTAGGAAACGGAGGGGGCCTCAAACTGAAGAGGTGGATGAAGAAGCCGGAGGAAGTCAAATGGGTTAAAACCCCAGTGAGGAGGAGGTGGAGGAGGGTGAACATGACCCTCAAAAAACTAAACAAGACCAAACTCCATTGTGGAAATATGTTCACAGGGCTGAAACAGGGAGAGGGGGTGGAACCACTAGATTTCATTGCCCCCATTGCAACACTGATTACACAGGTTCATACACCCGTGCTAGAAGACACCTCTGTGGGAAAAGGCCATGGGATGGAGAGAAACAAATAGGAATCAAAACTTGTGCAGCGGTGTCAACAGCAGATAGAGCCAAATACATAAAGGAAGAGGAGGACGCCCAATACAGAACAAAAAGATCAAGGGGTTTCTTTGAACCAAGCTCACAATCACAAAGAACTCCTTCAGCATTCTCCCAAGGCAGTGGATATGGACATGGAGGCACAGGGTCATCATCTTTAAGGCGTAGAACCATATCAGATTTTCTTGATGAGGGGTGTAGGAATGATGTGGATTCAAAAGTTTGCAGGTTCCTCTATGCATGTGGGATACCATTCAATGTTCTACGCTCACCTTATTGGCACGAAATGGTTTCTGCCATAAATGATGCCCCTAAAGGATACAAGAGCCCTGGGTATGACAAGGCAAGAACTGTTGGCCTTGATCATGAAAAAGCAAAAATATCACATTCTTTGAATAAAATGTCAAGTTCTTGGACTGACAATGGGGTGTCCATTGTATCTGATGGATGGACAAATGTAAAAGGCAAGCCATTGATAAGTGTTCTTGCTGTGTCTGTTAGTGGTCCCATCTTTCTAGCTGCACATGATTACTCAGACAAGTTCAAGACCGCTATCAACATTGCAGAAGCATTACTTGAAACAATTGAGCGTATTGGCCCATACAATGTCATCCAAGTCATCACTGATAATGCTCCTAATTGTAAGGCAGCGGGAGCAATTATTGAGGATAAATAGCCGAACATATTTTGGTCTGGATGTTTGGTTCACACATTGAACCTTCTGTTGCATGATATTGTCAAAAACAAAAATGAACAATACCAATGGATTGGTGATTTGTACAAGAAAGGAAAACAAATGATAAAATTTATTACAAATCATAGCAATACCCATGGCCTTTTCCGCAGTCACTCGAGATTGGAGTTGCTGAAGATTGCGAGGACTAGATTTGGTAGCTATTACCTCACCTTCAGGCGCCTTTTGAAGGTAAGAGAGGCATTAGCTAGCATGGTATCAAGTCCACATTGGCAGGTGTTAAAGGAAAGGGCTACAAATGTAGCTGACATGGCAGGTTTTGAAACGATGGAGGAGGCCGCTCTTGATGGGCAGTTTTGGACAACTGTGAGGCAGGTATTGGATTTCACCAAGCCAATTTATCACATGATTCGGTTTGCAGATACAAACAAACCATGATTGGCGAGGTGTATGAGAAAATGGATACCATGTTGGGGGAAATAAAAGACATTGTTCATAATAGAGATCCCAACTTGTACAAACTGATTCATGATTGTGTGTGTGAACGGTGGAATAGGCTTAACCTTCCACTACATTGCTTGGCGTATATCCTTACGCCAAAATACTACTCTACATCTTGGTTGGGCCAACCTGCAGCAGGGGGTGGGGTTAGGACCAAACCCCATTTAGATCAAGAGGTAACTAAAGGATATCTGGAAGCATTAGAAAAGTTGGTGCCTGACAGGGAGGAATGTGCAGTTGTGCGCCTTGAAAAAGGCAGATACTTCAGTGGCACTGGTTTGTATGGTAACTTCCATGCAATGGACGACAAAGATAAATTTGATTCTCTCACATGGTGGGAAACATATGGCGGCCACGGACTTTTGCGAAAATTGGCAAAAAAAGTTCTTTCACAGGTTGTAAATTCTTCTTCTGCAGAGAGGTGTTGGAGCACCTACAGTTATATACATAATGTGAAAAGAAACAGACTCAACGAAAACCGAGCAGAAAGCTTGGTTTATGTGCACTACAACTTGAGGTTGTTGAGCCATTACTGTGATCGGGCTAATGAAGATCCCACATATAAAATTTGGGACAATCACCCTGAGGACGACAATTTGGAGGATGGCATTATACATATTGAACAACTAGAAGAGGAGCTTGTAAGGGATGAAAATGAAGCAGCTGCAGCAGCCATGCCACCTCCACCTCCACCATCCAGTAGCAGTGCTCGAGGCCCGAGTCTTGTTCCATTGTTGTCGCCACCTCCATCGACACCCTCGCGTGGAGGTTCTAGTTCTGGTCGTCGGTCTGTGCGGGAGACTCCTAGAAGACCACCACGACCTGCTTATACTCCTGGAGACTCTCGTGGCAAGGGCCACTTGTAGATTTACAGTTTACTTGTCTTTTTTAGTTTCTATTAGACTTTAGTTTTCATAACTGTTGAGTTTTGAGTCCTTGACTCTTGACTCTTGACTCTTTCATATCATTATGATATTTTTTGTAAACATTATATCACTGTGACAATGAAAATTTGAAGTTTGAAGTTGGGCCTTGGCAATTATAACTCATTGGTAATGATTGTGAATTATGAATATGATGCTTTGTGAAAGACTAAAGTTGTTTCATTTCATCTCATTATTCATGTTTCATTTTATAAATTTTTAACATTTCATATCATGTTAACAGTTAGAAGTTAGGACTTAGAAATATCTTCGATATTACTTCTTGTAATGGTTAAACTTGGCTTACAAGTACAACTTTGGTGATCAATGATGATAAATGTTATTGAATTTTCAATTCTGAAAGCTTGAAGTTGAAACTTTAATATTGAATTTGATGAATCATGATTTATAAGACTCAATATGTTGCAGTTGTAATATGTATTTTACTAACTTGTGGACATGGTTGATGACGATTATAATTTCTAGATGATTGATGTGATATGGTTCAATGATCAATTTATGTTTTTTTATGTTTTTTATGTCTATTTCATCATTCTACATGTTTTTGTTGACATATATGTATCAAAAATTAAAAAATATAAAAAATATATATATTTTTAAAAAATCGCTCCCGGATTCGCTCCCAAACCGGGAGCTTCTGAAAATGGTCGCTCCCGCTCCCGTTTTCGCTCCCGCTCCCCGCTCTCGCTCTCACTCCCAAGTAACATTGATAGAAAGATAAGACCCCCCTCTCTTTTGGCTTGAGACACTTGATCCTTACACTATGGTTAAAACAGGTGCCCTTGCAATTCTCTTGTGGACATCCCTTGTAAGAATGGAGGCACCTAGGTCATTAGAACCTCACGGGAGGTATCATTAATGAGGCCATAGCCTCCTTCTTGTGGGCTTCTTTCTACAACCTTCTTGCGAGACTTGCTTCAAGACAATTGGAGTGAGGTTTCTCATCTAGAATAGGCATTCTAACTAAAACTAACCAAGAAATTGCATCTCACATAGTTTTAGGTGTTGCATCTCATATAAGATAGTTTCTCATCCTAGCGGCAATTGTTCATCCGGTAACTTGGTATCTTAATTCAATTTGTGCAAGTAATTTGACTCCTAAGGCACTGGTCTCACACTTAAAAAAATTTTAAATCTAATCAAGTTGTGCCAAATAATCAAACTTGCCATTTTTCCTTAACCAAGTTACTAGGCCATTTAGTTGTCTCCCAAACTCATCATCTCATCGACAGGGACTACCCCCCTTAACATGTTGTAGGGAGACAGCTTAAACAAAGAGGTTCGGGATTAGAGTGACAACCCTTGCCCTGAGCGTTGTCACATTCTCGTGTACAATTCGAGCGACAACAAGCCTCACCTAAACTTGCTATGATCTTAGACCACAGCAATTATGAACCAGCAACTAGCATTGTTGCATTGGCACCCAAGTCTTCGAGGAAATCTATCCCCAAGGTGTATCACAAGGTAATGATCACCCTACTGATCTTGAGTTCTCTGAGCTTCAATATGTTAGTCTATGTCATGAATTTCAAGATGATTCCATTCTTGGGCATTTCGTGGGAAGGGTGCCCCTCAAAGCAATTATTTGAAATTAGTTCCACGATGTCTAGGAGCTTTATCATGGCACTACACATGCAAGTGGATCACTATTAAGCACTCAGGACCTCTTTCTACCCAGTGCAGTGATCCCTCGCATGTGAAAGCAATATAGAATCATAGCCTATGGATTTGTAAAACACCCTCATGTTCCTTAACCGGTGGACCCATGATTTCTTGACTAATAAAATAGTGCATCTTTCCTGCTTGGTGTGGGTAGATTTCCCAGGCCTGCCTATGCAGTTTTCACCGATCATATGTCCAAATGTTGCCCCTATGGTGGAATTACTTTATGAAAAAACAAAACAGTTTTTAGCCCTAGGCATCGACATCATGCTTGCATGCGACTTACCTTGTCTCAAGACAATAAGGAAGTTGTGTATATCCGAATTGGTAGTTGAGTACATTGCCAACCAGTCTATTGCATCAAACTACAAAATACTTGTTTTAAGTGCCAGAGTCCCAACCATCACATTTGGCACTACCCTCTAATGGCCCAAACCAAGAGTTGAAAGGCCCCATCCTTGTCAACCTGTCTTGCACATAAGGCTACTCAAACTCCTAAGGCAAGTGAATAGGTTTTGGATCAATGTTGCCAAGAGCACTCTCCCAAGTGATACTCCCCCTCCCAACCCCAAAAAAAAAATGTGCTCCACAGGGCGGTGCTCCCAAAATTCAAGAGCACACTCTGAGGCTCCCTAGGACACTCCTTGGACACAATGAACCATGATGGTGGTTTTTGAGTAGGTTTGACCAAAAATGCTAGTAATCAATGATATTGTTAAATTCTTAAAGTGAGAGGATTCTTCCACTTACATTTCTAACATTACCATTAATCGTTTTAGAATGTTTGAGTAGTTCAAACCTCATTGGACATCATATGGACAAAGTAGACTTTCATATCCCATTGAAAATTCAACAAACTTAACATTTTTTAGAATTTCAAGATTGGTGGGATTACAACATTTTTATTGGATTCTGTCACATATGAGGGTATGCGATTGGCATTTAATCAGGAGCAGCAAGCCCTTTATGTAACCCAATGTTGGTAGTGTTGATTGTTGAACTCCTTTGTCATGGTCTTAGAAAAAATATACACTTCACTCAAACCATAATCATTGATTAGGCATGTTAAGCTTTATCAATTATATTTCAAGGCTTGGAGTAGGTAGTTTCATTAAAATTGGGTGGTGTTGACTAATGTCCCTAGAGGATCAAGGTAGAGGCAAAGGCTAGACAAGAGGCAAAGATTCAAGGATGATACTAATGATGACGATCCCAATATAAGCAATGGTGGAACATTGCTTGTCATTTAAATGTTCTTGTTTATTTATTCACAATGCCTTCTTTCAAAGTTTCAATATAGTTATTAATGTACTATGTACATTGTTATATATATATAACGCTCTGCTACGAGGTCTTTTGGGAAATGTCACTCTCGATGCTCCCGCTCGCATGCTCCGACAACATTGGCTTGGATGGAGCAAAAACAGAAGAATGCCAATGTAACCAAAACCCAACCTATAAAAGCCTCACTAGCAACACCTTATGCTAGCAAGGCCCATATGACAACCAACTCGAGCTCTACAGTGGCAATTACATCCCAGGCCTCAACAGTGTCTCCAAAGGAAAAGTCACCCTAGGGTGTATCCAACCTAACGTTGTATCTTTCTACTAACCCTTTCAATGTCCTTCAGGCCCTCAAGTCCATGAGGAGAAGATGCCAAATCTAGATGGTTTATAATGAAAGTGACATTGTGGAACATCTAGGGCCTTAATGACCCTAGCTAAAAGCATACCATCCACCAAGTGTTGACTTCTCTAGGCTTGGAGTAGGTTTTTTGGGAAATGGCACTTGTGGAACTTCTAGAGCCTTCATAACCCTAGCTAAAAGCACACCATCCACCAAGTGTTTACTTCTCTAGGCTTGGAGTAGGTTTTTTGGTAAAGTGACCTCGTGGAACATCTAGGGCCTTAATGACCCTAGCTAAAAGCACACCATCCACCAAGTGTTGATTTCTCTAGGCTTGGAGTAGGTTTTTGGGAAATGGCACTCTCGATGTCCTTGTGTTGTATTTTTCTACTAACCCTTTCAATGTCCTTGAGTCCCTCAAGTCCATGAGGCGAAAATGCCAAATCTAGATGATTTATAATGAAAGTGACATTGTGGAACATCTAGGGCCTTAATGACCCTAGCTAAAAGCATACCATCCACCAAGTGTTGACTTCTCTAGGCTTGGAGTAGGTTTTTTGGGAAATGGCACTTGTGGAACATCTAGAGCCTTCATGACCCTAGCTAAAAGCACACCATCCACCAAGTGTTGACTTCTCTAGGCTTGGAGTAGGTTTTTTGGTAAAGTGACCTCGTGGAACATCTAGGGCCTTAATGACCCTAGCTAAAAGCACACCATCCACCAAGTGTTGACTTCTCTAGGCTTGGAGTAGGTTTTTTGGGAAATGACGCTCTCGATGCTCCCTCTCACATGCTCCGACAACATTGGCTTGGATGGAGTAAAAACGAAAGAATGCCAATGTAACCAAAACCCAACCTATAAAAGCCTCACTAGCAATACCTCGTGCTAGCAAGGCCCATATGACAACCAACTCTAGCTCTACAGTGGCAATTACCTCCTAGGCCTCAATAGTGTCACCAAAGGAAAACTCACCCTAGGGTCTATCCAACCTAACGTTGTATCTTTCTACTAACCCTTTCAATGTTCTTGAGGCCCTCAAGTCCATGAGGCAAAGATGCCAAATCTAGATGGTTTATAATGAAAGTGACATCATGGAACATCTAAGGCCTTAATGGCCCTAGCTAAAAGCACACCATCCACAAAGTGTTGACTTCTCTAGGTGGGATAAATATTCTTTGTTTAACGGACGTCAAAATTAGAGGGTTTATGCTTCATACAACCCTACGATCATTTGGACCAAGGATGAAGTTTATTTCCTTGATCATTGCAATGGGAAAGTGGGGATCACTGTCCTTATGTCTTTCAAGCTTGCTAATGTTGTTATGCACTAGGGTGTGGACCCCCTTCCAAAGTCTTCAATAGATTTTTCTAAATGTGGGCAAACAACTAGGGTTAGCCAATGTCTATGACTCCAATGGCACCCAAAGAATGTGCAAACTTTTGGCATTGGATGGTTGATGACCTCCCTCACACCATTGGCTTATGTGTGGAGATTTTAATGAGATGGAATTCCATGATGAAAAGACAAGACTCTCCTTGTTCATCTACCAAAGTACCAATTGAAGAGAAAGGGGCATTGTGGGCACTAAAAGGCCCAAGATAGGCTCTACGACCTTAACGATAATCGAAGATAGGATTTTTCTAAGCTCCAATTTACATGGACTAACTTTTGTAAATGGATCAGGACTCAGGAGCATTATCAACAACTAGACCATATTTTTCCCTCTTTTTTACTCTATCAGTGATTGACCTATTCATATGGACAGCACAAGCACTCTTTCCAATAATCAACCCATCTGATTCTCCATATCATAGGTAGTTAAGTGGGGGCACATAGCTATAACTCAGTATATTCTAAATGTTTCTCATCTGCAAAGTCCTAGCTACCTAGTGTAATGTCCCCGTTTTCAGTTTCCCTTGTGATGCAGTTAATATGGATTTCTAGGACGTGTGATAGCTAGGTCACAGGAGCAGGGTTACATCATTAGTGGGCCCGGAGGGTTTTTAGAGGAGTTTAGTGGGTCCGACGAGGTTCGCTCACTATATTTCATCATTAGGGCCAATTTCACACATTTCGTTCCTGGCTTCATTGCACTCTGATGATTCTCGTAAAACAATGGTACTATCATCATATTTTAATTAAATTCACTAAATGTGCATTTAGGGAAGATTTTGGAGAAACACATTAGTGTAATAGCTCATTGGAACCGAAATGAAGAGATCTACAAGATGGGATGGTGAAAAGTGACTTCTAGTGGCTCAAGGAAGCATGGTGGCCGATTAATCATTTCCTAAGATTAAAACTGACTTTAATTAGTCACTTAATTAAATAAAAGAGGGGAAACGTGCTTAATTAGAGAGAAAAGACAGAAGGGGAAAAGTGACTTAAACAAAATAAATTAAAAGTCACTTAAATAAATTAAAGGCGAGAATCTTCTAGAATGGAAATAAAATAATAAAATAAAGTGCTTCTAGAAGGTTGGAGAGGGATCCATCAAGTCTTTAAAAGGAAGGGAAGCAAATCATTTGGGATATCTTGGAGTTGTGATATTTTCTATTGGAGAGGTTTGGGAACATGGTTCTTAGCTTTCGACAAGCCACGGGACGAAAACCCTTGGGTTTCCTTTGTGGGTTGGATGAAAACCCAACCCACTAATGAGGAGATTTCATCCAGAAATCTCACGAAGATTCAGCAGCATCAACTAGAGATCAAATCTAGAGAAGATCTGAGGATTAGAGTGGGGATCATTCAGATCTCCAATTTGGGCATCATTTCCAGTTGTCATTTTGGAGGCCAGGTTCAGCATTGTAGTAGCTTATTTGGTGGCCATCATTATCTCAGTTATTTCCAGCTATTGTATTATCATATTTTATATTAATATAAATAAAGTTGAGTTTGCTACATACATCCCAAGTCCTATGTGTAATTGCAGTATTTATTAAAATTGTCTTAGTAACAGCACTTTTAATTTATGGGTGTATATGTTATCTACTGGTAATTTCATTATGTGTGAATTCAATAATTTCCATGGTATTGTAGAATAAAATTAATGACATAATTTTCTAAAGAAGATTTATGAATATTTAATGAAAATATCCAAATGGGATACTAAAGTGGTATTAAAGTTGGTTTTCCTGCCAGCGTGAGTGTTTATTACAGATTGATTTTGAACTAAGATTCATGGGTTATTCTTGAAAAGTCAAGCTCAAGGATTGAGGGCGATTTCAATCAATTCTCAAGTGTCGAAGAAAAACACATTGGCTAGATTAATATTTGGTTACAAATGTCGAGTTGTTGGTGATCAAATTATTCCCCAAGAGGCCAATTTTATTGCCATTTTCCTTGGCCTAGTTCAGTCGAGTATCATTTTCTTGAAGGAGGCTGAATTCCAAATTCTATTAGCGCTGAGAACCATAGATCCAATTGTTGGAAATGTAACTAGCTTCGATCTTCATAATTATTATTGTACGCATTTCAATATCTATATCATATGTAACAAACAAAAGAGAAAAAAAAATTATTATTTTAAAGCATGGGTTTCATGCTTATTATTGATGGTCTTCTAGGTAAAAGCATGTTCTTCATGCTTCTAGCGTTTGTTAGGTCATATGATTTATTGCCATGAGTGAAGAGAGTCAACATCATGACTATAAGATCATTCTAGGCAAAGCGTATCTAGTAAAAGAATTTAATTTGAGTCTAAAAAGTCCTGGAAACCTCCAAAGAACAAGTCGGCCCTGGCAACTTCGAGTCGGCCAAAAGGAGGGAATTCAACCCTTGGAAGACTATAAATATTAAATAGAAGCGGTTTCGACCTCATTTGACACTCTCTCACAAGTTCGATCTCTCAAGAAATAGTTCAATCTGAAGCTGGGAAGACTAAGAAGGCTAGAGCAAAGACCAAGGAAGGTTGAAATTGCAAGTCCGAATTGCAGGAGATCAAGTTGCAAGATCGAATTGCTAGAAGAGAGAGTATTTTTATTTGACTTTGTTGACCTTGGTGACATTATCTTTTTCAAAGGAGGATCTCTTGAAGAGTTGTCTTGTGTTGGAACTAGGGTTTTTGCAGCAGCTACAAGATCGAAGTTGCAGTGTTGAAGTTGAGAGTCAAAGTTGACGCTGGAAGTTGTTTGAAGCAAGATCAAGCTTTGTTGATCTGATCTACTTGGAAGGGTTTCTTTTAGGGTTGACTTGGTACTTCGAGGAGGACTTGGTCCAGGGTTTGGGTCTTGGTTGTCTCATTTGAAGCAGATTCTATAAAAAGATAATAGTTTTTTTAGCTTTCCCCTTGGAGGGGTTTTTCCCTAGCTTGGAGCCTAATTTTTGCGTCCATTGTCTTTACTATTTTGCTCTTGATAATTGTTTGATGAAGAACATCTAATAAAGAAACATAAATAATTTCACAAGCAATTGTTAAGATTAAGGAGAAATTGAATTAATAGCCTGCCCTTCTGCATTCTCCAACACCAATGGGGCCAAGAGCACAACTTTTCAAGGCTAGGAGCCTAATTATCAAAAGAGGCCAAGCTTCATTTATTTTATAAGGGTCGAGCCCAAAAACATCATTGCAGGAGGTTAGCTGGATTTATCATTTGAGTCTAATTTGTAGGCAATTCTCAAGGCATCGAAGCATTATCTATCTGTCAGAATTCAAGTTAGTAGAGATCAATTTTGTCATCCAAAAGATGAGTTCATAATTTTGGAGGGGTATGAGTTTATTGTTGATTTTCCAAAGACAAATTCTTCAGGACTAAAATTGCTATCATGTCATAAGGTTGAGTCTATCTCAGATTGGAGGAGCTGAGTTTCATGAAATCGCCAAGCCAGATAGATCAGATCAAATTTCCTTATGGATGAGTTGGGGTCGCTAAAGATTTATATTATAATATTATAGAGGCCAAGTTGGATCCTACTATCCTGGTTCTTATTACCCCTGAAATTTACTCTTGAGTCTATTTTTCTCTCTTTATAAAATGTTTAATAGAATGTTTCCTCACCAAGTATCTCAAAAAACGTAAAACTTCGAGAGGTTGATAAACATGAGAATATTATAGTGTTGGAACACAGGGCTATTAGCATTTGTGATACATTGTTGTAGCCTCCAGTGTGGGTAAACTACAAGTGGCCCAGGGTAACCAAAGGCCAATAAATATAAGTTTGTGCCCATACTTCTTGGTGTGGCTGAAGCTAGCATATATATGTATTAGTTATGTATGAAATTGAGTGTTGTCTAGTGAAGTGAGTGTGAATGTTGTTGTCCACATAGTTGAGCAAAATCTCTTGTAACAGAGAGGTTGTATGACTGTAACATTGGTGTTTTTTTATTTTTATTTTTTTTTGGTATAGCTGAGTGAGAGGGCTTGTATTGATTAAGAGTGTGGTTATACTTGAAGCATAGATTTGAACTAATGTTAAAGCCCTTGTAAGGTCAAAGTTTTGTATGTTGTTAAAAGAGTATGGTTAGAATCCACATGAGGTGTTCATTGTTGATTTTCGGTAGCATCAGATGTGAGCTAAGCCTCAAAATTTGCAAGGAGGCTAGGACACATGTATTCTACGATACCTAGGAATCATTTTGGGAAATTCCACCCAGAGAAGGTTTTAATAAAATAATTAATTATTTTTAATGGGTGCCTAAGTCTAAACTTAGGAAATCAAAATAATTAAAGGGTATTAATCAAACTGAGGTTGAAACTTCTATAAGAAGACGGAGATCGAGTCCAAATGATCTAAGCCGTTGCTTAGAATATAATCTGGGTCGTTGATTACTCAACTGGAGGATTATAAGCACTTCGATGGGCATTTGGAAAACACATCGAAGAGAGATCAAGAGATCAAATTTCTCAGAGAGGACAGCACAATAGTTGCTAGAGAATCGATCAAGGTGATTTCTTGCACTGAGGGGGGGGGATAGAAGACCGAAGGAAGCTTTCTAGATCCCGAGAGTGCAATGTAGAGACAACAAAGATCAGTTCAATGAGGCAGCGCAGTGCTACACAGAGGCAACGCAGAGCTTCAGAGGGAGTTCGAATTCCAGCTAGGAGAGACGAGATTCAATGCAGGAAACCGGGGTGTGAAACCAGAAGGTCTGGAGATCGAATTTCAAGTCAGCAGGAGGTCAGCAGAGGGATTGATGCAGAGCTCAGCAAGACTAACACAATTCTGCGTAGGGTTGACGCAGAAGCTGCGTAGAGGCAGCGTGGGGACAATCAACAAGCCCCTGATCAGAATCGAATCTCCCAGAACAATGTGAGATTTTTCTCACTAACCTTTTTGCCAGTTTCTCTCTATATCAGATAGCCAGCGATCCGAATTGGAACATTATATTGTTTGTCATCCATCTCGATGCATTTGGAGTGGAAAAAGTGGAGGAATCAGCTCACGGGACCGTTTTTACTGGCGGGACCCAATTTGGCAAAAAGGGATCTAAAACCTTCTGGGAGCCTTTTGAGGCATCAAACGACGTCTTTTGGGGGTAAAACTTTGTCGCTATAGCACAGCACCTTTTCATGATATTCCACACACAAAGAGCTTTCCAACGGCGGAAGAATCACGTCAATTGGAATCTGTATACAAAAGTTATGCCACTCAGAAGTTGACCTTCTTGTTTTCACACCTATAGTTCGAGAGGATGTCGCGTCAGCCCCATTATTCATGGAAAAGGGGCTAGCCACGTGTTTGTAATGTAAAAGACTCTAGAAAATTCTATTTTGTAACTCTAGTTAAGAATTGATGTAGTCAAAATTAACCACTAGTAAGCTATCGGGCTGTGTTATAATTGGGCCACTAGGAGGTAGAGGCATTCCATTCTTTCAAGAGCATTTTGTTTCATAGTTGAGCAAAGATAGTCAGGAGAGATAGGAGGTAGAGCACATTTAGAGGATCTGTGCTTTGTAGCAGCCCACGGGCCACAGACATTACTTCTTTGTACATTCAGCCATATTTCCAAACAAAGAAAGAGAGTGAAGCAGCCTCACCTTCCAGCTGGGTTTTCTCTCGAAAGGGTTTCCTAGAGAGCATATCTTGTGTATTATGTGTGTGTGAGCTCATTTTGTCGTTCTCTAATTTTTTGCTTTATTTACTTTGACATGCATGCACTAATTACAGTTACCTTTACAAATCTAGAAATTAAATAAAACTGTAATAGTGTATGATCTCAAATTTTTAATATAATATTATCAGATCTATTGTGACGAATTGTCCAATGGAATATCCACAGTAGTTTACAGATCATTTGGTATCGGAGCAGGTTTCTTTAGGTATTTTGTGGAGATTGTAGGTATTTCTAGATCGATGAGGCTGAAAACCGTAAAACCCTAATCATGGGCGACGAATTTGTAAACAAACATCGTGATCCTGCAGAAGTGAGGTTTTCGCAGCTCGATGAACAAGTCGCAGATATAAACCGCAATGTAAACCTCCTCATGGCAGCCCTAAGCAATAAGCTGGGGATATTTGGAGAAGGAGGGGGTTCGAAGCAAAGGACAAAACAGAAGGGGGATCAGGAGATCGGGAAGACAAAGATAACCAGCCGAAGAAAGACCCTGGAAAAAATCAACCCAATTCGAATGTCGTGAACCAATCCCTATTTAAAGTGGAAGCAAACGTCAATATTAAGCCATACCACAACGAGATCGGCGCTTTGAAGCTGAAACATTGGTTGCAACAACTGGAACTTTATTTCAATGTCCATCAGATCGAGGAAGGGCAGAAGATCTCATTCATGTGCCTGAAATTGGAGGGCCATGCACTAACTTGGTGGGAGAGCCACATGAAAACCCTGAGGTTGGAGGGAGAACCTCCAGTGACTAAGTGGGAGGATTTCAAAACCCTCATTAAGTCATAGTTTTATTCCACTGGGTACGGGAAAGACTAACGGATCCGATGGAATTACTTTAGGCAAAATTCGGGCCAAAGCGTGTAGGGGTACACCACAGAATTCAAAAAGATGGCTATAATGTTGGTTATCTCTCCAAAGAACCCAGATGTACTCCTCAATTATTTGGGGGATCTACACCACCATCTACATGAGCAAGTGATATTGTTCAAGCCCAAAATGGTGGACGAGGCTTGTGTACAGGCACAGTACCTAGAGAACATAGGCCTAAAAAGAGCGCAATCAAGTGGATCGAAGCAAAAGGAGCAACAAGACACTTCTAATGAGGGGAAGTAGAAGCAAAAATGGGGAAAAGATAAAAAGACGGCAACCACAACACACCAGTGCAAAGATCCTAGCAACCACTGCAACATTGATGGCCATACAAAGGAGAAGTGATGGAAATTGCATCCAGAGCTAAACTCGAAGAACAAGAAGAAAGATAATAAGAAGAAGAATCTCATGGCCACTGATTCGAGCAACCAAGTTGAAAGCAGCTTGGACGTGGATGAGAAGATCGTCTGTACGTCAGTGCAGAAGGAGGTGAATCTGAGTAGCCTTTAGCAACAGGAAGAGAAAGAAATGACCAAACTCTTCCATGTAAAAATACAGGTCAAGAAGACGAAGATTGATGCTCTATTTGACTCAGGATCGCAAGCAAATCTCATTGCAGCAGATCTGGTCAAGAAGTTGGGGTTGGAAGTTTGTGATCATCCAAACCCATATCCACTGGGATGGGTACATAAGGATGCAAAGTTGAAAGTAACAAAACAGTGTAAAATTAGATTAGTTATCAGTGCTGATTTTATTCATGAAGTAAATCTTGATGTGGTTCCACTTGATGTATGTGGATTCGTGTTTGGGAGTCCATACATGTACATGCGTGATGCAATATTCATGAGGAGAGCTAACCAGTGTCGGCTCATCAAGGATGGAAAATCATTCATCATCAACGCACACAAAGGCAAGTCGAAAATTTCACTAGTAAGTGTCAACCAAGCCAAGAAATTGATCAGTTCCAGCAAGAACTATGTTTTATTGTTTTTAAGGGAAAATCAGTCTGTAGAGAGGTCAATAAGAGGCAAGGCATCCTTAGAGGAGTGTACTAACAAACAAAAACAGCAATTGGAGTTGTTACAGACATACAAGGATGTGTTCCGAGAACCTAAAGGGCTACCCCATAAGAGAGAAGTGGAGCACGAGATCTAGCTATTGTCTGACTCCTCGTTGCCAAATATTGGGTTGTACAGGCAGTCTATTATAGAAGCAAGTGAGGTGAAGAAACAATTGCAGCAGTTGCTGGAATAGGGTGTCATTCGACCGAGTACATCACCATGTGGGTCACCCATCATCATTGTGCCAAAGAAGGATAGGACTTGGTGGATGTGTATAGATTACAAGGCATTGAATAAAATCATACTCAAGAATAGATACCCCCTGCCTAGGATAGACGATCTGCTAGATTAGTTGCAGCAAGCAAAGCATTTCACCAAGTTGGACTTAAAGTCTAGATATCACCATGGTCGAGTCAAAGAAGAAGATACATGGAAGACCGCCTTCAAAACCAGGCAAGGTTTGTATGAGTGGTTAGTTATGCCATTTGGCCTATGTAATGCACCAGCTACATTTATGAGATTAATGAATGATGTACTGCACCATTTTATAGATTCATTTGTTATTGTCTATTTGGATGATACACTGGTATATAGTGCTACTTGGGAGGAGCATATTTCACATTTGACGCAGGTGTTGGAAATATTGAAGAAGCAACAGCGGCTAGAAAATCTCAAGAAGTGTGAGTTTGCGCAACAGTCCTTGGTGTATTTGGGATATGTGATCGGTGGAGGAGAATTGAAGATAGATCCTTCCAAAATGGAGGCCATCACGAAATGGACGGTGCCTACTAATGTTACTGAGGTTGGGAGTTTCATTGGAGCAACACAGTACCTGAGGAAATTCATAACCTTGTTTTCAACGGTGGCAGCACTACTCCACACCATAACAGCAAGTAGCAAGAGTTTCCAGTGGGGAAAAGGGTAGCAGAAGGCTTTCGATGAGTTAAAGAAGAAGATCAGTGAAGCACCAGTTCTGGCATTACCAAACTTGCAACGGCCCTTTGAAGTGGAGACAGATGCGAGTGGGTATGTTATGGGAGTTGTCTTGATGCAAGGAGGAAGGCCCGTTTGCTACCATTCTGAAGTATTTCATGGGGCAGTTCTTAACTACCCTACCTACAACAAGGAGCTCTATGCCATGGTGCAAGTTGTGAAGAAGTGGAAGCACTATCTGATGGGAAAGGAGACAATAATCCACACAGATCACCAATCATTATGGTATCTGCAAGCCCAGAATAAGCTACAGCAAACCAGGCACTACAAGTGGATGGGGTTTTTACAGTAGTTTCATTTGGTGATCAAGTATAAGAAGGGCAGCACAAACAAGTTGGTCGATATGCTTTCAAGGCCACCCACATCAAAGATTACAGCTTTGGGGACTCTTATGCGCATGGAGCCATTCACCAATGATGCAAACAGAGAGGCATATTCAGAAGATGAGGACTTCAAGGAGGCGTATCAGCAGTTGCAAAGTCAGAGTCATGTGTATGATGGCGACAACACCGTTGACTAGCATCTCCAGGATGGCTTACTCTACAGGCTGGATAAGCTATGTGTTCCTAAAGGTGAGCGTTTGCAGCTGATTAGAGAGGCTCACACCTCCAAGGTTGCAGGGCATTTTGGTGTAGGGAAGATCGTGGCTAACTTGCAGAGGTATGTGTATTGGCCCAAGATGCAAGAACAAGTAGCTAGGTTCATAAGAGGATGCATGTTTTGTTGTACCAACAAGCATAGCAACAGGAAACAGGGTCTGTATCATCCCTTACATGTACCTACCCATCCTTGGGAAAGCATTTCCATAGACTTTGTGGGAGGTGTTGACCACTACGTGTCAACTACCCATAGCAGTACACCCCCTTTTCTTCGCAAAAAGGGATAGCGCTTGATCAACATGTCCATGCCATTCGACAGTCATCGTCGACTTGATCATATTATGTTGTAAACCCAGTCTGCATGCGTGAATTGTAAATAATCTTAGCAGATATGAGTCATGTATGTAAAATTGCCTAGGTGGACCTAATTTCCTAGTGATAATCTACGTTCCGGAAGGTTTTTTGTCTCACCAATCTCTGATCGGCAGAGTTTTCCTTCAACCTAACCCCAAAGCCAGAATGAATTTTGTCATTAGAATCTTAGAGGAATCCTAGTGTGTTAATCTGCTAGATTATAGTTGTGTCGCAGAACTGGGTGGTTTATGAGGGTCTATGTCAAATGGGTTCTCCCCCTTGAGATGTAAAGTTGTAAAAGTCATGATGTAAAGTGTCTTGAGGGTTAGAAAATGTTTTAATCCCCTCATAAGTCCTAAGTCCTAGGTCCTAGGTGATTTTTCCAAAGGCTAAGTTCGAGGATCCATTTAAGAAAAAAAAATAAAAAAAAATAAATAAATATTTAAATAATAAAATAATAATAAAATAAAGTAAAAACCTATCAGCTCACCAAACGTTCGTTGCTCCTCGCGCTGATCCGCATATCAATCTCTCTGTCGCCATCCAGTTGCTTGAAGCTGTAAGCCTGCAAACCCCTGCGTTCATGTGCCTTCCTCCACCCATTCCGCAGCTGTTGTCACAAACCTGCAAGAGCACGTTTCGATTTTTCTTTATGGGCCAGGTATCTGCATTTTTGGTGTTATTAGATGCGTGGAAAGGTTAATTTTTTTTTGCGTAGGTCTCTTCTCCATTCGCGTAGGAAGAAGTCATCTTTTTTTTATTAGGTTCAGCGTAAATTCAATTTCAGAAGTTTACCTTAGATTTTGGTTTTGTTACATTTAGATCATAGTTTAGTTTAGGGTTAGATACATTTTAACTTTAGTTTTAATATATATAAATTTTAGAATTTAGGATTGTGATTTTTCTTTTTAATTTTAGATATTTGAATTCTAAATTTTAGATTTAGTTAATTTTGTTTAGATTTAAATTTTTGTTTGAAGTAAATTAAAGAAAAAAAAAATCTTTTTTTTTATATGCAGAAAAGTTGAAGTTTAGATTTTAACTCAGATTTTATTTTTCTATAGTTTTATTTTAAAAATATATATATAAAAAATAAAAAAATTAAAAATTAAAAAAAAAAAATTAAAAATTATAAATTATAAAATCCTAAAAATTATAAAACTTTAAAAAGCATAAATAATTTCTTTTCTTATAGTTTAGATCTTGATTTAATTTTGTTAGAAGTAAATAAAATAAAATAAAATGATAGAAGGTTTCTTTTTAGATTTTAATATTTTTTTGATTTAGGAGTTTCATTTAGTTTTAATTTTGGTTTTAAATTTTTGTTTAAAAAAATATAAAAAATATTCTGGAAACTTTTGCCAGATTCAGTATTAGCTCAGGGATTTATCACTTCTTATCTCTTCTGCTGAAGCTAAAATTTTGATGTGGAATTAATGATTTAGCATGCTTGAATGATCATGAATGGATATCTAGTTAGCGTTTAAAATTACGTGGTTATTTAAAAGCACTTTATCTGTCGAAATTTTTAATCGCTGGAATATCGTTCTTGAGTTTTAATCGCTGGAATATCGTTCTTGAGTTTTAATCGCTGGATCACTATTAAGGCATTGTGAATTTACTGGATATCTTGCATTGGTCGGGCTATTTGATGATAAATGTTTGTTTTACATGGTTCATTTAATTACTCAGTGATCAACTCTATAAGGCACTGGTCTATTTACTTAGTAAAATCATTTTAGTGCTTGTTTCCTCGTGTCTCCCAACCCAACTGTTTCACAGTTGGTCATTCATTTTCCCATAGGGTCTACCCCCCTTAGCCGCGGGAGACAGGCTTAAACGGAGAGATCGGGGATCAGAGTGACAGCCCCCAGTCTGAGCGTTGTCGTGACAATCTGTGCGACAACAGGAGGTTTACCGACAACCAGGAAGGGGGACATGACTACCTGTTCGTGGTAGTTGACAGGTTCAGCAAGATGTGTGTTCTAATGCACTGTAAAAAGACCATCAGTGGACAAGAGGCAGCAAACGTGTTCTTTGGACAAGTATCGGTACACTTTGGGATACCAAGGAGCATCATTTCAGACAGGGATACAAGATTTCTCAATGCATTCTGGACTACATTGTGGAAGAAGATGGACACCAAGTTGAAGAGATCTACAACATTCCATCCACAGACAAATGGGCAGACAGAAGTAGTCAATAAGACTTTGGTGCAGCTTCTGAGGGGTTACAACCAGAAGCATCTGAAGACCTGGGATGAAAATCTGGTATATATACAACATTCTTATAATAAAGCACCTACAAAAAAGTTCCCATTTGAAACTTGTTTTGGATATTTGCCTCACCTTTGGATATTGCATATGGGCAGCAAAGAGGAGTGAAGGAAGACATTACAGGGAATGCTTTAAGGGCTGAAAATTTTATAGAGAAGATCCGGCAGATTCATCTATAGGTACAGGAAACACTGCAGAAGTCGCAAGTGAAGTATAAGGCCAGGCAAGATCAGCATAGAACAAAGAAATCATTCGAAGTGGGAGACAGAGTATGGCTACAGTTGAACAAGGACAGACTGCAAGGGTCTGGTAAGAAAATCAAGGCTCTAAGGTATGGTCCCTTTGAGACACTGGAAAAGGTGGGTGATAATACCTATCGACATAGTTTATCACCATATATGTGCATTTACTCAATTGTAAATGTGGAGAATTTGAAACTCTATGAGCCTTCCATGCTAGATCAGGAAGAGGAACAGGTTCTACCTTATGTGGAGGATTTGGCACCAGACGCTCAGGTAGAGTTGACAAAAGATACAGTTTTGCAGAAGAGGTCCAAAACTACAAGACAAGGGCAACAACACCTTTGGCAGATTAGGTTGAAGGGACAACTTCCAGGCAAAGCTAAATGGTACACCAGAGAGAAGGTCGAGGAAAATTTTCCTCACCTCATTCAGTAGAAGCTTTTGGAGACCCTCCCAAAATGGGGAGGTGTGATCCGAATTGGATCATTATATTGTTTGTCATCCATCTCAATGCATTTGGAGTGGAAAAAGTGGAGGAATCAGCTCACGGGACCGTTTTTACTGGTGGGACCCAGTTTGGCAAAACGAGGTCTAAAACCTTCCGGGAGCATTTTGAGGCATCAAACGACGTTTTTTGGAGGTAAAACTTTGTTGCTTTAGCGCCACCCCTCTTCATGCTATTCTACACACAGAGAGCTTTCCAACGGCGCAAGAATCTGTTGACACCTAATCCTCTGCGATTGGGTGAATTTGGAATGTGAACAGTCATCAAGAAGATGAACTGATCAGTCACATTCATGTATATAACAATAGCTACCTAATGAAATAAACGAATCAGTTTTTCTGAGTTTTTCTGCCAAGTCTGGAGTTACTCCTGGTCTGACATGGTATCAGAGCCAGGTTCTTGTTTTAGATATTATGCTCCTTGTAACTCCTCTGTCCTGACCTCTGCCTCTGTCCATAACTGCGCTCTGTCCATAACGCTTGTCTCAGACCTGCTCCACCTGCGATTTAGCATTATTCATTGCCAGAACTGCTCCATCTGTGATTTTCCATATAATACGCTGCTCAATTTTCCATATAATAAGCTGCGTTGCTGATGGTGTTAGCTGCCTGAAGCCGACTCCAAACCGTTCTGTTGGGTGAATATTGTTGGTCCAGGCGCGTTCTGGTCTGAATGTGTCTACTGAGAGTGGCGTTGTGGAAGACGACCGAACTATGACTATAGCACTAATCGTTTTTCAGCGCCACATTGCAGCCCTGTCTTTTTCCAGATTTCTTCTTTCTCGTTTTTTGGGTGAGACGAGGAGGACTGGCCTGCCTACACAAGCTTGAGAACATCGGAGGTCTGCAGGTAATTTTCTGTTTTGTATGTCTGATAAAAAGTGCAGAAACTAAAGAGTAGCAAGCGAAGAGGTTTTGTTTCTGCAGAGGGAAAGCAGGCCGTATACATGATGGACCTCTGATGTTGATATGGATCCTCTGCCTTTATCTATTGCATAGCGAATATAAACTGTGTCTATCACATTGTCTAGAATACGAACGAAGAAACTGTTTATTCCGCGTACTTCAAGAAAATGGGTTCGTAGCTTTTGTACAGTTTATTCCATACTTCAAAACAAGTCCTATACTGATTGCTCCTCATTTCTCCAATATACCGATGGCCTGAGATACCCGACATTGCATCCGCTCATACCGATGGCTCTTAACCCAGAGAGTGAACGTGGCCACCTACTTAATGGAGCTGAATAGCATTTACATTGAAGTTTGAGCCGGGACAGAACCAATCCTAATCACCGTCTTGGTAGTCCACAATACGTGTTGAGTTCCTAGTATTGCGCAGTTTATATAAGCAGTTTTCAAAGCATTCAAAGTATTGCGCAGTTTATATATATCAGTCAAAGTGTTTTATATATCAAAGCATTTGTGGTATTGCGCGTTTTATAGTAGTATTACACAGTTTTTTTTTTGAATGGTAATGCTGCATTGAAAAGTTATCATTTCAATGAAATGTTGATGCTTCTATCAAACATTAGAGGGATTTGAAGGCTGTGACATAAGGAAGTTTTTTTATCAGCAGAAGAATTTTTTACAGAATGCATTCAATCATCTCTATGGTAGGAATAGTTCTCACTGGCAAAGAGAACTATCCTGAATGGTCCCGGATGATAAAACACACCCTCATCTTCAATGAGTTGCGGAAGGGAATGTGTGTCGGAGAAGGAGACAATGACCCAGTACAGCCTACATGAGACAAAGAGCTCGTCATTTGGGATAACAACAGCAAAGCATATGCATTAATCGTAGCATCTGTAAATGAAGAAGTAAGTCGCCATATTTCATCATATTCAACTGCCTTTGAAGCTTTACAAAAGCTCAAAGAACTCTATGACTCACATTCTGCACTTGAAGTTGTTCATCTCATGATTAAACTCTTCACTCTTGAACTAAAAAATAATGATCCTCTTGCTCTTGCATCTGAAGTTAAATCCATAATGCATGATATCAAATCCACTAAGGTTGAGCTGGATATCCCTCTTATTGCTTTTCTCAAGGCACTCTATCCTACTTACTCCAATTATCTTGAGTCTTTACAAGCAAATGGAAATCTTAAAGATATAACCTTTGACTCTCTTGTGAAAAAGTTCGCTAAAAGAGAGAAAGCCTTTGGAAAGAAGACAGTCCCTGAATCTTCTGAAGAGACTGTTTGCCTTGCTCATAAAGAAAAGCATCCTGCTCAAGATTCTACAAGAGGAAGAGGTGGACGAAGAGGAAGAAGAAGATACTTCAGAGGAAGGGGGGGCAGACATTCTCAAGGAGAAAAGGCAGATCTGCATTGCATTCGCTGCAAACGAAATGGATCACATGATGCTTCTACACGCAAGCTACCATGGGACAAAATTGAGCAGAAAAGAAATCAGCAGAAAGATAAAACTGATGATACAGACAAAGGTAAAGCACCTGAATCCGCTCACTATATTGAGGCACAATGTAACATTGGAGTAAATGAAGATTTGTTTAATGCTTCACTTGCTTCTTCAAAAAATGGTTGGTTGCTTGATTCAGGAGCAACCTGTCATATGACTCATAGGAAAGATTTTTTTGAAGATTTCACTGACAATGTTGATGGAGCAGTATATTTTGCACATCTGTCAAAAATCAAGCCATCAGGGCTTGGCACAATCAGGCTTAAACTGCCTGGTCTTCCAGACTTTCTTCTGGATCATGTTCTATATCTCCCACAGCTCAAGAGAAACTTGTTGTCCTTGGTCCACATCCGCCAGCAAGGTCACTCCATTCATATGTTTGATGGCAAGCTTGAGGTAAGAAAAGCATCTGACCACTCACTTGTCATGAGGGGAATAGAAGAAGAAAGGCTTCTCAAACTGCAAGGAACCTCTGCTCATGCACAACTTTTCTCATATATTTCTCATCATGAAGAAGGTACACTTCCATCAAGTTTATTATGGCATGCTAGATTTGGACATTTAAACTATGACAGTCTCCGCTTATTGAAGAAAAATGGTGTTGCTGGTTTGCCTACAATTCCTAGGAAACATAAGCAATGTGATGCTTGCATTCTAGGAAAGCATAGCAAACAGTCTTTTCATGATTCACATTCAAGAGCACATAGGAAGCTTTAACTCATTCATTCAGATTTATGTGGTCCAATGCATGTTCCTTCTGCAAATGGAAATAAATATATCATGACATTTATTGATGATTACACCAGAATGTGTTGGGTTTATTTATTGAAGAACAAATCTGATGCTTTTCAAACATTCAAGAATTTTCATAAATGGATTGAAAATGATGCACAATCTCATATTGGGTCTATTCGCACTGATAATGGAAAAGAATATACATCAAATGAATTTGAAAACTATCTTCGCCAACATGGGATCAAACATCAAACAACTGTGCCTTATAATCCCCAACAGAATGGTGTAGCTGAAAGAATGAATAGAACAATCTTGAATATGGTACGATCCATGCTTTTCTTCAAAAATGTAAAGATAATGTTTTGGGCTGATGCTGTTCTATGTGCTACATATATAAAGAATAGATGTCCATCTAATGCTATAAGAAACAAGACTCCTTATGAATTGTGGTATGGACATGTTCCTTCGGTAAAGCATCTCAGGATCTTTGGTTCCACCTGTTATGCTTTGATACCAAAGGTACATAGAAACAAACTTGGTGCTAGAAGTCGTAAGTGTATCTTCCTGGGGTATTCAAACACCTCCAAAGCATACCGTCTCTATGATGAAGTAAATAAAAAGTTTGTTGTATCTAGAGATGTCATTTTTCTTGAATCATCCAAATCTGACAATGTTGTTGAGCGGCAACTTGATCGCTTGGATAGATTCACAAAAACGAAATCATTTCAAGAGTTTGATAATCAGATTCCACATCTTCAAGGGAGGATTCCCATACTAGATCAAAATGTGGAATCTTCTTCTGAAGAACAATCTCCCCTGCATGAAACTCCAACAACGGATGATCCTTTAAGTGATGTAATTGATAGAATTGGGAGACTCAATCTTGATTCAGTCCCAACTCAATCAACAGAGCAGCCTGGACCATCTCAGAAAGGTCCCCCAAAGTGGCTGACAAAGACACTTGAAAGTGTTCATCCTGATGAAATTGGAAAAACAGGAACCAGAAATACAAACCGACAAGATGGAGGTGATGTAGATGACTCTAATTCACCTGTTGATATGGATGTTACTTATGATTGTGAATTGAACTTGTCTACAGATTTTGAACCAACTTCCTTCAAAGAAGCTGCTTCTCATGATGAATGGAAAGAAGCGATGAAAAAGGAGTATGATGCCCTCGTAAAGAATGGCACTTGGAAGCTGGTTGATCCTCCATTTGGAACCAAACCAATTGGCTGCAAGTGGGTCTACAAGAACAAATACAAAGCTGATGGCTCACTTGACAAGCACAAAGCTAGGCTTGTGGCAAATGGTTTTGCACAGAAGGAAGGGGTCGATTATGAGGAAACTTTTGCCCCCATAGCAAAATGGGCCACCATCCGGACACTCTTTGCACTAGCTGCTCAGAACGGTTGGAAAGTCCATCAAATGGATGTAAAAACTGCCTTCTTGAATGGAGATCTAAAAGAAAATGTTTTTATGTCCCAGCCTGAAGGATTTGCTGTGAAAGGACATGAACATAAAGTATGCAAACTTGTGAATTCCTTGTATGGCCTCAAACAAGCACCACGAGCCTGGTATGAAAAACTAACTGAGCATCTTCTGAAACTCAACTTCAATCATTTTGATCTTGATGATGCAACTTTATTTGTCAAGAAAGTTGGCAAAACAGTTGTATATCTTGTGGTATATGTAGATGATCTTTTAATGACAGGGAACAATGAAAGCTATATTGCATCCATAAAGAAAGAATTAGGAAAAAGTTTTGAAATGATTGATTTGGGCTATGTTCATTACTATCTTGGCATTGAAGTAACCCAACATCCAAAATCCATATTTCTTTCTCAAAAGAAATACATTGGAGATTTGTTAAACAGATTTGGCATGACAGAGTGCAATCCTCTTTCTACTCCAATGGAACAAAACTTAAAGCTCACATCTATTGAAGGAAAGGAATTTGAGGATGCAACAAAGTATAGACAGCTTGTAGGAAGTCTCATCTACCTCACTACTACCAGACCAGACATTTCATTTGTTGTTGGAATCCTCTCCAGGTTTAGGCAAAAGCCTTGTGAGGGACATTGGTATGCTGCAAAAAGAGTTCTAAGGTACTTGAAGGGAACTCAAAACCTTGGAATCAAGTATACACAGGTGGACGACTTCAGCTTGATTGGATACTCTGATTCAGACTTCGATGGAGACAAAGAAACTGGAGTATCTACTTCAGGATATGCTATGAGTCTTGGATCAGGAGCTGTCTCTTGGAGATCACGAAAACAATCAATTCCAGCAGATTCCACAACAGAAGTAGAATACGTGGCAGCAGCTGAAGCAACGAAAGAAATTGTGTGGCTCAGGAAAATTCTTGAAGATTTGCAGGTAAAACAAGTACAATCAACCCCACTCATGATTGACAACAGCTCTGCAATAAAGTTGGCCAAGAACCCAAAGTTCCATGATCGTACAAAACACATCAATACTAAATATCATCTGATCCGACATCATGTTGAGGCCAAAACAATCCATCTTCGTCATTGTTCCACAAATGAGCAAATTGCAGACATCTTCACCAAAGCGCTTGGAAGAGAAAAGCTTGAAAGATTCAGAACGATGCTTGGACTCACCAACATCCCTTCAGATTAAGGGGGGGAATGTTGACACCTAATCCTCTGCGATTGGGTGAATTTGGAATGTGAACAGTCATCAAGAAGATGAACTGATCAGTCACATTCATGTATATAACAATAGCTACCTAATGAAATAAACGAATCAGTTTTTCTGAGTTTTTCTGCCAAGTCTGGAGTTACTCCTGGTCTGACAGAATCACATCAATTGGAGTCCATATGCAAAAGTTATGCCACTCAAAAGTTGACCTTCCTGTTTTCACACCTACAGTTCAGGAGGATGCTGCGTCAACCCCATTATTCATGGAAAAGGAGATAGCCACGTGTTTGTGATGTAAAAGACTCTAGAAGAGTCTATTTTATAACTCTAGTTAAGATTTGATGTAGTCAAAATTAACCACTAGTAGGCTATCAAACTGTTTTAAAACCAGGCCACTAGGAGGTAGAGGCATTCCATTCTTTCGAGAGAATTTTGTTCCATAGTTGAGCAAAGATAGCCAAGAGAGATAGGAGCTAGAGCACACAGAGAGGATCTGTGCTCTGTAGCAGCCCACGGGCCACAAACATTACTTATTTGTATCTGCAGCCATATTTCCAGACAGAAAAAGAGAGCAAAGCGGCCTCACCTTCCAGCTGGGTTTTCTCCCAAAAAGGTTTTTCCCAAAGAGCATATCTTGTGTATTATGCGTCTGAGCTCATTTTGTCATTCTCTACTTTTATGTTTGATTTACTTTTACATGCATGCACTAATTACAGTTAATTTTACAAATCTATAAATTAAATAAAATTGTAATAGTGTAGAATCTCAAATTTCTAATATAATATTATCAAATTTGTTGTGACGAACTGTCCAGGGGAATATCCGCGGTAGTTTACGAATCAGACAGTTGGGCATCCAACAAATTGCTTTCAGAAAACTACTTCTTAATAATACAAACCCTCAGTTGTTGCATCGATTTTCCCACGTTGGGTTTTTCGGGGACATTTGTCCAAAAATAACGGTGTCATGTGTTGTGTATTTCTTTCTTGCTCAGTTTCTTGTTTCTGCATTTAATTTAATTGGTGAAGGCTATTAGTTTCAGTGTTTGTTGTAAGATGCAGTAAATAATTTGTTCAGTAATTTAACAAATAGAAGATACTTAATCAGTTGTTGCAGTAGAAATTTGGGTCTTCCAAATTTTCACATGGTATCAGAGGGCAGGGGAAGCAAGAGAGCAGAGTCAAAAGAGCCCAGTGCTGAAAAGGAGCGAAGTCGAAGTGTTGTGTAGGCAGCAAATTGAATCCCCGAAGGGATTGCGCAATCCAGGCCAGGAGGGCAAAATTTTCATGGGAAAATCTCTCTGAGTGAGTCAACAGAGAGAAATATTTCTAGATTGAAGTTTGATAGTGTCAGAGGGAGTAGTGCAGAGCAATTTTCTGGTGAGACGCAGTTTTCTGCAGCAGTTGCTGGGGCAAAAAAGCGTCAGAAGGAAGGAGACATTGTTGAGGGAATTTCTTCCTCAAAGAATTCCTAGCCAGGGAATTTGATTTCTCTATTGCTGAGCAGCAGCAGAGAGGAGCAGATCTACTAACTCCAGCAGGGAGTGCATACGCTAGCCTAGTGTTGCACAGAGGAGAGAGGAGGCAGTTCGACATTTTGTTGGCAGAGATGGCAGCTAGTGGGTTAAGAGATCAGGATCGATTGGATGGCACATCCAACTATGTGATCTGGAAGGCAAGGATCCCATGCCTTCTAGATGAGCACGATCTCAAAACCTGTGTCGACAGTGTGGTAGTTGTACCCACGGATCCAGATCTGCTCAAGAAGTACAAGTGTGAGATGGCAAAGGCTAAGCGATTGATCCTCGATAGAGTGAGAGATCACGTAGTTTGACATATTGTCGGCAAGGACACTGCCCAAAAAATGTAGGAAGCATTGGCTACGCTATACGAAGGATCTTCCGAGCAGCTGAAGATGTACTTGGAGCAGAAGATGAGATCCACGCAGATGCAAAAGGGGGAACGCACTGATTCATTCCTAAAGAAGCTTCAAGAAATCTGAGACTCGTTGGTAGCTGTGGGGTCAACAACTCAGGTTACCGAGATGGTTAGGCTGGCCTTGAATTCAGTCTCAGAAGAATGGCAAGTGTTTGTCTAGAGTATCCTGTGCAAAGAGAGATTGTCGGATTGGGAAGGAATGTGGGCCGCTCTTCAACAGGAAGATATGAGGAGAGACTTCGTCAAGTGCAAACTTGATAGCAGCAGCAGCAGTGGGACGAAGCCCGAGGAGGAGGAAGAGAATGCAACCCTTGCATCAAAGGGGCAACAGGAGCAGCAGAGAAAGAAGAAGGATGTCTCAAAGATCAAATGCTTCTGGTGTGGTGAACTTGGTCATTACGCTATGCAGTGTCCTCTCAAGAAGAAGGACAAGGATGCGAAACATGATCTGCAGGCTGCAGTCGCAAAGATCGAGGAAAAGGAGTTTGTCGTGATTACCCAGATACCTCCAAGGGAGAGGTGGGGTGATCTAGTACTATAGTTCGAAAGAACTGCAAATGGGCAGGATCCTTGAGGAGTCCACCTCTTGGATCAATACCTTACTATGGGAGCCCATAACAGAAGTAGTGGGATGGACAGGGTCAATTGATGCAAAGGAGTGTTGGAGTGGCAGTTGTGGCTAGGAGCACCAAAGACTTAGCAGCGCAGAGCAGAGTTGGCAGTAGTGCAATTGGCAAAGTGCAAAGTCAGCAACAACATAGAGGCTTCAAAGGGTCAGCGTAGAGACTAGCAACAGTCAGAACTCCAGCAACAGATGCATCATGTTGAACACCTGTTCAGTAATTTTGGATGTTTTTTCGTTGTTGATGCAATAGCAGCACCAGTTGGAGAAGGTTGTAGTGTAGATGCAGTGTTGGCAGTGGCAGTGCCAGTAGAAGCACAGATGCAAAAGTTATGAGGGTTGTAGTACAGATGCAGTGTTGGCAGTGGCAGGGTCAACAACAGTACAGATGCAGCATTTGCGCAATAGTTGGTGGGCAGTGTTGTTAGACATCAGCAACGTAGAGGGAGATGTTACAGAGAAGGATGATGCTTCGAAAAGTTGCATTACTAGAGCACATTCCTCGCTAAGAGGTGTTGAAGGAAATGTAACTAGGTTCGGTCTTCATAAATGTACTTTTGATATTTCTATTTATTCAAGAAAATAAATATTGTTTTGTAATATATGTCAATGAGTTTCTTGCTCATTAAAATAGGTCTAACACAAGTTAAAGTGTTATAGGTGAGTCAAATAGTCAAAAGAAAATGTTGAAGACCTTAGGGGCATGTTGCACCATGTATATGTTTGTATAAGAGTCAAAGAATGCTCCTCCATGCAAAGTCAAGTCTCCTCCAAAGCAAAGTCACCATCAAAAGAAGCCAACCGAAGCTAAGACATCAAGTCGGCCTACAAACAGCTATTCGGCCTACAAACAGCTAGTCGGCCTAAAGGAGGGACAGACCTCTATATATAGAGGTTGTCCACTCCCTCAAAAGATAACGCACTCACATCTCTGAAATTTGCAAAGTAAAGAGGCAAGTAAAGGGTAACGAAGGATGAAGGAGAGGTCTCCAAGTGCAGCGAAAAAGGTGAAGCCTAGACCGAAGTCAAGAGGACCATTTCTAGCACAGCTGCAATGACACGTGCGAGAAAAGGGAAGGTTGCCTATGGTCATAACAGCAGTGGTATATCATCATCACATCTCTCATTTGTTTGGGCTAGAACATAGGCCTAAAGGGCCTCCCACCCAAGCGAAGAAGTAAGGAAGAAGAGCGAAGGTAATAGGGTTGTTCTAAAGCCTATTACAGCCACACATGCGAAGAGGAGGAGGTTGTCTCTACTAGTATAATAGCCCTCCCATTACGGTCATACAAGTTTGTTGCTTGGTGAAGAGAAGAAAGGGATCATCATAAGGAAAGGATCTCATCAAAGGTATTTCTTCTAGAGCAAGTGCAACAAAATCTAAGAACAGCAGGAAGGAGGACAAAGTGTTGGAAGAAGGAAGTGTCGAGGAACAAAGTGCAGAAAGAAGGAAGGACTTGACTTGTGCTTGGAGGACATTCTAGTCAAGGGTCTAGGGTTTGGCATTGATCAATAAAAAGCTTCAATAAGAGAAACTTACTAAAGGGTTTTCCCCTCAAGAGAAGAGAGGTTTTGGCCCTGGCAGAGAGCCAACATCTTGTGTTCTTGTTATGTTTTTGGTAGCAGTTTGATGAAGTACACACACATGCATTAATAATAAGAAGAAGATTTAGCTAACAAGGAAAAGTGAAAAGACTCCACAAATTGTTACCAAGATCAAGAAGAATCACACCACACCTAAGTGCCCTATATTCTTCAGCAAGAGGAAGCGTTTATTTCTGGTAAAATCAGATGTGATCTAAGCCTCAAAATTTGGAGGGAGGCTAGGACACATGTATTCCACAATACCCAGAAATCATTTGGGGAAATTCCACTCGAAGAATGTTTTATTAAAATAATTAATTATTTTTAATGGGTGCCTAAGTCTAAACATAGGAAATTAAAATAATTAAAGGGTATTAATCAAACTGAGGGTGAAACTTCTACAAGAAGACAGAGATCGAGTCCAAATGATCTAAGCCATTGATTAGAATATAATCTGGGTCATTGATTACTCAACTGGAGGATTATAAGAAGGCCTTTGACAGGCATTTGGAAAACACATCGGAGAGAGATCAAGAGGTCGAATTCCTCAGAGAGGGCAGCGCCGCAGTTGCTCGAGAATCGATCAAGGTGATTTCTTGCAGTGAGGGGCGGGGATAATGGACTGGAGGAAGCTTTCCAGATCCGAGGACTGCAAGGCAGAGAAGGCAGAGAGTAGTTCAGTGAGGTAGCGTAGAGCTTCAGAGAGAGCTCGAATTCCAACTGGGAGAGATGAGATTCAGTGGAGGAAACTGGGGTGTGAGACCAGAAGGCCTGGAGATCGAATTTCCAATCAGCAGGAGGTCAGCAGAAGGATTGATGCAGAGCCCATCCAGAGTGACGCAGAGGCAGTGTGGGCCCAGTCAACAAGCCCCTAATCAGAATCGAATCTCCCAGAACCATGTGAGATTTCTCTCACTAACCATTTTTCCAGTTTCTCCCTGTATCAGATAGCCAGTTGGTGTCATGTCCCTTCTCAAACACATTTGTAACAGGGTGTTGCTACACAATTTTGCACGATTTTGACTAAGGAAGAGGACCCCACACTTTCGAATTGGAGAGTTAGGAAGCAAATCGTCTTTATTTCGCTACTAGTGGAATGTGGGGGCCACCCACATGGGAGTTCGAATTAGCCCATTCGAAAAACTTGGAGGGATAGTCAAATGGGTTGATGGAGGGGCCCACATGAGGCTAAGGAGGCCCAAGGAGTTATAAGGAGGGAGAAACTCTCATTTTGGTTTCATCTTTGACATTTGCAAACAAACTACTCAACTGTTCCTTGTGTTGTTTAGCTGATTCAACCGGTTGTTTAGCCACGAGTCTCTCAAGCAAGAAATTCAACCTCTACTTTGGGGGACCATCTGTGCCCGCCCTAGGGAGGCAGTTCCACAAGGATTTCAGGAGTTCCAAGGTAGTGACATAGCTCCATTAACCAGCGCAGAGTAGGGAGTGCGTACTTCTGGGCAACCAAAGAATACGCAGAGGGAGATAGAGGCCAGCAGAGATCAGCTTGTTTACTAGGGAGTTAGAGAGTTGAGGTAGCAGCAATAGACCAACACTCTTGTTGGGTTTTACAGCCAGCTGAACCAGCGTTCCAGCAGTTCGAATTGTTGGGCTGAGGGATAGCGCAGAGGCCACTTAGCGGATTTTCGTGGGGCTCGAGAGCAGGTGATTTTGGCCAAGAGCTCATCCAAGAAGTCAAGGGTTGGATAGCAAGGGTGAACTCAGCACTTTGGGGGTATTTTCGGAAGGATTGACAAGCAGTTTCTAGAAGGTCGAGTTTGGCAACTACAACTAGAGTGGGGCTCCAAGGGGATCGAATTTCAGAAGTCTAAACCAGCCAAAATCCCTTCTGGTTTTTTCTGGGTTTTTCTGGGTTTAGGCCAAGGAGTCCGAGGTTAAAAGCATATAAATTTTTGGGCAGTATAAGTGCACTTTCCAGCCATTCGAACTTCAATAGAGGCAGTTTTCTGGGCAGCGCAATGCAGATTGGTGCTGCAGCTGGGCAACCTCCATCTCACCGATTTCCCCACCTGGGTTTGGTCATGCTTGTCCATTAAGACAAGCCCAGGTGCAGCATCTTGTTACCCACTGTATTTTGCATTCAGAAACTTAATAAAATGGCTCAGTAGTTCCCTATTTGCAGCTTTTTTGTGGATGCTTAATGTGTATTTCGTTTTTATGAATTGTTGCACAGATTATTTGCTTGTTATCACTTGTATTCCTATTTAGGAATACAAGTGATTATTTTCTTGTTATCATTACAGTGGTATCAGAGCATGTTCTTGGCTCAGTTGTGGGGGTTGTCTCCTATGAGAGAAGGGGACGAGCAGAACATCACCTACCGAAGGCAGAGGTACCGAAGCAAAGAAAGAGAGTTGGATTACTCCAGACACAGAGGACAGAGGGAAAGCAGTAATAGAAGAGGAGGAAATGGTAGAGCCTCCTGAGGACCCTGAATGACTTAGCCAAGGGTTAGAAAGACATGCTGGAAGAGATCAAGTCGTAGAACAGAGAGGACCACTCCTAGAGCATTTCTGTTTGGGGAAAATTCTGAGGCCTCTCAGCCATTCGATCATCCCTCAACAGTAGCGCAGCGCCCTTCAGCTAATGTGCCAACTTGTGCTACACTACCTGGTTTCTGTTTAGGGAAACTTTTGGGGCCTCTCAGCCATTCAATCATCGCTCACCAACAGCGCAGCGCCCTTCAGCCAATGTGCAACTCGCGCTACACTACTTTCTTTCGTGCCAATAGCACAAATCGAGCCTACAAGGGAGGAAGATCCCCCTCAAATGGGAGATTACTTCAAAAAGTGGAAGTTTATGGATGAAGACATTAAAGAAGCCCTCTCCTTCAGAGATTACTGCGAGCTCAAGAAAAGTGTGAAATACAAGGGGTATGGAGGACAAGGGACCCAGAACTACGAGCTTCATAGGAACATAGGGAGGATGTATTTCCCTACTTTCGATGGCACTGCCAAGTGCACAGCCAGGGCTTGGGTTGAGAAGATGGACACCTACTTCCAACTCAACCGGATGATAGAGCACCAATAAGATGGCCATGTTGCACATGGAGGGGAAAGCCCATGATTGGTGGTTTCATGGCTTGACCACACTAGGGCATGCCCACGTGGCTTCTTATGAGGCCTTCACCAAGAGGGTGGTGGAGCGTTTTGACCAGAGAGATCCAGAGGCCCATTTTAGAGAGCTAACCCAACTACTCCAAATAGGCAACCCAAAGCAGTACATCTTCCAATTTCTGCAAGTGTCAGTTATGGTCCCGGGACCCGAATCTATCTGAGGCAAGGAGGGTGTATACCTTCATTGAGGGCTTGCTTGAGCCCCTGCGTGGATTGGTGAAGTCACGCAGACCCTCCACATTGCATGAAGCAATCTTGTGCACCAGAGATCTACAGGGGGCCATCCCCAAGACTAGAGCACAATTTCCTACACAAACCCCTTTTCCACAAAAGGGGCATGAGACTAGACCCCACCTCAGAGAGTACCACACAGGGGAGGGGGCAGTTAGATGATGAGACACAGAAGGACCTCAGGAGGAGGAAGTTGTGCTTCACATGCAGGGAGCCCTGGGCACCAGGCCATCGGTGCACTGCCGACAGAGCACACTACATTGAGGTTTTTTCTGACAGTGACCAGGAGGATGAGGTGCAGTAGGATTGTGGTGTGGCAGAGGGTGAGAGTTCGGCTGATAGAGGGCCACCACCACCACCTCAACAAGGTGGGGTATCCCTTGCCCCAGTCGAGGGAGTCCTTGCTTCCTTATGCGAGATTCCCAAATTTTTGACACTAAGGATCAAAGGCACTGTACAGGGGCAAAGAGTATCAGTTCTAGTTGATAGTGGGGCTACCCAAAATTTCATAGATGCCCAGTTAGTGCAGAGGAGGGGCCTCACCACGGCTAAGTTCGAGGGCTTTTCAGTCCTAGTACCAGGTGACTGTACGATACAATGCACTAGATATGTGCCCTCCTTGACAATAGTTATGGGGAACTACTCGATGACGGACCATTTCTTTGTGGTCGATGTGCCAGACACCAACGTGGTGATGGGTGTCTAGTGGCTATATTCCCTTGGGCGAGTCACGACAGACTAGAGGAAGCCAGAGATGGAGTTCATTGGGCCGAATGGCAAACTGTTAGTTTTGATGGGCATGCAGTCTTATCCACCTCACACAGTTTCAGCCCACAGGATGGAGGAAGACCTATGACACGGGGACATTGCATGGGCAGTTGAGCTGAGAATCTCAGTGGATGGGAGACAGGCTCAACCACCACTAGCAGACATACAGCCTTTGTTGGACAGGAATGCAGTGGTATTTGGGGACATTCCACATGGCAGCCACCAGATAGGGGGTTTGAACACACTATTGAGTTGGAGCCGGATGTGCAGGCAGTGATCACCACCCCTTATAGGCATCCCAAGGCCTATAAGAACGATATAGAGAAAGCCATCCAGGAGTTGCTAGCATTCGGCCACATCAAGCCAAGTTCCAGTCCCTTCGCTTCTTCAATAGTATTGGTGAAGAAGAAGGATGGAACCCTTCGGATGTGCATTGACTATCGGGCCCTCAACCGGAAGACACTGAAGAACCGGTACCCTATTCCCCGCATAGATGCGTTGATGGATGAGCTTAGAGGATCCAAGTACTTCTCTAAGATTGATCTGCGTTCAGGGTACCACCAGATCAGGGTGAGGGATCAGGATATCACAAAGACAGCTTTTCGATGCCACTATGGGTGTTTTGAGTTCCTGGTCATGCCATTTGGGATAACCAATGCTCCAGCCACCTTCCAGTCATGCATGAACCATGTCTTTCGGGGACAGTTGAGGAGGTTCTTGCTAGTTTTCTTCGATGACATTCTGATTTAAGCCAGACATGGGAGGAGCACCTCCAACACTTGGAGGAGGTACTATGTATTCTAGAGGAGCAGCAGTTTTATGCCAAGCTCTCCAAGTGAAAATTTGGGTTGACAAAGATGCTCTACCTAGGGCATATCAATGGTGTTGATGGGGTGAAGGTCCATGAAGAGAAGATCAGGGCCATTTGGGATTGGCCAGTACCCTGAGATGTGACTGCGGAGGATCTTCTTAAGCATTCGCACCTACTACCGGACGTTTGTCAAAGGGTTCTCATAGCTGGCAGCGCCCTTGACCGACTTGACCAAGAGAGGGTCTTTGGCATGGACTGATGGGGCAAAAGTTGCCTTCGACCGCCTCAACGAGGTGATGAGCAGTTTCCCTTTCTTGGCACTTCTAGAGTTTTCCCAGCCATTCGCGGTGGAGTGTAATGCATCCAGGGTAGGAGTCAAAGCAATATTGTCACAAGAGGGGCATCCCATTGCTTTCGAGAGTCGGAAGCTCCTACCGCATGAGTTGTCATATTCCATATACGACAAGGTGATGCTAGCCATTATGCATGCATTGGCCAAGTTCTGTCAGTATTTGGTGGGCAATAAGTTTCGAGTGAACACTGATCACAATAGTCTTCAACATTTCATGGGGCAGCAAGGCTTGAATGACAGGCAGCAGAGATGGGTCAGCAAGGTGCAAGCCTATGACTTCAATATAGAGTATGTGCGAGAAAAGCATAATGTGGTGGTCGATGCTCTATCTCGAAGACCAGCTGGGTTATCCCTCATGAGCATCTACCATGATTGGAAGGCTTAGTTGTTGGAGTACTCCAAAGACAGGAGGGCATGCGAGATAGGAAAAGGGGGAACTGATCCACCCCGCAGATTGTTACAGCCACTTCCCATCCCTGAGGGGAAATGGGAAAGTATTTCGATGGATTTCATCACAGGGCTCCCCACATATAGGGGAAGGAATACATCTACATAGTGGTCGACAGGTTGACCAAATTTGCCCACTTTTTCGCCATCCCCACTACGCACACGGCTGCACAAGTTGCAGAACTGTTCTTCTAGGAGATTTTCGTATTGCACGGGCTCCCCAAGAACATAGTGAGCGACGTGGACATCAGATTCATGGGAGGCTTTTCGTAGGAGCTCTTCAAACTGGTCGAGACTGAGCTCACTCCTAGCACCAGCTATCACCCTCATACAGATGGCCAAACCGAGAGAGTTAATCAGTGGCTGGAAGGGTACCTGAGGAACTATGTGACTGGTCAACAAAGGACTTGTATTCAGTGGTTGCATCTGGGCGAGTACTGCTACAACACCACGCACCACATGTCCATCAATATGACTCCTTTCCGTGCTCTTTATGGATATGATGCATTGTCTTTTACTGATATTTTTTTTGGAGACAGTCGGGCCCCCACGGCCAAAGATTAGGTCCAAGAGAGCAAAGATATCCTCAAGGCTCTCAAGGATAATCTAGCGATAGCCCAAAATCAACAGAAAGTATACGCGGAGCAAGCCAACATAGGACAGAGAGACACTTCGAGGAGGGGGACTTGGTATACCTCTGGCTGCAGCCTTACAAGCAGTCCACACTAAAACAGAAGGGGGCCGAGAAGCTACAACCACGCTTCTATGGCCCCTAACGGGTGATTAAACGAGTTGGGGAGGTGGCCTATGAGCTAGAGTTGCCTCAAGGGAGCAGGATCCACAACGTTATTCATGTCTCATGCCTCAAAAGTGTGTTGGGACAGCATGTGACAGCAACAGTTAACCTACCCCCACTAGATGATGAGGGCCACTTGGTGTTGGAACCGGAGGCCATTTTGGAGAGCAGGGAAAGGAAACTAAGGAGCAGGACCATCAGGGAGTTCTTGGTGCGTTGGAAGAACTTGTCGGATGAGGATGCCACCTGGGAGGGTGAGCACATATTAGAGCACCCAACTTTGAGGTTGCTTGAGGGCAAGCAACATTTGGGAGGGGAGGACTGTCATGTCCCTTCTCAAACACATTTGTAACAGGGTGCTGCTACACAATTTTGCACAATTTTGACTAAGGAAGAGGACCCCACACTTTCGACTTAGGGACTTAGGAGGCAAATCGACTTTATTTGGCTGCTAGTGGAATGTGGGGGCCACTCACATGGGAGTTCGAATTAGCCCATTCGAATAGCTTGGAGGGAAAGTCGAATGGGTGGATGGAGGGGCCCACGTGAGGCTAAGAAGGCACAAGGAGTTATAAGGAGGGAGCAACTATCATTTTTGTTTCAACTTTGATATTTGCAAATAAACTACTCAATTGTTCACTCTATTGTTTAGCTGAGTCAACCGGTTGTTTAGCCACGAGTCTCTCAAGCAAGAGATTCAACCTCTACTTCATGGGACCATCCGTGCCCGCCCTAGAGAGGCAGTTCCACAAGGATTTTAGGAGTTCAGGGGCAGTGACATAGCACCATTAACCAACGCATAGCAGGGAGTGCGTACTTTTGGGCAGCTAGAGAATACGCAAAGGGAGATAGAGGCCATCAAAGGTTAGCTTGTTTGCCGGGGAGTTAGAGAGTTAAGGTAGCAGCAATAGACCAGCATTCTTGTTGGGTTTTACAGCCAGCTGAGCCAGCATTCCAGCAGTTCGAATTGTTGGGTTGAGGGACAACGTATAGGCCATTAGCAGATTTTCATGGGGCTTGGGAGCAGGCAATTTTGGCCAAGATCTCATCCGAAAAGTCAGGGGTTGGATAGCAAGGGTGAACCCAGCACTTTGGGGGTATTTTTGGAAGGATTGAAATGTAGTTTCCAGAAGGCCAATTTTGGCAGCTGCAACTGGAGTGGGGCTCCAAGGGGGTCGAATTTCAAAAGTCTAAACCAACCAAAATCCCTTCTGGGTTTTTCTGGGTTTAGGCCAGGGAGACTGGGATTAAAAGCACATTAAATTTTTGGGCAGTATAAGTGCATTTTCCAACCATTCGAACTTCAGTAGAGAGGCAGTTTCTACTTTCTAGGCATCGCAGTGCAGATTAGTGCAACAACTGGGCAGCCTTCAGTTCAACCATTTTCCCACTTGGGTTTCGTCATCCTTGTCCATTGAGACAAGCCCAGGTGCACCATCTTGTTATCTACTGTATTTTGCTTCAAAAACTTAATAAAATGGTTCAGAAATTCCCTATTTACAGCTTTTATGTGGATGCTTAATGTGTATTTCTTTTTTATGAATTGTTGCACAGATTATTTGCTTGTTATCACTAGTATTCCTATTTAGGATCATTACAATTGGGCATCCAATGAATTGTATTCAGAAAACTACTACTTAATAATACAAACCTTCAGTCGCTACACTGGTTTTCCCGCGTTGGGTTTTTCCGAGGACATTTGTCCAAAAATAATGGTGTCATGTGTTGTGTATTTCTTTCTTGCTCAGTTTCTTGTTTCCGCATTTAATTTAATTGGTGAAGGCTGCAGTGTATTAGTTTCGGTATTTGTTGTAGGATGCAATAAATAATTTGTTTAGTAATTTAACAAATAGAAGATACTTAATTAGTTATTGCAGTAGAAATTTGGGCCTCCCAAATTTTCACATTCATACCATATTAAACCCCTATGTAATTGTTGAGTGTTACTTGTAAGGGTTGAGTATGTCTTATGAGAGGTCTATTTTTTGAGTCAACTAGCGATGTAAGCCAAGTTTGCTGTTGTGTTTTGTATTGAATCAAGTATTATTGTATATTGTTGGTGAAGTTGATAGACAGAGTGTGTATGAGATGTTTATGGGTGAAAGTCTTGCTGAGTTGATCGAGGTTGAGAGTCGGAGTCTGATTTTGTACAACATTGTGCAATAAGCCTTGTATACATTTCTGCTAATGGTAAGATGGATATTGAAAAGACCCTAGAAGACCTAAGAAATATCCTTAATAACTTGGAAAGAAGATGGAATCGGCAAAAATTCAAGATGGAATAACTAATTGGTTCTTTGGGATGTAATGCTTCTTTGGACCAAAGAACAAAACACAAGAGTAGATCCTTCTCATAAGGAGTCCATGCTATTCTATAACTAGAGCAGCTAAGGGATATGAAAAAGAACAGGAGATAGGGAATTGGCCTTTTGCACTTGGGCAGATTTGAAAAACATGAAGATGACCGAAAAAACCCTCATTAATCTGGAAAAATTAGATTCACAACTTTCCAAGGTGAGTCAGACAGATTTGAGGATTCTAAATAGGGCTCTAAAACCAACAATGTTTGTCTTAATACAGCGGAAATTCTTAGAGAATCCTTGTGACGCAGCCAAACTTATTATTGCTTCTTGTCTTATTGAGATCATATGGATAAGTTCACCCATGTCTCCTTACAATGATGACATTATGGGGGAAGTTTTCCAGATAATAGAAGAAAGTTTCTAGGGGTTGCATGACAACTTGGTTCCTATCTGTGCAAAAAGAGGCTCAAGATCTTAGAGATCAAGGCTAGAATTATGGGTAACCATGATGCCATTGTTAAGAAGTTGAAATCCAAGTTGTTGGCCATTTGGAGGAAGGAACAAGTTGTATCACTTGTCGCCAATGAATTAACCGAAAGGTTGGTTGAGAAAAACATAAAACTGTTCAAAAGACAGTTGACCAACAACAAGATGATGAGGATTTGTGGTGAAGACAAGGATGCAAAGGGTAAAACCAGTAGCAAGAATGAATTAAGGAGGAAAGGTCTATGCTTTATCTCCAAGGGACCTTGGGAACCTAACCACTCATGCTTGAGTGATATTGAAGAGATGACTGAGGTAGAACAGGAGGAGATTCCTTTTGATCATGTAATGTTCCCTAGAGATTAATTGCCTTATAGACAAAGTAGCTTATCGATCCCCGTAGGCTATAGTCATTGATAAAGGGGAAAACCCCAACATAACCAATGACTGGGTAAGTTTTGGGGCAACTAGGCAAAGAAACCCAAAGTTGGGGTTTGGAGTGAATTTTACTCAATTAGTTGAGGAAAGAATCCCCTCAAGGAAATCTATAAATACAAGTGGGTTGAATTCATTTGATCATCATTGGATTGGATCATTTATCTCTGTTTTTTTGAGCCTGAGGCTCTCAAGGTTTTAAGACCCCTTTTTCCTACTAATTTCGGTGGTGAAAGATTCCACCCTAGTTAGTAAAATTTCTACTTTATCCTGTGTTCTACTCTGTTCTAGTTAAGCAAATTATATGTGTTGTTCCATTGGTCAACAAATTATGCCTAGGAATAGCGAGGTCTTTTGTGAGGTAGTTGGTCAACATCATCGCTTGATTACGGATATTTGACACTGGGTGGCATCTCTCTTTCTAAGGCAGTGTGGTAATGGGGAAACAACGCACTCAGTTCAAACGTTCTCACTTAGGTTGCAACCTCAACGCTAGCCGTAATCATAGAACACATTCAATAGTAATCCTATGCACTGCCCAGGACAGCAGTTTTCATTGAACTACAGCGGACCAATTTGTTACGGCGTGAGGTGTATCTAATCCATACCCAGCAGCAAGAGAGAGGCATCGCCCACCACCTCAGGAGAAGTGAATGTGTTCACCATCCAGTGAGATTTTTCGTATAGCAAAGGAAAGGATAGCACCCAAGTCAAGTTTTGGAGGTCAAATAAGGATAAACAATAATGAAGTTTTGTATAGATCTACTATAAGGCTAGATGAGTTGCACTATGATCCAATAGAAGAATCACACCTGAGATAAGAGAGTATTATGGTCCAAGCAAGGGTCAAATCTCAGCAGACGAGAACATTTTGGTGACTTTACCACCTTTTTGTGTCCAACCTGAAGCTTCTAAAGTAGTTTTATGATCCCCACGGTGTTTCATATGGTAGTCCAAGAAATTTGAAGTCCGAATTAATTTTTTGAAACAATTTTATTGATCTCTGTAGCAGATACAAATCTCATAACAATGTATGACGGGCTCCCGAAACATGTTCAAGTTTGTTGGAAAGACCAAGACAAGAACAGAGTATGCACTTGGGGCAAACGCTTGAGTAGACAAGACCCTTTCTGTAGGATTTTAGCACTTGGAATCTTTGGTTAGGATATCGTTTCATTGATATTTTGATTCTATTTGTCTCTATCAAACATGGACAATATTGTGTATGCATCACTAACACCGTGTCGTATTGTTGTATGGATTTGATGAACGATACACTATATTGTCGGGGTTACTATGTTGGTTGATTTGAGGCTTGAATTCATACCATGCTTTGTTCAGTCCTACTATATTTTTAAGAAGTTGGTATTATTCATTAAGAAAATGTTATCTAATTAACTATTGTTTGGAAAAAGAATTTCTACAGAAAACCTAATGCCTACAAAATTCTAGGGAAAAAGTCACCCTAGAGCACTACAGATCATCCTCATGAGAGTGATATGGGCTCATGTACTACATAGCATGAGCAATACTATAGAGACGTTAACAGCAGTCTAGCTATACATCCATGTTCAATGGTTGAGAATGGTGAGCAGCAGATTGTTTCCATTAGTGAAGAAGGCCAAGAAGAAGACACTCAAGGAGATTTGGGGGATGAGCCACTAATGGTCCACCATGAAGAGCACTTGGAGATGCAAGGGCATTAGGAGGATGATAGGCATAGTGTGCATGATGAACCATCTTTGGAGAGGCAGTTGAAGGATCAAGATGGATCGGTTAGGCAATCTAACTTCCTCGCTCTTATGCCTCTCCCTCGTCCTAAGGTTGGTTAGGCAATCTAAGGGAAAAGTCAGCTTGATCGAGCAAGCCTAACGGAATATGGTCGAGAGGGGAACGATTGGTACCCAACCCTTCCTTCTAGCTTTCCTAGTTGGTGTGGGATCCGTGGTTGTGGTAATTGAGCATCCATCTTTCAGGTCATCCCTTGATGAGGTGCAAGCAGATGCAGCAGCATCCAGCAGAGCTCCAAAACTTTCAAATGGTAGCCAAAAAGATAATATTAAGCAATTCAGGACCAATCTTATGGGGTCAAAGCATCATATTTAGATAGTTTGAGGCACCATCTTGCAGCAAAACATAAAATTGACGAGCTTAGAGTGGTATGTGTCGAGTTAGCAGCCAAGTTGTCTAACATTGAAGGATGGCTAAATTTCCTAGCGAGGCAGCAAGAGGAGTCTACATGGGAGTTTCAGAGCAGCGCGCTTTAAGAGTACATAGATAGGGCTTGCGACACTATCAGCCCACCTCTGTACATTGGAGAGGGGAAAATCTTTCTAGGTGGATCTTGTTGGTTGACCAGGAGGAGCAACATGAGTTGAGCATGGAGCAGCATTGGCATACTATACTTGTTCCATGTGCAGGTGTTCATGCATATAATCCTTCCCATGGGATGGATTGTCGAGAGATCATGAGTTGGTATTCCATTGATGGGACAATTCTTGGGAGGATATTCTTAGCGAGGGGCACAACACAGGAGGGGCCCTTAGACATGAGGGATATGAGATGATTGAGTTGGCAATGGGATCCAGCTGGATCATTTGGTGGCAGGAAGAGTCGACGGTTTATTTGGGATCCAAGTATTGATTAATCCACTCGTGATTGGATGGCATGCACACATGATGTAGAACAATGGTTTGTATGGGATCCTAGTATCGGTATACATGCCTCTATAGTTACCAGATGTGGATTGCTTGAGGACAAGTAATCTTGGGCCGGGAGGATTTGTAATGTCCCCATTTTCAGTTTCCCTTATGATACAATTAGGATGGATTTCCAGGATGTGTGACAGCTTGGTAAATAGAGCACGATTACATCATCAATGGGCCCTGTTATCGCACAAAGTGTCTAGGTACCGCGACAATGCTCAGACTAGGGGTTGTCACTCTGATCCCGACTCACTCCGTTTAGACTCTCTCCTAGCTAAGTCAAGGGGGGTAGTCCCTGTAGGCGGATGGATGATGAGAGACCTGTAAAACAACAGGGTCTAGGAGATCTATGGCAAGGCAATTTGTTAATGATGTAACTTGGTTATTAATTAAGGCAAGTATTTATGATATGAGTAATGTTAAGATAGATCAATTAAGCTTGATTAGGCAAACCAAAAAATAGAAATATTAGACCCATGGCTTTATACAACAATAATGATAAATCAAAGTACTTGCTAGGAAATGATATCAAGCTAAAAAATAACAATGTTGCAGAGGGATGCTAGTATGATGAAAATGAGATGTAAGATGCAATGGAACAAGCACTTACTCAAAAGATTTTTTGAAGATAATGTAGTCTTAAAAGAGATACAACAGTCATGAAATAAGCTCAATAACTTATGCCCAAATAAACAATGCAATCATTGTTATGATGGACCTTAAAAATTCAATTTGAATGCAATGTTAATGACAGCCAACTTTTTTAGTATAAATTTGGTGTGGAAACATGTGTAACTGTTGAACCAATGATTTTCAGATTCACTTATCTTCCCTCCTTTGTACTTGATGTCATAATGAATTAGATTTTAATATGTATTCCCAGAATTTTGCAACAATCATAAATTTAGATTGCAATGGATGCCCAGCTTATATGTCAATTCCACCAAGGTCTAGAGTGCCATATATCTCAGAAAGTCCTGCTGCAATATCTCTTACCTTAATGTTTTGGTGGAGAAGAGCCCCAAGGAAGACTGCTCTATCCTTTTCAAAAAAAAATGCCACTGTGCTTGGGGCAGAGGCCTCAAAAGAGGCTTGTGAAGAGGATGAGGAGGGCTGACAGACAGCTTGAGGGAAAGGGAAGAACAGCAAGGAGGGTAGCAGGGAGATGGCAGCAAGAAAGGGAAGGCGGTAAGGCCTGAAGGGAGGTTGTTGTAGCAGCGGATAGGAGGATAGGCTAGGGAAATGTGAGGTAGATGGAGGTAGGAAGGTCGCAAGGCCTGTAGGTAGGGTAAAGTGTGAGCCTGGCAGGGAGAGGAGATTGATATAGGAAGAAGGCAGCGGGAAGAGGAAGGAGAGAAGAGGGAAAAAAGGATGTCGCAACCAAGGTAATTCCAGCGAAATGGTGGAGCGGAGGGATAAGGTGAGGTTGCGGGCTTGAGGGAAGCTGCAGCAAGGAGAGGGAAAGGTTGTGAGAAAACCTGCCCAGGCAGGGGTAACGCAGGCCTGTGAGAAAACCTGCCCAAGCAGGGGTCACGCAAGCCTAAGAGAGGCATGTGGTAGGTCAGAGGAGGGCTGAAAATAAGGGGTCACAGGCAAAGAGGGCAAGGGATGAGGGTTAGGACGCTGCTGCCAAAGAAGAGGAGGGACTGCGTGGAGGAGGGAGACAGTAGACCTGAAGAGTAGCAGTCGTGGCTTGGAGAAGGCTAAGAACTGAGCAAAGGCTGCCTTCAAGCCTCAAAAAATTAATTTTTCCCTTTTCTTTGAAAATTTTGATGAAGATCCCGAATTGAAGTTGAAACCCTCAAATGCGAATATTTTTCTGAATAATTTTCTTTGACAAATTTCGTTGAGGCCAGATCTTGCCTTCCAGGGTCTAGATCTGGCTTCAAATCAACTTCTTCTTTCAGATCTACACCTGCAAAACAAAACAAAAAATACCCAGATCCCAAATATACAAAAATGAATAAAAACCCCAAAAACCCAAGTTAGAAAAACTTCAGATCTATACAAAATATTTACAGATCTATGCACAAAGGTTGCAGATCTGAAGAGTATAAGTCCAACTCCGCTCCCAAATCTGAAGATCTAAGGCTCTTCCTAGCCAGATCTATCAATTTTCCACAAAATATTTTTTAAAAATGATTTTAAAGAGGTACTAGCCCAAAAACATCATGCATAAAAAATTAATCGTTAGATAAATCCTGAAGCTTATATGAGGTAGGCTCTTCAAAAAATATGTGTTGAGAGTTCGTTGGTCCAACCGAGGACTATCACCAAATGCTCAATGAACACCTAAGAGATCTTTTGCAAACACTAGATCAATCATCAAACCAAGTAGAGAAATAGAATAACAATAAAATTCTGAAGAAATAAAGATACCTGCTAATTCAATCAAAATTAAAAATGTTACCCTAGATACAAACTGAATAAGATGTTTATATTCAGATTACTCTAAGAGAGTTATTGATTGATAGTTTTCACATAATATTAAACAGAAATTAAAACAATGTTACCATATATTCATGAAGAGGAACACCCCCGCAAGTTGAAACACCGAAGACTTTTGCATTAATTCCAGAAAATATACAAGAGAGCTTGAGAGCATAGTACACTATTCAAAGATCGGATAATCTGAATGACAAGTGACCTCTAATTTATATATTAATTCTCCATCAGTTAGTTGGTTTGATCCTCGTCAAAGTAATCTCGACCGTTGAAAAAGATTTAATTATCTTTTAATCTCCTTAGTCAAAATTATTTTATCTTTTGAGGAATTTCGAATTTTTCATTTAATTCATTTTTAATTAACTCAAAAATAAGTATTTTGAGTTTATTTCCCCAAAAAATTGACTGAGACTTAACTACCAAGGCCCAAGGGTCCAAAATCTCTTGAAATTTCCAATATTCCCTTGGTCGGGAACCTCCAAAAATTAATTTCTTTAAAACCCACGAATTTTACCTTTGGAGAATTTAATTTTACCTAGGACAAAAAATTAATTAAATTTTTGGCTTAGGATTTTAATTTAATTTTGCCAGAAAAATTAATTAATTGACTTATGAGGGGATTAATAATTTTTCCAACCCTCTAATATTTAGCCATGGTGTCTAATTATGAGGGACCATGCACTAAATATTTTTTAGATGAAGATTTTACATTTTAATACATTAAGGGGAAAAACCCATTCGTTATAGACCCTCAATATTTACCCATTTCTGCGACACAAAAATATAATCTAGTAGACCAAGTGACTTGTAATAAAATAATTTATCCAATTAGCTAAAATTATTCTGAAGTCACTTTTATAAAGACTCGTTCTAAAACACTGGGACTCACCTAAGATCTTAACGACAAAATCCACTCTAGCTTTAGGGTGAGGGTCGAGGGAAAAACTTTGCCGATCATTTGTGTCTAGAGACAAAGATGAATCAGTGAGACAAAAAACCTCCTAGAATGGAAATCGCCACCAAAACAATAGGTTTACCTAGGTTGTTACATACAAATGTGATCATACTAGGATTATTTACATTATACATAAGCAGAATGGGTTGACATCTTTACAAAATTGCCGATTGGTGATGAAATCTGAAAGGCGCGAACACTCGAACATGATAGATCCCTTTTGCGAAAAAAATGGTGTACTGTTATGCGGTCATTGACACATAATGGTCAACGGGCCCGAAGAGATTTTGGAGGAGTTTAATGGGTCCAACGGGGTTCGCTCACTATATTTCATCATTAGGGCCAGTTTCGCACAGTTCGTTCTTGGTTCTGTTGTATTCCGATGATTCTCGTAAAACAGGGTTATTATCAGTATATTTTAATTAAATTCGATAAAGGTGTCATTCGAGGAAGATTATTTAGAGAAACACCTTAGTGTAATAGCTCGTTGGAACCAAAACGAAGAGATCTATGGGATGGGATGGTGAAAAATGACTTCCAGTGGCCGAAGGAGGCATGGTGGCCAATTACTCATTTCCCAAGATTAAATGTGACTTTAATTAGTCACTTAATTAAATAAAAGAGGGGGAAAAAGGCCAGAAGGGGAAAAGTGACTTAAATTAAATAAATTAAAAGTCACTTAAATAACGTAAAGGGGAGAACCTTCTAGAATGGAAATAAAATAATAAAATAAAGTGCTTCTAGAACGCTGGAGAGGGATCCATTAAGTCCTTAAAAGGAAGGGAAGCAAATCATTTGGGATATCTCAGAGTTATGATATTTTCTATTGGAGAGATTTGGAATGTGGTTCTTAGCTTTTGGCAAGCCCTAGGATGAAAACCCATGGGTTTCCTTTGTGAATTGGACAAAATCCCAACCCACCAACAAAAGTCCAAGACAGGGATGATGCTTTCAAATATTGGAGACATCTAAAGGACATGCATGAAACATCAGAGAAAGGTATATAACATGAGATAAGTTTATTAATGTCCAACATATGACCAAAAGTTGGACAATGAGATTGTTGAATACATAAGTGACAATACAGAGTGTGAATGTGAAGGTCACTAATATAAAAGCAAGAAACCAAATAGATTACTATGATCTAAGAGCAACTACCATAATGTCAAATGGAAATATAATGTTCTTGAGCTGAGCCCATCAAAAAGAGCCTCAATGTTCCAAGAGCCTTCCATTGGGCCAAGGAGAGGGGATTAACCTATGAAGTAGAGTGTCAACCTCTCCTACCATCCAAGGTTGAAGGAAAGAATCTTTGAATAAAAATATGTCTAGAGGAGCTAGATCCAACCCAAGGAGTGCCTTTCTATATAGAAGAGGTGAATCATTGTCGAGACCTATTGGAAGGGAACGCCTCCTAGTCATGTGTAGCTATCTTGAACCCTCATATGACAACCATGCATGGGTCTCATTATTAGGAGTTGTGAAACCTCTCAAGATTTAACAAATTTCAAAGCTAGAATGGTGTTGCCATATGCCTACCTCGTAGTGCCCATATCCACAAAGAGCCATGGGAAGAAAGATGTGATCTACTAAGTAGTGTTTGTTCAAGTGGAGGGCCGAAGAATGTGAGATCTAAGCCTAAGAGCCTCTCTCAAGTATAATAATAAGCACTACCAGAATAAGGTGGAGAGGGAGTTACAATACTCTCTAAAGTTTAAACAAGTAATGGAACCAACCATGTATCTCATAGTAATGATGACAATTGAACATGAAGTGGCTCCTTTGTCTTTATCCCATGTCTATAACAAATATGGCATAACGTATTCTCCCATGGTATCTAATGCTCAACCTCCACTTAAATCTTATATGTTCCCACTCTAAACTAGCCTTAGCGGGATCCTAAGGCCATGCATCCAACGCCAAAGCATGCATGGGGGCCACACTATGAGACCATCTCTAAGTTCTAAGAAGTATTCTCCATAAAAGACTATCTTAAGTCTCAACACCCCAGGTGGGGTGACCTAGGTGGCCAAGATATATTATCTATAAATATCCTCCAAGATAATCCCATTCATCTCCTTCTTGTTAGGTAACATATACCCTAGAATATGTAAAGAGTAGCTAAATAGAGGAACGCAATCTATCATTATATTAGAAAATTTAAGGAACCATGAAGCCTTGGAATAACAACATTGCACTCTCCCACTTGGGGGACTAGATCGATAAACCAAATGAGGGTATCGATCTCTCCATATTGTGGAGTCATTAGATCTCTTGAGGCGATGCAACAACTCCATTAGTTTGAAGACAATCAAAATTCAATAAGGGTGTGTTGCAAACTCTACCTAGATGATGGGTTGGGAACTGTCAATTTGCATCGGGCAAGACGATTTAAACTCTCTTGGTGCAAGCCCAATCTGACTCAAGCAATCTTGGTCCCCAAACCTTTGAATAGTACCAAATAGTCAATCTAATGATGGAGTTTATAACAATGTTGCAAGAATCTCCTCCCTAGATCTAGAAGCGGATTCGCATCCCCGATGGATCCGCCACGGATCCTCAAGTGGAACCGTGGATCTGAAAATAAAATTCGTAGTTCCACCTTTTTTCGCAGTTCTTGGAAAAATGGAACCACGGCAGCCCGATCCGCACATCCAAAACGGAACGACCGCAGATCAGCGACAGATCGCGAGTGAATCGAGAAGAAAGGCAAACGGTTCCACGGACTTGTTTTTCTTTTTCCTTCTTTGGACTTCACTTAGGTTTTTGAAATGTTATGTAACTAATTATGCTTCCCAAACACTGCCAAGGTGCCCCCTTGATGCTCCCTAGACGCTTCCTAAATGCTCCCTAATGGTAATGTTAAATTCTTAAAGTAAAAGTGACATTTTCCTTTATCTTTCATTTTCATCATTTTACTTAATTTTTTAACATTACCATGAAAGGACTCGAGATGTTTGAGAGTAGTTCCAACCTCATCAGACTTAATATGGAGAAAATAGAATTTCATATTCCATTCGAAATTCAACAGACTTGACAATTTTCAAGATTTCAGGATCAACAAGATTGTGGCATTTCATTAGATTATATCATGTATGAGGGTAAGTGATTGGCATTTAATTAAGAGCACCAAGTCCTATGTTGATTGTTGAACTCATTTGTCATGGCCTTAGCAAAAATTTACCCTTCACTCAAGTAAAAATTATTGATCAAGCATGTCAAGCTTTCTCTACCATATTATAAGCTTCGATTAGGTTGTGCGAACAAAATTAGGCAATGTTGAGTAAAATTGCTAGAGAATCAAAGTAGAGGTAAAGGCTAAACAAGAGGAGAGGAATCTAGATTCTGTGAAAATCCCAATACCAAAATCCTATTGCAGCAACTGGTATTATTTCTCATAACTGATAAATTAATTATTCAATTTATTGCTACGACAACATCGAAATAAACACACTGCAACCTTCACAAATAAAACTGCGTAAAATAAATAGCGTTGGAAACCGAGAAATGCTAGAACACAGATAATAAAAATGACACCGTTATTTTTGGACAAATGTCCCCGGAAAAACCCAATGCGGGAAAATTGGTGCAGTGGTGAAGGTTATTATATGCAACAGCAAAATTTGAGTACAATCTATGGATGCTCAACTGGCAATCCAAACAGCAAGAAAATCTCGGCAAAATTATTTTAAGGGAATTACCCTTCTTCCACAAGCAATCCTGGCACAACTTGCCTACAGAAAACTCGGCCTCCTAAAGCTTCTATGTCACCCTCTGTGCTAGACTGCGCAGTCACTATGACATCTACCCTCTGACTGGTCTCCAATGAAGTCATTTTGCCTTCTGCTGCTGAGAAATTCATCTCTCCAACCCTTTGGAACCTCTGCCTAGCCTTTGGATTTGAGAACGATTTTCTCTCCAACAAATCGAACTGCCTTTCTAAAGCTACTGCGCAGAGCTTTGCGCTGCCTCACTAGGATAACTCAGCCCTCTTGTTGTTGCCTCTCTAGGTCTGGAAAACTTCCTGTAGATAACTGTCCCTACCCCTCACTCAATGCTTCGATCTCTGGCTCTCTCCGGCAACTGACTGCTGCTACTCTGGAAATCGATCTGCCAACAAATTGAACTGCTCAAATGCCTCTACATCACCATATTGACCTCCTCTTATAACCCATTGTTGGATCACCAACGACCAAGATTAAAACATAATTGATCGCTAGGATCATTTCTGGATCGATCTGTGTGAGTTTCTAGACTATTCTCGCCTTATCTCAATTAATATTGATTAATTAACCATATTCTCTAATTTTAGACTTAGGAAATATTTAAAAATCAATTAATAATCTAATTGAGACACTTCTAAGCGGAATTTCCAGAAACGATTTCTGGGTTTTGGAGATCTCATGTATTCTAGCCTCTCCACCAAATTTCGTGGCTAGAACACATCCGATGCTACAAAAACTAACACTCCCTCTCCCTCTTAGCGAGGAATGTGTTCTAGTGTTGCACACCCTGCCACAACACTGCCTCTGTATCATCTCCTGTCATGTTGTTGTTGTCTGGCTGTTGCTGCCCACCAACTACTGCCCAACTCTGATATGCCTTGCGTTTGTGTTGCTTCTGACCCTGTTGTATTGCTGCCAACATTGCATCTGCACTACAACTCCCTTTCATCTATTATTGCTACAACTGCAACATCTGCAACTGAAAATCATCCAAAACACTGAATCAGTTGTGTTCAGTATGATGCATCTACCTCCCGAGTCTCTGACTACTACTAGCACCTGCACTGTCTCTGAAGAATCTGCGTTGATGTTGACTCTACACTGTGTCATCTGCACTGTTGCCAACTCTGCACTGCGCTTCTTAGTGTCTAACTGCTACTAGTCTCTGCAACTGTCACTCGGTCTCTGACTGCATCAACTACCACTGATCCATCCTACTATTGAATATTGTGGGCCCCCGTAGCCGAGTAATGATACATGAGGTGGACTCCTTAAGGACCCTGCCCAAACTCTGTAGTTCTCTAGGACTATAGCACCAAATCTCCCCACCTCACTCCTAGAGGTATGTCTGCAAACATCGTGAAGTCTTCCTCCAACCTAGAGGACAACCTGTCAATCTCTATTGAAGCTGCATGTTGGTCTTGCTTCTCCTCCTTGTCCTTCTTCCTGAGAGGACACTGGGTACTATAGTGACCAAGATCACCACACCTGAAGCATTTGACCTTTGACAGGTCCTTCTTCTTCTTTCTTTGCTCCCCATGCCCCTGACTGGGACCCTTTGATGCGAGGGCCACATTCTCCTCCTTCATGATCTTCGATCCGCTGCCACTGATGGAGCTCTTTAACAGAGCTCATCTCAACTCCTCCTCCTGCAAATCGGCCCATATCCTGTCCCACTCTAGTAGCCTATCTTTGCCCAATATGCTTTGCACAAAGACCTATCAATCCTCTGAGATACTATTGAGTGCCAATCGCACTAGCTCCGTGGGTTGAGGCGTTGCCCCAACCGCTGACAGTTGGTCTCGGACCTCCTGAATCTTGGTAAGGAAGGGATCTATGCCTTCCCCCTTCTGCATCCAAATGCATCTCAATTTCTCCTCAAGAAACATCTTTCGTTGCTCGGAAGTTCCCTGGTATAACGTGGAGAGAGCATCCAACATCTGTTTAGCAATATCTTTGCCAGCTATATGTGAGACTAACTGATCCCAAACTCCATCCAAGATCAATCGCTTCACCCGCATCATCTCTTTCTTGTATTCTTTATGTTGATCTGCATTTTGGGGCACTGCCACCACATTTTAAGAGAATTTCCCTTCTTCCACAATCCCGACACAACTTTCCTATAGAAAACTCGACCTCCTAAAGCTTATGTGTCACCCTTTGCGCTAGATTGCACAGTCACTATGACGTCTAGCCTCTGATTGGTCTCTGATGAAGTCATTTTGCCTTCTGCTGCTAAGAAATTCATCTCTCTGACCCTCTGGAACCTCTATCCGGCCTCTGGATCTGGGAACGGTTTTCTCTCCAACAAATCAAACTGCTTTTCTAGAGCTACTACGCAAAGCTCTGCGCTGCCTCACTAGGATAACTTGACCCTCTTGCTGTTACCTCTCCGGATCTGGAAAACTTCCTCTGGATCATTGTCCCTGCCCCTCACTCACGGCTTCGATCTCTGGCTCTATCCAGCAACTAACTGTTGCTACTCTGGAAATCGATCTGCCAAGAAATCAAACTGCTCAACTGTCCTCTCCATCCCTACATCAACCTCCTCTTATAATCCACTGTTGGAGCACCAATGGCCAAGATTAAAACATAATTGATGGCTAGGATCATCTCTGGAACGATCCGTGTGAATTTCTAGACTATTCTCACCTTATCTCAATTAATACTGATTAATTAACCATATTCCCTAAGTTTACACTTAGGAAATATTTTTAAATCAGTTAATAATCTAATTGAGACACTTCTAGGTGGAATTTCCAGAAACGATTTCTGAGTTTTGGAGATCTCATGTATTCTAGCCTCTCCACCAAATTTTGTCACTAGAACACATCCGATGCTACAAAAACTAACAGATTCTAGATGGATGATGCATCTAGATGCTTGATGCTTGAATAATTAATCTCTAATGTACAATGGATGCTATATCTATTTTGATTTATGTAGAAATATGCATGTTTTCATATGTTCTACAATTAATTTGGTATTTTGGATGTTTTTTTTAAATATAAATACAAATATATATATATATATATATATATGAAATAGACACTTTTGAGACGCTCCGCTTCCTACATTTTTGGAAAATGATGCTTCCAATGCTTCATTTCCAAAAAACATCGTCTGTCGTGCAACATTGGTTCATAAGGTCCAGTTTGGACGTGTAATGTTCCCAAATTTTGTGAGTGCAAAATTCACTAATGAGTTTTGCCAATTTTTGGTGATATTAAATAAAAAGGAGAAAATATTACTTTGTGGGAGAAAAGTGGAAATGAATATTTTAATGAAGATTGGTGGCAAAGTAATATTTTATTAGTGTAAAGCGGGGACCACCAAGAGAGAGGGCTAGCAATTATAAATAGAGCTTGGAGGTCTCCATATGGTATCTTTTGATTATTTGACAATTTAACACTAGTTCTCTTGAGTTGCTTAGCCAAGACAACCTGTGTTGTTCGGCATTAGGAATTTCCGAGCTGGAATTCCACATCATTTCAGAGAACTTCAAGTGTCTCCCTAGTGAGGCAATTTGGGGAACTCAATTCGGAGCTTCCATTAGACATCATTGCAGGAATTTACTCAGCAATGCGCATTTCTTGAGCGCAGAGGTATTTTTTTGGAGCACATTGTGGGAGCACGCATGGGTTAGAGGCTCTGGGCTTTTGTGGGGAATTTTCCTATTGTTAGACCGGACTTTGGACAACAATTCGCCAGGTTGGATTGGAGGCTATTACCTAGATCGATTTTTCTATCTTTTGGCAGGGGCGCAGAAGCTATTTGACCAAGTGTTGCGCAAGGGTTTAAAGAAGTGGAGTCGAGAAAGATAAGGGCTGGAGATAGGAGGTATTTCTTAGTGGAGAGTTTTGTCGGATCTGGGAGAAATTTCTCGTGGTAGATTTAGGCATAATTCAATAGTATCAAAATTGTGGGGCGTATCTGGCTAGATTGGGCAATTCACACTTGTTGGGGGTCACCGGGGGTCGGTGGATTCAGCCCAATCTCTTTATGGGTTTTTGTGGATTTATTGAGAGGAGTCTCCAACTAATTTTACAGAATTTTTCGAACAATATTCATATCCGAAATCCTCATTCCTATAGCAAGGTTTATTGTTGATTAGCTGGTAAATTTGCATCACTTTGTGGGTCTAGTTTTGGCTTGGAGTTGGACCAAACCCTTTCTGGACATTTTTGGGTATGACGAGTGGAGCTTGTAGCTGCAATTTCAAGGTGATCCAGGCATTCTTCAATGCAGAATCTTTAGTCCCATTTTAGTAGCAGCAGTAGTAATTTCATGGGTAGTACGCAGTACTAGTTCGGGCCTGTATTTCCTCTAGATTAGAATTGTCTCCCCTAGGTTTTGCATAGCTTGCAGTAGCAAGGCCAAGTTCCATTTTCCTTGCTCATTGTACTCATCATTCTCAAGATTAATAAAATGGCTCAGTTGTTATGCTTTATTTTCCTAGTGTTTTGATATGCATGTGCAGTATCTGTTTATGTTGTTGTTCCTTGTACATGTTTCTGTTATTTGCTGTAAATTTTCACTTTGAAATATTACAGGATGAGATATCTTGAAAATGGTGCCAAAAACATTCTCTTACTAGAGCAAGGGACCTATCCCTGTTATCAACATGGGGTTGGGGGCCTACCTCAACCCAAATCTAGGACCTAAATACTAAATGAAGTAATTTTTTAAAATGAAATTCGTAATGGTTGAAATTAGATTTATGAAAGTAAGAGTTACAACGAAAATTGAAAGTGATGCAAGAAAAAAATGGACCCTGTTAGTGTCAGTCTTTCCAGCCTTCCTACAGTGATCAAATATGCTCTTACAAAGTGGTCTCAGAGTGTAAAGGTCAAATTTTGTCATTTCAAAGAGTTTTCAAGCAAAATTTGGTCACTAGGCATTAGGTCTAGGGTTTGCCCAAATGTCAGTCCATGTCATCATTCAGCTGAGCCTATCATCATTCAGAGGGTTGTCATTATCATGTCAGTGTCTAATGAGTCATTTTACACCTTGTTCATGCTTCAGTTGTGCCTTGGCAAGGTCATTTCCCTCTCCTAGGGTTTTGAAGGCAATTTCTCTTGGGCGGCTAAATAATCAGCAAAACTCATATCCTGATGTTCATACACCTTCCCATATCCTTAAAGTACCTTATCAAACACTTCCCATCCCTTAGATCCACCAAATTCCTCATTTTTGCACAAACCCTAGTTTCTAGCTACAATCTGGCAATTTTCTAGGTTTGGCCTGTGTTTTGCCCTTTTGGACCCCTTCCCCTCACTCAATCTCTGAGATTCCACTTTCCCCTGCTTCCTAACATCCCTCCCTACTCCCACAAATTTCCCCAAGAATTTAGAAGCCCCCTATCCCCTTCATCTCGCTCCATTTCGACAAAATTCCTTGCTTCACACAACGGGACAAGTCGCACTCAAATGATGTTCCAGAGCAATCAAAGATGAATTTTGGAAAACTGAGAGAGGTTTTTGTCCACAACATGCCAAAGAAGAAAAGCCTCCTTCACTTTTTGCACAGGTGTCATGGTTTTAGAGAAATGTCAAAATTACAATCGTCGGATCCAAGGCGGTTGGCTAAGGCACAAAAAAAGAGAAAGAAGCCAAATCCACTCCGTATCTTCGCTGAGGCCTCTCTCACACACCATGATACTCATTAGCCTCCTCCTAGCAGCAAACCCAAGAAATTTTGAGAGTTTTGAGACATTTTTGGCATTTTTGAGAATTTTACAGGTTTTGGCCATTTGAGTGGTCTCACCCCGCGCGCGACCAGTCATGGGAAAAGCTCAGAACGGGGAAAACTCTACATTTTTGGAATTGTCATGCAAAAATACACTTGCTTATGGATGGGTTTCATATTTTATGAAGATTTGGGCTTCCAAAAGCTCAAAATACATGCAATTTTTGACTTTATGCCCCTTTTTTGAGTTGCAGAAAGCTGCCTTGGGAGAAATGACTTTTGAGGGGTCAAATCAACTCCAAATTCAGAAATTCCAGTGGGGTTGGAAAGTAGACTCACAGACCTTTCCAATGAGCTATCTTGCACCTGATTTGGACACCGGGAAGGCCCTCAAACAGAGCTGTCAATGCACGCGATCAGTCAAAGTGAGGGGCGCGACCACTCAAGGAAATTTCACTGTTTTGACCAGTTCGGCCAGCAAAACACTGTTTTTACTTTGGTTGACTTTTGAGGCATGTAAATGATGGATTTTTGTGTAATTTTCATAGCACTTGGATACATTTACTCTCCTTTGACACTTCTAGAAGTTTCTTTGATGTAAATAGTGAATATTTGATGCATGGATTGGTTTCCTAGCTTATAGAGGCAAGTTGTTTTGACTGCCTAGATTTTAGTGCTCAGTTTAGAATTAGTTGAAACAGCTCCTAGAAGGATGAGCTCGACCCCTAGAGGCAAGGGAAGAAGTTGGATTGCCTATATTATGTATTTTCTCAATCATTTTCAGGGGTTGGAAGGTTGGACTCTTGAGGGAGAAGCTCCTATTGTATATTTTACTTGTATCTCTGCAATTTGAGGAAAAGGAAGACCAGGGTTTTGCAGACATCATTGGGATTCTTGTGGACTCTTGTGTTGATGGTGTGTTCTCTTATTGTAATTGTAAGTGTGTTTATGTTTCCATCTCCTTCTTTACTGCAGCTTATTAAACAAAAGAAGTGATAAAGTTTGAATTCATGCTTGCCATGCTCAGCTTTCAAATTTGTTTAATGTTTATGTTTTCCACTGTCTAGAGAGGATTCAAAGTCATTGTTTGCCCTCTTTAGCTTCTCTTTTTTCTTCCTTGATCATCCACCTCAGCTAAAGGCATCAGCACAAACTCCTACCTTGCCCCAAAGACCCACCTGCAGAAACTGTGTCAAATCCCCGCACCCTAAAATTGCAGATCCTCAATTTGCCACCAAAAACCCCAAAAACTTTAAATCAACCCTCCTTATCAGTTTACTAGCCTAATATCAGTGTTCCTAATTGGGTCAGCTCATCCTATTGAAAGATCTACCGAGTTTGACCGGAGAGAGCCTTCTCATACCCCGTAGGGCTAGCTACGAGGTGAAATGGTTTGATGTTGCCTTCAAGGTTTACCTTCCTCAGCCTAGGGTGAAATCTCAAGCGCTAACATAGTTCATTAAATCATGTGTGTCCACTTCCAATTCTTCAGCTGCAACTGGACAATCAATGGCTTTCGGAGGTTGCAAATCTGAATATGAGAAGTCTTGAACCAAGTTTTCATCGCTCTCAAGATGGTCCAAATCAAGACTTGTTGACATTCGATTTCTGATTGCATGGTAGTTATCTCTGATGAACTGACATGAATCAAAACAAAAAGGCAAAGATCCTTCACTTACTTCAAAATTTGCTGCACTTTCCTCGTCACTGTCATAGCTGATATATGATGGCTGATCATTGTATTCGAGCTGCTGAAAATGAACTTCTTCCTCCCACAAACGAGCTGCTGATTTGTCTGCAAGATTAGCTTCTGTTTGGAGAACATAATCATCGTCATACTCATCAAAACGAGGCAAATCATCACTATAAAACACATCATCAAGCATGCATGTCATATCAACAGTTCTTTCTTCTCCTAGATGATCTACAAAACAATCACTATGAGTGCTATGACAACTAGGATGGGAAACAAAATGTTTTGGATCAGCAACTTGTTCTTCTTCAATCAGCGAGCCATGAACATCATAATCATTCCTTGCGGTGATCTTGTCCATCATCTCTTCTACTGCACTTACCAAAACGTCAAGCATTACCTCTAGAGATTCGGCCGGATCTATGTTTTTCATCTCTTCTTCCTTCAACCTTGCCCGTCGGATCAGCAGATGTGCCTCTACACTTACTGCACTGTTTTGCATCTCGTGAAGTGTTGCAATATTCTTTTCTCTCAGCTGAAACTCCATCTCCGGATCAAAGGCGCCCGGATAGTGCAAGAGAGCAGATCTAGGAGAAGGTCTTATATCAACTGGCATCGAATAATAAACTTGGTTAAATCTCGCTGAAAACTGTTGTACTGTCTCACCTGGCAATCTTTTCAGCTGGTTATACTCTTCTGCAATCAAGAAAAGGTTCTGCCCAATCATCCACCTATCGAGAAAAACTTTGACGAACTGCTGAAAATCTGAGATGCTTGCATCAGGCAGGGCTTTGAACCAACTCTTCACTTTGGCTTGCAAAGAAAGAGCAAAAAGCCTTATACTAACATCTTCTTCATCAACTTCAAAAAGATCTAGGAAATTCTCAAAATTCTGGACATGTTGCTCAGCGTTGACATTCTTACATTCACCATCAAACATCGGCAAGTATAGATCATAGTTTTTGGGGAAAGCATGAAGAACAGGAGGTAAAACAAGAGGTTTATACCGATCTGGAATTTTACAAGGTGTAGGGTTATGTACAGCAGGTATAGAATCAGAACGGGGAAAAGCTCATGGGGAAAGCTCAGAACGGGGAAACTCTACATTTTTGGAATTGTCATGCAAAAATACACTTGCCTATGGATGGGTTTCAGATTTTATGAAGATTTGGGCTTCCAAAAGCTCAAAATACATGCAAATTTTGACTTTCTGCCCCTTTTTTGAGTTGCAGAAAGCTGCCTTGGGAGAAATGACTTTTGAGGGGTCAAATCAACTCCAAATTCAGAAATTCCAGTGGGGTTGGAAAGTAGACTCACAGACCTTTCCAATGAGCTATCTTGCACCTGATTTGGACACCGGGAAGGCCCTCAAACAGAGCTGTCAATGCGCGCGACCAGTCAAAGTGAGGGGCGCGACCACTCAGGGAAATTTCACTATTTTGACCAGTTCGGCCAGCAAAACACTGTTTTTACTTTGGTTGACTTTTGAGGCATGTAAATGATGGATTTTTGTGTAATTTTCATAGCACTTGGATACATTTACTCTCCTTTGACACTTATAGAAGTTTCTTTGATGTAAATAGTGAATATTTAATGCATGGATAGATTACCTAAGTTTTAGAGGCAAGTTGTTTTGACTGCCTATTATCTAGTGCTCAGTTTAGAATTAGTTGAAACAGCTCCTAGGAAGCTGAGCTCGACCCCTAGAGGTGGGGAAAGGAGTTAGATCATCTATATTATGCATTCTCTTGCTCATTTTCATGGTTGGACTTTTGAGGGAGAAGCTTCTATTGTATATTTTACTTGTATCTCTGCAATTTGAGGAAAAGGAAGACCAGGGTTTTGCAGACATCATTGGGATTCTTGTGGACTCTTGTGTTGATGGTGTGTTCTCTTATTGTAATTGTAAGTGTGTTTATGTGTTCCATCTCTTTCTTTACTGCAGCTTATTAAACAAATGAAGTGATAAAGTTTGAATTCATGCTTGCCATGCTCAGCGTTCAAATTTGTTTAATGTTTATGTTTTCCACTGTCTAGAGAGGATTCAAAGTCATTGTTTGCCCTCTTTAGCCTTCTTATCATTCTTCCTTGATCATCCATCTCAGCTAAAGGCATCAGCACAAACTCCTACCTTGCCCCAAAGACCCACCTGCAGAAACTGTGTCAAATCCCCGCACCCTGAAATTGCAGATCCTCCAATTGCCACCAAAAACCCCAAAAAACTTTAAATCAACCCTCCTTATCAGTTTACTAGCCTAATATCAGTGTTCCTAATTGGGTCAGCTCATCCTATTGAAAGATCTACCGAGTTTGACCGGAGAGAGCCTTCTCATACCCCATAGGGCTAGCTACGAGGTGAAATGGTTTGATGTTGCCTTGAAGGTTTACCTTCCTCAGCCTAGGGTGAAATCTCAAGCGCTAACAGACCCCTCAAGTGAAATAATTCAAAACAAGCACACTTCAACATAGCATCACACTGCATAAAAATTCATCCAATGGCCTCTGATACATTTAGAGAGTTAGATTCAAACATAATTGAATAAAATCACAAATTACCCAAGAAGTTGGTTGCACCATAATGAATACTGAGTGACAGGTTGCCCTGGGTTCCTTCACTTGCGGTGGAGGTAGTGGTCTAAGAGACTAGAACATAGAAAAGTGAGATCTTCACTACCACCAAAGCCTCTAAGAAAAATTGTCCAACACTTGTATCGAAGCTCCAATATGCATATACGAAAGAAACATTTCCTCCCTCAAACTAGTCGATCCAATAGGTCAAACCAAGTTAAAATTGAAAATACCAAAATCTTTTTAAGTACAGCCAACCTTTCTTCCTTTTCTACTTTCAATTATTTTGGCAAAAACACAATTTGCTTTCTTTGCTCCACTTGAGTAGAAACATCAACAAAATCTGGTTTTTTTCCTTCACTTCTTGAGTGGAATATCAACAAAATCTACTTTTCACGTCTCCTCATTGAATTGAAAAAATCCCGCTTTTCCTCTAGCTTTACCCATGAAAACATTTAGTAAAAGCTTCCATTCTCTCATTAAAACGATTTGACCCATTTCCCATGTGATTAAATAATTAAATAAAATTTTAATTATTTAATCATTTCACAACTATAACTTTGAAGTCATAATGCTTGAAAATATATCTGGAGATATCACTTAGATCCCCACAGCCCAAATGTTGGTTAGACGGAAGCCAACGACAAAGATGCTACTCAACTCTCACTTTTTTGTGCAAAGCAATCTCAAACCACCCCTGTTCTAGTTAGGAACCACGACCAACACTTGCACCTGCCAAATATATAAAATTACTAATTATATACATGCCTAAAAGGCAATCTTCCCAAAAAAGAAAGAAACACAAAAGCACAAGTTTTGGCCAAAGGACATATTGGGCCATAATTACAAAAAAGCGCAAAGGCAGAGGAAAAAGTGCCATTCCAGATTTGAGTGAAAATGGTCTCAATGGACTCGCATTTCCACCGGGAACAAGAAGTTGTCAAATTTGACATGTTGACCCCCGATGGTCCAAATATCAGCAAAGCAAAACTGCCCAAAATAGCAATTTCCCGAAAACTGATGAAACTGAATATATAAGGTCCTCTGATTGACAATCATGCCATGAATCATTTGGAAATTGACCAGTGTGACTGAGTCTCACTGGACCTTAACCCCTTAATAGAAGAAGTTCCATTGGGGTTGACATTGATAGACTCATTGGGAATAAAACAAATTGGTACATTGACTCAAGTGCATCGCAATGTTTTACTAATCAAAAAGATTTAGTGCACCAATTTTGTAGAGGATGAATCAAACTCTTATTTTGAGTGGTGGAGAAGAATACAAAATTAAAAGCAAGGGAAGCATGCAAGTTTACAATCTTAAACTTATTAGGAACATAACTAATAAAGGGTCACGCCAACACTTGATTGAAATCAACCAAAAAATCAAGTTAAAAAACTAGTAGATTAAAAAACTTTAAACACAAAATATGTAAAGTTTGTTGATGCATATAACATGTAAGGATGAATATAGAAAAATGGAACAGAGAGCAACACTTATATGAAATAAGATACATTAATACATTCCAAGATACCATATATGTAAAGTTTGACGCTTGAGTTTTCATGGCCCATTCCAAGGAGTGATCAATATACTCCAAGATAATGGGATTTGTGTAAAGTGTTTTGTTCAACAACTTGTTGCACCTCAGTCAAAGCTTGCACTACAACGTCATTCAACTCTTGTTGTTCCAAATGATTTCTCCTCTTCGTGTGAATGCGCCCAAAGACGGACCACTTACATCTACACCTAGAAGCACCACGAGTTTTTTTTTAATCAAGCTTCTAATCAACACAAGGAAGCAGCAATTGCTCTATTTTAGATTTAACATTGGGAAAAAAACATCCCATGATGTTAAAGAAGTCTTGTTCAATTAAGAAGCCACGAGTAAGGGGTAATTAGTCTGCCAACATCACCTAGGGCTTGCACCTAGCCCCACCTATTTTCACAAGCACAAGCATGTCATTGTGTAGAATTGAACTCCAATGGAGGTGATAACAACATCCCACCTTCACCAACCCAATAAGTTGCCATTAATAGAAGCATCGCTAATTTGACTCAGGATCTCTACAAACATTGGCAGTGGAGAGCATTCGTTGCCAAATGATTCCCACCAATTCATCATAAGAGTCAAAGAAAAAGTTAGAAACTTCAAGAAACTGGTTTATAACTTTGGCTAGATATTTTCAATGATTATAACAATGAATATTTGAATTTAAAAAGTTTGGAATCATTTTCGTACTTTGTCATGATCTGTTGCACAAACACCTATTTTTTTGACAAAGGCACTTATGCTTTTGTTAAAACCACTAATATGCTAGGTACGTCATCTTGGACTTTTGAATCAAGGACCATGCATTCTATGCATGTGTACAACCCATATTTGACCTACCCAAGTTCAGTGACTCCAAAGTTAATTCTGTAAAGGCACTTTAGGTTCAAAGAAAACCTAGCTGCATGTATGGGGCAATGGAGATGTTTGTTTTGTCTGTTATCAATGATCTTCCAAATATATAGATACTTTGTTTTATATCTTTGTATGTTTTCCCTACTGCTCTTTGGCCTAATCAATGGCCTTGTTAATACCATGCCTAATTTATTCCCATCAACCATCTGCAACACCTTAACAAGGGGCTCAACAACTTTGACAGTGTTTGCTTCTCTAAACCAAAACATAGTGTCAAAAACCTTCCCACAAATGTCCTTCCCATGAACTTTATTGTTCCACTAAGATCTAGCCCACTCATGAAAAGTAAATATCTTCCTCAAGTTGTTTGAGGAGAGGAATGAGAGATTGTACTGTGAGGAAGTTTGTTGTAAATTTGATGACGGAAAGCCTAACAAGCTCCTTGCACTCTATGTTTTTCCTCGTCAAATTCAATCCATGTATGGTTGCAAATGTATATGGAAGTGCACTTGACATAATCTACAACCTTCTTCACCCAATCCAATGTGCTTATAGCCTCAAGCATAAGGTCTAAGCAGTGTGCAACTCATGGGGATCCAAAACATGGTTGGGTGTTTATCCTCCACCAACCTACAAACAGTGACATAGTTGAGAGGCATTATTAGGATGATTTATACAACATTCGTTGCCCCACTTCCGCAACCACCTCATCCAAAAGCTGAAATCATAGTTGTGCATCCTTCATCCAATCAAATGCATCTACTCATTTCATAAATATAATTCCTTATCGGCAAGAAACAAGGAAATTATGTGTGATACAAGACCTTCCATCAATCCATCCATCTAACATGATGGTATTCTTTAAGATCTTTCAAGTACTCATCTATAGATGCAACTTAGTTCTATAAAAGTCTCCTCCTCGGGACATGAAAACCAAGGCCTTTGAAGCCCTTACAACATGAAACTATGGCATATGACATAGGTTGATATTAGGTGAGCAGGCAACGTTGAAAGGAATATTTGCATCATACCACCATTTAGCCATGTATTCAAAAGTTGATTCCTTATATTGCTTCTTACAATGGCTATCAAGGGTGGTTTGAGCAACAAGGATTGGGATCATGCTGGGTGCAAAAAAGGCATCAATCTCCTTCCTCTTCGATGTAGGGTTGCCATCAACATGAACTAGACCAATATATCAAAAGGGATCTCTAATAGAAGGGTAAGTGGAAAAGCCTTCAAAACTAGGGTTTCTAACTCCACTTTTGTTATTTGCAATCTCTCTGCTTCTCCCTATATCATCTTCAATATGTTTTGGCTTGGCCATTTTTGCTAGATATTCCTCAACAAAGGCTACCATTCGTTGTCTTATAACAGAGTCAACTTCAAAGGAATGATGTAAAAATCTCAACAATGCCAAGTGTTATATCACTCTAATGAAACACCCCTTTCATTTTCTTCTTACAATATTTGCAAAATTTCTGCCATTGACTTCATTGCAATGGCTCCATGTTGGGTCTTTCGCATTCTTAAGGGCCATAATAATGTCTCAAACAATGAAAACAAATCTGCAAATTCAAACCCTATCTTTATTTATTTGATAAAACAAAAATCAGTAATTTTATGAGAAAAAAAAAAGGATTTGAAATATTCTTGACATCACTTCAAATGGGCACAACAATCAAGTCTCAAATTTCCTCCAAGCTTGTAGATGATATGTGGACTACTGATGTGGACACCCAATCCACCAAAAGCAACCCACAAAGAGTGTGAAATGATAAATCGGCTGCAAATCAACTCTCTTCAGTTCAATGTCGCAATCTCCAAATTCTCACAAATGATCAATGAGAAATGTGCAAGGCAACTACGGGGATGTCATTAAATAATAATAATTAACATTTCACAATTGAGGGCACCATTTTCTTCTTTTTTCTTGTTTTTTGCCTTGATCAGTTGAGCAATCGTTCAAGACAAAACCAACTTCCCAATCTAGTTCAGCCCCTTTTCAATGTGAAGTGCCTCGAACCGGCCAATTCCAATTTGTTCCAAGCAGATTTGATAACCTTGGTTCAAAGGAGAGGTAACAGGATGTTGCTTATGAATGTCTACTATGTTCTTGGTTTGCAAAAAGGTCTACTTTCAGATAAATGGATTATGAAGCATAGCCCACACCTAGATATTGTCTTCAATGATAATTAATATCTTATCATTCACACAAAAAGCAAAAAAACAATTGTTATGTGTGTAGAAGAACAAGGTTTGTTCCAATTGGTGGATGATGAAGTCAAAAGTAGCTATGGGCTTGTTGTGCAATGTTTCAAAGAAGAAGGCCTAGTGGTTGCTAGCAAAGAGAATGTAAGCAACATATTCATTATGTTCTATCTGTTGAGGTCAAAATGAGAAAGAGAGGACCTTCAAGGTGTTGAGAAAACAGGAGGCTGTAGTTAATTAGATTTCTGTCTTTTGGTAATTGCTTGTGATTATTTTTACTCATTTTATCATTGTTAGTTATGTTCCATCATCAAACAATTACCAAAACCAAACATTATGAACATCACAAAAAAAATAGTGGACACAAGATATAGGCTCTCAGCCATCGCAAAACCCCTCTCTTGGGGGAAAACCTAGAAAATTCTCTTCTTATAGAATCTTATCAAAGTGAAATATCCAAGACCCATGACCATAGACAAAAGCTTCCACCTCTAGATGCCAAGTCTAACCTTCCATTCTTCCATTCTACTCAACAAATTTATCAAGAGATGAACAATAAGAGAAGTACCAAGGCAAAATTTCCACACATTCCATAAGAAGAAACTCTTCTTCTATCTCAAACTTCAACCCTCCACTTTATTTCTCTTCTTCTGAGAAAATTTCAGGCCAAAAAACATCTCCAAGTGTGTTTCCAAATGAGCTCATATTGTCTTCTATTTATATTCCATAAGGGTGCAAACAGACATGTCCATCAGGGCAGGGCTGACTTGTCATGTAGGCCAACTTGGCATCTAGAGCGGTTTTTGACCCAAAATTACATAATAAAAAATCGTTTTCCTTTTTCTTTTCAAGAGGTCCAAATAGGAGTTTGACTCTTTGACTCAACAAAACCTAGAAGCATGAAGAACATGCTCAGCTAATAAAATAATAATAATAATACTTCTTTTGAGCATGAAACCCATGCTTTGAAAAATAATTTTTCTTTTTCTTTTTTCTTCTTTTGCTTATTACATAAAATACATAAATGGTACAATTATGAAGACCGAAACTAGTTACATCTTTCAACACTGTAATGTTCCAAGAATCCAAACTTAAATAAATAGTGATATGCAAAGCAAAATCGATTTCTAACACAGAAAAATTAAAGCAATCAGCAAATGCTAAATAAACTCTAAAAATGAGAACCAACTCAGCCATTTTATTAATCAAATGGAGCAAGTACAATAGTATGGAGAAATGCACTTGGGCTTGCCTCAAGGGAAATCTTGACAGAACCTAGGTGATAAACAACAATCTCAAAGCTGGAAAATCACTGTTCCTCTAATGCTCTGCGTTGTCCCCTAGAAATTACATTGTTAGCTGGAAAGGAACTGCAAGAAACCCTATCTTCGATGATCAAAAAACACTGAAACTTTAGCCCCAAGCTCCTTAGCCAAAACCCACAAAAACCCAGAAAGAGCTTGGCCTGAATCCAACCTTCCAAATTTCGCCTCCAATATGCCCTACACCCTCCAACCTGCTCAAGAATACAACCTACAAGGAACACCAACGAAAAAGTCCTCCAATCTCCGAGAATGAAGCAATCTCCTCTCCAAATGTTTCCCTTAACCTCCCCGGTAAAGTTCAACCTCAAAGACTGATACTCTACCCTCCACATGAGCACCAAGTGTTGCCTCTGCCCTGGCCCAGGAAGTGCGGAAGTCACCCTACAAGGAAGCACACTCCTCCAGCTCCCAAATTCTCCAAAATGATAGCAAACCTCATATGCCTCCTCTCTGGAAAATCTCTCAACCAAACTCCACTGCAAGACACCACAAGCAAACTCGACCTCCTCTTCACTGTGTCCTGCAATAATATGCACCATCTAGAGATGAATGCAACTGTTGGAAATCACAATGAGGTCCTCCTCCTGAAGAATGAAGAAAAACCTTCCTAGGGTGGCACTCGAAGTCCCCCAAAGAAAGGGTAAGCTCTTCGCTTGAAGAACGCATGCTAAATAGCAAGTGACTCAGCTAAGCAGCTCAAGCAACCAAAGAGAAATCGATATGCCAAAAAGATGAATGAAATGAGGAGAGTTGCCTTTCTCATATAGATTTCGTGGAGCACTTTTCCCTCCAATTTTACCTCCATCTTGGGCCCTCACTTAACCACCTCCATGAAAATAGAACTAGGGAGTGTGTATTTCCATAGTGTGGGTGGCCCCCATGTGTAACTTAACCACAACAATAATAACTTTTCCTAAGTCTAATCTCCTAATAAAATCAAATGGGACCCACTCTCTCCAAAATTGGCCCCCATAATATAATGATTAATCTTGTTCCAAATTAATTTAGGATAGGACATGACAGTCCTCCCCTCCCAAATGTTGCTTGTCCGCAAGCAACTTCAATGTTGGATGCTCAAGTATGTGCTCCCCTTCCCAAGTGGCATCCTCATCTAGTAAACTCTTCCAATGCATCAAATACTCTCTGATGATCCTGCTTCTGAGCTTCCTCTCCCTAGTCTCCAAGATGTCCTTTGGCTCTAAAATCAGATGCCCCTCATCATCAAGTGGAGACAACTCCACAGCTGCTATGACTTGCTGCCCCAACACCCTCTTGAGGCATGACACATGAAAAATGTTATGGATCCTGCTCCCTGGTGGTAGCTCCAACTCGTAAGCCACCTCTCCAATGCTCCTGATCACTCTGTAAGGCCCAAAGAATGTCGGTTGTAGCTTCTCAAAGCCCTTCTGGTTCAGCATGGACTAACGGTAAGGTTGCAATCAAAGGTAGACAAAGTCCCCCTCCTCGAAATGCCTCTCTACTCGATGCCAATTAGCGTACATCTTCTGTTGGTTTTGAGTTGTCTGTAAGTTATCCTTAAGAGCCTTGAGGATATCTTGGCTCTCTAAGATCCAATCCTTGGCCTTTGGGGCCCTGTTGTCTCCAAAAACAATGTCAGCAAAAGACAAAGCATCATAACCATATAAAGCACGAAAAGGAGTCATACCAATGTATAGGTGACGGGTGGTGTTGTAATAATACTCTCCCAGATGCAACCATCGAATCCAACCCCTCTACTGCCCTGTCACATAGTTCCTGAGATAGCCCTCTAACCACTAGTTCACCCTCTCGGCCTGGCCATCGGTCTGTGGATAATAGTTGGTGCTTGGGGTGAGCTCGGTGCCGACTAGCCTGAAAAGCTCCTGCCAAAATCCTCCCATGAATCAGCGATCTCGGTCACTGACTATAAAAATAAAAAATTGGTTCTCATAGTCATAACAAATTACCCATCCCAAATCAATGAAAAATTACAAAAAATTCTTTAAAAACAATGAAAAACAAAGTTTTTATAGAAGCAAAACAAAAAAAAATTAATCTACATACCTTTTTTATGGACAAATTGGTGATCTTGTCTTGGATTTCTCCTAAAACCACTTGGATTCGCTCCCAAATTCGACGGAAACCCTCCAGCTCCTCTCCCTCACCTCTTCTCCTCCTCCTCCGCGCGCAAACAGCAAAATGACATAAAAAAATCGATTTTCGCCTATTAAAAGCCCGCTGCCCCGTGCCTCTGCGATTTTTTCAAAAACTCGCGCTATAAAAAAAAGTCCGCGATTTTTTGGTATAAAAATCGCGATTTAATCGGGCAGAGGAAAAAAGAACAAGCTGACAAGTTGATGACAAAATTTCTCCTCTGGAGTGATATTCCTTTCAGCATTATAAGGAATAATCCATTTTTCCAACCTACTGTTGATGCTATTGCCAGTGTTGGCCCGGGGTACAAAATCCCTTCTCTTCATGATTTCAGAGGCCGGCTTCTTCAAGATGAAAAGCGTGACTGCACCCAAAGATTGGAGGATTTTAGGGCATCATGGGCACAAACAGGATGCATTGTTATGTCAGATGGTTGGACTGACCAAAAGGGGAGAACCCTTATAAACTTCTTGGTTAGTTGTCCCAAGGGGACTATGTTTATCAAATCTATTGATGCAACTCATCAAATCAAAGATGCAAGAACTTTATGTGATTTGCTGGATGTGTTTATTTTGGAGGTGGGTGCAGAAAATGTTGTCCAAGTCATAACGGACAATGCTGCAAATTATGTTGTTGCTGGTAGAATGCTTATGGACAGGCATCCTACTTTATTTTGGACACCTTGTGCTGCCCATTGTATTGATTTGATGTTAGAGGACATAGGGAAAATTCCCTTTGTCAAAGAGGTTGTTGACTCATCAAAAAGCATCACAAAATTTATTTACAACCACACATTTGTGCTTAGCTTGATGAGAAAATGCACCAACAACAAAGAGTTGGTGCGCCCCGCCATTACACGGTTTGCGACGAGTTTCATATCTCTTCAATCCCTCTTGAATTCTATGTGGGATTTGAAGAGAATGTTTCTTTCAGAGGAGTGGCGTGCTTCGCCAATGAGCCGCAAACCAGAAGGAGAAGCCGTGTGCAGACTAGTTTCATACCAGGAAGACTTCTGGGCGGGAGTGCAGGAGGTGTGCGCTGTTACTAAACCTTTGGTAAAGGTTCTTCGGTTGGTTGATGGTGAGAAGCCCGCAATGGGCTATTTGTATGAAGCCATGGACAGGGCCAAAGAAGCCATTCGGTCCTACTATGATGATAAGGGAGATGATGGGTTTCAGAGACAACTCCTTCTATGGGCAGTCATTGATGAGCGATGGAACAACACACTCCATCGTCCCATTCATGCTGTTGGGCTTTTCCTGAACCCTGCATTTTCTTATGCATGTGGGTTTAATTTTGATGTTGAGGTCGTGGAAGGATTATTAACCTGTGTCCAGAAGATGGTGAGAACTCCAGAAGAACGTATGGAGGTCTCTAGACAAATTGAGCAATATAAGTTGTCAGGTGGCACATTTGGCTTTGAGATGGCTGTCATTGATAGGACGATTAAAATGCCAGGTATTTTTTAGTTTGTACTTTGTAACTTTGTTTCAAATTTCATTGTCTCTTCAAATTCCATTTTTTTCTTATGTTTATTTAAAATTTTATTTGTAATTTTGTTGTAGACGCATGGTGGAAGATGTATGGTGTCAGAGTACCCCTTTTGCAAAAGCTTGCCGTACGCATCCTCAGCCAAACATGCAGCTCCTCGGGATGTGAGCGCAATTGGAGTGTATTTGAAAAAATACACAACAAGAAGCGCAATAGGTTAACACTTAAACATTTAAAATATTGCAAATTTCCAAATAAATTTTTGAATTCATTAAAGTTTTAAACAATATTTTTTTTATAATATTAATTATTAATTATTATTTCATGAACTTTGTACAGGTTGGAGTCCCATAGACTTAATGACATTGTCTATGTCTACTACAATCTTCGATTGTGGGTGAGACAACTAGAGAAGACACCTGATACGGAAGCCATCTCATTGGATGGGATTGACACCACTGCTGAATGGAGGGTTGAGACCGAGAGGCCTCTCATGGATGCCACTGAGGATTGGTTAGTGCAGGATGAGGGGGAGGAGGAGGGGGAGGAGGAGGAGGAGGAGGAGCAGGAGCAGGAGCAGGAGCAGGAGCAAGAGGAGGAGCAGGTGGAGGAGGAGGAGCAGGAGGAGGAGGTGACACCGCCTACCCGGGCTACCACTACCACCAGTAGAGGAGGTGGTCTCCGTCCACCTCAGCCTCCTGTAGCTGCTACTACTAGTTCTTCAGCTTCTAGAGCACGTCAGACTCCACTGCCATTTCCACCAGCACAGGCACCAGCTTCTACATCTAGAGGGAAACAGAAAGTTGTGCCATTTTCTCGCAAGAGGGGCAGAGGAAATCAATAGGATTAGACTTTCATTTTATTGTATATGACATTATGACATGATGAGATACATTATCATATTTTTTGTTGATATTTTGAGGCTGAGTTGGGACTCAGGACTTACTATTCAGGACATGATTCAATGTTATGTGTGATTTTAGCACTAGAAATGATATTAAACATCTTATATATTAGTTTTTTTATCATATTTATGTGTCAATGTATTTATTTTATGTTGTAGATGGTTTAGATATTAAAAAAATTGAAAAAAAATGAATATTTTTGTGCCAAACGCTTTTTTCCCGCTTTTAACGATTTTTTCCGCTTTTTTCCCGGCGCCAATTAAATCCTGCTCGCGCTTTGTGCAACATTGCCAGAAACTACATTGTTAGTTGGAAAGGAACTACAAGAAACCTCGTCTTTGGTGCTCAGAAAATGCTGAAACTTTAGCCCTAAGCTCCTTGACCAAAACCCACAAAAACCCAGAAAGGGTTTTGCCTGAATCCAAACTCCCAAATTCGGCCTCCAATATGCCCTACACCCTCCAGAGTCCAAACTGCTCAAGAGTATGGCCTACAAGGTACACCAATGAAAACCTCCTCCAATCTCTGAAAATGAAGCAATCTCCTCTCCAAATGTTTCCCTTAACCTCCCCAGTAAATTTCAGCCTCAAAGACTGATACTCTACCCTCCACGTGAGCACCAAGTGTTGCCTCTGCACTGGCCCAAGAAGTGCGAAAGTCACCCTACAAAGAAGCACACTCCAGCTCCCAAATTCTCCAAAATGACAGAAAACCTCCTATGCCTCCTCTCCGAAAAATCTCTCAACCAAACTCCATTGCAAGACACCACAAGAAAACTTGGCCTCCTCTTCACTGCGTCCTCCAGTAATACGCACCACCTAGAGATGAATGCAACTGTTGGAAATCACAATGAGATCCTCCTCCTAAAGAATGAAGAAAAACCTTCCTAGGGTGGCACTCGAAGTCCCCCGAAGAAAGGGTGAGATCTTCGCTTGAAGAACTCATGCTGAACAGCAAGTGACTTGGCTAAGCAACTAGAGCAACCCAAGAGAAATCGATATGCCAAAAAGATGAATGAAATGAGGAGAGTTGCCTTTATTATATAGATTTCGAGGAGCACTTTTCCCTCCAATTTTACCTCCAACGTGGGCCTCACTTAACCACCTCCATGCAAATCGAACTATGAAGTGTGTATTTCCCTAGTGTGGGTGGCCCCCATGTGTAACTTAACCACAACAAAAATAACTTTTCCTAAGTCTAATCTCCTAATAAAATCGAATGGGACCCACTATCTCCAAAATTCCCCCCCCATAATATAATAATTAATCTTGTTCCAAATTAATTTAGGAAGGGACATGACAAACACTCCCTCTTAACTAGGGAGGCATTCATAATTGCACAACCGATACAAGGACTATCTCAAATTGAAATATTCTCATAAGAAGAGTCACAGCTAAGGCGGCAATCCAACAAACATCCTTTTACAGGGCTCTCGGTGCTAAGACACCAATCCAAGAGACATGTTGATCTAGGAATCTAGGTACCATCTAGGCTATTCCAACATATACTATTCCAGGGATCTAGATATCGTTTAGGTTACTACCAAGGTATCAACCCATCAAGGGCTCTAAGTACCATCTAGGCTACTGCCAAGGTATCAACCGAATAGGGATCTAGATACCATCTAGGCTACTGCCAAGGTACCAACCCAATAGGGATTTAGATACCATCTAGGCTACTGCCAAGGTACCAACCCAACAGTGATCTAGGTACCATCTAGGCTACCTACCAAGATACCAACCTTAACAGGGATCTTGGTATCATCTAGGCTACTTGCCAAGATACCAACCCCAACAACGATCTAGGTACCATCTAGGCTACCTGCCAAGGTACCAACCCTAAGTACCATCATAAGGGTTGTTCAACCTAAGGTACAATAACTAGTCACCGTGATCTGGTTGGCACCTCAACCTCATGGCTTACAAGTTTACCATCACCAAGGTCAAACCTCCAGGACCATTCATGTTCCAACTACACAAGGTTGGCCAAAGTTCTAAACCATTGACATTATCTTAAACAAAACTCTAACATTACAAACCTCAATCAAAAGCACCTGCTCTTATACAGTGTCAACATAGAAAGGCACCTACTCTCTTGAATAATTGGGCCTTAAGAACCATTCGTCCTAAACTAGGAGAATGCTTGCCTTCAACAATAGTCTAGGCCATTCTTCCTACATTTGGAGAATGTCTACCCCTATTGTTACAATATTAATGCTCCCTTTTACTGAGAGAAATTTATCTTTAACAAATCCAAGCTTGTCCCTAAAGTACATGTACTTCATCTAGGACATAGGCTTGTCAACAAGTTTAGCCTTTAAATAAAACTCAAAGATAATACTTAAAGACATACCTTAAAACTTGAGAGTTAAACTACTCCCTCAAAATCCACAACCCTTTCAAGATTCAAGGCTCCCTCTAAAGTAATCATTTCTTTGCACATTCTATCTTCATATTGCAATAAGGTTCAGCTTCAACTTTCAATCATCAATTTTGCTACTTAGACAAAAACTTCAATATTATCCGGGTTTATATAGCTCCCTCTTTCCATCATGCTCATCATTATCAAGAAGTCATCATCAAGCATGAGATTTGCTTTTGTTTTGTTCTTACATTTTTCTGATTTTGTTTTCACAATTTTGAAAAACCATAATCATGTACCTACAATTTTCATCAAAAAGTACAACCAAGCAAAATATACATGTACAAGAGCATGACATTAATTCTATCAATCTAGGGTTATCATGACTACAGGAAGTGTGCATCTAGGATTTTGGTTACAAACCCTAGATATCCCTTCACCTAACCCTTATTAAGGTTTTTACTCAAAGATATCTACTCCTAGGGCTTCCCTAGGTTTCACTTTCACTCCTTACTAGGGTTTTACCACATACCCTAGATTCTATTAGCAAACCCTAGAAATCAAGAGTTCGGGCTTCATGAGAAGGAATAAATAGATAGGGTTATAGCTCCTCGAATTGATTCATTCTAGGGTTTGGAAACCCTAAATATCAAGAGACTTCAAGACTCCTTAGATTTTTCAAATTCCACAAACTCTAAATATTCAAGATCAAATGATTTACTACAAAACCTACAAACCCTTTCTAATTGCACATAACCCTAGATTCTTAATATGCACAGTATGTTGCATAACCCTAATTATTATCATGATCTTGACTCACAACATATAATGTACATGAAACAAATTGTACATACCTCTGCGATATATCCATACCTTCAAGATTTGGTTCTTTATGTGAAAAACTTTTTCAACAGATGCCTCAACTTGAGCTACCAAATTTGTCTCTTACACAGAACCAAGCCAATCGTAAGGATGTTATCGAGCTTTAGGATTTCCAGAGATGCCATAGATGTGTTTTATAGGCATTCAAGAGCGAGAGCCATGCGAGTCAATAAATAATATTGTGGCAATATATCAAATCATACAGTCATGAGATGCGAGCCATTATGAATAAGTTATTGCTAGTTAGAGTAATGCGAACCATGGAGCCTCCATTACTGTCACGCGAGCACATGCTAGAATGAGAGTATGAACCATTGTAAAATATGAAGAAGCAACGAGCCACGAGGGTAGATATGTGAGCATATGTTTAATTATGCATGTCAATCCACATGAAGCGAAACAATACGTCAAAACACAAGTCTTCAGAGAACAATGCGCTTTTCTAAGATTTTATTATGGGTCTCTAATATTTTATGTCAAGACACGTCAAAAATTGTGATCTCAAAGAGCGAACCCATACATGTAATGCGATTATGTGTGAACGCAGAGAGTCGACTATGCGAGTAACTGTAATCTTATCGTATATAAAATGAGCCCAGAATTTATGAGTCGAGTCACATTTATAATTAGATGTGGACCACCACTGTAATAAGTAATATGAGATATAGGAGAGTGTCCTCATCTGAGACATTTGAATCAATATAAGTCAAATGCAAGCTAATGCGAACCGTTAAAAGGCCACTGTGTCAACGCAATGCAAATAACAAGTATCGAATCATGTCACAATAGCAACCCACGAGACTATGATGCTAGTCTCGGATCTTTTGTGAATTACATAATGTAATATGAGCCACTCATATTAAGTGAACTCCTTAGCACAATTATGTGTGCCAAAAGAACGAGCCATTTCATTCACACTATTTTGACTGCAATTTTATGTGACCTATTGCGATCTTCTAGCCATGCACTGTGAGATATTACGAGCCATATTCAAGTTAGTGTGAGTAATTGATTCGATTCAAAGTCTTTTTCAGTGTGCTATAATAGATGTCAATGCAAACAAAGATTTGACACCAAAGCAAAAACATCACAGCAGAGAGCAAAGCTATTTAACAAATTACGAGAGCCCATAATAGATAATCCACGTCATGCGAGCCTTAATAATTTCCGATCCACACAGAGAACGCTTTGTTCTTATATACTCTGTCAAAACTATTAAACAAATATCTAGTAATAGAGTGTTACTATACCACATCGTAAGCCCATAGGAATATAGATGTGATGTCTTATTGTAATTTAAGCAAGTCTTATCTTATATAGAGCAAGACCATTAACCACAAGGATGTAATTCTTGATGTTGGAGTCTTTGTGATGAAAATATCATATACCACTATTGAGCATGCCCAGAATTGCATGATTTTGTTCTGCAGAGAATGCAACATCGGACAAATGAGCCACTTATATTGTAATGTGAGCTACCTGTGAGGACACCATTTGTCATTAGAGGGTTATACTATGCAAGCCTCTATATCGTCATAGTGCCAAGAAATCGAGAATAGTCCCATGCATACTGCTACAGACACTGAATCTCATCATGTCCATTGTAGATAGTGTGTGAAGTCCATTGTAGATAGCATCTCACTGTAGATTTCTTTAATTGTGCAGCGAGGGTCACAGATTTAAATGCCAAACCTTCATTCTTTAGAATTTTTCTATCTTTCAAGAGCTAATGTAGTGATCTTTAGGCCTCCTTATTCTGAACCTTGCTCGGAAACCATGTTGAGAAAATGGGAGGCTGTAACTAATTAGATTTCTCTGTCTTTTGATAATTGTTTGTGATTAATTTTACTCATTTTATCACCTGTTAGTTATGTTCCATCATCAAACAAGTACCAAAGCCAAACATTATGAAGATCACATAAAAATAATGGACACAAGATATAGGCTCTCAACCAGGGCAAAACCCTTTTCTTAGGGGAAAACCTAGAAAATTCTCTTCTTATAGAATCTGCTCAAAGTGAGATACCTAAGACCCATGACCACAGACAAAAGCTTCCACCTCTAGATGCCAAGTCTAGCCTTCCATTCTTCCATTCTACTCAACAAATTTATCATCAAGAGATCAACAATAAGAGAAGTACCAAGGCAAAAAATTTCACACATTCCATACAAAGAAACTCTTCTTCCATCTCAGACTTCAACCCTCCACTTTCTCTCTCTTCTTCTGCGAAAATGTCAGACCAAAAATTATCTCCGAGTGTGTGCTCAAATTTCCAAATGAGCTCATATCATCTTCTATATACTTTCCAGAGGGGTGCGAGTAGACATGTCCATTGGGGGAGGGCCGACTTATCATGTAGACCGACTTCGCATCTAGAGGGCTTTTTGACCCAAAATTACATAATAAAAATTATTTATCCTTTTTCTTTTCAAGAGGTCCAAATAGGACTTTGACTCTTTGACTCAACAAAACCTAGAAGCATGAAAAACATTCTTATCTAATAAATTGATAATAATAAAAATTCTTTTGAGCATGAAACCCATGCTTTGAAAAATTATTTTTCTTTTTCTTTTTCTTCTTTTTCTTTTTACATAAAATACATATGGTACAATTATGAAGACTGAAACTAGTTACATCTTTCAACACAAGGAGGGTAAGATGAAGCAAGGTCGGCATTGGAGTGGAATGGTGCTTCCAATGAAAACAAGAATTTTGACCTGTTGAGCTACCTTATTATGGAGGTTGAGTTCAACAAACAATCCAAGTTCTACATTATGGTGGAAAGATTAACTATTCAACAAACATTGGACATCATCCAACGAGTGCGTCAATGGTCAAACATAAGGTTGGTGACAATACATGTTCTTCAACCTTGTTGGATACAATTCACTTCCAGTGATTGAACTAAGACCTTATAGTTTGAAGTGGGTTGCAAATGTCTTCTTTGGTCCAAAGATTTTGTTTTTGTTGTGGAACAAGCAACTCTATGCAATATGACCTTTACGAGAGAGTGTCAAATATAATCGCTAGTTAGACATATGTATAATGTACTTTTGTCATGTGATAAAGTCATAATAAATGACTTTGGTAGAGTTCATTTAATAGAGTGATGTAATCATGACTTTAAAGATATCATTGTTATGGTCATTGACTATTACGTATTCAAAAGTTACATATTGTACTCCTCCCTCTCTCTCAATATGTATGGGCATTATATCACTAAATAAAAAAGTACTCGTTTTCTCTCTTGTTAATTTTTTATAACAATGGTATGTTCTATGCTTAAACACAATTTACTTCAACGTTCCTTTAACAGCCCAATGATAATTTCCAATTATATCCAGTAGCAATCACATTAACTTATAAACATTGACAGTAAGTGCGGATAGAACATAAAATCATATGCAAAAAACAAGCCAAGGCAAGAGGACACAAGATGTGGTGGATGCCAGAGACAAACCCCAATGTGGGGAAACCCTTTGATCAAATCTTCTTATTATTCTTCAATAGTTCAGCAAAGAGAGAGAGTACAAATATCATAAGTACAAGCCCAAAACAGATCTACCAAATGAGCAGTCAATGCAGCCCTAACCAAAAAGTCAACGGTGGTCAAAGATGCCCCAAAACGTCCTCCAAGCAGCTTGGTCCACAGCAGTCCGATTCGGCCTTCCAAGGGAGGCAAAGTCAACCCAAAAATAGTTCGGTCAACCCAATCAAACGTTGTAATTTTTGCGGTCAAGCTGAAGTCAAACCCATCAAACTATCCCAATCACCTCGAAAATCGTGTCAATCAATGCGGCCTTCAAAAATCGGAATTATGCCCTTAAGATCGAAGTCAACACTTGGTCAAACAGTCTTGGTCAACGTTGAATTGTTTCCTGAAATTTTCGACCAGCAGACTAACCCAGAAAATCATCCTTCTCTCACATGTGCAAAGTAGGAGGAGGTTGCCTCCAAGTTGTACGAACCAATCAAGAGAGGATAGAGAGAGATATGTGATTAGATGAGCAATGTCCAAATGAGAGAGAGGTCATTCATATTTATACACTTCGTTGAGGGTGAGGAGACACATACATTGGACTTATGAACCTACATTTGACTGGGGCCGACCTTGACAATTTGTGCATGAGAAAGAATAAATTCAAAATTCCATTTCTGCTTGTCAGAATGAGATGATCTTTATATCAAAATTGGACCTTTCAAAAATAGGAATCCAATGCAATAATCATCTCCATCATATGAGTTGTCCTAAGGTGGAAGTTGGCCCTAGTTTCCAATTTTAACACTCCCTCTCAACTAGGGAGAATTCCACCTGCGAATCCATCATCGTGCCAACTTGTCATCCTGAACCATCATGCCATCACTGCCCTGCTCTGCTCTACTCTATTGAACCATGAAGTAATAATGAAGAAGAAGTGATCAAGAGTGTATCATACCACTCTCCACTAACTAAAGTCAATCCTTGATCCCATATCAAGTTGTTAAACACCATGCATCCTAGTCATAGGGAGTACAGCAGTACACAATGCATCTATCAATAGTGCTATATCCCTAACCAGCTTTTCCCAATTCATTGGCCAGATGAGAGGTACTTCCCATGAGTCTCGAACTCTATGGGTAGGATGTGTGTCGGGGCATCAGCAGGAGAAGGTGAAACACTCGTCCTGCTCATATGCTATAGGAGAAGGTGAACCACACATCCTATGCATATGTCAATCGTAGGGGAAGGTGAACCACTCATCCTATGCATATGCCAATCGTAGGGGAAGGTGAACCACTCACCCTACATACATGTGTCCGGGTAGGGGAAGGTGAACCACTCACCCTACACACAAGTCAACCATAATAGGGTATCACAGAGGAAGGTGAACCCCTCACCTTGTATCCAGCACACCGCTAGGGGAAGGTGAACTACTCACCTTGTATCTAGCACACCACTAGGGGAAGGTGAACCACTCACCTTGTATCTAGCACACCACTAGGGGAAGGTGAACCACTCACCCTATGGTCGCTCATAGCTAGCTCCAAGAAGCACCCCACGCCCCAGAAGCTCTCAAAGCTCTATGTCCATTTCATACGGGACCCTCATAAGAGGGTCGTTCCACAACTCCAGGAGTCCCTCGGAAGGTTAAGAATTTGACCTTCCCGAGAGGCTTCGTGAGAATGTCTACAACCTGCTCATCTGTCCTGATGTGTTGGAGCCTAACTACTCCCCATTGTACCATATCCCAGATAAAATGGTACCTGATATCAATGTGCTTGGAGCGGTCGCGAAACACGGGATTATCTGATAGATGAATCCCACTCTGGTTGTTGCAGAAGATCATGGTGGTACCTATCACATGCTCAAATAGCTCACTGAAGAGCTTCCTCAACCAAACAACTTCACAACAAGCCATACTTGCAGCAATGTATTCGGCCTCGGCGATGCTTAGTGTAACCGATTTTTGCTTCCTACTCATCCAAGATATAGAGGCAGATCCCAAATAGAAGTAGCATCCAGACCTACACTTATCCACCACACTGCCAGACCAGTCAGCATCCATACATCCATATAGTCTCAAATACCTGGCAATGTATCTCAATCCATAGTGGATTGTGCCCCATAGATATCTCAAGAGATTCTTGGCAACAATCCAATGAATGTGATGAGGCTCAACCATATATTGACTCAACGTGTTCACAACGAAGCATATGTCAAGACGGGAGTTGACCAAGAACATCAGTGCCCCCACAAGTTGACGATACTCAGTAGGGTTTGCCAATCCGGGCCCAGCAACACTTCCACATAGCTTCTTAAAGTTGAGTTCCATCGGAGTAGTCACGAACTTGCAGTCCACCATCCCACATCTCTCAAGTAGCTTCACAATATATTTTCCTTGAGAAAGGAAAATCTCACCTGGCTTTTGCCAGACCTCCAACCCTAGGAAATAATGCATCAGTCCTAGGTCCTTCATCTCGAACTCGGAAGCCAACTCCCTCTTGCATTGATGAATGAGAGGGTCATCACCTATCAGAAAGAGATCATCCACATAAAGGACCAGAATGAGAGGTTTGTCCTTTTCAACCTTGAAGTATAGGTTCGGGTCAGCATCGCTTCTTGTAAATCCCAGCTTCATAAGATAGCTATCGATCCTCTCATACCAAGCCCTAGGGGCTTGCTTCAACCCATAGAGGGATTTCTTCAACCTGCATACATGTGTCTCATGATCTTGAACCTCGAACCCCTCGGGTTGTTCCACATACACTTCCTCTTTAAGTGAACCATGCAAGAAGGAAGTTTTGACATCCATCTGGTGAAGGTTCCATGCATGCAAGGCAGCAAGGGCTATGATCGAACGGATGGTGGTATATCAGGCAACAAGTGCAGATATCTCATCGTAGTCTACTCCTTCCTTTTGAGAGAAGCCTCGAGCTACAAATTTGGCCTTGAGTTTCTCAACACTCCCATCAACTCCACGTTTGATCTTGTAGAACCATTTTGAAGTGATCACAAACTTATCCTTGCGTGTAAGAACCACATCCCAAACATCATTCTTCATGATCGACTCATACTCCTCATTCATCGCATCCTTCCAAACTTGTTCCTTCACGGCTTCTTCGAATGTACAAGGCTCAAATTGTACAATGGTAATCATGGCAGCTAAGTACCCTTGTTACCTATTCAGCTTCTTTCTTTCACAAAATGTCCCCCTCGGTGTAATGTGTTTCTCGGCATCTTTAAGAGTATCTTTGAGCCATAAAGGCCTTTTCCTTGAAGTAGAGGGCTCACTAGCAAGTGAATCAATGGGATCCATCAAACCTTCAACATCGAGCATCGGTTCGTCGGACGGAGATTCATCCTGCTTTTTTGCATCAGCATCATCATTGGCCTTCCTAGAAATAGGAAGATCTCAAATCTTTCTAAGAACAGAATCTTCATCGAAAGTGACATCATGACTTAATTCCACTTCCCTTTGACCAGGCACATAGATTCTATATGCCTTCGAAGTTTCACTGTAGCCCACAAACGTTCATTTCTTCCCAGATGCATCTAGTTTGTTTGTTTCTCTTTCGGCACATGAAAATATATGGGACAACCAAAAATTCTAAAATGAGAAACATCAGGTTTCTTACCGATGAATACTTCTTCGGGTGTCTTGAAGTCCAAAGCTTGATGTGGGCATCTGTTTTGAACATACACAGTGGTGTTGGAAACTTCTCCCCTTAAGAAGTTCGGTAGACCTTGGTCATGAAGCATGGCACGAGTGGCTTCTATGATAGTACGATTCTTCCTTTCGACAACACCATTCTGTTCAGGACGTATATGCAATAGTGGTCTCCCTCTTAATGCTAGTGTCTCTATAATAGTCTTTGAATTCATTTAACTCATATTTGGTCCCATTATCGGTCCTCAATATTTTGATCTTTTTCCTTATTTGATTCTTGACCAAGGCTTTGAAAGAGCGGAACCATTTGAATACTTCATCCTTCTTCTTTAAGAAATAGATCCATGTTTTGCGAGAGAATTAATCCAGAAAAATAGCATAGTACAAATATCCACCCAAAGATGTCACGAGCAAAATACCTGATAGATCAGAATGGACCAATTGAAGAATATTAATGGTTTGAGTCTCACTTGGGGGGAATGGTACCCTTGTATGCTTTCCAGCATCACATCCCTGACAAACACCTTCATGGTTTAAGTTGAATTCGGACATTCCTGTGACCATCTTCCTTACATCGGGTAAGGCTTTGAAATGAAGGTGAGCAAATCTCCAGTGCCATAATTTGGACTGAAGAAAAGCATCACAAGTCATTGCTCCCAATAGATTTCCTCCAACCTGATAAAGACCTTCAACCCTGAATCCTAAAGTGAATGCATCTCTTGGATTCCTTTGCCAAAGACGAACCTTCCCATCAATTAATGACACCTTAAAACCTTTGTCTTCCATCGCAAAAATAGAAACCAAGTTCTTTTTCAAGTCAGGAACATATAACACTTCTTGTACGTGAAGGGTTTGACCTTGATTTAAGTGAAGAGTAATGGTCCCAATTCTATTCACGGGATAAGTGGCATTATCCCCAAGTATAATTCTCCATATTAGTCTTCTTTTCAACCAAGTTAGAGAGGGTTTCCTTGCACCCAGTGAAGTGCCTTGAGGCACCACTATTAATCAACCAATGATCCAATGTATCCGGAGGAGAGATGGTGGTGAGGGCCGAAATAAGATAAAAATATTTTTGCTTTACAACATTAACTTCTTCATACTTGGAGTTCCTCGACTTCTTGGGAGGACGACCATTTTCATTTCGAGCAGTGGGAGCATTCCTCTTTCCTTTGTTGTTGAACCTGTTGTTCCTTTGATTGCCATTGCCCTTAAATTTGTTGTTATTGTTGCCATCATCTCTTGGTGTATCCTTCTTGTGAGGACACTCTCCAGCGAAGTGGCCAAACCTGTTACAATTGAAGCACCTTCAATTTCTTCCTTCTTTAAATCCTGACTCGAACTCTTGTCCTTGATTCCATGGACCAGCATTGTTCCTTCTCTTAGAATGAACGGAGAAGGCAGTAGGATTGTTTCCATTGGAAGGCTTGTCTCTTTCCATCATCCTTATTTCTTTTTGAGTGCATCTGGCAAAGAGTTCATCAAATCCCTGAATCCTGTCATTATTGAGAATGGTGGTGTTTAACACATCTCAATCTCTTGTAAGGCCCCCAAGTGCAATAAGGGAGTGTTTCTGGTCACCAGTGATTTCAACAATAGATAGGAGATCATTCTTGATCTCGATAATCCTCATGAAATAGGATTGGATGGATTCTCATCTATCCATCTTTATATCTTTCAGCTTGTTCTTGATAAGAGAATTTGATTTGCATTGTTTACTTTGAACATTCCAACCCGCTTGTCATACATCTCCGTAGATGTTTCCAAATCAGAAATATAGGCAACCAAAGGCTATGAATGTTATCAACAATAATTTTCTTAGCTTTAACCTCACCTTTCTTGTACTTTGCTTGTGCAGCTGTGGATGCATTTGAAGGAGGCTCTGCTATTCTTCTTTTGACATAGTCCATGGCATCATTTTCTTCCAAAGTCAAATCCAAAGTCATCTTCCATGCATGATAGTTGGACTTGTCCTTAAGCTTGTCCTCGGATTTGAAGAAAGATGTAGTCATCATTGGGACTAATTCCAAGTCACTGTCCAACAGCTTCTCTTAGTGATTGCTTTGCTTCACTCTTGCTTGGACTTCGTTGTTGGGTCCCTATAATACTAGTGATTACCCCATTACTATTGTAGTTATACCCCTTATTTATATTGATGTACCCATGTAATGCCCATATTGTTACTATTGTGCCACATAGAAGCCCACTATTGTTATTGTTGTGCCCCACAATATTATTGTTATGTAGGCTTTGATTGTATTGGGACCACTTAGACTCCTATATATAGAAAGGAGGTATTTTCATTTGTATCATCCAAGAATTGTTCATTTATGTAATGTAAAGGAGGTTGCCCCCTCGAAGAGGCTGAATTCTAAGGCGTGGATCTCTCTTTTCTATCTTTTTGTGAGCTGGTTTCATAACATTTGGTATCAGAGCTTTGCATTCTAGGGTTTCGCTGCTACAAACAGGTCATCGTGGCATTTTCGCTATAACTTTTTTTCTGTGACGTTTCAGAAGTCGCAAAAAAAACCCATTTGAGAAGAAATCGCGCTGAACCTTGGGTCCAAATTTCAGATCTTTTCGCGCGATATTTTCAGAGATATGATCTCAGGAATTTGGTCTTTTTGCAGACTCCTGAATTACACTCAAAACAGGTGACCTAGGGAAAATCGTCATAACTTTCTTTCTGAGCATCGGATTGAAATTTCGTAAGAAGTTACAGAAAGAGGACCAACTGTAGTTTTCTTTTATATATTTTTCAGAGTTAAAGGTTGAAACAATGACACGTGGCACTTCATACAAGTTCGCTCTACTGAACCAGTCTATAATTAGGTCACTGCGGGAGATTGTGCATAACTCTTTCTTGGAGAATCCAAATTGGTTCAGACTAGTGGCATTGGAAAGAGGACACAGAAAGCTACTACAGATCACAATTTCAGAACTGGATGATTCGAAATTACAGAGGTACATCAGATTCAATATCAAGCTTCTACAAAGTAAAAAAAGGTGTGTAGTTTTTATTTTTTATTTTTGCATAAGCTTGGTTTGAAGGAATTCAAAGGGCCTAGTAAAGCATTATTATCGGTAACTGATGCCCCGAGGAAAGAAAATGCAAACGCCTAGTAAGGAACCTGAAAGCTCTAGCATGACTCATGAAGAAGAGGAAGAAATGCTACATGATATATCAAAATTACAAGAACAAATGCAACAAATGTCACGCTCACAAAAGCTAACAGATGCTAAGATAAAGGGCATGGAAGCTAAGATGGACGATTTGAAGACTGATTTGAAGATAGATTTGAAGAAAGACATGGCAAGTTTGAAGACAGACATGGCAGATTTGAAGACAGATTTGACAAATATTCTACAAGAGATACTTACTAATGGTGAAAAGGTTGTCAAGGAAACTCATGATGTGAACAAAAGTAATGTTAATCATGATTCCATAGATTCTAATGTTGGATCGAAGACCCACCATATTCCAAAAATCGATATGAGGAAGTTTGATGGGAAGGATCCCGCCACATGGATATTACAGATGGAGCAGTTCTTCGATCTCAATAATGTGCAAAGCACACAAAAGGTACGTATGGCAACTTTATATTTGGAACCAAATCAATTTGTATGGTATCAATGGCTGTGCTCTCGTAAACAATTTATCACTTGGGCAATTTTTACGGAAGAATTGATAGCACATTATGACGATACAAAAAGCAACACTTTTTTTAGCCAATTGATAAGTCTCAAACAAAAGGGTTCAATAATGGAGCACATTGAGGAGTTCCAAAAATTGAACATAAGGGTAAAAGATATTCCAGAGCAGCATAGGATTGATGTGTTCATAGGGTCTTTAAAGGATAATATCCAACATGATGTTCGCCTTTGGGAACCTGATTCATTAGAGAAGGCATTCAGGTTATCAAGAAAAATGGAAAGCAAAATTATGGCAACTAGGAAGCATACCATTCACAACTATAAAGATGGAAGTGTTGTTGCCCATAGTCTTCCACAACCTACAAGGTTGACACCACAACAATTGGAAAAAAAAAGAGCAAAAGGGCTTTGTTACAATTGTGATGGCAAATACACAAGGGGTCATAAGTGTGGTGAGAAGAAATTATTCTACATAGATTGTGAAGAGGAAGAAGAAAAGGAGCAAGAAAGGTCAAAAGAAGAAGATATACTCCAAGAACAAAGCCTAGATGAAGAACAAATAAATCCAACCATATCTTGTAATGCATTGGCAGGAATTACCACTCCTCAAACCATCAAGATAGTAGGACAAATCAAGAAGAAAAAGGTGATAGTGTTGATTGATTCAGGAAGCACCCACAACTTTATTCATTGTAGGGTAGCAAAAGAATTGAATTGCTTCCTATATCCAGCACCAGAGTGTCAAGTGATGATTGCAAATGGAGGAACAATAAATTGCTCTGGAAAGTGCCATAATATCAAGCTATCCATGGGAGAATATGTATTGACTAGCCCAATGCTTTCCATTCCAATGGGAGGTGCTGATGTTGTACTAGGAGTCCAATGGCTACAATCCTTGGGTACAATAGCTTTTAATTTTCAAGAACTTTTCATGAAATTTTCTGTGGAAGAAAAGGAAGTTGAATTAAGGGGTATTGCAGGGAAACCAGGAAAGATAATCAACTCTAATGGTATGACAAAGCTTCTAAAAAAGGAGCAAAGGGGTGTAATTGCACAATTATGTTCGCTAGATGTTTCCACATTAGAATCATCTATTTCTCCAGATCTCCAAAAAGTCCTGGACAATCATTCCAAGGTATTTGAGACTCCCAAAGGTCTCCCACCTATGCGTGATCATGATCATGCTATTCATCTGATTCCAGGAAGTGTTCCTCCAAACATCAGGCCGTACAGATATCCCTATGTCCAAAAAAGTGAAATTGAACGTATGGTTGCAGAAATGCTAGAGGCGGGTATAATTCAACCGAGTCAAAGTTCTTTCTCTGCTCCAGTAGTATTGGTGCACGAGAAGGATGGATCATGGCGCATGTGTCCGGATTATAGGGAGCTCAACAAGCTCACTATTAAAGATAAGTTCCCCATTCGTGTCATTGATGAATTACTGGATGAATTGCATGGATCAATTTACTTCACCAAGTTGGATCTTCGTTCAGGATATCATCAAATCAGAATGAAGATTGAAGACATTCCGAAAACGGCATTTAGAAGTCATGAGGGTCATTATGAATTTTTGGTCATGCCTTTTGGCCTTACCAATGCACCTTCAACATTTCAAGGTTTGATGAGTTCAATTTTCAAACCATTCCTTAGAAAATTTGTGTTAGTATTTTTTGATGATATACTTATCTACAGCAAGTCTTGGAAGGATCATGTTGAACATGTCGACAGGGTGCTACAACTATTGGAAGAGAAACAATTATATGCCAAAAGATCCAAATGTTTCTTTGGAGTCCAGGAGGTGGAATATTTGGGTCATATTGTATCTCATGAAGGAGTTAAGGTAGACCCTACCAAAATTAAAGCCATTAAGGAATGGAAAATCCCCACATCCATAAAGCATTTGCGTGGATTTCTTGGGTTGACAGGGTATTATCGCAAGTTTGTTAAGAATTATGGGAGAATAGCAGCACCTCTAACGACATTATTGAAGAAAGATGCATTTTCATGGACTCCGGAAGCAACAAAGGCCTTTGAACATCTTAAAGAGGCAATGTGCCAAGCACCGGTCTTAGCTACACCGGACTTCACAAAAACCTTTACTGTGGAATGTGATGCTTCAGGAAATGGAATTGGTGCTGTTCTAATGCAAGATGAAAGACCCATTGCTTTTGAAAGTCGTCCAATCAAGGGAAAGTTTCTAAGCAAAGCTATTTATGAGAAGGAAATGTTGGCAATACTCCATGCACTTAAGAAATGGCGACCCTACCTAATGGGAAGACACTTCAAGGTAAAAACAGATCATGATAGCCTTAAATACTTTTTAGAACAAAGATTATCCTCTGAAGAGCAACAAAAGTGGGTCACAAAGATGTTGGGTTATGACTTTGAAATCATCTACAAAAAAGGGAAGCAAAATGTGGTGGCAGATGCACTCTCAAGGAAGGATGAGGATGTGGAAGCATTGTTGTGCGCTATTTCTATCATCCAACCAGATTGGATAAATGAAGCAAGGGAGGAATGGAAGAATGACGAAGAAGTGTGGGCACTTATTCGAAAGCTACAACAGGATTCCAGTACGTCTGATACATTTAGCTGGAAAAATGATTCGTTATGGTACAAAGATCGCTTATACCTCTGTAAGAATTCCCAACTAAAACAAAAGATTCTTATGGAATTGCACACTTCTCCCTTAGGAGGGCACTCAGGATTTTTAAAAACTTACCACAGGGTTAAGAAGGAATTTTTTTGGGATGGCCTTAAATCAGATATTCAAAAGTTTGTGGCAGAATGTTTGGTTTGCCAACAAAATAAAGTTGAAACAATTAAGACACCGGGTCTATTACAACCTTTACCCATTCCAAGCCAACGTTGGGAGGAGGTATCAATGGATTTTATCACAGGTTTACCCAAGTCTGAGGGAAAGAGTGTCATCATGGTGGTGGTTGACAGACTTACCAAGTATGCACACTTTTGTGCATTATCACATCCATTTAAAGCGAGTACAGTTTCTACTGCATTTATGGAAACAATTCAAAAGCTACATGGAAACCCAAAGATTATTGTAAGTGACAGAGATCCCATTTTCACTGGAAATTTTTGGACAGAATTATTTTCTTGTCTTGGTACTCAGTTAGCTCATAGCTCATCTTATCATCCTCAAACTGATGGGCAAACTGAGATAGTAAACAAATGTTTGGAAGGATATCTTTGTTGCTTTGTATCTGATAAACAGACACAATGGGTCAAATGGTTGCCTCTAGCTGAATGGTGGTATAACACTTCCTTTCATACAGCAACAAAAATGACCCCATTTATGGCACTTTATGGGTATCAACCACCATCCATCACATCATATTTAAGAGAAAATTCTAAGGTTCAGGCAGTGGAACATCACATCGAACATCAACAACAAGTCCTCCAACTCTTAAAGGATAACCTTGTGTTGGCACAGAATAGAATGAAACAACAGGCAGATCAGCATCGCAGTGAAAGAAGTTTTGATGTAGGTGATTGGGTATTCCTACGGCTACAACCATATAAGCAAATGTCCCTCAAGCAAGCTAAGAAGGATAATAAATTATCACCAAAGTATTATGGTCCGTACAAGGTGTTGCAAAAGATTGGTACTATGGCATACAAATTGGAGCTTCCTGCAGCTTCTCGATTGCACCCAGTTTTCCATGTTTCATGCTTAAAGAAGGTTATAGGCGACAAGCTCCCAGTTCAAACAATATTGCCAGAACTTGACGAAGAAGGAAAAATTATATTGGAACCGGAAGCAGTTATAGAAACAAGAACTCGACAGCTACGAAATCGATCAATTTCAGAGTACCTTATCAAGTGGAAGAACTTATCCGCTGAAGATTCCACATGGGAGGATGAGAATTTTATGCAGAAGTATCCTAAACTACTCAAGCGTTGAGGACAACACTTTTTTGAAGGAGAGGGGCATGTTGGGTCCCTATAATACTAGTGATTACCCCATTACTATTGTAGTTATACCCCTTATTTATATTGATGTACCCATGTAGTGCCCATATTGTTACTATTGTGCCACATAGAAGCCCACTATTGTTATTGTTGTGCCCCACAATATTATTGTTATGTAGGCTTTGATTGTATTGGGACCACTTAGACTCCTATATATAGAAAGGAGGTATTTTCTTTTGTATCATCCAAGAATTGTTCATTTATGTAATGTAAAGGAGGTTGCCCCCTCGAAGAGGCTGAATTCTAAGGCATGGATCTCTCTTTTCTATCTTTTTGTGAGCTGGTTTCATAACATTCGTCTTCACCTGAGCTCTAATACCATGTTAATTTTTTATAACAATGGTATATTCTATGCTTAAGCACAATTTACTTCAATATTCCTTTAGCAGCCCAATGACAATTTCCAATTATATCCAGTAGTAATCACATTAACTTATAAACATTGACAGTTAGTGCAAATAGAACATAAAATCATATGCAGAAAACAAGCTGAGACAAGAGGACATAAGATGTGGCGAACACCGGGGACAAACCCCAATGTGGAGAAACCCTTTGATCAAATCTTCTTATTATTCTTCAATAGTTCAGCAGATAGAGAGAGAGTACAAATATCACAAGTACAAGCCCAAAACAGATCTGCCAAATCAGTAGTCAATGCAGCCCTAACCAGAAAGTCAACGGTGGTCAAAGCTGCCCCAAAACATCCTCCAAGCAGCTCAGTCAACAACAATCCAATTCGGCCTTCCAAGAGAGTCAAATTCAGCCCAAAAATAGTTCAGTCAACCTAGTCAAATGTTGCTGTAATTTCTGCGGTCAAAGGCTAAAGTCAATGTTGAAGGCAAATCAGTCAAACAAACCCAATCACCTCGAAAATCGAGCCAATTAATGGAACCTTCAACAATCAAAATTTTGCCCTCGAGATAGAAGTCAACGTTTGGTCAAACAATTCTGGTCAACGCTGACTTCTTTCCTGAAATTTTCGGCCAGCAGACTAGCCCAAAAAATTATCCTTCTCTCACACATGTGAAGTAGGAAGAGGCTGCCTCCAAGTTGTACGAACCAATCAAGAGGAGAGAGAGAGATATGTGATGAGACGAGTGATGTCCAAATGAGAGAGAGGTCACTCCTATTTATACACTTCGTTGAGGGTGAGGAGAAACATCCATTCGGCTTATGAGCCTACATTTCACTGAGGCCGACCTTGACAATTTGTGCATGAAAAAGAATAAATTCAAAATTACATTTCTTCTTGCCAGAATGAGATGATTTTTATATCAAAATTGGACCTCTTGAAAAAAGGAATCCAATGTAATATCATCTCCATCATATGAGTTGTCCTAAGGTGGAAGTTGGCCCTAGTTGCCAATTTTAACATCTCTCTTATTCTTATGTGTATTCTTGTCTACATTTTATGTGTCTAAATCTAAGAAGGGCCTACATTTGAAGCACAAAAGGATTGAATAAGTGCTTGAGATGATGTTTAGCAAACTATAAAAACTCATCTCCAAGATGATTTACTTTACACTCCAAGATAATTTCCTCGTTTCCTTGAGATCATAAGGACACTAGTCACGTAGATTTGGAATTTTTTACAGCCAACCATAAGGGAATTAATCACCTAGACTTGGCATTGTTACAACCTTTTCTTTCCTATGCTTTCACACTCCCACTCTCCTATATTTACTTTGGAGTTTGGATGTGCTTTTGAGTCCCATTGACCTATTTTTGCGATCATTCATTAGACATTAATACAATCATCTTATCTTATCCATATAACCCTCCCAAACCATTACGTGTATCATTTCTTCCCTAAAACACATAAATTTGAGTTAAGGAGGTTAAAGTTAAATTTTTGTGATCAAGATTTCAAAGGTAGATACAGCCTTGACTCTTTCATGTCTAAATGGTGATGACATGATTTATCATTGTATTGCATTTTGATTTGGATATTGATTATTTTACGAAAAGAAATACAAGAATTCTCCTATTTTGAATACCGATTTCCAAATTGTATTACTACCAATTGGATCATGGATATTGTTTCTTTAATTGTATATATTTGGAATTGATTATGCATTTAAAAACCTCTACTAATTCTTAGATCTTGAATCTTAGTATCTTTTACATATTTAATATCTGTGGTTGGGTCCCCTATGTCAAGGACTATGACATACCCCAAAATTTATGGGGTATATGCACACATCTCTGAGATGCATCTCTGAAACTTGGTGGAACATTGCTTGATTTTCATGTTTAGGATGAAGGTTGGGAACTAGTTCAAAAGAGGAATCATGAGATAATGAAACAAAAAGGTTCAGTAAATATTTGCCCACATAACAGCACCCTTTAGTAGGTTGTTGACCCATCATGTTAGCGTTGTATAGTTGTTTGTGCATGTATCGCAATTTTGCTATAGGCGAACAATTTAATCTTCAATTTTCTAGTCACAAAGAGAATGGCATCTAAATCAATGTTGCAAGACCGCTCCCAACCTTAAAACCGCGCCATGAGAGAGAGCACACTCCCAAAATCCAAGAGCACACTCCAAACCTTTTGGGCACATTGTAACAATTTGGGAGCATGGCGCTCCCAAGGATGCTCCCAGAGCCAGGGCGTGTGCTCCCAATGCGCTCACTAGACGTCCTAATGGTAATGTTAAATTCTTAAAGTAAAAGTTTACTTTTACTTAAATTTCTAACATTACCATTAAATGTTTCAAGATGTTTGAGAGTCGTTCTAACCTCATCCAACTTCATATGGAGAAAATAGAATTTCATATCCCATTCAAAATTCCGCAAACTTAATAAGATTTTAGAATTTCAGGACTGATGGGATTGTGGCATTTTATTGGATTCCATCGCGTATGAGAGTATGTGATTGGCATTTAATCAAGAGCAACAAGCCCTATATGTACCCCAGTGTTGGTGGTTTGATCGTTTAACTCCTTTGTCATGGCCTTAGCAAAAATGTACCCTTCACTCAAGCCAAAATCATTGATCAAGCATGTTAAGCATTTTCTACCATATTTTAAGGCTTAGATTAAGTAGTTTCATCAAAATTGGGTGGTGTCCATTGATGTCCATAGAGAATCATGGTAGAGCCAAAGGCAAGACAAGAGGAAAAGAATGAAGCATGATATTAATAATGAGAATCACGATATAAGCAATGGTGGAACATTGAATGCGAAGGGGTGGTGGAACATGCATGGCGATGCTACCCCACAGCTACAACACTTGGTAACATGGATGCTTTCACAATTGGTGAACACTTCTTCTGTAGAGAGGTGTTTAGCAATTAGCTTAGTTTATTGTTTTGAACCCTTCAGTTTTCATATTTTGGTCTGTAGATAACCTATTTTATAAACATAACTATTTGGTCATGTTATTGTTGATAGTTGCTAGATAACCTATTTCATTCCATAAGTTAATGGTCTACTTTCTATTATATGGCTTAAAAATTTGTATGTTTGTTTGTAATTGATAGAATCTAGATTCTATATGGTTGATGCTTGAATGATTAATCATTAATGTACTATGGATGCCATTTCTATCTTTATTGATGTACAAATATGCATGTTTTCATATATTCTGCAACTAATTTGGCATTCTAGTTGTTTTTTTCAATACAAATGCAATTTATATATATATATATATATGATAGACACTCCGCTTCCAAGGATTCTTGGAAAATGAAACTCCCACTCCATGCAACCTTGATCTGAATGCTGCAAGTGAGCCACAGAGCTACTCAAACAGGATCAAAAGACCTGGCTGAACTTGAACCACGAAGCATTCAGCCTGCCCAAACAAGTTCAGTTGTCACTTTTGTGCTCACTTTGAATTTGGAAAATTGAAGATCTAGCAAATCTGGAGTTAGAACTGCAATCTTGTAATCTTGGCACTGAATGTGACAGCTCCTAAAGATTTTGAGGATAGTTTTAACTTTTGAATATAAATGTTTCTATGTAATAGTTATTGTGATTTGTTATTGCTTTTTGGCAATATAAATATTTATCATGCTGTGGTGTGTACAATTCATGTTGTACCATTGATATGAAGCACGCTTTTGGAACATTCTTCTCAAATTCAGAATCTTGGCTTGGAGACATGCCATGTTTTAGTGTAGTGCAGTTGTTTGTCTATATATTGCAGTTGCGCTAGGTGCACATTTTAATTTTCAATTTTCCAGTCAAAAAGAGAATGACGTCTGAGTGCTTCAGGTGAGCCACAGTGCTACTCAAACAGGATCATAATACTTGGCTGAACTTGAACCACGAAGCATTCAAGCCTGCCTAAACAAGTTCAGTTGTCACTTCTGTGAACGCTTTGAATTTGAAAAAAATGAAGATCTGGCAAATCTGGAGTTAAAACTACAATCTTGTAATCTTGGCATTGAATGTGACAGTTCCTAGGGATTGTGAGGATGGTTTTGAATATAAATGTTTCCATGTAATATTTATTGTGATTTGGTATTGCTTTATGGCAATATAAATATTTATCATGAGGTGGTGTGCACAATTTATGTTGTACCATTGACATAATGCATGCATTTCAAACCTTCTCAAATTTAGAACCTCATCTTGCAGACACGCCATTGTTTTTGAGCATGAAAACTAGGCATCCAATTGCACTGTCAAATAGCATGTATATTTTTTCCTATTTATCAAACTTATCATTTCCCAACAAAAAAGGCAATTGTTTAAAGCATAGCTCAATAAATACCACTTTCCACTTCTAAATTAAATATGTGCAGTGCAGCGGTGCTGCGCAACAAAAAATTTAAGGAATGCACAAACCTACTAGATTCAAAATTTCAAGGTAGCCTACAGGGTCTTAGTTTCCTATATGCAGTATCATAAACGCCAATAAAAATCAATGGGAACAGAAAAGACATACCTTGCAATCGCAAAACTAACTGTGCTGGCCAGAAACAGATCTCATAAAAGGAATCATATCCAACCAGCAGGCATATCAAGTAAATAATACCACAAACAGCCACCAATCCAGATGTGATAAATGGAACTCCCGCCCACCACTGTCCAACTCTGGTGGACCAACTGGCCTGCAATATTTAAAGACGAGATATAAAGCATTATACCACTCAAAACTCCTAAAGAAAGAAGGAACTGCGATAAAATCAAAACACTCAAGAAGGTGATGAAGGTTAAGCAAGAAACTTGAGAGTTAAGATCTTCCATCAGAGAAAAAGGCCCTTTGCAATGTAATCAAGAGTTGGTTGTGTTAAAATTTGGGTACCAAAGGACAAGTGGTTCCCTAAGGCTTTGATCTTTGGCCTAGGGAAAAGCGTCCAAATTTATTTGTACTTTTCTCCTAAAGTGACTTTTTAAGTAGTAAAGTCAGTTTAATTTAAAAGTGATTTTATAAGTAGTAAAGTTACATTCTAATTTAAAAGTGACTTTATAAGTGGTAAAGTTACATTTTAATTTAAAGGTGACTTTATTAAACTCAATGAAGAATTAGAAAGTGAAAAAGTGACTATGAAAATAAAAGGCTAAGTGGGTCTTTATTTAAGTGGGTGAGTTAAAAAATAGAAAGTGATAATTAAATGCACATTTATTTTCATCCCTAGATCTAAATGAATCTCATCCTTTGGATCTTAGAGTAACCCGAAAGGTCATTTAGAGAATAAAAGGAGAAGAGAAGAGGAAAAGATGATTCATTCTTTCATGAGCATTTGAAAGAAAGAGAAAAGAGAGCAAGGAGTAAATTTCTGAGCAGTGAGAATACATTTCAACAAATCTGGACAGCAGCGTTTATTGGCACGCATCCCAAGGCAAAACCATACAGCAAGAGAAAGGCATAGAAATAGAGGAAGAGGAACAGCAACAAGGGCACGAATTTTGAAGTAGATTTGGGCACAAATTTCAAGGCAGACGTACTGTTGAAATCCGTACAGTCTATACAGCAAGTTCTGGGCACATTTTTCGAGGCAGGCCGTACAGCATTTAATGTTGTTTTATTGCTGTAAAAATTTCTGTTTTGGCTGTTTACTGATTGGCACGATTTTCGAAGTGGAGTTCAAGCACGGAAATTGAAATAAGTTGTAACTTGTGGTTGTTGGAATTTTCACTGTGTATTTCAGTTTCTCTGTAAAAGCATTTACAGAAATAAAGCAGAGCTCTCAAACTAGTTTTCCCCAACAGTTGTCGGGGGTTTTTCCAGGGTCACATTGACCAAAAATCACTGTGTTATTTTCTGTGTGACTGTTATAATTTTGCTGTGTTTTATTTCTACAATTTCAGCAGTTGTTAAATCTCTGAATTTGTGTTTCCAGAGAAATATTGTCATTTCCAGATTTTAGAATTTTTATCATGCTTGGATTTAAAACTAAATGCATGGAGTGATAAGGAAAACTGATAACCGGAGTGGGCGTTGAAATTTCTTCAGGTTGTTGGTAGAATGAATGACAATGAGTAGAAATCTAATGAAATAAAACTTTATTAATTCCCTTGGAAGACCCAAGCAGGATGTATGGGGCATCATCAAAATGAAAAACACTTGGTACATAAGGTTTATACACCTCTATATGCTTGCCTGAGATATCCAATAAGCCAATATAAAAATTACATTGCAAATAGATATAATTTTTAAACAGTTTCATCTCTGCACATACTAGAAAGAGGATTTTTTCTATTTTCTAATAAAATAGATATACTTTATAAACAGTTTCATCTCTGGACATACAAGAAAGAGTATTTTTTCTATTTTCTAGTAACTTCTTGAAAGTTGAAAGGTTCCCTACGTTGAGCCTCTTATGCAAAGATTGTGCAAAGTTGCAAACCATTGCACTTCATCATGACTCTTCCCCTAAAAAGGCATAAAAATAATACACCTAAAATAACGAAAATTTTAAGCCTCAGTACGTGGCGTCCCTTGGAGAAATAAGAAGTGCTTACATGACATCACTTCATAGTTTTAAATTTACATATCAGCCTATGGTGTTACAAGGAGTTATATATTGTTATATGTATGCTTGCATATACATTTTAAACGTGGTTTGGAAGCTTTAACTATACTGAAAGTATTGATATTACATGAAGTTGATAGCTACAGCATCATTATGGGCATTCTTTCGTCTAAACTCCATAATCAGTCTTTGGTATAATAAAAACAATGAATACCTCCTTCACTGAGCAACTCTGCTTCATAACATGGCTATATTTCTGGGAATAAAAACAATGTATAAATAAAGATTCAAAAATGCACAAACATGACAATCCTTTGATAATTTGTGACTGGCATTAAAGTATGGTTATAAAGCATATTATTTAAATCATTAACTGTGATATGCCCCACCAGCGTTTCGTAATACACATGCAATGGTTTGAATGGTGGCAAACTAAACCATCACAAGGGCATTCACGGCATGTATATGGAACCTAGTTATGTAAAGTTACAAGGTAAGACATTTATGGCACAAATATGATATGCCAACACTACAGTAATGTTGTGCAAGCCATACACCAGGAAATATGATAGCTGGCCGCATTATGAGATTTGATGTGAGTTTAATCTGCTGCAACCAGAGGTGCGTGTTGGGATTCTCAATGGTGTGAAGGTAGTTGGCAAAAAGGCTGCCAACCTACCTTTATTTCCTTTGCAAAACGAGAAGCTCTTGTGGAGAAGCTTAACTCAGAGGCTCATTGGAACCCTAGCTTGGCGCTCGCAACTGCTGCAAGGAACCGCTAATAACCAACTCCTGGGGAAATAAAAGCTAATTGGCCACAGGTATGAGAAAAATTTAGACTTGACCTCTGCTGCTTAATGGTTCCTCACTGCAAATTTTGGGTTTGTTTAAATTTGTTAAGCATGATGCTATGAGTTAATCCTGGCTCCTTGTTTCTTTTTCATTGTTTCCCATGTTGTGTTACTGTCATACATGCAATAGATTGAGTGTCTCTGCCCCAGAACGATTTTCTTCAGTATGGAAACGATTCATTTACCGTCACGCACAGGCATGCAAGCCTTGCTGCCCTGTTACGGTTTCAAAAGCCGCCCATTGCTCCAAGATTCTTCACACGACTCTGGTCTAATTTTTATTGTTCAAAAAATATACCTCTTAGCAGAGGTGGCGACATTGTAACACAGATTCACAAAAAAAAATTATTATAACAAGTAGAGCCCCGGTCGTGGTAAAAGACAGTGTAAATTACATGGGACACAGCTATCCCTCCATCCCGCATTTTGTCTTACAGAGATGGGCACATGATCCTTTCATTTTATATGTAATACAAGGTTATATTTAGGTTGTGTTATGTCATCTTGGTTTACATCTTCGGACTGTGATATGCCACTTTACCAGCCTATCATGCAAGTTAAAAGGGGTTATTTGCCACCTCATGGGCTTCGATTTATGCATAATATGTTGAGGCCTGCTCACGACGAACTGTTAATTTTGATTTAACTTGTTCTTTTCTTAGGACGGTTACTTCAATGATCCATATAGCCCGATTTCAATTCAATTTGGATTCCATTAGCAATCACATAAGACATCATTACATTGACAGGAACTGAAGAAAGAACATAGGAGATAAATGCAGGAGACAAGTCAAGACAAGAGAACACATGAAATTGGCTCAAGCCAGGGAAAAAAGCCCAAGATGGGGAAAACCCTTTATCAATCTTCTTATTATCAATTTATCATATGTCCAGCAGAGAGAGAGATAAAAGTACAATAATTTAAATTCAAAACAGATTTGCCAATTTGATCTAACATCACAGCTTTAGATAAATCGATGGCACGCACAAAAACTGCAATCCTGGCATGAACTGGAGACATACTACTGAAGAGGGTTGATCTGGTTAGGGTTGCTTGCGAATCACTGATGTCCCTTCTAACTGCATCAGAAATCCTCCTCTTAACTTCTGCTTTGCTTGACAAGAAAGGTGCTACCCTTTGCTGACCCTTACGGCTAAACTATGACCAAATTAACTTCAGATCTGTGGCCCATCTTGAAGCACCAGTCTTCCAAAAGGTTGCGGCCTTCCTCCCTTAGTCTCTGAATCAAGATACAAAATCATGACACCCTGTATACCCTCCTGGGCCACACTACAGCTCACCGATCTGTTACACAAAGAGTTCTGACCACTGTTCCAAGGGATACACCCTCTGTCCATGCTGCAGTGTACTGCTTATGCCTGCGGTTTAGATAGAAGACTCAATACTAGGCCTCTCGGCCCTTCAAAGAGTGACTCCAACCTTGCTGTAGCTACAGCATGCTCTGTGGCCCAGAACAAAAGTTAAATAGCACTTAAAACAAGCACAGAATTGCCCACACTTACCTCAGAAATCTTCGGCCCTGCTCCTCCAAGGGATCCGCACCAAAACTGTCAAGACAATCCTCCCCAAACTCGTCTTTCTAGTCTGCCCCAGTCCTGCGTCATTTCAGCGGTAGATATCTAGACGTGATTTTCTTGTTGGACGTCTTAAATGAGGTTGGAGGATACCTCTATATATACAAATTAGTGAGCGTTAAGAGACATGACGTTTGGGCTTATGTGGAGGTGATGCCGACCTTAATAATTTGCATATGAGTGGGCATAAATTCAAAAACCCATTTCTCCTTATCCAAATTTGATGATCTTGAGGTCGATTTTGGTCCTCTCGAAAAGAGGAATTCAATGACATACTTGTCTTCTTCAAAAGACGTGCCCAAAGTGGAATTTGGCCCTAGTTGCCAATTTTAACACGAACCCCATGTGATTTTTCATGAGTCGAGCTAAATCAAAATTGGTTTCCGAGGAATGTCAAAAATGACCATTTGTTCACAGCAGGCACACTCTGCACACCATGCTAATTGCTTTACGCCTCCCACACTAAGACAGCATCCACTACCCTAAATTGCTTTCAAAATCACAGTTCAAAATGAAGGTGTCCCTTGCTAGGCAGTTTACAAAACCAATCCATGGCTTGCGAATAGTATTAGGTAAAGAATGAAAAGCCCAATCCTCAGTTCACACACAGGTGACCAAATCTGCTTGTTTAAAGTTTTATTCTCAAACACGGTAGCTTCCCCTGCCTTGTGTTGCTAATTTTTTTCATATATATGTTTACAATACTTGCCCAGTCATGTATCATGTGCTCTTCCATGAAATCCCAGCCACAATGAAGCAACAAAAGAAAAATTCTAAAAATTGTTTTCAATTTATCCAGTCACAAATATATTATGTGTTTACCACTATAGTTGCTCAGATATACCTTCTAAATATTATGTTTTCATATACACTAGCCACGCTTCGACCTGTGACGTAAACAATGAGAAATATCTCAAAATTGTTTGTCTTTATAAACACACTACAACACCATTTATATCACCCTCTGCACAGGTTCATGATGTTTTGGTAAATAGTCTACATGGGCACAAAATGTTTCATGTCTTCTGTCATCTTCATTCCAACAACAAGTTGTCCAAAACACTTTTTCTTATTACATGTATAAACAGTTTCCTCCCCCATTTAAAATATTTTCCCTTGCATGTGTTTTCAAAACACTCCAGCATTTATGTGAAACATGATTTTAGACAGTCCTTTATTTTGTTGATTACTTATTTATGCTCAAGAATTAATGGCTTCATGACAGATTTCCCTGGTCACAGTATACGATGAGTTTCTTTAGCAGAGGTTTTCAAGGCAACCGATGGGGGCAAGCTAGAAGAACAAATGTATCATGGAGAGAGAACAAAAACAAGAGAATAGATCTTCCATACAGTATACACTTTGATGCAGACTCCGGGGAGTTCAATCAATTGACTCAAACAGACCAATTATACCTCGGAGGTCCTGCCCCCCTCCTACTCTACATGCTTCATAAAATGTACCTCCCCCACATCCTAGCATCATGGAAATCCAAGAACCCCATTTACCTCAGCAGCAACCATTACAGCATGATGGTTGGGAGTTCAACCCTGCCAGGCACACATTTGGTTTCGCACATTGGCTTTATGTTTCCCATCACTCAGTTCATCCAGTTATTCTTGCTCCTCTGGTACCTTCTGCATTATCTCAGGCCACATCATTACGTGCTTATCAACCCCCTGATTCCCCTACCTATATCGCATTGGGAAAGTTTCATATGCCATCTATGCCTGCACATTCCCCCTCTGAGGCCACTTTGTCACACACACACTGTCATACCAAGAGCAAAAGGACAGCGGAGAAGAGAAATCTCCTTCCAAGACATGCATCCGGAGGTACAAGGAGAAAAAAGAAAAAATATCATCCTATATGGTTGGCCCTAGCAGACCTCTTGAGTTTACATGAGTTACTTATTTTGTCATGATCCTTACACTTTACTTTACTGGACATGTTTCAAGCTACGACACATTATCATGTTTTTGAGACAGCATATTATTTTTTGACCATATATATATTTTTGATGACATTACCACTCATGCGAGACACAAGAGTTATTTCACATATTTGTTTATATATGATGGTGGATAATGTGATGGTTCATGTGCATGATTTCTATGGTGATGGTATTTCTTGATGATGTCATATTTACGTATGTTTTGTTCCCAAGGGAGTTATAAGGATTGATGAAAATATTTTATAGACATTATCAAGGACCCCACTTACCAGTATAATTTTAATTAACTAAAAAACTCCTTCTAAAGGTCCTCTCTCGAATTGAAAACGAAACAAAGAGTTGACATAATAATGAGAATAATAAAACCAAGTAGAGGGCACAAAAAGGAAGGAGGAAAAAACAATAGTGAGGAGAGGTGTGCATAAGTTTTGAAGTCGTCATTTTCCTCTGATAAACTTATTCTTGAGTACATGGGCTTACCTGTTTTGGTGACAGCAGGAATCTTTCAAGGAGTGACATGAAGAAAGTGAGCACATCAATTTCTGATCATTTGATGGTTTCTTTTTATTTCTTGCACTATTTTGTGTTGAGAATTCAATAGGGCAATGTATAAGTTAATTCTCTTAACTTGATAACTGTTTGTATTACCCTTTTACTTATTAGCTTTGATCTTTATTATTCCAATGTGTAATACATCAAACAGCTATCAAAACAGTAAGAACAGTGACACCGTATATAGGATGCAAGCCAGGGCCAAAACCCCTCCTCTTGAGGGGAAAACCCGAAAATCTCTTCTTATCTTTCAAATATTTCAATTGACAAATACCCTGACCTAGACACAGACAAATACCCTCCAAGATCAAGTCTTCCTCGGCCTCCAGCTGCAATATCTTCGACCTCCCAATAAATCCGAAATTTTGTTGCCCAACAACTACAGCGTCCTCTCTAGGAGACTTTGACCTCCCTCTAACTGGTCTTCCCTTGACTTCGCTTGCCTTGGATCCTAGGGCTAGTAGGAAACACTAAAAGACCTTCGCTTGCCTTCTTGCTCTTCTTGCTTCCAAAATCGAACCTCAGACTTCCCCAGTGCAGAAACCCTAACTTCGCATTCCCAAAAGAATGTAGAGAGACCCAAACACTTCAACTTTCCTTGTCCTTCTCTTCTTCGACCTTCTGCTACTCCCTTCTTTGCATGAGAGATGAGTGAGTGAACGATCCAAATAGAGGACGAGTTTCTCTTATATATAGGCTTCTTCAAGGGTGGACGTTGCTCTCCATGTAGGCTGACTTGATAGCTCATTAGGCTGACTTGATCTTGGAGGTATTTTGACACTTTCGAGACAAAATAATTTTTTCTTTACAATATACAATGTGCCCATATGGTCTTCCATATATGACAAGACTCTTATATCTAGTACAAACCCTAGAAGCACTCAATGGGTGCTTGACCTATAAGAAAAAAAGAACTTGAGCGTGAAACCCATGCTTCAATAATAATAATAATTTCTTTTTCATTTTATATTTACAAGAATACATTTCATACTAATGAAGACCGAACTTAGTTACACATTTTTCAACACTCCCTCTTAACTAGGGAGGTATTCATTAGTGGTACATGGTCATTCTCAATCTGAAGAGATCTCATAAGAAGAGTCGGATTGGTAACCCATCTATCTAGCATCATAATAACCAGCATTGTCATATAGCAAGGCCTTGACTAACAGCTCTATCTCTCCATCATCATCATTGTCTCTCCAAGGTACATACCCCACTCGGGTGTTCATAGAGTATGACCTTCATTGGACTATTCTTATCTTGGGTAGCTAATCCTCAAAGAATATCGGTTCACGACTACTCTTATCTTGAATGCCCTACCACATTCTCAGAGAGTATCGAATGCCAGATGGTTACCCAATCCTCCATTCTTTCTTCCCAAGTGAAGACAAGAATGTTGTGTCTACCTCTCCTTCTTAATTAGGGAGGAAAAATCCACCAAACCAAGCTTGTCCCTTAAGTATACAAGTTTCTTGTTTGGAAGTGATTTTGTTAAATTTGGCAACTAGGGCCAAACTTCACCTTGGACAGCTCATATGAGGCAGCTTATATTTTTATTAGATTCCTCTCTCCGAGAGGTGTAGGATTGATCTAAAGATCATCCCATTCTGACATGTACAATAGAATTATGAATTTATTTTGATTATGGACAAACTGTCAAGGTCAGCCAACCATCTAATTTGCACCCTCAAGCCCACAATGTTGCATATAAATTCAAGGAGCCTCCTCATTGTGTCACCTCACTCACTCACATTCTTCTCTCTGCTTCGTCGATTGGGTACGGATTTCTGAGGCAGCTCTCCACACGTGCGAAGGAAGGGTTTTTGTCCCTATGTTGACCAACATTGACCTTGTTGATTTGGGGTAGCATCGGAGGTGCTCTAGGCCTCAAATTTTGCAAGGAGGCTTGGGCACATGCATTCCAAAGAACCCAGAAAACGTTTTGGGAAATTCCACCCAAAGATGATTATATTAAAATAATTAATATTTTTAATGGGGTTCCTAAGTCTAAACTTAGGAAAATTAAAATATTAATGGGTATTAATCTAATTGTGGGTGAATCTTCTAGATAAAGACGGAGATCAAGTCAAAACGATCTAAGCCTTTGATTAGGAGTTAATCTAGGTCGTTTGTTGCCCAACATGAAGATATAAGAAGGGGCTTGAGGGTCATTTGGAAGATACACCAAGAGAGATCAAGAAATCGATTTTCTGAAGTGAGAAGTTCTCAAGAGGAAAAATCGATTGAGGGGATTTCTTGCAGTAAGGGGCAGTGAGAATCCGGAAGAAGGAATTTCCGGAGAGTACGAGGCAGAGGGAGGACAGAAAGGCATCCAGAGAGAGGTTGACGTTGGCCCACTCAGTGGCAACATAGTCCTTGAGGGGAAGTCGAGTTTCCTGCTAAGGAAAGTCGAGTTTCAGTTGTCAGGAGTCAGGGTGTGAATCCAGGAGGCAGAAGATCGATTTTCTCAGCCAGCAGAGGATACAGAAGAGAGGCAACGTAATACCCAGCAGGGGTGGCGCAAAAACTACCGGGAGTGACGCAGTTCTGCGCAGAGGCCATGCAGAGGCTCCAGTTCAGCAGGATCAGTCACTAATTATCCCAGTGACAGGTTGAGGTCATTTCACCATTCTTTTGTCCAATATTCTCTCTGTATCAGATTGTTAGTTGAGCATCCTAGAATTGTACACAAATTTTCTCCTGCATAATAATAAAACCCTCATTTGCTACACCGGTTTTCCCACATTGGGTTTTTCCAGGGACGATTGTCCAAAATAACTGTATCATTGTGATTGTATTTGTGCCAATGTATTTACTTACATTTACTTTCTGCAATGTTTTAATTGTGAAGGTTGCAGTAGAATATATTTTGATATTTGCCGTAAGAATACTCTAGATAACTTATTTTTGGGGTAATAAATAGAAGAAATAATAATAATCACTACAGTAGGATTTCTATTTAGAAATTTTCACATGGTATTGGAGCTACAGGGAAGCAGAAGAGAGAAGCTGGAGGATATAGCACTGAGAAGAGAAGGGAATTTGAAATTCCTGTAGGGCCAAAAATTCAAATCTCCCTGAGGATTGCGCAGTTCAAGCCAAGGAGATTGAATTTCGTGGGAAAACTCTCTCTGAGTGAGTTGACAGAGAGGTAAGTCTTTCCAATCGAAACTTATCAGTGGTAGAAGGGGCAGCACAGCAGAATATTCAACAAGGAGGAGGAGGAGGAGAATGCAGCCCTTGCATCGAAGGGGCAGTAAGGGCAACAAAGACGAAGGAAAGACGTCTCCAAGGTGAAGTGTTTCAGATGTGGCGAGGTGTTTCAGATGTGGCGAGATGGAACACTATGCATCCCACTGTCCCTTGAAGAAAAAGGACAAGGATGAGAAGCACAATCCTAAGGTTGCAGCAACAAAAATCGAACAAGAGGAGGAGTTCGCCATGATAGCCAAGATACCTCCAGGAGGGAGGTGGGTTGACTTAGAATTGTAGTTTGATAGAGCTGCAGATGGGCAGAATCCTTGAGGAGCCCACCTCTTGGATCATCACCTTGCTACAGGAGCCCATGATCAGTAGTAGCGGGATGGAGGAGTTTTTAGTTGGTGCCACGGAGTGTTGGAGCGACAGATGCAGTAGTTAGCAGCACAGAGCAGAGAGGCAATGGTGCATGGAGGCACAGTGCAGAGCTTCAACAGCGCAGTGGCTTCAGAAGACAGCGTGGGACTAGCAGCAGTCAGGCTTTCAGCACCGAGGTGTATCCACTGGATACTTATCCAGTTTTGGGTGTTTTCAGTTGCTTCTCTCAACAACTGAGTTGCAATACGGATGCAGTGTTAGCAGTGGCAGTGCTAGCAGCATAGTAGATGCAACATTCAGAGGGATTTGTAGTACAGATGTAGCATTTGCAGTGGTAGCGTCAAAGGCAGCAGTACAGTTGCAGCAGCAACGCAGTAGTTGGTGGACAGTAATGTCAGACATCAGCAGTGTAGAGGACAATGCTTCAGAGTCAGGAAAGTATACAGCAACAGCAGTATATTGCTAGAGCACATTCCTCGCTAAGAGGGAGAGTTGATTTGGGGTAGCATCAGATGTGCTCTAGGCCTCAAATTTTGCAGGGAGGCTTGGGCACATGCATTCCAAAGAACCCAAAAACCGTTTTGGGAAATTCCACCCAAGGACGATTATATTAAAATAATTAATATTTTTGATGGGGTTCCGAAGTCTAAACTTAGGAAAATTAAAAATATTAATGGGTATTAATCTAATTGTGGGTGAATCTTCTAGATAAAGACAGAGATCAAGTCAAAACGATCTGAGCCTTTGATTAGGAGTTAATCTAAGTCACCGGTTGCCCAATAGGAAGATATAAGAAGGGGCTTGAGGGTCATTTGGAAGATACACCAAGAGAGATCAAGAAATCGATTTTCTGAAGTGAGAAATTCTCAGGAGGAAAAATCGATTAAGGAGATTTCTTGCAGTAGAGGGGCAGTGAGAATCTGGGAGAAGGAATTTCAAGAGAGTACGAGGCGGAGGGAAGATAGAAAGACGTCCAGAGAGAGGCTGATGCTGGCCCACACAGTGTTGACGCAGTGGCAACGCAGTCCTTCAGGGGAAGTCGAGTTTCCTGCTAAGGAAAGCTGAGTTTCAGTTGTCGAGCGCCAAGGTGTGAGTCCGGGAGGTAGAAGATCGATTTTCTCAGCCAGTAGAGGATCCAAAAGAGGGGCAGAGTAATACCCAGCCGGCGTGACGCAGAAACTGCTAGTGCTAGGAGTGACGCCATTCTGCACAAAGGCCACGTAGAGGGTGACACAGAGGCTCCAGTTCAGCAGGATTAGTCACTGATTCTCCCAATGATAGGGTGAGATCATTTCACCATTCTTTTGTCCAATATTCTCTCTGTATCGGATTGCTAGTTGAGCATCCTAGAATTGTACTCAGATTTTCTCCTACATAATAATAAAACCCTCATCTGCTGCACCAGTTTTCCCACATTGGGTTTTTTCGGGGACGATTGTCCAAAATAACTGTCACTGTGAGTGTATTTGTGCCAGTGTATTTACTTACATTTACTTTCTATCATTGTTTTACAAACCGGCCGTTTCGAAACCGAAACGACCGAGTCGAACCGAGTTGAAGCCTTGAGGAGTGACCCGGTAGAAAAACCAGTCCGGGAGGCCGAGTCATGACTGACTCGGCCGAGTCATGCAATAACTCGGTCAACCCGGCCGTTTTGCACATCTACTCGGCCGAGTCATTAAATTCAGCCAGTCACCCAAAGAAACAACGATTTTTCTATTTTTTTTTTAACTTTTTAACATTTGGCTGATTGTTGGAGACTCCAAGGTGTTTTCTAAATTGGTTAAGTGCTATTTGGGGTCCATTCCCCTCTCCTAGTATTGATATGATGTTCAAATTTCATGGTAATGTTAAATTCTTAAAGTAAAAGTGACATTCTCCTTAATCATCATTTTCATCCTTTTACTTAAATTTTTAACATTACCATGAAATGACTCAGGATGTTTAAGAGTGGTTCCAGCCTCATTGGATTTCATATGGAGAAAGTAGAATTTTAGATTTCATTCAAAATCCAGCAGACTTATCATTTTTTCAGGGTTTTAGGATTGGAGGATTGCAATGTTTCCATTGAATTTTGTCATGTATTAGGGTATGGAACTCGTATTTAATCAAGAGCACCAATCCCTCTGTGTACCTTGATGTTAGTGACATTGGTTGTTCACTGCTCCCGTTTTCGCTCTCGCTCCCCACTTCCGCTCCTGCTCCCAAGTAACACTGAGCTAGATGATGTTGGCAACTCTAGAAGTAGCCAGTACTGGTCATTGATGGGGCCCCTTGTCTAACTCTGATGATGATGATCCAGAGATTGGTCGAGATGATCTTGGCTCCTCTGGCAGTAGCTACTAGCCTCCTTGGTTATTTGTATTTTGTTTTGACTCTTGAGTCTTTGATCATGTATGACAGACTACAGTTGACTATGTATTTACTATTGCCATTGGGTACCACCGTACCATTTTGATATAATGGATTGGTTCATGAGCCTACTTTGATCATATGTTGTCTTCCATGTATATTATAATGTTGTGCGTTTGGAAACTTGAATGAAAATCTTTAAAATTATGTTTTTTTATAAAAAAAATAAATATTTAATGTATTTTTTACAACGACCGAGTCATTGAAATCGAGCCGGCCGAGTCATTACCGAGTCGGAGTCGATCCTCGGCCGAGTCCGAGTTGTAAAACATTGCTTTCTATAATGTTTTAATTGTGAAGGTTGCAGTAGAATATATTTCGATATTTGCCATAAGAATATTGTAGATAACTTATTTTCGAGGTAATAAGTAGAAGAAATAATATTAATCATTGCAGTAGGATTTCTATTTAGAAATTTTCACAAACCGAAGTTGCAGGAAGGTTGTTTTGCCTAGCGTTGACCTGTTTTGACTGCATTTTGTAAGGGAGATCTCTATTTGGGTAGGCCGCATTTTTGGGCACAGAAATCGAGGTTGTTTGACCAATGTTGAATGCAGAAGGGTTTGCTGTAGCATTGACTTTCATTGACCAAATTTGACTAGATGTTTTCAAACTATTTTTTGGGCTGATTTGACTAGTTGTTCGAGGCCGAGTTGACCAAGTTTCACCGAACTGTTTTGGAGGTCAAAATCTACCATGTTGACCAACGTTGACTTTCTGGTTACAGCTTTCTGTCACTGTTGTTTGACTGGTCAGATTTCACTTTGATTGGGCAAGTGAATATTGTATATTGTACTCTCTCTGTTGAACTTTTGAAGAATAATAAGAAGAACTGATCAAGGGTTTCCCTAAATTGGGGTTTGTCCCTGGATGGTGCCATATCTTGTGTCCTCTTGTCTTCTATTGTTATTGTTTATGTTCTATCTGCATTTTACTGTCATGTTGATGTGATTGCTAATCTAGATATTGATATTGGGCGAGTAAGAATATCGAATTAAAATTGCTCTTAAGCATAGAACATACCATTGTTATCTAAAACTAACATGGTATCAGAGCTGAGGTGAAGACAAAGCCCAAGCAAGAGTGAAAAGAGCAATCACTAAGGTCATTTGATCAAGGACAAGATTCAATGGCCTCCACATCCTACTTCAAGTTTGATAGCAAGCTTCATGATAAGTTTGATTATCATGCATGGAAGATGTCTCTTGATTTGACTTTAGAAGAGCAAGATGTTATGGACTATGTGCAGGGAAAGAATTCGGAACCTCCTTCTAATGCATCGGCTATTGCTAAGGCAAAGTAAAAAAAGGGTGAAGTCAAAGCAAAGAAGATCATCAAGGATTCTATTCATAAGCATTTAATTGCTTATATCTCTAATTTGAACACATCAAAGGAGATATATGACAGGTTGGTTGGCATGTTCAAATCTTAGCAATGCAAACCAAGTTCTCTTTCTCAAAAACAAGTTGAAAGATATAAAGAAAGGAATAGGTGAAGACATTCAATCCTACTTCATGAGGATTATTGAAATAAAAAATGATCTTCTTTCTATTGGAGAAGTTATTGCTAATAGGGAGCTTACTCTCATTGCCCTTGGAGGACTCCCTCGTGAATGGCACGCGCTCAACACCACTATTCTTAACAACGACAAGATTCCAGGTTTTGAAGAATTGTTGACTATATGTTCTCAAGAAGAAACAAGGATGATGGAACTAGATATGCCTTCAAATAGGAATGATCCTACTGCATTCTCCGCTCGTGCTAAAAAGAAGAACAATGCAGGTTCAAAGAAGCAATGTCAAGGAAGTTCGGGTTTCAAAAATGGAAGGAAGGGAAGATGGTTCATTAGCAACAAGTTTGGCCACTATGCTAGGGAGTGTTCTAATAGAAGGGATACACCTCATGATGATGACAACCACAACAACAACAGTTTCAGGGGCAACAATAATCAAAGGAATGGCATATTCAACAACCAAGGAAAAAGGAATGCTCCCACTCCTCACCAAGGAAACGATCGCCCACCCAAGAGACCAAGAAACACCAGGTATGATGAATCTAATGTTGTTGATAACAAGCAAAAAGAATTTTATCTTATATCTGCCCTCTCCACTGCATCTCCTCCAGACACTTTGGGAAATTAGTTGATTGATAGTGGTGCCTTAAGGCACTTCACTAAGTATAAGGAAGCTCTTTCAAATCTGATTGAAAAAGATACCAATTTGGAAATTATCCTTGGAGACAATGCCACCTACCCCGTGAAGGGAGTTGGGAATGTTACTCTTCAATTGAATCAAGGTAACACCATTCATCTACAAGAAGTACTATATGTACCCGATCTAAAGAAGAACATGTTATCTATCTCGGCGATGGAGGACAAAGGATTCAAGGTGGCATTCATCGATGGAAAGGTATGTGTGTGGAATAAAAATTTCAAAGATGCATTTACACTTGGATTCAGGGTTGATAGCCTATATCAAGTTGAAGGAAGTCCATTGGGAGCTATGTCTTGCGGCACATCACTTCAGTCCGAATTATGGCACCGAAGGTTTTCTCATCTACATTATAAGGCTCTACACGATGTGAGGAAGATGGTGACAAGTATGCTCAAATTTAAAGTAGAACATGAAGGTGTTTGTCAGGGGTGTGCAGAAGGAAAGCATACAAGGAGACCATTCCCCTCAAGTGATAGCGACTACCGAAATATTGCAATTGGTTCATTCTGATCTATCTGGTATGATGCCCGTGAACTCATTGGGAGGATATTTATATTATGTTACCTTTATGGATGATTTTTCTAGCAATACTTGGATATATTTCTTGAAGAAGGACGAAGTATTCTCATGGTTCCGTTCTTTCAAAGCTTTGGTCGAAAATCAAACCGGGAAAAAGATCAAAATATTGAGGACCGATAATGGAACCGAATATGAATCAAATGAGTTCAATAACTGTTGTAGAGAAGTTGGCATTAAGAGGGAGACTTCTACTGCATATACTCCCAAGCCAAATGGTGTTGTTGAAAGGAAGAACCATTCTATCGTAGAAGCCACACATGCCATGCTTCATGATCAAAGCCTTCCGAAGTTCTTCTGGGCCGAAGCTGCAAACACTGTCGTGCCTATTCAAAATAGATGCCCTCATCAAGCATTGGACTCCAAAACTCCCGAAGAAGTTTTCACCAGTAAGAAACCTGATGTTTCTCACTTTAGAATTTTTGGTAGTCTTGTATATTTTCATGTGCCGAAAGAAAAGAGAAGCAAATTGGATGCTTCTGGGAAGAAAGGAACATTTGTGGGCTACAGTGAAACTTCTAAGGCATATAGAATCTATGTGCCTGGTCAAAGAGAAGTGGAGATAAGTCATGATGTCACCTTCGATGAGGATGTTTCCCTTGGGAAGATTAGTAACCTTCCTCTTCCAAGGAAGGACAAAGAAGCAGATTCAGGAAAGCAGGGAGAACTGCAGGATGAGCTGATGCCCAATGCTAAAGGACCAATGGATCCCATTAATCCACCCCCTCAAGAGCCCTCCTCAAAAAGGAGACCCTCATGGCTTAGGGAAACTCTCGAAGATGTTGAGAGACATGTTGCACCTAGGGGGACATTTCATGAAAGTAAGAAGCCGAATAGGTACCAAAGGTACTTAACTGCAATGAGCACCATTGTTCAATCTAAGCCTAGCACGTTCAAAGAAGCTACGAAGCACCAAGTTTGGAAGGATGCTATGAATGATGAATAGTATGAGTCGATTATGAAGAATGATGTCTGGAATGTGGTCCCTGGACCCAAGGACAAATTCGTTGTCACCTCGAAATGGCTTTACAAGATCAAGCATGGAGCTGATGGAAGTGTTGAAAGATTCAAGGCTAGATTTGTTGCTCGAGGCTTCTCTCAAAAGGAAGGTGTGGACTACGATGAGATATTTGCACCTGTTACCTGATATACCACCATCTGTTCAATTATAGCCCTCGCTGCCTCGCAAGGATCGAATCTACACCAGATGGATGTCAAACCCGCCTTCTTACATGGTTCAATCAAGGAGGAAGTCTATATAGAACAACCCGAGGGGTTCGAAGTTCAAGATCGTCAGACACATGTATGCAGATTGCAGGAAGCACTCTATGGGTTGAAGCAATCTTCCCGAGCTTGGTATGAGAGGATCGACAGCTATCTAATGAAGCTGGGATTTACAAGAAGTGAAGTTGATCTGAACATTTATTTTAAGGTTGAGAATGATAGACCTCTCATCTTGGTACTTTATGTGGACGATCTCTTTTTTACAGGTGCAGACCCTCTTATTCATCAATGTAAGAGAGAGTTGGCTTCTAAATTCAAGATGAAGGACCTAGGATTGATGCATTACTTCCTAGGATTGGAGGTCTGGCAAAAGCTAGGTGAGATTTTCCTTTCTCAAGGAAAATACATCGTGAAGCTACTTGAAAGATTTGGGATGGTGGACTGCAAGTCCGTGACTACTCCGATGGAACTTAACTTCAAGAAGTTATGTGGAAGTGCTATTGGGCCCGATTTGGGAAGTCCTCGTGAGTATCGTCAACTCATGGGGGCCCTAATGTTCTTGGTGAACTCCCGTCCAGACATATGTTTTGCAGTGAATACATTGAGTCAGTTTATGGTCGAGCCTCATCACATACATTGGATTGTTGCCAAGAATCTCTTGAGATATCTCCAGGGCACAATCACTTATGGACTGAGATACACTGTCAGGAATGTGAGGCTCCATGGTTACTCTGATGCAGACTGCACTGGCAGTATGGTGGATTGCAAAAAGCACATCTAGATGTTGCTTCTCTCTAGGTTCTGCTTCGATATCATGGATGAGCAAGAAGCAGAAGTCGGTTGCCTTGAGCACTGCTGAGGCCGAATACATTGTTGCTAGTATGGCCTCCGGTGAAGTTGTTTGGTTGAGGAAGCTCTTTAGTGAGTTGTTTGGACATGTGTTGGATACCACCATGATATATTGCGACAACCAAAGTGGGATTCGTCTTTCTGAGAATCTCGTGTTTCATGACCGCTCCAAGCATATTGATATCAGGTACCACTTTATCCGGGATATGGTACAACGTGGAGAAATAGGGCTTCGTCATATTGGGACTGATGATCAGGTCGCTAATATTCTTACAAAGCACCTGGGTGTTGAAGAATCTAGGGCAATTAGGTGTAGTGTGATTCTTCTTGACTAGATAGAAATTTGTGAAGTCTTTTTACTTTTCTTGTTAGCTTAATCTTCTTCTTCTTAATAATGCATGTGCGTCTACTTCATCAAACTGCTACCAAAACCATAAGAACAAGAACACAAGATGTTGGCTCTCTGTCAGGGCCAAAACCTCTCTTCTCTTGAGAGGAAAACCCTTTAGTAAGTTTCTCTTATTGAAGCTTCTTATTGATCAATGCCAAACCCTAGACCCTTGACAAGAATATCCTCCAAGCACAAGTCAAGTCCTTCCTTCTTCCTGCACTTTGTTTCCTGGCACTTCGTCCTCCTACTTCTTTCGGCAACTGGTGATAGACCTTGTTATGCTTAGTTCTAGAAGAGATATTTCTCCTTGATCCTTAGTGAACTCTTTCACATAAGATGATGCCTTCCTTCTCTTAACCAATCGAGCTCCTTCTTGATGTGAAGTTGCAGACTTGATGTGACAGCACTACAGCCCTAGTTTTTTGCATGTGTGGGAGGTTTCCCTTAGGTTTTGACCCTTTTCTTCTTCGCTTGAGAGAGTCTCTTCTTCGCTATAGTGGGAGGCCTTATAGGCCTTAGTTTCTAGCCCAAACAATGAGAGATATGGGACTGATATGTTGTTGTTGTTATGACCACAGAGAGGCCTCTTTTTCTCGCACGTGTGACTATGTTTGACCCTTAGAACAACCCTTTAAACTTCAGTCTTGTCTTCTCCTTCTTTGCTGCACTAGAGGCTCCTTATACTCAGCTTCTTTCACTCTTTTCTCGACTTCTCTTGCTCGTTGATTTCAAAGGTGAGTGTGTTTTTCTTTGGAGGAGTGGACAGCCTCTATATATAGAGGATTGTCCCTCCTTTAGGCCGACTTGAGGACAGTGGGCCAACTTGACTTCCTTTGCATCGTTTTTGCTCTTTTGATGATGTCGTTGCATGGAGAGGACTTTGACTTTGCTTGGAGGGATATTCTTTGACTCTTATACAAATATATACATGGTGTAACATGCCCTTAAGGGTCTTCAACATTTTCTTTTGACTATTTGACTCACCTATAGCACTTTAACATGTGCTAGACCTATTTCAATGAGCAAGAAACTTATTGACATATATTATAAGAATAATATTTCTTTTCTTGAATAAATATAAATATCAAAAGTACATTTATGAAGACCGAACCTAATTACATTTCCTTCAACACTAGGGAAGGTCAAATTCTTAACCTTCCGTGAACGAATTGGAGTCGTGGAGAGACCCTCTTATGAGGGCCCCGTATGAGATGGATGTTGAGCTCTGGGAGCTTTGGGGGGCTTGGGGTACTTCTTGGAGCAATGAGCGACCATAGGGTGAGTGGTTCACTTTCCCTTGTGATACCCCATGTTGAGATATGCATAGGATGAGCGATTCACCTTCTCCTATGGCATATGAGCAGGATGAGTGGTTCACCTTCTCTTGCGGGCACATCCTACCCATGCAGTCTGGGACTCATGGGAAGTACCTCTCATCTAGCCAATCAGTAGGGAAATGAGGATAGGGACCATAGTACTATCGATGGACGCATTGTGCACTACCGTACTCCCTATGCTGGGATGTTTGATATTGATCTGGGATCAATGGAAACTGACTTCGGGTTAGTTAAGAGTGGTATGACACACTCTATTATTGGAGACTAACTTCGGGTCAGTGGAGAATGGTATGATACATTCTCGATCATTTCTTCTTTCTTCATGGTTCAGCAGAGCACAGCAGAGCTAGGGATGGTACAGATTGTTAGGGAATATTAAATTTGGCAACTAGGGCCAAACTTTACCTTGGACATCTCATATGAGACAACTAATATTTTAATTAGATTCCTCTCTCCGGGAGGTGTAGGATTGATCTAAAGATCATCCCATTCTGACATGTACAAATGGAATTATAAATTTATTTTGATTACGGACAAATTGTCAAGGTCGGCCAGCCATCTAATTTGCACCCTCAAGCCCACAATGTTGCATATAAATTCAAGGAGCCTCCTCCTCATTTTGTCACCTCACTCACTCACATTCTTCTCTCCTTTGTTGATTGGGTACGGATTTCTGAGGCAGCTCTCCACACGTGCGAAGAAGGAAGGGTTTTTGTCCCAACGTTGACCGAAGTTGCAGGAAGGCTGTTTTGACCAATGTTGACCTGTTTTGACTATGGTTTTGTAAGGGAGATCTCTACTTGGGTAGGCCGCATTTTTGGGCACAGAAATCGAGGTTGTTTGACCAGCGTTCACAACAAAAGGGTTTGTTGCAACGTTGACTTTCATTGACCAAATTTGACTTTATGATTTCAGACTATTTTTTGGGCTAATTTGACTAGTTGTAGGCCGAGTTGACCAAGTTTGACCAAATTGTTTTGGAGGTCAAAATCTTCCTTGTTGACCAACATTGACTTTCTGGTTAGGGCTTTCTGTTACTGCTGTTTGACTAGTCAGATTTCACTTTGATTGGGCAAGTGAATATTGTATATTGTTCTCTCTCTCTGTTGAACTTTTGAAGAATAATAAGAAGAATTGATCAAGGGTTTCCCCACATTGGGGTTTATCCCTGGCTAGTGCCATATCTTGTGTCCTCTTGTCTTGGCTTGTCTTCTACTGTTATTGTTTATGTTATATTTGCATTTTACTGTCATGTTGATGTGATTGCTAATCTGGATATTGATATTGGGCTAGTAAGAAAATCGAAGTAAAATTGTTCTTAAGCATAGAACATACCATTGTTATCTAAAATTAACATATTTCATCAATATGTCAGCTATTTACTCATCAATTGAGATATATCGTAGCTGCACCACACCATTTTGTACCAGCTCTCGTATATAGTGATACTTGTTGTTGATATGCTTTGTCTTCCCATGAAACATTGTGTCCTCATACAAACAAATACAAATGGTGTTATCACAATGTATCACTGTAGGGTTCATCAGTCCTTCAAACAAGTCAGATAGCAGCTTCCTTAACCAAATTGCTTCCCTGTTGACTTCGCATGTTGCAACATACTCAGCTTCAGCACTACTTAACGCAACGGTGTCTTGTTTTATGCTTATCCATGAGACCATAGAGGATCCTAAGCTGAAACATCCTCCCGCAGTGCTTCTCCCATGTTGTTCACTGCCTCCCCAGTCAAAATTTGTATTACCAATTAGTTGAACATCGTTCCTTCTATCATACTTCAAGCAGTAGTTGATGGTTCCTCGTAGATATCTCATAATATGTTTTGCTGTTATCCAATGGTCATGCTTCGGCTCCACTTGGAACTGACTGAGTACATTTATTGCAAAACATATGTCCGGTCTAGTATTCACTAAGTACATTAGTGAGCCAATGAGTTGTCTGTATCTGGAAGGATCCACAGGGCTTGATTCAGAACTTCTTAGTTTCTTCAAGTTAGTGATCATTGGAGTGGTCATTTGTTTACAGTCCATCATGTCGAACTTCTTCAATATCTCGATCACATACTTTCCTTGACCTAAATAGACTTCATTAGGTTCTTGCCAAACTTCCAGTCCCAAATAGTAATGCATCAGCCCAAGGTCCTTCATGTCAAATTCTGCTGCCAATTGCTTCTTACATTCTTCAATTCGACCTTCTACACCTATCAAGAGAAGATCATCTACATACAAAAGAATGATTACAGGTTCATTGTTCACAACCTTGATGCAGAGCTTTTCGTGAAGCCTAATCTCTGTAGGTATGCATCCATCCTAGCATACCACGCCCTTGGTGCTTGCTTGAGGCCATATAGTGCCTTCTTCAATCTGCAAACATATGCCTTCCTGTCCTTTGCTTCAAATCCCAAGGGTTGTTCTATATAGACTTCTTCATTTATTGTGCCATTTAGAAATGTAGCCTTGACATCCATTTGGTGGATGTTCCATCCCATTGATGCTGCCAGAGAGACTAATGATCGAATTGTAGTATATCTTGCTGTTGGAGCAAATGTTTCTTCATAGTCGATGCCTTCGAGTTGAAAGAAACCTCTGGCCACAAATCTTGCTTTATAGCCTAGGTACGTTCTCCCAGACTCCATTCTTCATTACATATTGATATTTCTCATTCATGGCATCTTTCCATTCTCGATGTTTTATAGCTTCCTCAAATGTTGATGGTTTCACTTCTATTAACTTCATCATCTATGCAGCATACCCAGAATATCTCTTGGGTCTTTTACTTTCTCTAAATGATCCCTGAGTTGCCCCATGACCTTTTGCATCAATTAGTGTAGACTTCAAGCAGTTAGGTCTTTTCCTTGTTTCTTGAATGACAACAGGTTGAACAGGTTCACTAGTTCCTTCTTCCTCATGGTGAGATCCTTCTTCTTTCGTGTCAGCTTCTTCCTCAAAATAGGAAGTTTTTCGTCATCAGAATCTATAGAAAGTTCTTTTGATTTCTTGAATGCTATGCTTTCATCAAATATGACATCACGACTAACTTCAATGTGATGTCCATCTTTCATGTAGATTCTATAGGCTTTAGATGAGTTACTATATCTGACAAATGTACGTTTCACACTAGAAGGATCCAGCTTCTTTTTTTTTGTCTTTAGGTATATGTATATACACAGGACACCCAAAGATTCGAAGATGTTCTACATATGACCTCTTCCCAGTGAACACTTCTTCCAGAGTCTTGTTGTCTAGAGATCTGTGAGGACATCGATTTTGTATGTAGATTATGTACACTGTTGTTTTTGTTGCCTCACCCCACAGAAACTTCAGTAGATCTTGATCGTGTAACATTGCTTTTACACTTTCTTCAATGGATCAGTTCTTACTTTCTGCAACTCCATTTTGTTCGGGATTATATGGAACTATCAGCTCCCTCTTAATCCCAGATTCCTTACAGAATGCTATAATCTCTTTGGATGTATATTCTCCTCCATTATCAGATCTTAGTATCTTGATTCTTCTTTCTGTAAGGTTCTCTCCACTTCTACTTTGAATTCTTGAAATTTAGTTAATACTTCATCCTTGGTTTTCATTAAGAAAACCCAGGTCTTTCTTGAATGATCATTTATGAATGTGACATAATAGAGATGACCTCAAAAAGATTTGGGAGACAAAGGGCCACATACATCAGAGTGAATGAGATCCAAGATTTCTTTCGACCGTAAAGCACTGCTTCCAAATGGTCTCTTAGTATTCTTGCCTAATGCACATCCTTTGCATCCTTTGCAGACACATTCATGATCCTCCTTTAGATTCCATCTACTATGGAATTTAGAGTTGGTAGAATTTTGAAATGTAAATGACCGAACCTTCGGTGCCAAAGTTCACATGGACTAATCTCAGTGTGGACTAGGGCATGATTTATGGGAGATATTAATCTGTAGAGCCTTCCTTCTCGAATGCCAATTACTTTTGCTTGTTCTATGCTTGTGCCTTTAGCCCATACAACTACTTTTCCATCAATGAAAGCTACTCTATCTCCTTTATCTTCTAAGCTTGAAATAGAAAGTAGATTTTTGTGCAAACCTGGAACGAATAGAATGTTGTTGAGGTGGATGTTGCTTCCATCTTCAAGCTTTATAGATGATGATCCAATGCCTTTCACTAGATAGCTTTTGTTGTCTCCAAGTTCCACAGAGTATGCGGATTTTCCTTTTGACAAGGTCTTCAATTGGTGGGAGTGACCAGTCATGTGTCTTGATGCACCACTATCAATCACCCAGATATCTTCGTCTTGGAATGTCCCACAAAGAGCTAAGAAGAGTCCTTCATCCTTTTCTTTGAGTGATACCTTCATCCTTTTGATTACCTTCTTCATTGTAGAGGAGATCTTCATGATGCCCTTAGAGAACCTTAGCTCTGATACCATGTTGAGAATTCAATAGGGCAATGTATATGTTAATTCTCTTAACTTGATAACTGTTGTTAGGATATTCTGACACATAGGAAATAGTTAAGTATAACTTGGTCTAGTGTAGAATTAGGTAAAGTGTATTTCTTTACCATGTACTTTTTGTAACTTACAATCCGACGGTCACGATATGTAGTGATCCGACGGTTCATTCTCTCCTCGGTATTATCGACACTTGATTCGTGGCTTAACACCCGATTGGTCTATGATCTCTATTTAAAGAGCAAGGATGGTCATTTGTAGGGTAACCGTTCATGAGAGAAGCTTATGTAAATTTTCATTCTTTTATTAATAAATTGCCTGAAGTGGCCACGTTGGCTCAGGTCATGGACTGTTTCCCTCTTTGAGGTTTTAACCACGTCAACAATACTGGTGTATTGATCTGTGATCTGTGTGTGAGCGGTGTCCTTTGGTGTTCTATCTGAGGAACTTACCCTGTAAATTCCTACATGGTATCAGAGCTATTTGAGGGCCGCATCCGTGGTGATCCAAATTTGAAGCCAGTAGAACTGCATCCGAATGTCGTTTCCTAGATCTATTGTTTCTAACTGCTTTCGGTCTAAGAGGACTGCTCTATTGTGTTAGGAGCATCTGTTCCAGTGAGGAACCCCTTTCGTTTCACGCGAAAAGGTTTCTTGTAGCCCTAGCTACGTCATTTTTAAGATCTGGAGGTATACAGTGTTTATTTGCAATTTCTAGTTATTTTCTCTCTGTTTATTTCGGTTTATTTAGCTCTTTGTTTTTTTTTATTACCAGATCTATACCTTTCATTTCTGCATATGCTCTTTGCCCCGCAACTCTGTGCGATCTGGGCAAATCAAAAACAGAGAGGAAGGATTTTTCTCATGTGTATGCTCTTTTCCACCGCGCCTTAGTGTGATCTCGGAAAATCAGAAACATTGAGGAAAATATTTAGTTTCCGGCTAAAGCTAACTTCAAGCCGTAAGGTTTGTTTTTTTGTATGTTCGTGTTGGGTGTTGTTTTTTTTTGTTTTGTAAGCAAAAAACAGCTTTCTCAAGTAAGCACGCGGCCCAAAGCTTCAGTGACTAAAAAAAAAAACCCCCTTCCTCTTTTCCAAAAATTACTAAACTTTTAGTTTAGCTCACTTGGTCCAAAGCTACTTTATGAGAGTAGAGGTCTTAAGTTCAAGTCTTCTTTTTGTTGAGCTAATTAGATAAAGTTTGGAAGGGGGGCGGATTTTTTTAATATAACATTATCATTCATTTCCGCACATTCCCGCACTTCGTCGGCATCTTCATCAACTTTTCTTCAAAAAACCATAACTTCTTCATCCGGAAGCCATTTTCAGAGCCGTTTTTTTTTAACCAACCTAATTTTTCGAGATCTTTCCATTGGAACACTTAGTTTCAGCATCTATAGCTTCAGTTTTTGTAAAAATGGAAAGTCCATGCCAAGTTATTCTTGACAGCACCAACTACTTCCAATCGTGGTCCTACATTGTGGATTTACTTTGAAGTAAAGGTCTCTACAAAATAGCCTCAGGCGAAGAAACCAAACCGAAAGATGAAGATAAGGCAACTAAATGGGAAAATACTCAAGATCAAGCACGTGGGTTGATAGGGATGTCTATTTCTCCAGATCTTAAATTCCATATTGCAGAACTTGATACTCCTGATGAAGCAATGAAACAGATCACTAAAGTTGTTGGAATTAAAAATGAACTTAGAGCCCATCAACTCGAAAATGAGTTGCTTACATTAGACCCCAATAATTTTTCTTGCATTGAAGATTTTTTGTCCAAGTTCAAGACCCTTAGACTTCTCTTGGAAGGTGTTAAGGTTAAGAAAGAAGATAGTAACCTTATCTATTCCATTCCTACTAAGTTGGGACCAGCCTACTCTGTGTTTATTTCCACCTTCCATTCTACAAGAGAAGCCTTCATTTCTCAAGGACAAGCCTACAAGTCCCCTTCCTTTGATTCCTTTTGTGATTCTTTAATAAGAGAACAAGAAAAACTCTTACATTTTGGTCTTCTTAATCTCGGAAACTCTTCTAAGAAAGCCTTAGCCGCTCAGCAGCAACCAAATTCAAAGAATCCTAAGAAGTTGTATCCTAAAAGGAATGGTCCTAAACCAAACAAGGGTCCTAAGCAATTCTAGTCTCAAAATGAAAAATCATTTCAACAAAGTGATAAAGCAAATAAAAACAAAGGGAAGAAGACTGATAGACATTGCCACTTTTGTAATCGAGATGGCCACTTAGAATCCAAATGCTTTAAGAAGATGGAAGCCTTGGAAGCAGCAATGAAGAAGCATAACATCCATTTGGAGCACTCTTCAACTTCAACTTCATCTTCAGGAATAGCACTTTCTGCATGTGGTTGTTAAGCATCTCGATCTGGCTATGCGCTAAATGTATCTTCTTCTTCTCATTCTCATGAGTGGCTCATTGATTCTGGAGCTTCTTATCACATGGCCAAAAACAAAGCCATGTTTTCTTCTTTAAATGATTGTAACACCAAAAATATATATGTTGGTGATGATAGATCTCTTAGTGTTGTAGGGACTGGAACTGTTCAGAGACAATGGTCAATTTAATGATGTATTATGTGTTCCAACCTTTTAGCTGTATATCAGATAATTCATTCAGGTGAAGGTAAATCGTTGAATTTTCACCTCACGATGTTGTAATTAAGGACCTAAGAGATCCTAGACAGATTTTAGCTACTCGCATTGCTGATGATTCTACAAGGTTGTATAAGTTTCACAACTTTGGGTCATCAAATCTTCCCTCGGTATTTGTTGCTCATAACGATGAAGTGAGCAAACTTTGGCTTGAGCGATTTGGTCACTTAAACTATCGCTCCCTTCAAAATCTATGTAAAGAAAATATGGTGACAGGTCTTCCAATGGTATCTTGCAAAGATGGTGTTTGTTCCGGATGTGTACTCGGAAAACATCATCGGGATAGTTTTGAAAAAAGTGCCTCTTGGCACGCCTTAGCCCCTTTACAGCTTGTGCATAGTGATTTATGTGGTCCACTTCCAGTTGTTTCATTCTCTGGCTACAAGTATTTCTTAACTTCCATTGATCATTTCTCCAGACGCACTTGGGTATACTTCTTAAAACTCAAGAGTGAAGTATTTAACATGTTCTTGGCCTTTAAGGCCTTTGTTGAAAAATAATCTAGACATCAAATTCGTAAGCCAAGATCTGATAATGGCGGAGAATATGTTAACAACAAATTCATCAACTTTTGCACTGAGAATGGAATTCAAATGCAACATATTGTTCCATATACTCCACAACAAAATGGTGTAGCTGAAAGGAAGAATCGCACCTTAAAGGAAATGGCTAATTGTATGCTTCAATCTAAAGGACTTAGTCTTAATTTTTGGACAGAAGCAATTAACTGTGCAAATTACATGATAAATTGCACTCCTACTAAGGTTTTAAAGAATATCACTCCAAAAGAAGCATGGAGCTCAATTAAACCAGATGTAAGTCACTTTCATGTTTTTGGAAGTGAAGCATGGGCCCATATTCCAGATGAGAAACATAAAGCTTTAGCACCTAAGAGTGAACAATGTATTTTTGTTGGATATTTTGAAGATGTCAAAGGATATAGACTTATTCCACTTAAGTCCAAAAATGTTATCATTAGAAGAGATGTAAAGTTTGCTGAAAATATATCGGCCTACGAGCCTAGTTCGACGGATGTGCCACCTCTCTCTATCTCTTCTACTTCTAAAAATATTTCTTCTTCAGATGATGAAAGCGAGGATGACAATCCTCCCCCACCTTCTCAGGATCCTCCGTCAGCTCCTCAGCTTCCAAAATGGGTTCGTGCTACTCGGGATGCAGCAGGTGATCTTGCCAGTGATCCTACAGATCAGCGACGTACACATTCTCGATTCGATAGAGCCTCTTCTTTACTGGCTCAAGCTTCAACGAATTATGATCCTGACACCTTTGCAGAAGCTTCAGGCCATCCAGATTGGGACGCAGCCATGAATGAAGAATATCGTTCATTATTGGCAAATGATACATGGGATCTTGTTCTTATACCAAAGGGACGAAAACTTGTTAGATGCAAATGGGTTTACAGAACCAAGTATGGACCAGATGGGAACGTTGATAAACATAAAGCTCGTCTTGTTGCTAAGGTTTTTTCACAAGTTGAAGGCATTGACTATACTGAAACCTTCTCCCCTGTTGCCAAAATGAACTATATCCGCCTTGTTCTTGCCCTTGCTGCCTCTTTCAAATGGGAAGTCCATCAGATGAATGTTAAATTTGCCTTCTTGCATGGGGACTTGCATGAAGAAATCTATATGGAACAACCTACTGGCTTTATACAAACAAACTCCAGCCTTGTATGTCGGCTTAAGAAATCCCTTTATGGTCTCAAGCAAGCTCCTCGGGCTTGGTATGCCAAAATGGATAGCTTTCTTTTTAGAAACTGGCTTTTCTAGGCGTCATTTTGACAGCACTGTCTACACCAAGAAAGTGGGCAAGTCCCTTATCATTCTTGTTCTTTATGTTGATGATCTTATCCTCACTAGTAGTGATCCCAACCTTATCAACCATGTGAAGTCCAACCTTAAAAAGAAGTTTGAAATGACAAACTTAGGACACTTGCATTATTTTCTTGGTCTTTAAGTCTTGCAATCCAAGGAAGGTATTTTCCTTTCCCAATCCAAGTATGCATGTGATCTTCTACGCCATTTTCACATGGAAGACTGTAAGCCAGACCCTTCTCCCTTTCAGTCTGGAGCCAAACTTTCAGTCACTTGTACTTCCCCTGAAGTTGATGCTACCTTATACCCTCAACTTGTAGGAAAACTTTTGTATCTAACCCATACTCGTCCTGACCTTTCCTTTGTTGTTGGCCTTGTTGCTCGGTTTATGCAAAACCCACATGAAAGTCATTGGAAAGCAGCTAAAAGAATACTTCGTTATGTTCGAGGTACAGTTCAGTTTGGGATTCATTACAGTGCCGAAGCATCTCCTCTATTGGTTGGTTTCACTAATTCCGATTAGGCTGGTGACCCTAATGATCGGAAGTCTACTACAGGTTATGTGTTCACTCTTGGTTCAGGACCTATTACATGGGCCTGCAAGAAACAAGGTGCCATTTCTCTTTCTTCAGCAGAAGCAGAGTATCATGGTGCCATAGAAGCTAGTAAGGAAGCCTTGTGGCTTCGTCAGATCCTATCAGAGTTTGGCTTTCAGCAGCAGCATCCGACTACACTTTGGCGTGATAATCAAAGTGCCATTCAACTATGCAAAGACCCAGTCCAACATCAACGTAGCAAACACATTGAACTGCACATGCACTTCATCGGAAAGCTCATTCACGACCATGTTCTTGCAGTGAAATATTGTTCAACAGATGATCAGGGTGCAGACATCTTTACAAAGGCTCTCACAGAGGTGAAGTTTACTAAACTTCGGTTTATGGTTGGAGTTCAGGAAGTTGTCACTAAGGGGGGATAGGCTCTAGTGCCTCCTTCCTTCTCCTATTGTGTCATATTTGTACATCCTTCAATCCTATCCCAAGTTGTTCTTCAGGGGGGATGTTAGGATATTCCGACAAATAGGAAATAGTTGAGTATAACTTGGTCTAGTGTAGAGTTAGGTAAAGTGTGTTTCTTTACTATGTACTTTTTGTAACTTCCAATCCGACGATCACGATATGTAGTGATCCGACGGTTCATTCTCTCCTCGGTATTGCCGACACTTGATCCGTGGCTTAACACCTGATTGGTCCATGATCATAATTCGTTGAAGCTTGAACCAATAAAAAAGAGGCTTTATCGAACTGAGAACGTGTACATCGTTGATCTGTAGTATGTACGATCACCGGCAAGATCACCCACTGCATCCCGAGTAGCACAGACCCATTTTGGAAGTTGAGGAGCTAAAGAAGGATCCTGAGAAGGTGGGGGAGGATTGTCATCCTCGCTTTCATCATCTGAAGAAAAAATATTTTTAGAAGTAGAAGAGATAGAGAGAGGTGGCACATCCGCCGAACTAAGCTCGTAGGCCGATATATTTTCAGTGAACTTTACATCTCTTATAATGATAACATTTTTGGACTTAAGTGGAATAAGTCTATATCCTTTGACATCTTCAGAATATCCAACAAAAATACATTTTTCACTCTTAGGTTTAAAGCTTTATGTTTCTCATCTAGAATATGGACCCATGCTTCACTTCCAAAAACACGAAAGTGACTTACATCTGGTTTAATTGAGCTCCATGCTTCTTCTGGAGTGATATTCTTTAAAACCTTAGTAGGAGTGCGATTTATTATATAATTTGCATAATTAATTGCTTTTGCCCAAAAATTAAGACTAAGTCCTTTAGATTGAAGCATAACCACTGTCTGTGTTACCTTTTTTACTTATTAGCTTTGATCTTTATTATTCTAATGTGTAACACATCAAACAGCTACCAAAACAGTAAGAACAGTGACATAGTATATAGGCTACAAGCCAGGGCCAAAAACCCTCCTCTTGAGGGGAAAACCCGAAAATCTCTTCTTATCTTTCAGATCTTTCAATTGAGGAATACTGTGACCTAGACTCAGACAAATACCCTCCAAGATCAAGTCTTCCTCGACCTCCAGTTGCAATATTTTCGACCTCCCAGTAAATCCGAAATTTTGTTGCCCAGCAACTGCTGCTTCGTCTCTAGGAGACTTCGATCTACCTCTAACTACTCTTCCCTTGACTTCACTTGCCTTGATATGGATCATAGGGTTGGTAAGAAACCCCCAGAGACCTTCGCTTGCCTTCTTGCTCTTCTTGCTTCCAAAATCGAACCTTAGACTTCCCCAGTGCAGAAACCCTAACTTCGCATTCCCAAAAGAATGTAGAGAGACCCAAACACTTCGACTTTCCTTGTCCTTCTCTTCTTCGACCTTTTGTTGCTCCCTTATTCGCATGAGAGATGAGAGAGTGAATGATTCAAATGAAGGACGAGTTCCTCTTATATATAGGCTTCTTCAAGGGTGGACGTTGTTTTTCATGTACGCCGACCTGACAGCTCATTAGGCCAACTTGATCTTCGAGGTATTTTGACACTTTCAAGACAAAATATTTTTTTCTTTACAATATACAATGTGCCCATAGGGTCTTCCATATATGACAATGACTCTTATACCTAGGACAAACCCTAGAAGCACTCAATGGGTGCTTGACCTATGAAATAAAAGAACTTGAGCATGAAACCCATGCTTCAATAATAATAATAATTTATTTTTCATTTTATATTTACAAGTATACATTTCATACTAATGAAGACCGAACCTAGTTACACATTTTTCAACATTTTGTGCTGTTAGAAGGTATGATATATGTTATATCAGTGCTAACTATTGCATTTTTTGCAGAATATATTGCTAATTCAATCTTTTCAAAAGAGCACAAGTGGCTGTCTTATTTCATTTTTGACATTCAAGTGTCTATGCATGAGTCATTAACATATTAGACATTTCAGAATTGATTTTTGGTCTGGATTCTCTGAGGAATTGGCCAAAACAGTATGTTGTACTCCTATTTTATTAATAAAATCGGCAATTGACATTCTTCATCTTTTTGATATATATCTCCAAAAAATTTAGTATATGTTATTAAATTTCATGAGCATATTTACTGGCATTTGTGGCTTAAATTGTCAGCTGATTTATGTCAGTTTTCAAGACATACTCGTGTAGTCTTGTGGCTAGCAGAGTATTATTATAAAATCTGCCCATATTTTCAATTGTTATTTTGGTTTTACATTGTTTAAATTTCAAGTTATTTATGCTATATGATGTGCATGTTGTTTATATCCTCTCTTTCATTTGTTTGCTGTATATAATTTTCTTTTATTTCAGTAATACAAATCTGCTGTACATAAGTTATAATCCAATTCAGGGCAATAAATGGGCACCGTTCCATTATCTCACCGCCCCATGAGATTCGAGAAAGTTGTCAGCAAAGAATAAGAAACTTCGCTCGTCAACACCCTGTATACTTGACTGGGAAATTCTGCAATATCTTCAGCTCCCAAGATTGAAATTGATGCATTGAATGCTTGTCTAATTTAATCACATCGCTCGTCAACACCCTGTATACTTGACTGGGAAATTCAGCAATATCTTCAGCTCCCTAGATTGAAATTGATGCATTGAATGCTTGTCTAATTTAATCACATCCGCGATAATTTAACGACATGATTTTCGTCTCGGATTGCTTGTTCATTACATAGGAGACATTTGCATTCTCTGAAGAACAGAATTCTGGAGTAAACTTTTGTGGCGACCACTAAATATTATGAACCCTTTTATGACAGGGCAAAATGGCCTTCGAAGAGCAGTGAGGCCTCCAAATCTGATCCCTGAGATATGAAAGAAACCTAACCCTCAGCTCCCTATTATTAACAGATATGCATTCCTACTTGAACACCATCCTCAAGCTGGGGCAATGATATGACAAGTAGACAAAAAGTATAAGAAGCAATCTCCAGCAATCAGCAGACACGAATCCTTTCTAGAAAAAGGGAACCGACATATCTTAATAGCTGAAACCTGTCCTAGCCTACTCCCTACTACAAGGTGCGAGCTTTAACAGCGCAAGACTTGCCTGCTACATTTAGGAACCCCAGTTCCCTACTGTGGACCTATGAAAGATAACAACACTATAACTGAACTATTGAGAACTACAACGACCCAAAATATACCCGGGTTCTGTTCATATCATTGAAAACTGAAGCATGTGCCGCGACTTCATGGAACCTAGACAATTGACCTCTGGTTGCGAGTGCCACCCTCGACCACTAAAAGCCACACCCAAAAACGTGAATAAATAAATAAATAAATAAAATCCCTAGAGACTACAATTTCCTAATCCAACGCGATCAGAAACCAAATTAAGTCCTCTGTTTCAAACCAGAACATATCACTATTCATTGACAGAAAGAGAACCCAGATCCCAAAAAAAATTTAAGAGTGATAAAACTTATAAGAGTTCATAAACTTACCTCTGAAACAATGTTGGATCTCATGCTGCCAATCCAAAACTTGCAGAACTCCTGTCGTACTAAAATATTTAAAATATTATGCACATCAACATGATGTGGTTTTTCTATCAATTTCGTTCAGTTGGGTGTTCCATAGAATTTGTTATAAAAGCATTCTTCTTTGGCCCGCTTCCCCTAGAATTATCCCGACGTGAGCGTTGCTCGATATTCATTTGCAGTTTCTTGACGGGAAATATTTGTGCAACACGCACAACCCAATTGCATTTCATTTATGTTCGATGGTATGCTATTAGGACAAACTATGGTTGGGTTAGTTATGGGTTAGGAAAATTTATTGGGCATCTAACACTTAGATGTATTTATTTTGACAAAGTTTTCGAGCAATGGTTTTTTTACATGTATTTATTTCGACAAAGTTGTTTAAGGTTTCGAACTTTTTTATTAAATATGTGGGTAAACATATACCATTAAAAAAATGAAATGATATTTTAACGTTTACGAGACTAAAATAGTCTATAGGAACATCAGTTCCTTGTTTTTTGCTTTTTGTAATTTAATCATTTTCTTATTCAAATTGATGATGAGCTAGCCCAACCTTCCACCAATCCCCTCGCTAAAAAGACAATCCCAAGAAATCGATGTTAACTTTTCTCATAACTTTCTCTGATGTCTTTGAACGCATCATATTCCAAAATGAAATACTTTTCCGATTCCACTGCACCAGATGTGCAAACTGTACACACTCGTTCTTCCCAAGCTTCTTTAGGCCTTTTCCACCGTCTTGTTTCACACCGAAGTTGATGCGAATTGGTTCTTGATTGAGCAATAAAAACCTTTGCCCTCCATCGAATGTTAGCTCCAACATACTCTTTTTGTTGGAGATCATACGTAGGGTTGAATTCCTCAATGTAGTACTTCTTCTTTCTACCCAACTCTTTTCCCCATACCCGTTTACGAAACTTATCCATAACAAAATTATAGGATCATCAATTCCCTATTTTTCGCCTTTTGTAATTCAATCATTTTCTTATTCACATTGATGATGATTGGCCCAACCTTCCAACAATCCCCTCGTTGAAAAGACAATACCAAGAAACTAATGTTAACATTTCCCATAACTTTCTATGATGTCTTTGAATGCATCACATTCCAAAATGAAATGCTTTTCCGATTCCATTGCACCAGATGTGCCAACTGTATACACGCGTTCTTCCCAAGCTTCTTTAGGCCTTTTCCACCATCTTGTTTCACACCGAAGTTTATGCAAATCGGTTCTTAATTGAGCAATGAGAACCTTTGCCCTCCACGGAACGTTAGCTCTAATGTACTCTTTTTGATAGGGTTGAATTCCTTAATGTAGTACTTCTTCTTTCTACCCAACTCTTTTCCCCATACCCGTTTACGAAACTTCTCCATAACAAATTTCTTTAGCTCCTTGTTATTTGTGGGACATGCGTTGAGGTAGATATTCCATTTTTGCATCCATGCATAGTTTTGTCTCGTCCATGTTTTCTTTCTTTCACTCATGCCTTCATTGAAGATAATATTAGGCCATCTACCTACTCCCATTTGCTCAATTCTTTTTAGATATCTTATGAGTCGCACCATAGCAATTACTTCGATGGGAGTTGCTCCTGTTTCACTCAACATTATCTCATAAGGTACCAAACTTTTTATTTCGAACTTGCTCATGATCAAGCGTTTTTGGATTTTCTCAATTTGTTTCCATTTTGAGATGAGGGTGCTGCTAGCCCACAATTCACACCCATATAGCATCACTAGACAAACTAGGAGTCCAAAAAGCACTTTAATCATTTTCCAGTCACATAACTTTGCCTCTCTACATCTATTTTGAAGAGAATATAGTGCTTTCGACCCTCCTAAAATAATGTTCTTTCTGCAATCCTCCCAATTAAATTTGTTGATGAAATCAATCTCGAGGTACTTGTACTCATTTACTTCTTCAAGAATCTTGTCTTCAAAGAAGAACATACATTGACTCTGCTTCCTTTTATTAGAGAAAATCATTATCTTGGTCTTGCTAGTATTGACTTGCATCCCCACTGCTCTACAAAAATGCTCAAGGGCATATAGGTTCATTTGCAATCCATGGGCCAATTTAGAAATCAATACAAGATCATCAACATATAAAAGAAGCTTTATCCAAGACATTGACCATCTCTTCTTTCACTACCCAGCGACAAATCAAGTGTGGTATCAAATATATATCTCCCTCGATATCAATATCATGTGGAATGGGACACAACTCATAAATGCGTGGCATACTTGGTGGACTGCAACAACATCAAAAAAATTGAAATCTCCCTCTACTAGTTTGTTGGGGTATATGGTTGGTCAAGAATCAGACCATATTCCAGGACTCTTCCATCCAATGGACAACGATTTGCAATATCATTGTTACACTATATCACTTAGTAACTGAGGATCTGGCATCAAAACTCACCCGAGCCATTACTCCTGAAGTAATTGATCGAACTTTCCCATGGGCATATTTTGATGGATCGGCCCAAGACACAGGTTTTTGGGGTGGAGAAGTACTATACAAATCAAAAAGACATTTTTACAAGTTCAAAATGGGATTAGGGAGGGGTACCAACAACTATTATGAACTTAATTGTTTTAGACACCTACTCATTTTGCACTTGAGCAAAATTGCAACATGATTTAGATATTTGGGGACTCAAACATTGTTATCAATTGGTTCAACTTTGCATCTCATTGTCACGTACACACACTCAGGGGAATATTGGATGAGGTCATCACACTAAAATCACATTTTGATTTTATTGTCTGCTCGCATATATACAGGGAAAGGAAATAGATTTCTAACGATCTTTCCAAGGAGGTTGCGCAGCAACACAAGGGGCAGTGGATAATTCATGAACACTGAGATTAAGATATATACTAGTTCTTGCATAGGCCAATCATCGAGCATGTTGGGGGAGATGTACCAAATGATCTTCCATGATCATTCGACTGTGTTTTGCTTTTTAAATTTTGATTCAGACTATATGACTGTTTACGATGTTATGTAATATGTTTATTTCATATGTCCTTTATGTAAATATTTATGGTCCTATTTATCCATCTTGGTCCATCTCTGATAATTAGCATATCCTTTATGCAAATGATACAACATGTAATTTTCTTTTTGATAATGGAAATTACGATTTTTTTCTTGGGAACAAAAAAAAGAAGCTTTATCACAAACTCCCCAACCGAACACCATCTCCACCTTGCATATTTAGCCACTCTTCCAATTTATCAATATATAAACCAAAAAGAGTAGGGGTTAGAGGGCAACCTTGCTTGACTCCAATGTCACTTCTAGAGCTTTCTGAAATACCCGTTGAGGTTCTAATTTTGACTTTCACCTATGGACAGCGACTCTATAATGCAAAGGAATTTCAAGTTCTTCCATTCTACGCCACAACTTATCTCTAGGGACTGTGTCAAATGCCTTTTTGAAGTCAACAAAGCAATACAATACTTCTTCTTTGTCCCCCCAAACCTTTTCAATAATGTGTCTCAACGTGATACCATGGTCCACTGTAGAATGCTTCAGCCTAAAACCTGCTTATCCTTTTGCCCTCTTTTTTTTTTACTTCTGCCCAATTATTGATTCTATTTTCTACCATGCTTCCGAAAATCTTTGCAAACAAAGGATTGATCGTAATGGTTCTATAATTGGAAGGATTATTAATGTCTCCACTTTTAAAAAGGGGTATTGTTAGGCTAGTTGTCCAGACTCTTGGGAATCCTTGCTAAATGATGTTGTTGAATATTTTCATGATGTGCGGTGCAAGAGTGTTCATTCCCCATTTTAGATACTTTGTTTGAAGTTCAACTAAGTCCTTTGCCTTTCCTGTTTTCAACGTTTTAATTCCAATATCCACCTCATGTAATGTGAAGAGCTTTATAGTTGTGTTGATCCGCGGGGGGACTCAACCTATGATTATTTCTCATAGAGTTGTCTTACATATTCAAACCATTGATTGGCTGTAATATTATTTTCTATTTGCTTCTTCCTTGGTTGAAGTTCCTGAGAGAAAATCTTTGGGTTATTCTTGCCTAAGTATATTAACTCTTCTTGCCTTATTTGCATGAACTCATATTTTTTCCTTTTTAGTATTTGCTTATAAAACTTTACATTCATTTTCTCCTTGTTTGTCATTTTCAAGGTTCTCCTTCCCATTTTTCATTCTTCATCGAACCAAGCATTTACAAGAAAAAAATTTGATTATGATTTCCTATTTTTTGCTCTTGTGCAGTTCTCAAGTGCACTTCGAATTATATTTGTTAACTCATGACTGTTGAAGCTTTGGAAATGAGTTTTATCCTTCTGAATTAATCTCTCTAGCATTGTCTTGAAGATAGTACAATTTTCTTGTGTTAGAAGGATTTTGCCCCTTGATAGTGATTGCCAAGAGCATTGGGTTTTCCTCCAATGTTGCCTTTCTTCTAACCATGATAACTTTATATAAATTGGGTTATGGTATGATTTTAAGTCCCAAGTATGCTCTCAAATATTAACTTTTCATATCTTTTCTATCAAGCTTTGTGAACAAATCACATAGTCAACAACACTTGCCTCGTTGTATGTGTTGCACGTGAAGTTCATAGACCTTTACCATCTATCTAGACCATTGCAAATAATTAAGTTGAAAGCACCACACAGTGTAAGCAACTCCTCTCCAAAATGATTGCTAAATGTGTCATTTTCTGAACATCTCACCAATTGGGGATTCTCCTCTTCAATGATCCAAATAGGATTGTGATCATCTTTGCAACAAATAATACTAGCTTGTTGATATGTTGTTCTAGCATTAAAATCTCCCACTAAAATAACTTCTCCCTACTGAAGGTACACAAAAATATCTTTCTTTAAAGATGCATACGAATCCTTGTTGTCTAGCCCCTTATTTTCGTAAGTTTTTGAGACTTGAGGGGCAAAATAACATGTTGCAATTCTTATGTGATTTTCATTCTCTGATATTTTGAACCATAAAATATTGTTTATTTGCATCTTCTTTCATTAACTGAGTGTGATGGCCTTCTTTTTCTTTCATTAAAACTAGTATTCCCCCATACCCTTTGCCATTTTCTGCTACCTTTTCTAAACTGCTAACTTCAAATAACCGTCAAACACATGAGTTTTACAACCATCATGTTCATGAATTTTTGTCAGACAAATTATGTCTCTACCTTTCGCAATAGGCCCTAACCCAGGTCCCTCCTCCAAGGGTAACCTCTACAATCCCAACAAACTAAACTTAGGTAAACCTGGGTAGCATTTGACTGCTACGTAGTTTGGCACATAAGACTCAAATTTGAATCTTCACCTTTTTCATCCATGTTGATCTTGTTGTTTTTCTCCCTATTATCGAATCTTATATTTTTTCTTTACTGCCAACTTGCTGCCCTGTTTTTCCTTGAGTCCCAAACATTGCAATAATTGCTTTACCATTGTACAACCATGCCCTTTTCCCTTCATTTCTTGTTGCTCTATTTTTCTCCACTTCCTCCCTTCTCTCCTCTTATTGTTTCCTAGTTAAATCTTTATCTAGGAAGAAATGTGAGGCTTTCAAGAGTTTATTTTTTCTCAAGAGATGGTGTTTGTCTTGCATGCTTGCCATGGTGACTTTTATAGGTCGAGCCCTCTCTTCACATATCTTCCCCACCTTCCTTGCTTGACAAATTTTCCCTTTCTAATGCAGTTTCTCTTTCAGAAAGTCCCTTGTCAAATTGAGAGTACTTTCATTCCTCCCATAATCTCTTATTCCCTTAATAATAAAGCTTCTTTCCCTGTCTTTATTTTTTGTGTTATCTTTCCTGTGCTCTATGAGCACTTGCATCTTCTTATTCCTATGTCCTTATGTAACCATTAGCGTCTTCAGCGCTAGCTTTGATTTCTTTTAGACCATCTTTCCTATTGTTCTAGTTTGTCTTCTCTTTCGAAAGGTTTGTTTGTTGAGATACTTGTGTATCTACCTGAGTTGCTTTAGAAATTATCACATCCTTGTTTGTTGCTATTGATTCTTTCATGGTTTGCCACGTTGTCTTCATGCTTTGCCATTCTTGTTTTCCTGTCTCTAGAGCCTCTTGTAACATTGTTACCTATTCTTTTAAAATTCTATTACCTTCCATTAAACATCGATTTGCAAATGTGATCTCAGAAATTTTGTGGTCCCTTTCCTATTCTTCAGCTTCCAAAATCTCCATCTTTGTCCTAGCCTTCATCAATTCTTGGACATAGAGATTCGATGACTAAGTAACAGGTGTAGATGTGGGATTGTAAATGGTTGACTCTTCTTTATTTTTGTTGCTCTTATTTATTTTCTTTCTCTGGAACTGTTTTCTTCTTCTTTATTCCCATTTAAGGCGAGCAAGCCTACGCCTTAAAATGCCCCAATATTGCTTTGCATTTACGCAAATCCACTTTCTTGTTTTGTTTGTTGAAGTAATTTTGACTTGACCGAAATGATTTGTTTCCACAAAACCTAAGATTTCCTTTCCATTTTTAACATTTACTATTGATTTTCTTTCCATTTTAAGATGAGGCCACACACTAAATAAATAAATATCCTTAAGCTAAAGAAAACCCATTTTTCCCTTTACCGCGAGGACTCTTTAATGAACGAATCTAAAAACCCACGACATTGCTACCCTTGAAAATTTGAACCTGTGACCTATGTCAACCCTGGCGGATAACAAACAAGTCAAATTTTGCCCTCAAATCTTGAAATGCCCTCCAAATCGTGATGGAAACCTCTGATAAAAACCCTTTGAGCCGAAAATTAGTGAACGAAAACCATTTTTTTTTGGGACACGATGCATGTCTCTTGTCTTTGAATCACAATACAAACAAATTTTTGTTTCGAGAATCACCGTTTCTTGTTTCTCTAGAAGTATCTGTGTATCACGAAAAACTTAAACCAAAATTGCCACGACATTGCAGAGCCTTAAATCATGTGGAGGGTCGTTTAGATATATTTTCTGATTTTGGTTAATCTGTTGGTAAAATTAAAAAAGCACATTGAATTCTAATTAATTCAAAGGATGATTCTTCTCAGATTCTCTATTTAAAATTTTGTTTCTTCAATTAGATAATGGTCTCTACTCTTTGTGGTTTAGTTGGTGAGGTTAGTTTTTTTAGTGGAACATTAAACATGAGTAAATTGTTTATATTGTTGCTTCTCACATTTAGTTTTTTCTTTAGTCTAGTTTTCCTAGTGGTAGATGAGGACGAACATTTCTATGTTTTGTTAGCTTTTTTTATATCATGAAATAGAAGCATTTACTTTACAAACAAAAAAAGTATATGGGCAAACAACCACAATCATGTTATTGTATGTAGTTAAATCTGAAGCAGACAAATCCTTGGGTTTATTTGTATTTTTAAGCACATGTGTAAACAACCATGCCATTGTAAATAGTTGAATTTGGGGAGGCGAATACTTGAGTTTACTTGTTTTTGTAAGTACGAGTACAAACAAGCATGTCATTATATCTAGTTGAATTCAAAGGAGGTGATATCAACACCCTTTTTCACCAACCTAACAAACTACTATTAACATGTGATTATGTTTTTAAAGTATGATATCTTGAAAACACAAATATGTTAAATTTGCGGGTCGGAAACTCAAACACGATATGGTAATTTATTAGGTTTTGGGTATGCAAACATATTTGACATTATATAGGTAAGAAAGGATGTAAAGATTGGATCATGGTCGGTGTTTGTATGCTTTCATTGTTCATTGCTTTTGTTACTTCTCCTTACATGTAATTGAACATGGTTGCCTTGAGTAATCCCTCCTACTTACCACAATACTTGTGGATGCCTTATAATAAAACCACTTAGACTTGAAGTCAAGTTTGTTATTGTGACAAGAATTATTGTCATTCACAGTGGCAGTGCATTCTTGGATGTTGAGAATTGTTCCTCTTAAGGCTCCTAAAAAATTATCCTAAAAGTATGTCATAAGAAAAGAAAGTTTTCCCCAATAAAACTCATGGGTATGTTTGTTGATGAGTGTTCTAATGTTTATGATAAGCTCAAAACGAAGGCACTTCGCTAGACTCTAATTGGATTTTGCAAAATGCCATTATAAAATCCTAAGTCAAAGAAGTTTGGAAGTCATATGGATATTAGTGTATGAGAATCTAAAGATTTTAATTAAAGGTTTTTTTTCTCGCTTTCTTTTAAACTAGAGTTGCATTGTGTTATTTTTTATGTTCGTGACCCTTAGTTGTTTCATAACACCTTAGTGGTTTTATCCCCATGGGTTGAGGTCTTTTCATACAAGCAATCTACTAAATGATATTATCTTTTGTGATTGGAGCTCTTGGGCCTTCACGTGTAATTTTGGGATTTTTTAGTTTGTATTTTGTCGCTAACTTGAGGTGTTAACTACCATGAACCTTGTTGATTATGTAGCCATGGACCTTGAAGAACCAAGTGTTTGAAACTCAATTTTTCAAAAGATCTAAAGAAATTTGTCCTAGTCCAATTGAAAGACAAAATACTCTTAAAAACTGTGACATCATATATAAATCTCTCAAACACTTGTTTTAGGTGCCAAATTCTAGACTATGAAATTCATAACAATTCTCTAATGATTTAACCTAACACCCAATTCCTCGTGGGAATTCCATTCCTCATAACCAACATTGAAATGCTTTCCTTGGTCATAGTGATGGAGGACAATTCAAGCGGTTTTAAAGTCCATCTAAAATAGCAAAGCAATGATAGCCTAAAAATCCTAATGAACCAAATTTGTTATTGACACAAGGTTGAATCTACTAAGCACATGGCCCAAGCCATTGATGGGGAGATTGTGTTCCTTGAATAAGCCCCCTCTTCTCGAGGTAGCATAAAGGGTATGGTCTCCACCTCTTTATTGAAATCTTGAGCAACTTTGGGGGCTTAGTTTAAGGAGTCCTCATAAGCCTCCTCTTATGGAAATGAGCCAAAGGGCATTGTCTCCACCCATGTTTTTGAAACATTGAGCATCCTTATAAGCCAAGGAATATTTGAGGTGAACTGAAGTCCATACCCTTCACAATTGGATGCAAGTGACCAATTTAAGCCTCCTCTTATGGAAATGAGCCAAAGGGCATTGTCTCCACCCATGTTTTTGAAACATTGAGCATCCTTATAAGCCAAGGAATATTTGAGGTGAACTGAAGTCCATACCCTTCACAATTGGATGCAAGTAACCAATTTTAAAAGCATGGTCTCACAATTATTTTAAGGCATTGACAACAAATTTTATTGATGTAGTTGAAGAAGAAAATGACCCACACTATTCTTGACAGTTTATAAAGATATATTTATGGGATGTTAAGGGACTTATGAACCCATATAAAATAACCATGGTTTGGAGAATTATAAATTTGATTCCTATTTTTTTTTTGTCAATGGGAAGTCAATATTTTTTATTTTTCTTTACCGAAAGCAATCTTGAATGCCATATGACCAATTGTTTCTATCTTAATGTCTAGTCATTAGGGAGGAAGACTTCATGACCTTGGTCTCTCCTGGCCTTGTGATTATTGTCATGGGATGGGAGACAAACCTAGCATGATGTCTTGTGTGGATTATTGCAAATCTAGACAAATAGTTTATAGGATTGGATAACATCAACACTTCATACGATGTCGAGGAAATTAATGCTTTCTATAATTGGAAAGTTGAAAAGTTGCCTAAAGTTCATTAATTCATGTGTGGGGTATTCAACACGGTGGAAATTTAGGATGATGAAGAGGGTGTCTTCCATATCAAAAGTACCAAATGGATATGGTTGCTTAAATTAACCTCAATATTTACACTATTTTTGGCCTCTATGGCCTTGGTTTAGAAGACATGACTTGTCAATGCTTTTATTCACTTAGTCAAACCTCCAAATAGGAGATAAAATAGTTTTGAAAGTTCTAGAAGGTCATGCTCTCGAAAAGAAAAATACATTCATTAACAACAACCAAGTGAAGTCGATATAAATGTTGGAGAGAACTAAATCTCTTAAACCATAAATCTATCTTCTTTTAATAAGGCGAAGGGCCAAGAAAATATGCATTCACCACACTTGTTCTTTACTTAAAGTTTCATGATTAACACCCTAGTGACATGAACTCCAATGAAAGCACATGGAATATGTTAGCACATCTAAGCAATGAATATGGTTTTATTGTATAGTGGGGAGATGCCATTAATCATGATCCTATCTTATTTTAAGGATCTGGCAAGTAAATTGCAACAATTAATTACAAATATCATTAAGGTATAAGAGATTAATTATCATAATTGAAGTAAAATATATAGTCCAAGATTTATGATGAAGAGATCCAAACACGAACTTCTAAGGTTTGGCATTTTCAAAAGGTTGACGAGGTCTGTAGAGCTTGAAAGACCTGGCTATGAGCCATGCTACATTGGATTAACCATAGAGATGGGATGATAAAGTATTTGTTTAAGCCTCTACCTCCAAAGATGTCACAAAGTAGATTGTAGCATGCAAATCAATCAATGGGCAAACCAAAGAACAATATATTGAAAAATATTTTGTGAGCCATTAAAAGGTCATGTTTTAGTCCAAGGGACTCTTTTATGAGCAAATTGTGGCCATGTAAACCTATTTGGATGTATTCATGTGTCATCCTTCACCTAAACAAGAGAAAGAATGTATGTATAGCCATTGATTGTGGATGGGTTAACAACCATCGTAATGGGAATGGTTGATGATAAATCACCAAGAATTGACAATTTCCTTTGTGGAATTTGTAAGGCAACATTGGATTTTGTTGAGGTGACTTATTGCAAGTGCACAAAGAAGCCTTTTAGAAGTAATCATTTGGGGCACACAACAAGAAAGGTCTCATGCAATAAAATAATAACTTAATGTCTTCACTATATTATAATAAAACTCAATTATGGTCAATACTTAGGCCCAACAAAATTCTAAAATTCAATTATCCACATCATTTTCCCACCATCAAACAATCTAGATATACACCATTATCCAAAAATATATGGTTGATTCTATGACATGCATAGGGTCTACAAAAGACTCTAACACAAGCTTGATACAATCTAGTGCACTGGAATAATTAACCTTTCAAAAGGAAGGAGGCTCACCCCAAGCACATATGGCAATTGCCATCTAATAATATGTAGAGTATTAAAGATTTGGTGGGTATATATTTTAGTCACATCCCTTTAAGATAACAAAAAATAATATCCAAAATAAAGCTAATAACAAACAGATCATTTCCCTTGGGAAGCAACTCATTTGGCAATGGCCATGAAAATGAAGTGGTATGTGTGAGGAGGTTCGAGGTTCAAATCCCCTCGATTCACCAATGCTTGTGGAAGGGGAATAGGTAGGTACCTAGAGGTTATAGTGGTAGTGCTTGGAATTGACCTCGTGTTACATGAGTACGAGACCAAGCCAGTTGTTGATTCCTCCAAATTCTAAAAAGAAAACGACAACAACAACATACAAATCATCTAGATACATCACAACACACATGATTGAGCATAATAGCTTACAGAACAAGTCATGCACAAAATTCATTACATAGCATAATGCTTCGTCACTCCCAGATTAATAACTAAACTCCTAAGTCTCCCTCTATTCATTGCAATCCTCGTATATACAGGAAAGTAGAGTGGTTACAAAAGATTTCATAACATATCAAATAATTTTCCAACCATAACCCACTCATACAAAAGGATTTGTGCCTTTAGAAACATGCATAGAGGGTCAAAGATACTAGGCATAAAGGATGTATAAGATGACTCCTTCATCTCTTCATACACAAGATTTTGTGAATCTATTGACTCAAACTTTCATGACTTTTGGACATTTATGAAGTCACCTCTTGTTAAACTCATCTATATGTTAGTACTCAGACAAAACTAGTCCACGGTAACTCCCATACCACACCTTCCAACTTGTCCTTGATATGTTTTTGACATCCTATTGCTCCATGGTTGCATGCCTAACTAATAATTCTTTCAAGTAGGACCGCAAGTAGTGATAGTTTCCTAGATTTCCTAGGTGCTTGCTACTATAGATATGTTAATCGTCTTTTGCAATTGACACTACATGTGTCAAATATATCAATGTCACATCTTATTTCAACTATATTCTCTTATCTACAATGAACTAATATTACATCTTCCTTGTGAGCTTTGTTCCCACAACTTAGAGTGCTAAAGAGATTTTATATGGTAGAAACATCAATTTGAGGCGGAAATTAGTGTTTCCTTTACTACTTGGTAAGTATCTAGAACTAGCTCAATGGGCCAACAAAAAATGCTTGATATGTCCTCTCAATTTAGCCCTTAATTTTTGGGATCCATCGATTAAAAAAAAAGAGGGCTTCTCATAATTTCTTGATTCAAACTATATAGCTACCTCAAAAAGAATCATAGACAAAATTCAAAAATAGATGCCCCCCTAAACTTATCATTTTCTATCTATGATGTCTATACCCAAATGAATAGAGCAAGAGGAGGGATACTCATAAGGTGAAAACTATGATTGTTCAATTATCGACAAGGTTTCCTTGCTCTGAATGGTCTACATGTATCGATTTTTGGATCATGGTGATATTGCAACTATTTTATTCCACTTACTCAACCTAATCCATGTATATTGTTGGGTAACTTAATTGTTAGTTAAATTACTATTCATTAAATTGTAAAACACGAGGTTCGTGAACTTATGAAGTATACTTGCACAATATATGCTAGGAATCAACTTTCAATTTGAAAAGGGAATCCTATTCTATTGAAAGAAAGTTCAAAACTGAAATAAAACCTATTCATGAAAAATGTCTAAGATGAGTATGCACACACTTCCTTTTTTCGGAAGTCTCAATTTCGAGACTTGGAAAGAAATATTTGAATATATGAAATTGAAATGACAATTGACATGAAAGTAAACTTACTCTATTGTCATGAAAATAAATCTATTCTAGTGACATGAAAGTAAATCTATTTTACCAACTCGAAAGTAAATATATTCTAATGAGTTGAAAGTAAATTTAATCTAGAAAGCAGCGAATCCTATACTAAGAAAGCATTGAATTCTTAAACTATGAAATTTAAAGGCAACCTATCCTGAAAGTAGGGAGAGATCAATTGAAATTACTAATGTGTGCATTGTCAAATTAGAATAATTCATGATTCTCTATCAAACAAATTGAAAAACAACGAATCTATGAAATGAGAGCAATAATGTTTAACCTACAAAAGAACATAAATGGAATGAGCATACAAGAATGTAAACAATGCATCTAATCAAAAGACTTAAAATGAACATAAAGAAACTAAAAAAAGATTAAAACGTTAGAATACATCCCATACTCATTAGGTGGCCATCCAAAGTGCATGAGAGGTGGAAAGTTGAGAAAAATCTCAATCAAACACCAAATGAAGGCACAACCATATCAAAGTGAACTACAATGGTATTCATTACATCAATTATAAGCATAGTGCTAATCCTTAACACCAAAACTCTACATTGAAGCATGAGAATAACTCCCAAACTTGTTCACACCTTTTAAGAGGAGAAGGCACTCTAATTTATACAAAAACTAAGATAACTAATTCATAAATGTAGATCCAAAAATATCTCATGTGGTTACAACCATGTGTTGACATCTAGCAAATATCATCTCTTCATATCCTCTCACAACTCTCTCCTAGCTTTGATGGGAGACACTTATGAAAACTTCCATGATTCTTCTCCATGAAATATGTTTGATCAATGATCTCGAATCTTCCTCAAATCTTCAAGAGTTTGAAGAGGAAATTCAAATTTGAAACTTATAGGCCAAATATGACTATCGTGGAATCTTCAAATATGCCTACGCATATTGCAAAACTCATCCAACTTTTATATATAAGCAAATACATGTTATTTTTATAATATTTAAGCATAAATTCACTCAAAATATCAAAACAAATGTATTGGAAAATAATGTGTCTACACCCATGTTTAATTATGAAGATGATCTTAGGGCATGGTTATGGAGCTGCGAAATATGGCAATTTCTGAAGCAAAGTGAGAGAAAAGAGGGTTAAATGAATGACATATTGGAGACCCAACATATCCCTTTAAGGGCCTCTTTGGGCCAACTAGAGGCTCATTCAATACTAGCTTACCAACATTGTCCAGAGGTACCTAACACCATAGTGGCTTGTCATCCCCACCAACTACATCCTTGTTTCCCATGGTTGTATCCTCCTGCTACCCACCTCCTTTAGTAGCGATCCTTGATCCTAACACATAAATGCTAATTAGGGAAAACTCAACTATGAATCCTAAGCATTCTGCAAAATTTACAGCGATATTAAGGGTTCTTGACTCCTCCTAATAAAGCTTGCTTGACATGGGGATTGATGCATACTAAAGCATGTGATCTTAGAGCTATTGATATTTCCCAACTAGGTAATTGACATAAGCCCCTCCTCTTGGATCCGACAATCATTATAAGACAATACATTCCTTTTGTGTTGGTTCTTTAGACCATAAATGAAACATGACTATCTTAGGGGTGGTAGGTGCAGGGGGGTTACTATACAACCCCATAGGACAAATGTAAATATGTTATTCATGGATTTTGGGCATATTTTCCAATAACCAAGTCGAAATGTACACCCTTCTCCAAGGAATCAACTTGGACAAGGGCCTACCTATTAGCTCCCTCATTGTAGTGGGGGACTCCAATAACATAATCAGGCACCTTAAGCTTTGAATCGTCCCTCAAGATCTCTAACTAAACTCCCTCAATAAGAGAATTATGATAGGTCTCTCCTTCTTTCCCAAAACCCAAGAAAAAGCATGTACTAATAAAATTAAACACGCAAGCAGACTCCCTGGCTAACCAAGTAGCCAACTTGCACTAGGCACGATGTAGGTAAATGGAAGCATGCATGAGGTCCCGATCCTATAACATTGATATCATGAACCATGGTGGAGGTGTCAGTTTTAAAGTAGGTTTCACGTGTAAGAAGTTGTTAATGGACAAGTCACACGAAAGGGGATAAAGGGACATGTGGTTTCTTAAGGAAGGGTGATGCTACCCCAACACAAATAGAATGGTTGATGAGGTCAAAGGGCTATGTACTAGGAATGTTGAAGGTGGATCCAATGAGGGCAGTCAAGGTGTGCATGCAAAGGTGGATTCAAAGAGGACAATCAAGGTATGTGTGGGAAGGTGGAGGTCTACTCCATCCATGGAAACAACAAGTTGTCATTCCTTCATATGATTGAACTGTGTATGGAGGTTGAGCCAGGCAAGGGTCAATACGGGCTATATGTGGGATGTTAGAAGCACTTTCTCTGAAATCATATTCTTAGTACAAAATCCATGTCTCATAAGCACCAAGGTAGCTTTGGCAATATGGACAGCAAGCAAACCACATAAAAAACATTATGTATTCACCTTTATTTGCTCCCAATATTTTGTCTTCATTATAGAGTGATGAGCTTTATCTAAGACATGGGAATTGTTTATAGTCGGAGATGAGCTTGCAATCACTTCATAGATCTAGCTATAAAAGAAGAAAACCCCATCCTCGACACTACATGGATGGAAAAATAGGTTGATGGTGGAATTCATAAACTAAGATATACAATATGGAAATATAAGGGCAACTGGAATTTTCCACCCTCGACAAGAGAATTGATAGGCTTTCAACTCATCTTGACTCATTGATGGGCATATTATTTGCACAAAGAAATGAGATCCATGAGCTCAGAATGGAGTTGAATGGACTAAAACAACAAGTAGAGAATGTTCAATCAACATAGAAGGGAGGATTTGGAACCATTGTGTCACCTACATCTTCAGACAATTTTTCTCAAGTTGATTTGGTTATTCTGCTTGTTTAAGCTAGGTACCCTCCTTGGAAAATATAGTAATCCTAGATGATTGGTGTGGTTGCTTATTTTCAATAATTTTGTCTATGTCAACTAACTATTATAAAGTTACGGGCATTTCTATAGGCTACAGACCTTTAGACTTCTATGGATGTATGCAAAAAATATTGGGTTAGGAGGCCAATTAATTTTATATATACTCTAGAAAACACTAAACAAACCTGCTACTTAATTTTTGGATTTAATTTTAATGTGTTTCTGCACAAAATATTCCAATACACTTTCAACTCTTACTGTTTAAAAAAAAAATGCAACATGACTAGCTTAGGCATGACCAGGGCACATTAAAGGCATTAAGTCCTATTTTGGTGCCACCTACACACACCCACATTAATGGTGACAAAAATCAAGTCTTTTGTCAACAAAAATCCACCCAAGTATATTTTTTAATACGTAGACTTTCCCTTGCAAAGACCTGACCCTATGTAGACACTTCCCTCCATTATATGATCCATTGGCTCCATAATTTCCCTAGTTTTTACGAAACTTACTAGGATATTTCCAAAATTCATTGTCATACATTAGCATAATATCTCCTTATTCAAACTATTTCTTCCTAGTATACCTATAATGCTACACCTTTTGGAGCCTCTTTTTGACCATTTCATGGTGTCCAATGAGAAAGCTATGTTCTTCAAACCATATAAGCATATCCATCCTAACTCATAACTACTTTTATTTTAATATTTATGTGGTTATAACTATAGTAGACTTAGTATAAAATATTATAGCGGCGTCACTCCCTCCATTATCTTGTGGCCATATTTATCATTGTATGTCTTGTCATGTTAGGTCCCTATACTACTAGTGTAACCCATTATTTTTATTAGTGCAACCCCCTTATTATATTGTTGTGCCCATATAGTCCCCATGTTGTTATTATTGTACCCCATAGAAGCCCACTATTGTTATTGTTTTGCCCCTACAATATTATACTTATGTAGGCTCTTATTGTATTGGGACCACTTAGACTCTTGTATATAGAAAGGAGGTCATGTCATTTGTATCATCCAAGCATTATTCATTTGTGTAATGTAAAGGAGGTTGCCCCCTCGAAGAGGCTGGTTTCTAAGGCTTTGATCTTTATTTTCTATCTTTTTTTGAGTTGGTTTCATAACATTTGTATCAGAGCATTGGATTCTAGGGTTTCGCTGCTCCAAACAGGTCTTCATGGAATTTTCGCTATAATTTTTTTTTTTTTTTTTTTGGCTATGTTTCAGAAGATTAAAAAAAAACCATTTGCGACGAAGTCGTTCTAAACCTCGGGTCTGAATTTTAGATCTTGTCGTGCTATATTTTTGGAGATATGGTTTGAGAAAGTTAGGGTTTTTGTAAGCTCCATAATTCCATCGCAAACAAGTCATCGTGGAATTTTCGCTATAATTTGTTTTATATGAAGTTTCAGATTATGAAATTAAAACCCATTTGAGCCGAAATCTTGGTGAAGCTCGGGCCTGAATTTTAGATTTTTCTTCGCTATATTTTCGGAGATATGGTCCAAGACATTTAGGGTTTCTGCAGGCCCCCAAATTACATCCCAAACAGGTGACCTTGGGAAAATCATCATAACTCTCTCTTGGAGCATCTGATTCAAATTTCGTAAAAAGTGACAGAAAGAAGACGAAATGTAGTTTGGTGGGTATCGGTTTCAGAACGTAAGGTCAAAACAGTGACACGTGGCACGTTGTACAAGTTCGCTCTAATGAACTAGTCTATAATTAGGTCATCGCGGGAGATTGGGCATAACTCTTTCTTTGGGAATCCAATTGTGATCAGACTTGCGGGGTTAGAAAGAGGACTCGGAGGGATATTACAGACCGATATTTCAGAACTTAAAAATCTGAAATTGCATAGTTACAGTCGTTTCAAGATCGAGCTCCTAAAATCAAGAGAAAGCGATATGAGGAAGTTTGATGATAAAGATTCGGTAAATTTGATACTACAGATGGAACAATATTTTGATCTACATGAGGTGCAACTGTTACAAAAGGTACATATTGCATCTTTATATCTAGAACCGAATCAATTTTTATGATATGAAGGGCTTTTTTCTCGTAAACCACTTGTCATGTGGTCAATTTTCACACAGGAAATGATAGCACATTATGAGGAAACAAGGAGCAACACCTTCTTTAGCCAATTGATAAATCTCAAACAAAAGGGTTCAATAGCAGAGAACATTGAGGAATTCCAAAAATTGAATATAAGGGTAAATGATATTCCAGATAAGTAGAGGATTGATGTCTTCATAGGGACTTTAAAAGATATCATCCAAGAATTGTTCATTTGTGTAATTTAAAGGAGGTTGCCCCCTCGAAGAGGCTAGTTTCTAACGCGTTGATCCATCTTTTCTATTTTTTTGTAAGCTAGTTTCATAACATGTCATTATGGTGGTAGTGAGAGCGTTATTTGAAGGCATCATTAGACTCATGACATCCCAAATATCTCAAATTATTGGCCTATTATTCTTCTGTGACTCACTAAATGTTAAAAGTGAGTCTATCCCATCTTCATCATGGGATTTGTTCTTATATATTTTGAACACATATAATAGTGGCCTTGGAGGCTCAACCAATGTGTGGATAGACTATGTAATGCCTTATGGTATTTATTGTTAACTTTTGACCTTATGGGTCCATATGCTAGATCATCCATAAGTATACTCGAGTGATTAAATGGACATGCTCATTTCAATTCCATACTTGAGTGTCCTCTGACTATCATAATTAGAAGAGTTTGTCAAAGAATAAAAGGCCTTGATTTTGTGGATGTTTTCCCATCTCGAGGTTTTATTGCATAAGTTCTCTGGTCGTGTCTAATTGGTTTACATATATTTCATTTTTTGATGCTTTCAATTGGAGTTACAATAGGAATAGATCTCGATGTTGTTTTACACATATGTGATTGATTTTTCGGTATCAAAGCCATAGGTATAACTACTTAGCTTGAAATTATTTATGTGTTAAAAAGCTGGATAGGAGATTAGTTCGTTTCTCTTTCATAAGGATTTGACAATATTGATTGAAGTTATTTTGGCATCATTTTTGTTTTGTACATTAGATTTCATAGCTTGATTTTATCTTTTATATATTTTATGACTTAGAGGTTAAGATCTAAATTTGATATAGATTGAATGCATCGTTTCCTTAAAAAATAAAGTTTTTTTCTCAAATATGACAATACCATTATATTTGGAGTTTGCTAAATAGTTGAGATCAATTTTCATTTAGCCAAATTTGGTCTTCGACCAAGCTATATCTAAGCTTGAAGATTCATGATTACACTTAAAACCTATACAAATTAGTGCAATTTTTGCCTAGTTTGACCATACAGATGCATATGGGGCACTCTAATTAGTTAAGAACGACCATTTATTTAGCAGAGTCAACCTTCATTTGCCTTAGAAATTGAAGATTATTTCTAGCATACATGGGCCACCATATAATGCATTGATCATTTGGTTGTTAAAATATGTTAAGTCTTTGTGTTTTATAAGGTCTTAGGTTCAAACCCTTTGCTTCCCAACTTTGATTAACATTTTATTGAAGAATATATCCACTAGAGGACTCACGAAATCATTGTCATGTGTGCTCATCCATCAAAATTAGTTCTCCAACAATATACCAAGTGAATTTTATATTTAATAATATCCATTTGATAATTAGGTTATAAGTCTTTGGTTTGTATAAGGTGTAGGGTTCAAAACTCATTATTTCTCAACTTTAATAAGAATTTAGCTGAATGGCTTTGTCAACCAGAGGATCATATCATTATTGCTACATGGGCTTGTTACCCACCATTTTGTGGGTGATATCCCTAGGATAATTTTTTTCTCCATGATGGTCCTCAATCGGTAGCAACAACCCCTTGCAGCCACCATCTAGCTCATTGTGCCATTTCTCTGCCACCTGAGCCAGCCATGTGATCCCTCACCCATCTACCATGATCGTATGTTTGAAGGTGGGCCTCCCAAAGCTAAAGGTATGCCTTGTCATTTGGTAATTGAGTATTATAGTTTGCTTACCATAGACACTTCTAGGCATAGATTAGTGGGGGGATTCGGCAAAAAGAATGGGCTAAGTTTGTCCTCTTGTCCCCTAGGCCTCTCTTTGGATGTTAACCTTCGACCCTAGTCCCATGTGATCTCTTTTAGTGACCCTTGGGCTTTAGGGATGGTATTACATGGGAAACCCAGATTTTGGTTGTGTGGTCCTGCTCCCTCATCCATATATATTACTCCCCTTCTACTCATTATAACCCCATTTATCATTTCTCCCACTTGGGTCCACATTCCTCCACTAGGTCCACATAGGGTCAGCTTTCCCTGCCCCTTGCCCACACCTTGGGCCGGGCCTGGAATGATGCCCCAAGGTTGATGCAGATGAAAAGAAAAGTAAAAGCATAATTGGCCACATTCAACAAGAAAATGTACCACAAAATGCAGAATATGGTTAGGGCAAACACATTTAGCACGTGAGAAAAATCCAATACATGAGCTCTACCCCATCATCATAGCTATGACACTCATTCCTGCAGGCCCTAGATGAGCCTCCTTTATCATTTAGGAACCCATGATTATTCCAACCCTTCGAGGGAAATGAGCCACCCTACATCAAAGGGGGCACCCACTGCTATATCTCACACATCACGCTCTTACCCCTTGAGCCCTGAGTAGTTAATTAAAGAAAAAATTCATAAGAGGAAAAAGGGATATAAAGAAGGGTGAAAAAATCAAGGTTGGGGCACCTCATGTACCACGATTTCTCCCTCCTATACATTATATACCCAAGTATGGGCTTCCCTTTTTCAGCTACCCTTGTACCCCAACATATGGCCTAGGGTTTCCCTTTTCATTCCCTACTTCATTCATCTCTTTATCACATGCCACAGTCTTTTAAAGGATGTACCTTGGACATATTATCCCCTTTAGAAGTAGAAACCACCTAATAATATACTTGATTAACCACATTTGGAGCTTGGAGACATTAGCACATGCCAAAGCCCATTATGGAAGGGCATGGAATTATGAAGTCCCCACATGTTTTCCATGGTTTGTAAGCTCTTTTACTCGATTTCCTTGATGACTTTTTGTAGTGAAAATCGAGGGGACACATTGGATCTTATGTAAGATTGCATGTGGTCTCCATCTTGGGTTTTGTCTCCCTATACGGGGTCCTAACCCTCGAGAGGGCTACATTGGCACATGTAGGGTGTGTGTTGAGAGACATGGGCCTCCACAATATTAGACAACACTCCATGGATGCCCAGATATGTTCAGATATTGCTCGAGATTCACCTATTGGACGAGGAAGATGCACCTGATTCACCTTTTCCCAGACAACCCCACAGTTGTACCATGCACTTGGACGATGATCCAGGACTTCTATGTTGATGTGGCATCACTTACACTATCATCTGAGCCCTTATAGATGGTCTACATGCATGTTCGACTTACTTGGAGACCCATGAGGCCACTTATGTGCCCTCATAGCCATTGTGATCACCACAAATTTATTATGTGGAGAACAAGGGGTCAACCCCCTGTCCATTACTTTTGGAAGTCCTATTCATCATTATGGCACTTATGGACTTCACCGGGCTTCTTAGAGAGCCCAACGATATGTATTGTGGATCATTCGACCTCTTGAGAGGCTTGTTATTTTGTTTATGAGCTAGTTTGGTGGGCTTGTCACCAAAAGTTAGTTATTTGAACGTTATTTTTATTTTATGGGCTAATGTAGGCTCAAATAGATAGATCGAACTCCTTAGAGGTGTATAAATATAAATGATGAGAGTTCATTTCTCATCATCACTTGGTTTGGACTTGTAACTCTCTTGAAATTTTTGCTATTCCTTCTTGGTGGACGAAATTTTGCAGCATGGATGAATATTGATGTATGGATTGTCTTTTCTTGTCTTGGAGCTTCATGATTGGCAAGTTTATTGGTGGTTGGATATATTATCTTAAAAGTAAGTATAAATTTAATCTTATTATTCTTTTACTTTATCACATGCATTTATAATGAGATTTTCGCTATACTAGGCTTAGTTGTTGCATGCATTTTCTGCGAAATTGTGGAATGATGTTTCGATATAGCATATCTCTATCTATGGGCCATGTATGTTGAACGAATTATCCTAGGGATAATTATATGATTTAATTTATCTTGACAAGCAACTTCACCTTGCAAACGAATTATAAAATCTTTTAAGGTCCCTCTCCTTTGCCCTAAATGACAACTGAAGTTGATCTTAGAGCCTCCTTGACCTAAAAACAAAGTTTATCTTCATATGCTTCTTGACTCCAATCTCCCCAAGGGATTAGGCACTGGTATACCATAAGGTGATCACTCAAAGAAACATTTTTCTTCACCTCTCCTTCTTTATTCTAGATCTAGCCACATTAGGGCTCTTAGGGTGTCATTTTCCTGACAAACCACCCATAATAAAAATTTGATCTATTGGCCTCTATTGCGCTGGTGTGTCTCTTAGGCCTCCTCCAAATTTGAGGAAATTTTGATGGTGGGGTTGTGAGATATCCCAAGCCCTAGCCTCGAGATTGGTTTTCGCCCTAAGTTTCCCTAGGTTAGTTCCTCACATAGCAAAACTTATTAAGCATGCTTCTGAAGTTGATGTCGTTCATCTAGACAACCTCGTGGAGTTATTTATTGCTTCTACTAAATACAAGCACTAAGATTCGCTTAACTCCTGTGAGCCTCAAAGAATTTCAGATTTTATTGAGTTGCTCAACAAATTCGTAGAGTATAAGGAACCCAAATTCCAATATAATGAAGTTGCTTGTGAGAGCCTAGAGGAAGCCCTCTAAAGGGCATGCCTCATTAGTCAAGATGAAGAAGTTGGTGATAACCTTGAGGATCTTAGTGTATGAGCAGATGAATCCTCATTGGGTCCGCACAATTAAAAATATGATTCTAACAACATATGTGTAGGAAAGAATGAGTCTATGGAAAGTGAAGTTGAGACTAACCTTACCTTTCTCAAGGATAGTACACTTGATGATTCTCCTTTTGAGAACCTTGATGAAGGTGATCCCATTAGCCCCTGGAAAATGACAATGGAGATTATTTCCATATTAAAAAGGAGAAATGGGAAATTGTTGGTCCTCAATTTGATTGTGCTCCCATTTATGACACCAACAAGAAGGATGAGGTTGAGAGTGGTCCTCCCTTTCTCCTGGGAATTGTTTATGATGACATATTCATTGATACCCTTGGGGAGGAGAATTATCATTTTACCTTGCATGAAAGGGGGGCAATTGGACATGATTGGTTTTACTTTTTGGGAAGCCCCTATCTTTGATACCAACAATGATAGGATTGATGAGGCCCTTGCTCACACCTACCATCCTTATGATTCCAAGAGTATATTCAAATCACTTGAGCCTCCAGGGTTGGATTTTCAGGAAAAGGATATCGTTGATACTTCACCTTCCCCTTTGCCCGTTTCTATTGTTCATCATCTCGAGTCTTCATCAAGTGATTTCCTCACCCCTTATCATCTGATCTCAAGTGACCTTGAGCCCTTTCCATTTCTGAATATAGTGTCAAGGAAGAGCCCATCGTTGATTATACTTTACCTCATTGGACACACCCTCAGTGTTTTGATCACTCCATGACCTCCCCTCTCCAATGTGACCATCACCTTGAGCAACCTATTTGTTGCACTCCTTCTTTCCCTCATCCTTCATGCCCCTCTCATCATGACCTTGTGGCATCTACAAAGCACAATATTATGAGCAATAATTGTTACAAGAAGTTATTAAGGGTAATCCTTACGTACTTATGGGGAAGGCCCCACACCTCTAGGTTGACTCATCTTCCTTCTCTTAGGGATTCCTCTTACCTCACATGGAGACCATTTTTTTCGATTCCACCACCCACACTGTCCTCCATGTGATTGGTTTTGCATTCACTTTGGGATTTGTTGCATGAGTGACCATATAGGCAGAGATATTTACATTAATTAGATGATATGTTGGTTGCATTGGCTCTATGATTACACTTAACATTAGCTTCATCATATGCATGTTAGAGTAGGATGCATTGCATGCTAATTTTTGCATATATTTCTCATGGTAGATTAGATGCATTTAGATTAAATTTGCATCATATTTACCCTCCTGTTGATTTTATGGCCTAACACTAAGCATGGGTGATTATAAGACACCATAGAAACATGTTGCATCGTGCATTTAGTCAGTGATATGTGCAGATAACAGGTCTATGGTAACCAAGATATTGCTAGTATTCTCATGACCTCTCGTTCAAGTAGCTTTGCCCACTTGTCCGAGAGCTCATGTCCCAGTTGGAGCCAAATGTTACCCACCATTTTGTGGGTGATATCCATAGGATATATTTTTTTTCTCCATGGTGGTCCTCAATCGGCAACCAACAACCACCATCTAGCTCATTATGCCATTTCTCCGCCACCTGAGCTAGCCATGTGGTCCCTCACCCATCTATCATGATCGTATGTTTGAAGGTGGGCCTCCCGAACCTAAAGGTATGCCTTGTCATTCGGTAATTAAGTATTATAGTTTGCTTACCATGGACACTTTTGGGCATGGATTAGTGGGGAGATTTGATGTAAATAATGGGTTAGGTTTGTCCTCTTGTCACCTAAACCTCTCTTTGGATGTTAACCTTGGACCCTAGTCCCGTGGGATCTCTGTTAGTGACCCTTGGGCTTTAGGGATGGTATTACATGGGAAACCCTGACCTTGGTTGTGTGGTCTCGCTCCCTCATCCATATATATTACTCCCCTTCCACTCACTGTAACCCCATTTATCATTTCTCCCACCTAGGTCCACATTCCTCCACTGGGTCCACATAGGGTTACTTTTCCCTTCCCCTTGACCACACCTAAGGTTGGGCCTGGAATGATGCCCCGGGGGTTGATGCAACTGAAAAGAAAAGTAAAAGCATAATTAACCACATTCAACAGGAAATTGTACCACAAAATGCAAAAGATGGCTGGGATAAACATATTTAGCACGTTGGCAAAATCCAATACATGAGCTCTACCCCATCATCATGGCTATCGCCTTGGTTCCTACAGGCCCTAATTGAGCCTTCTTTATCATTTAGGAACCCATGATTATACCAACCCTTGGTGGGATATGAACCGTCCTACCTTAAACGGGGTACCCACTTCTATATCTCACACATCATGTTGTCACCCCTTGAGCCTTGAGCAGTTAATTAAAGAAAAAAATCATAAAAGGAAAAAGACGTATAAAAAAGGGTGGAAAAATCAAGGTCGAGCCATCTCATGCATCATGTTTTCTGCTTCCTATACATTATATACCCAAGTGTGGGATTCCCCTTTTTTAGCTACCCTTGTACCCCAACATGCGGCCCAGGGCCACCCCTTTTCATTCCCTACTTCATTCATCTCTTTATCACGTGGCACCACCTTTTAAAGGATGTACCTTGGACATATTATCCCCTTTAGAAGTAGAAACCACCTAAAAGGATACTTGGTTAACCCCATTTAGAGCTTGGAGACATTAGCACATGTCAAAGCCCATTATGAAAGGGCATGGCATTATGAAGTTTCCATGTGTTGTCCATGGTTTGTAAGCTCTTTTACTTGATTTCCTTGATGACTTGTTGTACTAGAAAGCTAGGGTACGCATTGGACCTTACGCAGCACTGTAGGTGGTCTCCATCTTGAGTTTGGTCTACCTATACAGGGTATTAACCCTCCATACGGATACATTGACACATGTAGGGTGTGTGTTGAGAGCCATGGACCTCCACAACATTAGACAACACTCCATGGATGCCCAAAGATGTTCAAATATTGCTTGAGATTTACCTATTGGATGAGGAAGATGCACTTGGTTCACCTTTGCCCATACAACCCCACAGTTGCACCATGCACTTGGCAGATGACCCAGTACTTGTATGCTAATGTGGCATCGCTTGCACCATCATTTGAGCCCTTATAGATGGTCTACAAGCATCTTTGACTTACTTGGAGACCCATGAGGTCACTTGTGTGCCCTCACAACCATTAGAAGCACCATAGGTTTATTATGTGGAGACCAAGGGGCCAACCTCTTGTCCATTACCTTTGGAAGTCCTATTCATCATTATGGCACTTATGGACTTCATCAAGCTTCTTAGAGAGCCCAACGATATGTTATATGGATCATTCAATCTCTTGAGAGGCTTGTTATTTTGTTTATGAGCTAATTTGGTGGGCTTGTCACCAAAAGTTAGTTATTTGCACATTATTTTTATTTTATGGGCTAATGTAGGTTCAAATAGCTAAATCGAAATCCTTAAAGGTGTATAAATACAAATGATGAGAGTTCATTTATCATCACCACTTGGTTTGGACTTTTATCTCTCTTGAGATTTTCGTTATTCCTTCTTGGTGGATGAAACTTTGGAGCATGGATGAATTTTGATGTATGGATTGTCTTTTCTTGTCTTGGAGCTTCATGATTGACAAGTTTATTGGTGGTTGGATATATTCTCTTACATGTAAGTACAAATTTAATCCTATTATTGTTTTACTTTGTCACATGCATTTATAATGAGATTTTCGTTATACTAGGGCTAGTTGTTGCATGCATTTAATGCGATTTTTTTTAATTATTTATATTTTTTTTTCTCTAAATTTGACTTTTAACTTTATTTTTTTTAAATTTAGTTTTGAATATTTTTTTTTAATTTTTTTATTTATTTTAAAATTTTAATTGTTTTATTATTTTTAAATGTTTTGTTTTTTTAATTATTTTAATGTTTTTGTGTGTGTGTGTGTTTTGTTTGTATAATTATTATTTTTTTATTGTTTTTCTTTTAATTATTATTATTTAATTATTTTTAGTTTTTAATTTTGTTTTTGTAGCAAGCTTGTCTTGTGGATTAATCACATAAGTATTATTTGGTCAATGTTTCGACCCAGCTAATGTGGTTCATCCTCATGGCAAAGGTGAAAAAATCCAAAGATCTCAATGAATAAATAGCAAGGATGCATCAGAGATCATAATTAGCCGTTATGAAATTAGTTATTTAAATAATAAAATTAATATATTTTTATTTTTAAATCTATTCAAATGACTAGTTGTTCTAAAATTAATTGTTAATTATATTTAAATATTTATTAATATTGAAAATATATTATAATAACCCATAATTATATATTATATTATAATAATTAGTATAATAAAAAACCAAGTCAAAACATATTAATAATATAAATCAATAAATGAAATAATAAAAATATATTAAATTATTATATATATTATTTATTTATTATTGATCTTTTGATTATTATATAAGAATATATATATTTTTGACTAACTTTATTCTTATTTCAATAATTATATAAAAACAAGGAGCCACTGTTGTGGCGCTAGTCCCTGCCGGTTAACAGAACAGTTTGGTCAGTTATTATTATGAGATTTAAATTGCCTTATCATGAGAGCTGGTTTCCATTACTAGTGTGTTGTAGGCATGCTTACTTGTATTAAGATCTAATGAATTGGATGGCCAATTGTTGTATGAACTTTTTGACTTTATGCGAAGAGTGAAATATAATGAACTTTGCCTTTGTTAAGTAAGAATTCTCATAAATGTCATTGAAGTGATAAATCCTTGTAATGTTGAGTTTGTATTTCTTAAAATAAGATTAGTTTTAGATATAATTTTCCAATGTCTCATGATTTAAAAAACGCTTAGATTAATAATTAAAATATAATAAAATTTAACAGTGAATCATAGAAAACTTGAGGGAAAAAAACTATAAAACCTAATAATAATGCATTATAATGTACGAAGAATTAGAGAGTGTTAAAGTAAGTTATGTATTTTAATAACCATGGGGTATAAAATATATTTAAATGCATAATAATGAATTATAATGTACGAAGAATTGGAAAGTGTTAAAGTGAGTTATGTATTTTAATAACCACGGGGTATAAAATATATTTAAATTCATAATGAATGACTAATAGGAAGGTGTTAAAGTAAGTTATGTATTTTAATAACCATGGTGCACAAAACATATTAAAATAAATATGTATCAAAATGTAATAGGTAAATTTTCTTATTTTCTTACATTTGAATATTATGGAAATATTCATAAAATGATAATGACCAAATAAACATTATTATGAATATAAATTTGTTAATTAAATTCGCGGTGGAGAGTGTTCAATATTTACATAGATCATTCTGGAAGGTCAAAGAAGAACTTAAGCATTTAAAAATTATAGTTATGGAGTCTTGAACCCATGATTGAAAGATTACATATCTAGTAACATGTTTGGACATAAATGATACCATTCAGGTTAATCTCAATGATTGAGGAATTATTCGATGGTCAAAAGAACAAAAGATATTTTATTTAAAAATATTGTTTATCATAACTTTAGTGTGAACTTTAAATTTGTCCAATTACTAATTAGCAAAGAAAATAAACCCTGCATCTAATTTCTAATTAGTAATTTGTTGCATCTAATTAATAATTTGTTGTCATACAAAAGGACATGACTTTTGGCCTTTCTTATAGTTTTGGGTTAGTAAATATACCATCTAAGTACAATAATAAAATAATTTTGATAAGTTTATTTTATAAATTAAAAATTAAAATAAACAAATTAAAATTAAAAAAACATTTAAACTTTACCAGTGGAAATCTAAATTGATCATGATCTCCAAGAAAAAATTCATTATCTTTTGGTGTTCTATACTCTTCCTTTCTGCAATATCATAATATTCAAATTAAAAAATATAATTTATAATTTAAACTGATAAGCTAATACATTGTTTAAAAATATATTGAATATATATAAAAATATATATTTTTTACACAGAGAACATTGGTTTTGGAGCATAAGCAGTGGCAGTAGAATCCAAATTCAAAATATAATCCAGTTCCTGTTTATCAAAATCGTTCTGTCATTTTTGTTGCAAAATACATTTATGTCAAGTCAAAGAAATGGCACTTTATAAGCTGGATAAAGAAGTATTCTGTCAGTACAATGTCAAATTTTGTGCTGTAACATTTTGTCATTCTGTCAGTACAATGTCATTTTGTCAGCAATCACAGCACTTCATTCCAAGTCTCCACGTTTCAGAAATTTCAGTTGAAGGGGATCCCATGGAATTTGCAGAAATTTATGCTTCTTTATACGAGCTTAGCTGCTGAATTTTAACAACACCATTTCCAGACTTTCCTAGAATGGCTGCAACTGCGCGTTCAGGTATTACAACTCCAACTGTAGTTTTTGTGATAAGCTCACCAGCTGCTGTGACACTGCCAAAGATGATATACAATGTCAGGGACATTAGTACAGAAATGGTGATCATCAAAACCCCCATGATAATAGCAATCGACAAAGTTTTGCAAATCTTGTGCACCTTGCAAATCCGGCAGAACTCCCTTGACGAAGAATTGGCTCCTCAAACTCAGAGAAATTGCCAATACTGTTTATATCCCGATTTGACTGAATTTTGAAACAAAGCATATAGTTAGTACTACAGGGGTTGCTGTTTGCAGACAGATTTATGCTTAATTATCTTAAATAGAAATTTAATTGCAGCAAAGAATCTGCTTTTATTCTAAGAAATCAAAATCAAAAAGTACCAACAGAGGGACAGTAGAGGAATTCATGGAGTGCGTAAATTACTAATTGTTCAAGAGTAGAATATAGATTGTCCAATCTATACACAACTTGGGAAATGCTGAGGACATTTTCAAAATCTTGGCAAATGTTGGAAAATGTCAGAGGGAAATCAAGAACTGCATACAAAATGGGTGCACTTGTTTGCTGTGGAGTGCCTGAAATTTCAACCACTGCTTCAGATGTTCCTGGTCTAACTTCAAGAAGATTAACTTTGGCATGAGAAATCTGACCATACAAAGAAAACATGATCAATAAATAAAGGGTCTTCATAGCAAGGTATCAACAATTGAGCTTGAATCACTAGCCATTTAACACATTGTTATTTCTTCTAGCATTGAAGCTAAATTTATCGTTAATCTCATACTGTTGCCATGTTATCTCATTGCGGCAAAATGTGGCAACAGTTTTAAATATACAGAACAGGTCCCGTCAAAAATTGATCCAGTACAAAATTCTGAAAACGACAGAAACTCCCATTTGCTAAAATTCTGAAATTGAAACATGATGCATTGAAGCATACCAGAGCAGAAATAATGTCGAATAGTTGATAACAGTCGTCAAAGACAAAAAACCTTGTTTTAATTAACAGTGGATGAAAATAAATAAAAATGTTTAAACAAAGCTGACCTTTGATGACCATGGGGCTGGTGAAGACTTCATAGTCGGATAGCTTGATGATGAATGGCCAGAATCTTGAAACAGGATGCTAGAAGAGAAAGATGTACGAGGAGAGCGGTGTTCAAACCTTGTTCTAGTAATTGATGGTGCCAGAGATGAAGAAACCATAGCTGCAGTACTGTACTTGTCATGGTTTAAATTTTCTTGCAATCTTGAAGTTATCTGAACTAAAGGTTCTCGTGCAACCCTTATATCATGTACAATGTGCCAAAAGCTTGTTTAACATTAAAAAGAGTATTTTATTGACTAAAGTTGTATAAGAGTAAGAGACATCCCTAACATGACTTGTCTAACTTCAAGGAGATTAACTTTGGCACGAGAAATCTGAACATACAAAGAAAACATGATCAATAAAGGATCTTCATAGCAAGGTATCAACAATCGAGCTTCAATCACTAGCCATTTAACACATTGTTATTTGCTCTAGTATTGAAGCCAAATTTATCGTTAATCTCATACTGCTGCCATGTTATTTCATTGGGGCAAAAGAATATTCAAAATAGAAAACTCATAAGGTATACAGGAACCAGTATGTGGCAACAGTTTTAAATATACAGAAACAGAGATCAGTAGATTATAAGCAGCACAGTCTAACACATGAATCTTAAGCAGAACCGCAGTAATAGTTATGTCAAAAACTAAATAAGCAGTTGTGTCAGTGAAGGGAGTCAAATATGCAAAGGGCTGATGCACATGATAACTATTGTGAAAGTCATATTTTAAACAAAATGCTGAATTAAGCAGTGAATGTAGCCTTCTCTGGCAGGTCAATTTACCATAAAGTTAAGCTTACTTGGATGGGAGATGCAGTGCCTGGCCTTGTAGTGAAAAGAAGCTGCCAACGACCTTCGATTAGAGAGGAACTGGTCTACATGTGGGTAAAACATCATGTCTGTTAGAAAGATAAATGTATCTGTTTAAGGAACTGAACAACTTATTATCTCAATTAATTGAATCATGGTTGACTACAAAAGCTTAAGCAGGTGATGTAATTACTAATATGCAACCATAGCATGTGATCCGAAATTGTCGGGACAACCCTGTTGTACAATTAATGGCACATGATGGACGCAGTCAAAAAATTGAAACATTGGTAACTTGAAACATGGTCATGTGAGAAGGGGATGGTCATAGTCAAAAAGCAAAGGGGAAGATAAGCAGTATACACAATGTGTACAAGTTTTGGCAAAACCAACAAAAGAAGGAAAGAAATTATACTAATGTCCACAAATGACCAAAACAGGTCAATGGAGCTTGAAAGCACAACCACCGATAGTAGTAACGAGCGAGTTTCAAAGGCTCCTAGATGCAGAAGATAAAGTTAAAAAAAAAGAGGTACAAAGGAGTAAACGCACGAGTTAAATCTTAGACAATAAAGTGGAAGTTGATCCTGAGAAAGAAGCTAAACATTAATCCGCAATAGAGTGAGAGGAGAAGCCAGAACCATCATCGAGCACTGTGAAGGTACCAGAGCAGAACCTGAGGATGTCTTCTGACAATGGACCACTGAGAACATGGCAGGCCACAAAATAACGGAATGAATCTGAACATGATCAACGTTTCAGATATACCTTGACTAAAACAAAGAATCAAATTCAAGCCAACCAATCCAGCTGCGCTTCGACAGTTACTAACAACTGAAAATATCCGTGTACTGGGAAGATAATTTCAAAAATCCTAGATTATAGTCATTGTAGCACACTTAAATTAATAAACTGATAAATAGGTCTAGATAAATCTTAATCTAACTGGATAATTACTATAAATCGTTAACATTACCACGAATGGGAAATGGTAAACGGAATGAAAACAAGAACCGGATGAGAAATGGGGCTAAAGAGTATCAGAGGATAAGAAACGTGACAGTAATGGACAAATGCCATGTCAAGACGGGAATGGGAGCAAGAAAAGAACAATAAGCGAATATCCTAATACAGATACTTACAGGGTCCGAGACACCACCCGCTGATTCAAGTTCTGTTATTGCTTGCTCAACCTCCTGTTTATGGAAGCAATTGTTTGCCAAATCAGCACTTGATTACACATTATCTCAATCAGAATAAAACAAGATAAACTCGAAAGACAAATTATCATAAAAAGAATTTTAAATTAGCTTTTCTTTGGACTTATATACCCACAAAAACAGGTGCCACTTTCAAAGTGACAAATTAAAATAATTGTTTTGAAAATTAGCGTATCTTTGGACTTGAAAAACCAGAAAAACAAGTGCCACTTTCAGCAGAAAGCGTTAATTATTCTCATTTAACCCATGGCTGGCTGTGAATGAATGATTTCTGCACAGCATTTTATTCGGGTTAAGGGGATTATTAATGTGGAAGAAACCGCCACTGTAACATGTTAGCTTGCAAATTCGCCCAGATAAAGATACCCACACGGCTGACACCAAAACCACAGCTAAAAAGGAATTGTAGCGGAGAGAAAAATCAATTCAATTTAACCTTCAATTGCTGGGGAGATGCAGAGCGTCCCCTGCCCTGAATGCCGAGCAGGCCTTCTATAAGCCGTCGTTCTGGGTCGTTGCCTGCAACCTCACGCTTTTCAAGGGAAACAACAGAACCAGCAGCTTTGACAGGTATATAAATTGCTCTTTTCCTTCCTCTTTTATGCAAATATGTATTTAAATTGTAAGAGTTTGGGGAAAGTATCCTTCATTTAAGAGGTGAAACATTTAAACAATACAGTAGCCGAACTTACCAAAGCGACACCAGACAGTCTAGGCATACAAGCCGGACCTGGAACAACAGAACCGCAACCAAACGTTTGCTATACAGTTAACCGAGCAGGTAGGAACCGCATTGTGTTTTCACCGCAGACAATACAACAAATACAAAGGAAAAATTGCAGAGACTGCAGAGCTAAACAACCAAGTAACAATAATAACCCAAAGGGCGCGAACAGGGTAAAACCCAAGCCGAGTAACTTTCCAGGATCTCAAGGAGGGACAGTTGTCCGCCGATAAGACCACCACAGTACATGCTGTCCGCTTGGGAGTCGCGGGACCACGTGCCCTTCACCTTGAACGATGTGAAGCCCGCAATAAGACCCCAAAACCTTTCCACCCCCAAATCTTTGGTTCGACTTAGGATATATTGTTCATATAATGAAAAATCACGTCGGTCAACCAACTGTCAGCGATCGATCGATCGCATATAGTCCCCGGCAGGGACTAATAATAAAACTAATATATAAGAAATTATCTAAAAGTAAAATAATTACTAATAGTTAAAACAAAAAACAAAACAAAAAATAAGGAAGAAAGAAATTATTTTAACGTCCATGAGGCTAAAGATAGCTTATGGGATAGATTGCTTCTTCATCTGCTTGATGTATTCGGCCCTTTTTCTATGAAGCTTCAAAATAAATGCTCCGAGCTTCTTGAACCCCTCGCTAAATAGATTATCCCAAGAGCTCGCTGCCAGCATATCTGTGTAACTTTCCTTGTTGTCTTTGAAGGCCTCACATTCTAAAATGAAATGTTTTTTTGTTTCCACTTTCCTTGAAGAACAAAAAATGCATACTCTTTCCTCCCACACTTCCTTTGGCCTTTTCCACCGCCTTGTTTCACAACGGAGTTGATGAGAATTAGTCCTTAACTGAGCAATAAGAATTTTGGCTCTCCAAGAGATATTGGCCTCTATGTATGCTTTTGGTTGATGACTATGAGTAGGATTAAACACTTCAATACAATCATTTTTCTTTCTTCTTAGCTCCTTATCCCAAGTACACTTGTGGAACTTTTCCATAACAAAAGTTTTTACCTCTTTGTTGTTTATCTGACACACATTCAAGCAAATACCCCATTTACCAAACCATTTGTTATTTTGCTGCATCCAAGTTTTTTTGCTCTTGCCCAATCTATCATTAAAGACAACCTTAGGCCATCTACCCTCTTCCATTTGCTCACTTTTTTTTTTTTTTAAATACCTTATGACTCGCACCATATCAATTGCTTCAATAGGAGCAGTCCCTGTTTCACTTAACAAGATGTCATAAGGAACTGCTCTTTTAATCTTAAATTTGTTTGTAATCAAAGACTTCTAAATTTTCTCAATTTGTCTCCACTGCATGTCGGATGTACTTCTGGCCCATAGTTTTCAACCATAGAGAATCACTGGAATCACTAGAAGCCCAAAAAGAGTTTGAGTGGTTTTCCAGACCCATAACTCTACCTCTCTACACCTATTTTGAAAAGCATAAAATGCTTTCCAACCCCCAAAGTTCTTTTCTTTCTAAAACCATTCCAACTTAGATTTTTGTTGAAGTCAATTTCGAGGTATTTGCAATCCGCAACTTCTTCCAGAATGTTGTCTTCAAAGTAGAACTTATGGTGGTTATGTTTTCTTTTATTAGAGAAGACCACTACTTTCGTTTTGCTGATAGTGACTTGCATCCCCACACTTCTACAAAAACGCTCAAGGGATAGTAAGTGCTCTTGCAAACCAAGAGCCAATTTAGAAATTAGAATAAGGTCATCTACATACAAAATAAGTCTTATAACAAACTTTCCCATATAGATACCATCACCCCTTTGCGAATTTAACCACTCCTCAAGCTTGTCGATATGTAAACCAAAAAGGGTAGGAGACAGTGGGCAACCTTGCTTGACCTCAATATCGCTTCTAAAAATTTCATAAATCCTTGTTGAAGTTCTAATTTTGATTTTCACCTCTTCATACAGCCTATGCATAGCTTCTCTCAAATGTTTAGGAACCCCAAGTTCCTCCATTTTGTGCCAAAGCTTATCCCTAGGAACTGAGTCAAATGCTTTTATTAAATCAACAAAGCAACAAAATAATTCTTCGTTTTTCTCCCAAAATTTTTCAATGATGTGCCTTAAAGTTATACAATGATCAACTGTGGAATGTTTAGGTCTAAAACCTGCTTGCCCTTTAGTACACTTATCTCTTTCTTCTGCCCACTTGCTAATTTTGTTTTCTAGCATGTTTCCAAATAGATTTGCAAACGAAGGGTTTGTCATGATGGTCCCATAATTGGAGGGATTATTGAAGTCATTGCTCTTGAAAAGAGGTATTGTCAGACTGGTTGTCCAATCCATGGGGAGCCCTTGTTGTATGATGTTGTTGAAGATTTTTATAATGTGAGGTGCAAGAATCTTTGAGCCCCACTTTAAATGTTATGCTTGGAGTTCAGCTAAGTCTTTTGCTTTTCCAACACCAAACTTCTTGATACCCATCTCTACCTCTTGTACCATGAAGAGTTCAGTATCTGTGTTGACCAAGGGGGGAGGGTCAACCTCGGGAACCTACTCATAAAGTTGTCTTGCATAGTCAAACCATTTAGAAGCTGTAATATTATTTCCAATTTGTATCTTTTTTCGGTTGGAGCTCCTTCCAAAATAATTTGGGATTATTTTCCCCAATGAAAATTAGTTCTTCCCTCTTTGAAACCATGAAATCAACCTTTTTATTACTTAATAACTGCTTGTAAGCTTTGAGCTTTATGTTATCCTTTTTTGACTCTTTCCACATTTTCCTTGCCTTTTTGCATTCCTCGTCAAACCAAGCATTAACCGGAAAGCAATTTGTTTAAGACTTCTTAATTTTTTGCTCTTTTGCACTTTGCAAGTGCACATTGAATTAAATGTGTTAACTCATGACTATGAACCCGGTGAAATGTAATTTTCTCCTTCTCGAAGAGCCTCTCTAGCGTCATCTTGAAGGTATTACAATTTTCTGGGGTCAAAAGAATTCTGCCCTGTGAGAGATTTTCTTGGACAGGATGAATCTTTGACTCTAATTGTTTCTTTCTAATCCAAAAGAAACATAAATAAATTGGCTTGTGATCTGATTTCAAGTCCCACAGCTGATCTCCAATCAAAACTTCATCCATTTTCTCCCACAAACCATGCGAGCAAATTACATAATCTACACACTTGCTCCATTGTAAGTATTGCAAGTGAAATTACCGGACTTTGCCCATCTAGTCATGCCATTACAAATGACTAAATCAAAGGCCCCACATAGAGCCAACTCTTACTTAATTTCCACACATCATCCCATTTGAGATTTTTAACATGTTTCTCAATCTCAATAGCCTCTCTTAGCTTCCTATGGTGGAAATGATCAACCCTGGCAATGACCCTTGCCTCCTCAATACAAACATGGTGCTTATACTTTTTTGCATGCTCTGCAAGAGGTGAGGAGCGAGACCGGCCGTGCCTGATGTTTGCAGCATGCTCTTGGATCCTCTGCTTAATAGAGCAGCCGATCTCCCCAATGTTTCATGTTTTTTCTAATTTTCGAGGTAATGGAAGGAGAATGAGTATTTAATTATTGTTGTTATATGTTTAATATTTGTATTATCTAATTTTCACCTTAATTTTTATGTGAATCATTATTTTTTTGCAAAAAAACAGTTATTACTATTATTTTTGACATAAAATTCATAAAAATGCTATTTTTTAAAGTTTTTTTGTTATGGTTTTTCCATAAAAATCATTTATTTAACACGTCATTTTAAACAAAAATTCTCAAAATGTGTATATTTTTTCATTGTATTTATATTGAAAATGTGTATTTTTTTGTCATATGTTTAAAAATATTGGTTTTTTAGCAGCAATTACTTGATGTGCATTGAAATATTAATTAGCAATGCATAGACATATATAAAATTATAACTTTAAAATAATCACCTTTTTTTTTTAATTTCTTTAACTATTCGAAAAAATTAAGATTTTATTACCAAAAAAATTGAAAAGAAAATTTTTAAAAACACAAATACATAAATGTGCTTAAAAATAAATATCTCACAGAAGAAGAAGACATTAGAAAAAGTAGTGTCAAAAATAAACTTTCTAAAAGAAGGGGGTTGATGCTGCATCAACACTTTTCAAAATCAACATGAAAATCACTCACATTTAAAAAAAAAAATCATAAGATGATTGCAAGTGCCAAAAATATGCTAAAAAAAAAGAAGGTTATTTTGAATAATCACTTTTCAAAATTGAGGGCTTTTTTTGCTACCTTAAAAAAACAGGTACTAGGTAATTTTCTCGTTTGATAGGTAACTATGTCAGGCAAGTTGATGCCTACAATGCCTATTGAGTGAAAGAAGAGATCTAGGTGATGTTTCATATGGTGAAATAGACAAGAGTCTCCAATGGAAAGATAGTAAGAATCTCTTAGGCAATAATTAAGACATGTAGATGTTAAGTCTACGACAATAGGTTCATTTATATTTGGGACATTTCCAATGCGTATGAACTAGCCTTGTTTGTGTCACTATAACTACAGATCTGATTACTAGTGAATATTGAAAGATCGCAATGAATAAAGCATCGTATTAGTCATGGTATTTAAATAAAGGTGACAAACAAGCATCCAAGGTTGATTAAGAGAGGACAAAGATGCGTAAGTGATGCAGAAGCATAACCTTTGTTAGTGTCAAGTACAACATAAAATCAAGATAAAAGAGTCAACCATTTTACTCAAAACAAAGGAAAACATGACTTGAACCTCATTATCAGTGTTAAGGAACAACCCTATACTAGCTGTTATTATGCAATTAAGCAATGGATTTTCTTCATCTGACACATCCTTGGGGTATGGGATACTCGCTTAGACTGCCAAAATTTTACCAAAATAGAGATAAATTTGCTTAAGATTTTCTAAACCGATTTAAAAACAAATAAGGAGAAGGCTACAACCATAGGTTATGATTCAAAGGAAAACACATGTCTTCTAGTAATCATGTTTAGTCTTTGAGTACAAGGAAGGAATAAAAGTGTGAGTTGCTTAAACAAGCCATTTGACAACATAAGAAGTGGGCTTCTAAATAATGAGTCCATACAGGTGGAGTTTATTGAAATAAGTGTGTGGAATGACCTGTTATGGCATCCAATTGGTTATGTTATATCAACTTGGCATATAATTGAATGGACACCTATGCTACAAGGATTCTCACAAACAATATACATAGGAGAACAAGACCTAATTAAATCATTAAAATGTGCTTGTGTATGTGTCTACGGTCCAATGCTAGGAATATGTAGAGCTCGAATACGGTTGATCTGACTCCATACAATGATGACCACCAATATATCTAGTTTTAAAGTGTACCAGCTCCTACCAAAAGCAATGGGAGTTCTACATATCTTCATTTTGAAACGACAAATCTCACAATATATTTCTTACTTGTTGCAACTATGGTTTTATAACACCATTGGTTATAAAGTATGAACCAATAGGGAAATATCCTCTCCAGGTAATCCAGTCAATAAATTATGAGGCTATTGATGGCTCCCATTTCTTGTTCTCCCATTGAATACCCTACAAGTAAAATCAATATCCCTTTTCCTCAAATCTATAGAGATTACACAAAGGGAAATATGAAAACATGTACTACACATTATTCCCAACACTCGAATTGCATACATAGAACCATACACAACAATTATGAACACAACATTGTGTGAACATGGCATAACATAACTGTAATACTCGCAATAACATTTCAACATTCGTAAGTAGTTATAGCACACTGTATATCCATCATACTAACATCAATGACAAATCATTGTACAATTAACATGAGGCGGACACTTACCTCATATGAAGAAGAGAACTTGAGTTAGGGATGATGGTTCTCCTCCCAACTGTAGGTAGTTGCAACCATGTTTTTTGTGCAGTAGCCACCCTTGAGCTAGATTCTAGGGCTTGAGGAGGCTACTCTAAGGGCAAGCTCAATCTACCTATTGAACTAAGGATTTGAGAGGCTTATTCAACCTCCACTACGTTAATGTTACAACTTCTCAGCCTATGCACATCCCTTTCTAGTAAAATCAAACTTTGGTAGCTTCATGACCTTGTGCAGGAGTTGCTTCCTAACCTCTGCCTTGACGATGGAGATTTCCTCCACAAAAAATATCACCCTGCTATTTGAACCTTTCACGTTGATTTTTGTACCAAAGTAGGCTATCTTAGGAATATACAACAACCAATATTGAAAATGCGTACAAATGATTAATTTGATTGAAAGTTCTCCTTCCTCTCCCTATTCTTGATGTTGTTCTCTATTTGATCACAGTCTACCCCTTCTTCGAGCTATCCTCCCTATTAGTTGCCTCCTCACACCCTCTAGACCAATCAACCTTCCTCCATTTTCCCCTCAATTATATATTTTATTATTAATATTTTCTTGCCTAAACATACAGGCCAAACAATTGAATGCAACATAGTCTCTAGCTCCTCACCTGTCATCTGTCCCAAACAACATGTCCTCCTCAACCCTGGAATCAATGTTTGTTGACTTAGCTTAGGTGCATATTTTTCTTTCAAATATTTACAATATCTACTAAGGTAAAAATGGTCGGGGCTATCACATAGGGAATGTTACAAACCCCACCCCCTTAAAGGAACATTGTCCACAATGTCCCTCAAAATAGAAAAAGACAACAAAATATGAGCTTTATAAATACATCTCTTTTACATTCATTATGTATTGAACAAAAAGGGTACAACACTTTCATATAATCGACATGCTCTGAGGTTGCCTCGTTGGGTCCAAAGTACAAAGTTGTACCTTGAATTATTCTATTACTCAATTATGGAGCATGGTTTGCATTTGATCCAAAACACATGAAGTTTTTGGTTGGAAATCCCCCTAAGACTCCACCTTGATCACATACCAATCAATCACATGATTAGAGTCACACACATACTTTAGTAAGGATATGTGAAATACATCTTGAGCCTTTATGGTGGTGGGTAAGGGTGTTCTATAAGGCATTGACCCCACTCTATCCAAATGTTGAAATGTTTTGCAGAATTTGGGTGCCAACTTAGCACAAGATCCCACTTTCAGTGAACTCCTTCTCGGTGTAATGCAGAGACTTGAAATTCTCTATGCATTCTCTATATATTTGCGTAGCTCTTTTTCTTATCACAAGCTAAATTTTTACTTCTATCTAATACTAATAATCTTTCATTCCATCTCCTCTAACATATCAAGTCCGAGAGTTACCCTACTTACTTGGTCATTCGAGCTAATGGGTGTATTACACATTATGTTATACAAAGCCTTGAAGCAACTCATCTTTATTGATTCTTGATAGTTGTTTTTACATGCAATATCAACTAAGGGAAGAAAACCTTCCCACCTCTTTGTCCAATGCATAAAATACATTCTGAGCATGTCTTCTAACACCTTGTTCACTCTCTCAGTTTTCCCATCAGTTCGAGGATGATAGACTATACTAAATGGAAACTGAGTTCCAATTCCAGCAAACAATGCTTTCCAAAATTTTGATGTGAATCAGGCATCTCAGACTAATGTTATCTTCGTGGGTATGCGAAGAAATCTGAATATCTTCTTCATGGACACCTGTGCAATGTCAATGGCCCTGTGGGTGGTTTTGACAGGTATGAAGTGAGCTACCTTGCTCAATTTTTCCACTATCACCATGATGGCATCATGCTACCTTGATGTTTTTGACAACCTTGTGATGAAGTCCATAAACATGAATTCCCACTTCCACTTTGGGATTGGAATCAATTGCAACAATCTGTTTGGGTGTCTGCATTCTACTTCAATCGATTGACATTCCAGACACTTGGCAATCTATTTTGTGTCTTCCTTTTTCATACCTGCCCAATAATACATCTTCTTGATAGCTATTATCATATTCTAATATCTAGGATGACTTGCATAAGGTATTTTATGAAGCTCATCTAAAATGAGCTTCTTCAACTTGCCCATGTAGGGTATATTTAACCTGTCTTTGAATTTTATCATTCCATTGTATATGAGTGTATAATTATTATCAATTATCCATCTAGCTTTTTCTATTGACCTTCCTTCACATACTGAAAGTTCTTGTCTTGTACTAATTCTTCATTGATCTTTTCCTTAATGTTAAATTTTCAAGAGCTAATGTTTTGAAAGTGAGTCACTTGCAAACTTCTACTGAGTGCATCAACCACCTTGTCCTCTTTACCCTTGATGTGCTTGATTTCAAAGTCAAAATCACTTATGGGGGCTAACCATTTGGCCTATCTTACATTGAATTTAGGTTGGCCGAATAAATATTTCAGTTCTCCATGGTTTGACATCAATGAGAACTTCCTTTCGAGCAAGTAATGTCTCCACAATTTTAATGCATGAACAATTGTTGTGTGCTCTAGGCCATGGGTGACATAGTTTCTTTCGTGTTCATTTACATTCTTGATTCATAGAAAATTGTGTGCCCATGTCGCATTAGCAGTCCACCAAAGCCTTCTTTCCAGACATATGTACAAACTAAGAAATCTCTCTCTCGATTAGTTATCCTCGAGATAGGTGCATGCGTGAACAAATGCTTGAGTTGCTCAAAGTTGGTTGTGCACTTTGATGTCCATTGAAATTTTACCCCTTTCGTCTCCAAGTTGTAATTGGATGCCAAATCTTTTAAAATTATTGGATGAATCGTTAGTAGTATCCAACCAACCCCATAAAAGATTTGACTTCTACGACATTTCTAGGAGTGGGCCACTCCGTGATGGCCTTGATCTTCTCAGGGTTCATAGCCACACCCTCTTTTGAAATCAAGTTCCCTAAATACTAAACTTGTGTCTTAAAGAATTAACACTTATTGAGTTTAGCATATAACTTATTTTCCCTCTATAACTGTAATATTTCCTTCAAGTTCTCTTCATGCTCCTCTCAGTTTTTTGAGTAAATCATAATATCATCCACAAATACTAACACTATTTTGTCCAAATATTGGATGTGCACATTTATCATTAAGCATATAAATGTGGATGGAGAATTTGTAAGTCCAAATGGCACCACCACAAACTCATAGGGCATGTATCTTGACTTGAATGCATTCTTATGAATGTCTTCATCCTTAATCCTAGCCTCGTAATAGCCATACCTTAAATCAATTTTGGAAAATGTCGTAGCTCCTCTTACCTAGTGAACCATTAATTCTTGGCAGTGGGTATTTATTCTTTGTTGGTTCTCTTTTATACTACTAGTAGTTAATGTATAGTCATAACGTGCCATCCTTCTTCTTCACAAACAAAGTTGGTGCTCCTCAAGGTGATACATACGGTCTAATATACCCCTTGTCCAACATCACCTTTAGATGCGACATTAAATCCACCAGTTCGAGAGTAATCATGTGATTTAGTGTCTAAGAAATTGACACTGAACTAGGAATTAGCTCAATAGAGAAATTGATGTCTCCCTTAGGTAATAACCCCGACATTTCATTTAGAAATATATCGTTGTATTGCTGCAAAATGGGGTGATCCTCAAGTTTGGTTTTACTACCCTCTGCTACATTATTTACCTAGATCATGAACAAATACACCCTCTTTGAATGCATTTATTTGTCTGCAATGTTGAAATGTATCTAAAAAAATAGTCTTTTTCTTCCCTTAAAATGTCCTTTCTTCGCCTTAACCATTAAGGCATTCTAATGATTTATTTTTACAGTGTACTTTGGTTTTGTGGGCTTCTAGCCAACCCATACCAACTTAATACATCACATGAACCCAACGAAATGATGTTAAGGTTCATTGTAGTAGGCGTGCCGTCGAGTTCTAGGTGGCATTATTCTACTAACTCGATTACTTTCTTCTTGGATTCTGTGGCACGCTTGATCACCCATGGTTTGGTATGCTCTTTATTTTACATGGTACAATATTTTACAACTTTAGGGCTAATATAATTAAAGTTAGATATTAAATCAATTAAAATTGAAATTTATTGGTTAACAATCGTACCTTCCATATCGATAATTGTGGCTTGATGATATGTTTGCTAGTTTTCCAGCATTGTGTAAATTCGAAGCATACTCTGAGCCACACCATTCACTTTCATTAATTCTTCTATGTTGTATAACCTTTTTATCATTCTACTTATGTGGTTGAGGATAATTCCTTTGCATGTGGTTTCCTCCACATATCCAACACTATAGTGGTGTTTTATTGTACCCTTCGACTACTTCTATTATGGCCTAGGGTTTCCTCTTTTCATTCCCTACTTCATTCATCTCTTTATCACATACCACCATGTTTTAAAGGATGCACCTTCGACATATTATCCCCTTTAGAAGTATAAACCACCTAATAATATACTTGATTAGCCCCATTTGGAGCTTGGAGACATTAGCACATGCCAAAGCCCATTATGGAAGGGCATGGAATTATGAAGTCCCCGCCTTTTTTCCATGGTTTGTAAGTTCTTTCACTCAATTTCCTTGATGACTTGTTGTAGTGTAAAGCTAGGGGATGCACTGGATCTTATCTAAGATTACAGGTGGTCTCCATCTTGGTTTTGTCTCCCTATAGGGGTCCTAACCCTCTAGAGGGCTACATTGGCACATGTAGGGTGTGTGTTGAGAGACATGGGCCTCCATAGTATTAGACAACACTCCATGGATGCCTAGATATGTTCATAGATTGCTCGAGATTCACCTATTGGACGAGGAAGATGCACTTGATTCACCTTTTCTCATACAAACCCACAGTTGTACCATGCACTTGGAAGATGACCCAAGATGTTTATGTTGATGTGGCATCACTTACACCATCATCTGAGCCCTTACAGATGGTCTACATGCATTTTCGACTTACTTGGAGACCCATGAGGCCACTTATGTGCCCTCATAGCCATTGGGATCACCACAGATTTATTATGTGGAGAACAAGGGGTCAACCCCTTGTCCATTACTTTTGGGAGCCGTATTCATCATTATGACACTTATGGACTTCATCAGGCTTCTAGAGAGCCCAACGATATGTATTATGGATCGTTCGACCTCTTGAGAGGCTTGCTATTTTGTTTATGAGTTAGTTTGGTGGGCTTGTCACCAAAAGTTAGTTTTTTTTCCATGGAAAAATCGTAATTTTATTCATATTGAGTAAAATTACATATTGTAGATGCTGAAACAGCATATGCTTTATCAAAACTTGTCCTGATGCAACAGGATCTAAAATAATTTACTGTCTATCTATGCTTTCCTACCTTTCTTTTTTTCCACTTTCCGCCAACCTTCATTGTTGGGCGTGGCTGTTACAATAGACATTTGTGCTTCATTTGTGATAGCCGGAATTTCTTTTTCAGAATCTGAGCTTTCTGTAGAGTGTGCTCGCTTGCTGCCTCCAATTTCTTGTCCTGGGATGAGTTTCTCACTTTGCTGCTGTGGATTGGTTGGCACTATTGCAGACCCAATCTGTTTTTCATCATTCTGTGGGCTGTGTAGAATGCTTTTTTCACTGTGTTCTGGATTATTTCCTGGATATTCTGCTTCTTGGAATATGTTGGTATTTTCTGTGTTTTTTTCCTCTTCTATGTCATCTGTCCATGTGGCTGAAAACTGCCATCCTTTCAGCTTTGGTGGTTGTCTTCTTTTCTTGTCTTTTTTGTTTTTTGGACACGCACTTTGTAGATGACCAGTTTGACGACATATGCGACATCTGAAGGCAGTGTTTTCATAATCAAGTGGCTGAGCCCATTGCTTTTCATTGTGGAGTAAGAGGATGTGGTTTGGTAATCCCTGACTGAGATCAACCTCCACACAGATCCTGGCAAATGTATAAATTTCCTTGGAGAGGCGCTCACTGTCTACTTTTAAGAATTTCCCCAAAGCATTTCCAATGCTTGCTATTACTTTGATGTGCCAAAAGTCCGGGGGTAGGTTGTATAACTTTACCCACATAGGCATTTTGGAAACCACCATGGTGTTGGGGTCAAATTCCGGGAACCAAGATGTCATAAATAGTCCAGCATTACCCCAGAACCATGGTCCCTTGTTCAGTGCATATTCCTTGTCATTTACTGTGTCGAATTTGACAATAAAAAACCCTTTTGAACAGAGGTGGATATCGCAGTTTTCTGTCCATATGGAGTAAATCCATTGACGAAGGGCTTCCGGCTTGGGCCAAAACCCATTAAACCTGCATATCATTGCTTTAGATAAATAATCATCATGTATTTCATTTACCTCAGGTACAACAATTGTTATTGCAGGGTTCTGAGTTGTCTGCTCGACGATGTAGGCACCAGGGATTGTAGCTTGTTGTTCTGTTTGTGCTTGAGATTCCTTCTTCCCTTTCACTGCATGTTTGACGGGAACAGGTCCTTTTGAGCTCATGCCTGAGCATCCTTCGCGAAGTCTTGTGCTAAGGTAGATGGTTGAGTCGTTGCCTATGCCGTATTCTTTTAGTTTGCGCTCCTGTTGCAGTACTTTTTCTGTGTAGATCAGGAGTTGTTTTCCAGATGGGATGCCTATCCTTTCTTGTATCCTTTGTTTGAGTGTTTTTATCTCCTCCCAGCTCCCTATCCTGATGCATATTGTGTTCCCTTCCATGGATCTGATAAAGAGGGTACTTTGTTTATCCTTGGGCACTTCAGGAGCAGATGCTTCCAGATCTATCGTGACAGGTGCGAGTCCCCGAATCAGATCTACGATCTGGGGCTGTGATCTAGTGCGGAAGGGAGCCTTTGTGTGAGTATGCCTCCAGATCTGAGCTTGGTGTGGGCTGTTCTGTCTGTTTAGCGCCAGATCTATTAGATTAGTGGCAGATCTGAGGTTAATACACCCTTCCGTGGTGAGGGAGATCGATCCGGGTCCATGCATGGCAGAAATTCCTCGTTGAGAGGAGTGAAACCATTTCGGATCCCATGTGATTTCAGGAAGCACCAGATCTAGGGCATGGTGTCGGTTCCCCTAGAAATTGATCTACTCCGGCGCCCTAGAGTCGCGCACATACAGGTCTCTGCCCTTATGGGCTGCATCAATCTTCTCTACGACATCAATTTCATGGTCATCCTTAGGAGCAATCAGGTTTCGTGCATCGCCCACTCTAGATCCGGGCGTGTCCTCCAGCGGTGGCGGGGTAGTCTGGGACCCGAACGAGGAGGGTGGGGGGACTAAATCTTCTTTGGATCTGATGGCGAAATAGGCTGCAAAGTCTGTGGCGTGTAGGCTGCTAGTTCCGGCCTTGCAAACGTCGAAGCTCCTGCGACCATGGGCCTGGCAGACGCAGAATAGCTATCTACATAAACCCTCACCCTTCCCTTCGTGTACGCTCCATTCTTGCTACCCGCTCAACCTATGCTCATCAGATCTCTCGGGTTGCCCTCCTTGCAAACCAGATCCACTTTTTCCCATTCATTCTTCTCTTTTTCACCGCTGAGGTAGAGAGAAACTCGTCGCGCAAACCCTTCCTTCCCATTTTTTCTGATTTGGTTCAGCTTTGTGGCTAGGGCTGGAAGCTTATGGATCTGATCAATTTCGGATACGGATGAATCAGCTGTAGGTGCGGCGACCATTTTCGATCGCACGAAAAATGCACTCCCAAATAACCCTCCATATCCCAAAAGTTAGTTATTTGAACATTATTTTTATTTTATGGGCTAATGTAGGCTCAAATAGATAGATTGAAATCCTTATAGGTGTATAAATACAAATGATGAGAGTTCATTTCTAATCATCACTTTGTTTGGACTTGTAACTCTCTTGAAATTTTCGCTATTCCTTCTTGGTGGACGAAATTTTGGAGCATGGATGAATTTTGATGTATGGATTGTCTTTTCTTGTCTTGGAGCTTCATGATTAGCAATTTTATTGGTGGTTGGATATATTATCTTAAAAGTGAGTATAAATTTAATCTTATTATTCTTTTACCTTATCACATGCATTCATAATGAGAGTTTCGCAATACTAGGCTTAGTTGTTGCATGCATTTTCTACGAAATTGTGGAATGATGTTTCGATATAGCATATCTCTATGTATGGGCCATGTATGTTGAACGAATTATCCTAGGGATAATTATATGATTGACTTTATCTTGAAAATCCACTTCACCTTGCAAACAAAGTATAAAATCTTTTAAGGTCACTCTCCTTTGCTCTAAATGACAAGTGAAGTTGATCTTAGAGCCTCCTTGACCTAGAAACGAAGTTTATCTTCATATTCTTCTTGACGCCAATCTCCCCAAGGGATTAGGCACTGGTATACCATAAGGTGATCACTCAAAGAAACATTTTTCTTCACCTCTCCTTCTTTATTCTAGGTCTAGCCACATTACAGCTCCTAGGGCATCATTTTCCCGACAAACCACCCATAATAAAAATTTGATCTCTTGGCCTCTATTGCACTGGTGTGTCTCTTATGCCTCCTTCAAATTTGAGGAAATTTTGACGGTGGGGTTGTGAGATATCCCAAGCCCTAGCCTCGAGATTGGTTTTTGCCCTAAGTTTCCCTAGGCTAGTTCCTCACATAGCAAAACTTATTAAGCATGCTTATGAAGTTGATGTCGTTCATCTAGACAACCTCACAAAGTTATTTATTGCTTCTACTAAATACAAGCACTGAGGTTCGCTTGACTTGTGTGAGCCTCAAACAATTTCATATTTTATCGAGTTGCTCAACAAATTCATAGAGTATAAGGAACCCAAATTCCAATATAATGAAGTTGCTTGTGAGAGCCTAGAGTAAGCCCTCCAAAGGGTAGGCCTCATTAATCAAGCTGAAGAAGTTGGTGATAACGTTGAGGATCTTACTGTATGAACAAATGAATCCTCATTGGGTTCACACAATGAAAAAGATGATTCTAACAACATGTGTGTAGGAAAGAATGAGTCTATGGAAAGTGAAGTTGAGACTAACCTTACCTTTCTCAAGGATAGTACTCCTGATGATTCTCCTTTTGAGAACCTTGAGGAAGGTGATCCCATTAGCCCCTAGAAAATGACATTGGAGATTATTTCCATATTGAAAAGGAGAAATGGGAAATTGTTGGTCCTCAATTTGATTGTGCTCCCATTTATGACACCAACAAGGAGGATGAGGTTGAGAGTGGTCCTCCGTTTCTTCTGGGAATTGTTTATGATGACATATCCATTGATACCCTTGGGGAGGAGAATTATCATTTTACCTTGCATGAAAGGAAGCAATTGGGCATGATTGGTTTTACTTTTTGGGAAGCCCCTATATTTGATACTAACAATGATAGGATTGATGAGTACCTTGCTCATACCTACCTTCCCTATGATTCCAAGAGTATATTCAAATCACTTGAGCCTCCAGGGTTGGATTTTCAGGAAAAGGATATCGTTGATACTTCACCTTCCCCTTTGTCCTTTTCTATTGTTCATCATCTCAAGTCTTCATTAAGTGATTCCCTCACCCCTTGTCATGTGATCTCAAGTAACCTTGAGCCCTTTCCCTTTCCAAATATAATGTCAAGTAAGAGCCCCTCATTGATTATACTTTACCTCCTTAGACACACCCTCAGTGTTTTGATCACTCCATGACCTCCCCTCTCCAATGTGACCATCACCTTGAGCAACCTATTTGTTGCACTCCTTCTTTCCCTCATCCTTCATCCCCCTCTCATCACGATCTTGTGGCATCTACAAAGCACAATATTATGAGCAATAATTGTTACAAGAAGTTATTAAGCGTAATCCTTACTTACTTAGGGGGAAGGCCCCACACCTCTAGGTTGACTCATGTTCCTTCTCTTAGGAATTCATCTTACCTCGCATGGAGACCATTTTTTTCTGTCCCCCACCCACGATGTCCTCCATGTGATTGGTTTTGCATTCACTTTGGGATTTGTTTTATGAGTGACCATATAGGCAGACATATTTACATTAATTGGATGATATGTTGGTTGCATTGGCTATATGATTACACTTAACATTAGCTTCATCATATGCATGTTAGAGTAGGATGCATTGCATGCTAATTTTTGCATATATTTCTCATGGTAGATTAGATGCATTTAGATTAAATTTGCATCATATTTACCTCCTGTTGATTTTATGGCCTAACACTAAGCATGGGTGATTATAATACACCATAGAAACATGTTGCATTGTGCATTTAGTCAGTGATATGTGCAGATAACAGGCCTATGGTAACCTAGATATTGCTAGTGTTCTCATGACCTCTTGTTCAAGTAGTTTCGCTTACTTGTCCGAGAGCTCATGTCCCAGTTGGAGCTAGATGTTACCCACCATTTTGTGGGTGACATCCATAGGATATTTTTTTCCTCCATGATGGTCCTCAGCCGGCAGCCAACAAACACCATCTAGCTCATTATGCCATTTCTCCGCCACTTGAGGTAGCCATGTGGTCCCTCGCCCATCTATCATGATCGTATGTTTGAAGGTGCGCCTCCCAAACCTAAAGGTATGCCTTGTCATTTGGTAATTAAGTATTATCGTTTGCTTATCATGGACACTCCCGGACATGGATTAGTGGGGGTATTCGATGGAAAGAATGGGCTAGGTTTGTCCTCTTGTCCCCTAGACCTCTCTTTGGATGTTAATCTTGGACCCTAGTCTCGTGGGATCTCTGTTACTTGGGCTTTAGGGATGGTATTACATCGGAAACCCTGACCTTGGTTTCGTGGTCTCTCTCCCTCATCCATATATATTATTCCCCTTCCACTCATTGTAACCCCATTTATCATTTCTCCCACCTAGGTCCACATTCCTCCACTGGGTCCACATAGGGTTACATTTCCCTTCCCCTTGCCCACACCTAAGTCGGGCCTAGAATGATGCCCTCGGGGTTGATGCAGTTGAAAAGAAAAGTAAAAGCATAATTGACCATATTCAACAGGAAATTGTACCGCAAAATGCAAAAGATGGTCGGGACAAACATTTTTGACACGTTGGCAAAATCCAATACATGAGCTCTACCCCATCATCATGGTTATCACCTTGGTTCATACAGGCCCTAAATGAGCCTTCTTTATCATTTAGGAACCCATGATTGTACCAACCCTTGGTGGGAGATGAACCGTCCTACCTTAAAGGTGGTACCCACTTCTATATCTCACACATCATGTTGTCACCCCTCGAGCCCCGAACAATTAATTAAAGAAAAAATCACAAAAGGCAAAAGACATATAAAGAAGGGTGGAAAAATCAAGGTTGAGCCATCTCACGCATCATGATTTCTCCCTTCTATACATTATATACCCAAGTGTGGGATTCCCTTTTTCTAGCTACCCCTGTACCCCAACATGTGGTCCAGGGCTGCCCCTTTTCATTCCCTACTTCATTCATCTCTTTATAACATGGCACCACCTTTTAAAGGATGTACCTTGGATATATTATCTCGTTTAGAGGTAGAAACCACCTAAAAGGATACTTGGTTAACCCCATTTGGAGCTTGGAGACATTAGCACATGCTAAAGCCCATTATGGAGGGGCATGGCATTATGAAGTTTCCACTTGTTGTCCATGGTTTGTAAGCTCTTTTACTCGATTTCCTTGATGACTTGTTCTAATGGAAAGCTAGGGGACACATTTGATCTTATGCAGGATTGCAGGTGGTCTCCATCTTGGGTTTGGTCTACGCATACAGGGTCTTAACCCTCCATAGGGATACATTGACACATGTAGGGTGTGTGTTGAGAGCCATGGGCCTCCACAATAGTAGACAACACTCCATGGATGCCCAAAGATGTTCAGAGATTGCTCGATATTTACCTATTGGATGAAGAAGATGCACTTGGTTCACCTTTGCCCAGACAACCCCACAATTGTACCTTGCACTTGGCAGATGAACCAGTACTTGTATTCTAATGTGGCATTGCTTACACCATTATTTGAGCCCTTACAGATGGTCTACAAGCATCTTTGACTTAATTGGAGACCCATGAGGTCACTTGTGTGCCCTCACAACGACTAGAAGCACCATAGGTTTATTATGTGGAGACCAAGGGGCCAAACCCTTGTCCATTACTTTTGGAAGTCCTATTCATCATTATGGCACTGATGGACTTCATCAAGCTTCTTAGAGAGCCCAACGATATGTCATATGGATCATTCAACTTGTTGAGAGGGTTGTTATTTTGTTTATGAGCTAGTTTGGTGGGCTTGTCACCAAAAGTTAGTTATTTGCACATTATTTTTTATTTTATGGGCTAATGTAGGTTCAAATAGCTAAATAGATTTCCTTAAAGGTGTATAAATACAAATGATGAGAGTTCATTTATCATCATCACTTGGTTTGGACTTGTATCTCTCTTGAGATTTTTGTTATTCCTTCTTGGTGGACGAAACTTTGGAGCATGGATGAATTTTGATGTATGGATTGTCTTTTCTTGCCTTGGAGCTTCATGATTTACAAGTTTATTGGTGGTTGGATATATTCTCTTACATGTAAGTACAAATTTGATCCTATTATTTTTTACTTTGTCACATGCATTTATAATGAGATTTTCGTTATACTAGGGCTAGTTGTTGCATGCGTTTATTGCGATTTTTTTAGTTGTCTTTATTTTATTATTATTTTTCTCTAAATTTTACTTCTTTTTTTAAAATTTAGTTTTGAATTTATTTATTTTTAGTTTAGTTTTGAATTTATTTAAAATTTTAATTGTTTAATTTTTTTTAAATGTTTTTTTTAATATATATATATGTGTGTGTGTGTGTGTGTGTTTTTTATAATTATTATTTTTGTGTTTTGTTTGTATAATTATTATTTTTAATTAATTTTTTGTAATGTTTTTTTTTGGTAGTAAGCTTGTCTTCTGGATTAATCACATCAGTGTTATTTGGTCAACGTTTCGAACGAGCTAATGTGGTTCATCCTAAGGACAAATGTGAGAAAATCCAAAGATCTTAATGAATAAATAGCAAGGATGCATTAGAGATCATAATTAGCCGTTAGGAAATTAGTTATTTAAATAATAAAATTAATATATTTTTATTTTTAAATCCATTCAAATGACTAGATGTTATTATAACATATTGAAAATATATTATAATAACCCATTAAGAAAATAATAAGTAATATAATAAAAGAACCAAGTCAAAACATATTAATAAGATAAATCAATAAATCAACAAATGGAATAATAAAAATATATTAAATTATTATATATATTATTTATTTATTACTAATCTTTAGATTTTTTATTTTTTTTTTCACTATTGGTTCACGGATACCCATGGTCAGTGGGTCCGCTATGTCCAGGATCGAACAACGCTAGGGTGGACCCCACCTGAAGGGGGTCACACCCCTCGGCCTATTTACTGACCTGACCCCAAGAGCTTTCGGGTTTCGACCCTGTGACCTCCCATTGGCGAGGCCCCGGCTTGACCGATTGAGCTAACCCTTGGGGCTAGTAATATTTAGATTATTATATAAGAATATATATATTTTTGACTAACTTTATTCTTATTTCAATAATTATATAAAAAAATAAAAGTAATATTTAGGAAATTATCTAAAAGTAAAATAATTACCAATAGTTAACAAAAAAAAATCAAGCAAGAAAGAAAGAAGAAAGAAATTATTTTAACGTCCACGAGGCTAAAGATAGCCTATGGGACAGATTGCTTCTTCATCTGCTTGATGTATTCGACCCTTTTTCTGTGAAGCTTCAAAATAAATGCTCTGAGCTTCTCGACAAACCCCTCGCTAAATAGATTATCCCAAGAGCTAGCTGCCAACATATCTGCATAACTTTCCCTGTTGTCTTTGAAGGCCTCACATTCTAAAATGAAATGTTTTTTCTGTTTCCACTTTTCCGGAAGAACAAAAAATGCATACTCTTTCCTCCCACACTTCCTTTGGCCTTTTCCAGTGCCCCGTTTCACAACGGAGTTGATGAGAATTAGTCCTTAACTGAGCAATAAGAATTTTGGCTTTCCAAGAGATATTGGCCTCTATATATGCTTTTGGTTGATGACTTTGAGTGGGATTAAACACTTCATTATAGTAATTTTTCTTTCTTCCTAGCTCCTTATCCCAAGTACACTTGTGGAACTTTTCCATAACAAAAGTTTTTATCTCTTTGCTGTTTATGGGACACGCGTTCAAGCAAATACCCATTTACTAAACCATTTATTCTTTTGCTGCATCAAATTTTTTTTGCTCTTGCACAATCTATCATTAAAGACAAACTTAAGCCATCTACCCTCTTCCACTTGCTCAATTTTTTTAAATACCTTATGACTTGCACCATAGTTGTTGCTTCAATAGGAGCAGTCCTTGTTTCACTTAACAAGATATCATAAGGAACTGCACTTTTAATCTTAAATTTGTTTGTAATCAAACGCTTCTAAATTTTCTCATTTTGTCTCCACTGCATGTTGGATGTACTGTTGTCCCATAGTGCACAACCATAGAGAATCACCAGAATCACTAGAAGCCCAAAAAGAGTTTGAGTGGTTTTCCAGTCCCATAACTATGCCTCTGTACACCTATTTTGAAAAGCATAAAATGCTTTCCAACCCCCCAAAGTTCTTTTCTTTCTACAACCATTCCAACATAGATTTTTGTTGAAGTCAATTCCTAGGTATTTGTAATCCGCAACTTCTTCCAGAATGTTGTCTTCAAAGTAGAACTTATGCTGGTTATGTTTTCTTTTCTTAGAGAAGACCACTACTTTCATTTTGCTGATATTGACTTGCATCCCCACACTTCTACAAAAATGCTCAAGGGATAGTAAGTGCTTTTGCAAACAAAGAGCCGATTTAACAATCAGAATAAGGTCATCTCCATACAAAATAAGCCTTATAACAAACTTGCCCAAATAGATACCATCACCCCCTTGCGAATTTAACCACTCCACAAGCTTGTCGATATATAAACCAAAAAGGGTAGGAGACAGTTGGCAACCTTGCTTCACCCTCGATATCGCTTCTAAAACTTTCAAAAATCCCTGTTGAAGTTCTAATTTTGATTTTCACCTCTTCATGCAGCCTATGCATAGCTGCTCTCAAATGTTTAGGAACCCGAAGTTCCTCCATTATGTGCCAAAGCTTATCCTTAGGAACCGAGTCAAATGCTTTTCTGAAATCAACAAAGCAACAAAAGACTTCTTCCTTTTTCTCCCAAACTTTTTCAATTATGTGCCTTAAAGTTATACAATGATCAACTGTGGAATGTTTAGGTCTAAAACCTGCTTTCCATTTAGCACGCTTGTCTCTTTCTTTTGCCCACTTGCTAATTTTGTTTTCTAGCATGCTTCTAGATAACTTTGCAAACAAAGGGTTTATCATGATGGTCCTATAATTGGAGGGATTATTGATGTCACTGCTCTTGAAAAGAGGTATTGCCAAACTAGTTGTCCAATTTGTGGGGAGCCCTTGTTGTATGTTGTTGTAGAAGATTTTTGTAATGTGAGGTGCAAGAATCTTTGAGCCCCACTTTAGATATTTTGCTTGGAGTTCAGCTAAGTCTTTTGCTTTTCCAACACCCAACTTCTTGATACCGATCTCTACCTCTTGTATTGTGAAGAGTTTAGTATTAGTGTTGACGAAGGGGAGAGGGTCAACCTTGGGAACCTGCTCATAGAGTTGTCTTGCATAGTCAAACCATTTAGAAGCTGTAATATTATTTCCAATTTGTATCTTTTTTGGTTGGAGCTCCTTCAAAAATAATTTGGGACTATTTTTCCCAATGAAGATTAGTTCATCCCTCCTTGAAACCATGAAATCAACCTTTTCCTTGCTTAATAATTTCTTATAAGCTTTAATATTTACGTTATCCTTTTTTAACTGTTTCCACATTCTCCTTGCCTTTTTGCGTTCCTTGTCAAACCAAGCATTAATCGGAAAGCAATTTGTTTCAGACTTCTTAATTTTTGCTCTTTTGCACTTTGCTAGTGCACATTGAATTAAATGTGTTAATTCATGACTATGAAGGCTGTGAATTGTAATTTTCTCCTTCTTGAAGGTCTCTGTAGCGTCATTTTGAAGGTATTACAATTTTCTGGGGTCAAAGGAATTCTGCCCTATGAGAGATTTGTTGGACTTGCTGAATTTTTGACTCTAATTGTTTCTTTCCAATCCAAGGGAAACATAAATAAATTGGCTTGTGATCTTATTTCAAGTCCCACAGCTGATCTCCAATCAAAACTTCATCCATTTTCTCGCACAAACCACGCGAACGAATTACATAATCTACCACACTTGCTCCATTGTAAGTATTGCAAGTGAAATTACTGGACTTTGCCCATCTAGTCACGCCATTACAATTGACTAAATCAAAGGCCCCACATAGATCTAGATCTTACTTTTCTACCCGTCATCCTGTTTGAGATTTTTTGCATGTTTCTCAATTTCAATAGCCTCTCTTAGCTTCCTGTGGTGGAAATGATCAACCTTGGCAACGATCCTTGCCTCCTCAATACAAACATGGTGCTTATACTTCTTTGCATGCTCTGTAAGAGCTGAGGAGCGAGATCAGCCGTGCCTGATGTCTGTAGCATGCTCTGTAAGAGCTGAGGAGCGAGATCAGCCGTGTCTGATGTCTGTAGCATGCTCTTGGATTCTCTGCTTAATAGAGTGGCCGGTCTCCCCAATGTTTCATGTTTTTTCTAATTTTCGAGGTAATGGAAGAAGAATGAGTATTTCATTATTGTTGTTATATGTTTAATATTTGTATTATCTAATTTTCACTTTATTTTTACGTGAATCATTATTTTTTTGCAAAAAAACAGTGATTACTATTAATTTTTGACATAAAATTCATAAAAAAAAATGCTACTTTTTAAAGTGTTTTTGTTATGATTTTTCCATAGAAATCGTTTATTTAACATGTCATTTTAAAAAAAAAATCTCAAAATGTGTATTTTTTTCGTTGTATTTATATTGAAAATGTATTTTTTTTTGTCATATGTTTAAAAATATTGGTTTTTAAGCAACATTTACTTGATGTGCATTGAAATATTAATTAGCAAGGCATAGACATATATAAAATTCTAACTTTAAAATAATCACCCTTTTTTAATTTCTTTAACTATTCGAAAAAATTAAGATTTTATTACAAAAGAAATTGAAAAGAAAATTTTTAAAAACACAAATACATAAATGCACTTAAAAATAAATATCTTAGGGAAGAAGAAGACATTCGAAAATGTGAAGTATCAAAAATAAACTTTCTAAAAAAAGGGCGTTGATGCTGCATGAACACTTTCCAAAATCAACATGAAAATCACTCACATTTAAAAAAAAATAAAATCTTAAGATGATTGCAAGTACCAAAAATATGCTTAAAAAAGAAGGTTATTTTGAATAACCACTTTTCAAAATCGGGGGTTTTTTTTGCTACCTTGAAAAAACGGGTACTAGGTAATTTTCTCGTTTGATAAGTAACTATGTCAGGCAAGTTGATGCCTACAATGCCTATTGTCTGAAAGAAGAGATCTAAGTGATGTTTCATATGGTGAAATAGACAAGAGTCTCCAATGGAAAGATAGTAAGAATCTCTTATGCAATAATTAAGACGTTAGATGTTAAGTCTACGACAATAGGTTCATTTATATTTGGGACATTTCCAATGCGTATGAACTAGCCTTGTTTGTGTCATTATAACTACAGATCTAATTACTAGTGAATATTGAAAGATTGTAGTGAATAGAGCATCTTATTAGTCATGGTAGTGAAATAAAGGTGACAAACAAGCATCCAAGGTTGATTAAGAGAGGACAAAGCCGCGTAAGTGATGCAGAAGCATAACCTTTGTTAGTGTCAAGTACAACATAAAATCAAGATAAAAGAGTCAACCATTCTACTCAAAACAAAGGAAAACATGACTTGAACCTCTTTATTGGCATTAAGGAACAATCCTATACTAGTTTTTATTATGCGATTAAGCAATGAATTTTCTTCATCCGACACATCCTTGGGGTATGGGATACTCACTTAAATTGCCACAATTTTACCAAAATAGAGATAAATGTCCTCAAGATTTTCTAAACCGACTTAAAAACAAATAAGGAGAAGGCTACAACCACAGGTTATGATTCAAAGGAAAACACATGTCCTCTAAAAATCATATTTAGTCTTTAAGTACAAGGAAGGAGTAAAAGTGTGAGTTGCTTAAACAAGCCATTTGACAACATAAGAAGTGGGCTTTTAAATAATGAGTCCATACAGGTGGAGTTTATTGAAATAAGTGTGTGGAATGACCTGTTATGGAATCCAATTGGTTATGTTATATCAACTTGGCATATAATTGAATGGACACCTATGCTACAAGGATTCTCACAAACAATATACATAGGAGAACAAGACCTAATTAAATCATTAAAATGTGCTTGTGTATATGTCTACACATTGCTCATATAACCAAGAAAATCAATGTCCAATATTAGGAATATGTAGAGCTTGAATACAGTTGATTTGATTCCATACAATGATGATCACCAATTTAGCTAGTTTTAAAGTGTACCAGCTCCTACCAAAAACAACAGGAGTTCTACATATCTTCATTTTGAAACGACAAATCTCACAATATGTTTCTTACTTGTTGCAACTATGGTTTTATAACACCATTGGTTATAAAGTATGAACCAATAGGGAAATATCCTCTCCAGGTAATCCAGTCAATAAATTATGAGGCTATTGATGGCTCCCATTTCTTGTTCTCCCTTTGAATGCATTACAGGGAAAATCAATATCCCTTTTCCTCAAATCTATAGAGATTACACAAAGGGAAATATGAAAACATGTACTACACATTATTCCCAACACTCGAATTGCATACATAGAACCATACACAACACATTATGAACACAATGTTGTATGAACGTGGTATAACATAACTGTAATACTAGCAATAACATTTCAACATTTGTAAGTAGCTATAGCACACTGTATATGCATCATACTAACGTCAATGACAAATCATTGTACAATTAACATGAGGCAGACACTTACCTCATATGAAGAAGAGAACTTGAGTCAGGGATGATGGTTCTCCTCCCTATTGTAGGCAATTGCAACTAGGTCTTTTGTGCAGTAGCCACCCTTGAGCCAGATTCTAGGGCTTGAGGAGGCTACTCTAAGGACAAGCTCAATATACCTATTAAACTAAGGATTACAGAGGCTTATTCAACCTCCACTGCGTTAGTGTTACCGCTTCTCAGCCTATGCACATCTCTATCTAGTAAAATCAAACTTTGTAGCTGCATGACCCTGTGCAGGAGTTTCTTCCTAACCTCTGCCTTGACGATGGAGACTTCCTCCACAAAAAATCTCACCCTACTATTTGAACCTTACACCTTGAGTTTTGTACCAAACTAGGATATCTTAGGAATATACAACAACCAATATTGAAAATGCGTAGACGTGATTAATTTTATTGAAAGTTCTCATTCCTCTCCCTATTCTCGAGGTTGTTCTCTATTTGATCACAATCCCCCCATTCTTCGAGCTATCCTCCCTATTAGCTACCTCCTCACACCACCTATTCGAATTTGTTTCTGGGCGGTTATTTTTTCTAGCCTGTCCAATCCTCTAGATCAATCAACCTTCCTCCGTTTGTCCCTCAATTCTATATTTTTTTTGTTAATATTTTCTTGCCTAAACTTGCAGGCCAAACAATTGAATGCAACATAGTCTCTAGCTCCTCACCTGTCATTTGTCCCAAACAACATGTCCCCCTCAACCATGGAATCAATGTCTGTTAACTCAGCCTAGGTGCATATTTTTCTTTCAAATATTTACAATATCTACCAAGGTAAAAATGGTTGGGGCTATCACATAGGGAATGTTACAAACCCCACCCCCTTAAAGGAACATTGTCCACATTGTTCCACAAAATAGAAAAAGACAACAAAATATGATCTTTATAAATACATCTCTTTTACTTTCGTTATGTATTGAACAAAAAAGGGTACAACACTTTCATATAATTTGCATGCTCCCAGGTTGCCTCATTGGGTCCAAAGTACAAAGTTGTACCTTGAACTACTCTATTACTCAATTATGGAGCATGGTTTGCATATGATCCAGAACACATGAAGGTTTGGGTTGGAAATCTCCCTCAGACTCCACCTTTATCACATACCAATCAATCACATGATTATAGTCATACATATACTTTAGTAAGGATATGTGAAATGCATCTTGAGCCTTTATGGTGGTGGGTAAGGGTAGAATATAAGGCATTGACCCCACTCTATCCAAACTCTGAAATGTTCTGCAGAATTTGGGTGCTAACTTAGCACAAGACCCACTTTCAGTGAACTCCTTCTCAACATAATGCAAAGACTTGAAATTATCTATGCATTCTCTATATATGTGCATAGATCTTTTGCTTATCACAGGCTAACTTTAGCTTCTATATAATACTAATAATCATTCATTCCATCTCCTCTAACATATCAAGTCCGAGAGTTACCCTATTTACTGGGTCATCCGAGCTAATGGGTGTATTACACATTATGCTATACAGAGCCTTGAAGGGGCTTTATTGATTCTTGATATTCGTTTTGACATGCAATATCAGCTAAGGGAAGAAAACCTTCCCATCTCTTTGTCCAATGCATAACATACATTCTGAGCATGTCTTCTAACACATTGTTCACTCTCTTAGTTTTTGCATCAGTTCAAGGATGATATACTATACTAAATGCCAGCGGAGTTCCAATTCCAGCAAACAATGATTTCCAAAATGTTGATGTGAATTAGGCATCCCAGTCTAATGTTATCTTCGTGGGTATGCCATGCAGTTTGAATATCTTCTTCATGGACACCTGTGCAGTGTCAATGGCCTTGTGGGTGGTTTTGACAGGTATGAAGTGATCTACCTTGCTCAATTTTTCCACTATCACCATGATGGAATCATGCTACCTTGGTGTTTTTTGCAACCCTGTGATGAAGTCCATAAACATAACTTCCCACTTCCGCTCTAGGATTGGAATCAATAACAACAATTTGTTTGGGTGTCTGCATTCTATTTCAACCTGTTGACATTCCAGACACTTGGCAATCTATTTTTTGTCTTCCTTTTTCATACCTGCCCAATAATACATCTTCTTGATAGCTATTTTCATATTCTAATATCTAGGATGACTTGCATAAGGTATTTTATGAAGCTCATCTAGAATGACCTTCTTGAATTCGCCCATGTAGGGTATATTTAACCTGTCTTTGAATTTTAGCATTCCATTGTATATGAGTGTATAATTCTTATCAATTGTCCGTCTGACTTTTTCTGTTGACCTTCTTTCACATACTAAAAGTGCTTGTCTTGTATAAATGCTTCATTTATCTTTTCCTTAATGTTAAATTTGCAAGACTTGATGGTTTGAAAGTGAGTCACTTGCAAACTTCTACTAAGTGCATCAACCACCTTGTTCTCTTTACCCTTGATGTGCTTGATTTCGAAGTCAAATTCACTTATGAGGGCTAACCATTTGGCCTATCTTACATTGAATTTAGGTTGGCCGAATAAATATTTCAGTTCTCCCTAGTTTGACATCAAAGAGAACTTCCTTTCGAGCAAGTAATGTCTCCACAATTTTAATGCATGAACAATTGTCATGCGCTCTAGGCCATGGGTGACATAGTTTCTTTCGTGTTCATTTAACATTCTCGATTCATAGAAAATTGTGTACCCATCTCGCATTAGCAGTCCGATAAAGCCTTATTTACAGACATATGTACAAACTAAGAAATCTCTCTTTGGACCAATTATCCTCGAGATAGGTGCATGCATGAGCAAATTATTGAGTTGCTCAAAGTTGGTTGTGCACTTTGATGTCCATTGAAATTTTACCCCTTTCGTCTCCAGGTTGTAATTGGATGCCAAATCTTTGAAAATTATTGGATGAATCGTTAGTAGTATCCAACCAACCCCATAAAAGATCTGACTTCTACGACATTTCTAGGAGTGGGCCACTCCATGATGGCCTTGATATTCTCAGGGTTCATAGCCACACCCTCTTTTGAAATCAAGTTCCCCAAATACTAAACTTGTGTCTTAAATAATTCAAACTTACTGAGTTTAGCATATAACTCATGTTCCCTCTGTAACTGTAATATTTCCTTCAAGTGCTCTTCATGCTCCTCTCAGTTTTTTGAGTAAACCATAATATCATCCACAAATACTAACACAATTTTGTCCAAATATTGGATGTTCACATTTATCATTAAGCATATAAATGTGGATGGAGAATTTGTAAGTCAAAATGACACTATTATGAACTCATAGTGCATGTATCATGCCTTGAATGCAATCTTGAATGAAAACTTATGAATGTCTTCATCTTTAATCCTAACTTGGCAATAGCCATACCTTAAATCAATTTTGGAAAATTTCATAGCTCCTCTTAGCTAGTCAAATAAGCCATTAATTCTTGGCAGTGGATATTTATTCTTTGTTGGTTCTCTTTTCTACTAGTAGTAGTTAATGTATAGTCGTAACGTGCCATCCTTCTTCTTCACAAACAAAGTTGGTGCTCCTCAAGGTGATACATTCGGTCTAATATACCCCTTATCCAACATCACCTTTAGATGCGACATTAAATCCACCAATTCGGGAGTAATCATGTGATTTAGTGCTTGAGACATTGACATTGAACTAGGAATTAGCTCAATAGAGAAATTGATGTCTCTTTTAGGTGATAACCCCGACATTTCATTTAGAAATATATTGTTGTATTGTTGCACAATGGGGTGATCCTCAAGTTCGCTTTTACTACCATCTGCTACATTATTTACCTAGATCATGAACATAATACACCCTCTTTGATTGCATTTCTTTGTCTGCAATACTGAAATCTATCTAAAGAGATAGGCTTTTTCTTCCCTTGCAATGTCCTTTCTTCGCCTTCACCATTAAGGCATTCTAATGATTTATTTTTACAATGTACTTTGGTTTTGTGGGCTTCCAGCCAATCCATACCAATTAATACATCATATGAACCCAACAAAAGGATGTTGAGGTTCATTGTTGTAGGCATGCCATCTAGTTCTAGGTGGCATGATTCTACTAACTTTGTTACTTTCTTCTTGGATTCTGTGGCAAGCTGGACCACCCATGGTTTGGTATGCTCTTTCTTTTACATGGTACAATATTTTACAACTTTAGGGCTAATATAGCTAAAGTTAGATATTAGATCAACTAAAATTGAAATTTATTGGTTAACGATCGTACCTTCCATATCGATAACTGTGGCCTGATGATATGCTTGCTAGTTTTCCAGCACTGTGTAAATTCGAAGCATACTCTGAGCCACACCATTCAGTTTCATTGCTTCTTCTATGTTGTATAACCTTTTTATCATTCTACTTATGTGGTTGAGGATAATTCCTTTGCATGTGGTTTCGTCCACATATCCAACACTATAGTGGTGTTTTATTGTACCCTTCGACTTCTTCTATTATTGGTTTAGAGGATTGATCTCTGTTGAGAGGATATGTCTGTTGGAATTCACCTTTGGAAGGAGTGGTGAATTTAACACCTTTCCTCATCTGCTTATGCCCAAATGGTTATGATCCTTTCCCTTTGAAATTTTTCTGATATTTCTTCCAATCAATTTGATTCTCAGTCTTATGCTTGGATGACTCATAACAGTAATTGGTTCTCTCGATATTATCCTATGTTTTGGGCTCATCGACCTCGATCTTATTTCTGAATGCTTGACATAATCCACTAAGGTACTTTTGAATCTTTACTTTTTTGTCCTTGACATAAGGTACATGCCTTAATAGTTCTAAAAATTTATTTGTGTACCCGTTAGTAGTAAGATACCCCAACTTGAGCTCATGAAATTCCTTAATCTTGTTGCCATGATACCTTTCTAACATGTACTTCTCCTTAAAATACTTTTTCAAACTTGCTCCACGACAACTCCTTTTCTCTAATGTCTTTAACATTGCTTAAATCCTCCTGCCAGATATTAGCCCTTCCTTTTAAGTTATAAATTGCTACCCTGGATTTCATGTTTTTAGAGTAGTTGTGTACTCTGAAGTATTTCTTCATTCCCAGCAACCGGACCTCCACCCCTCCAACTTTCTTATATTCTCTCTTGAAGGTTGGGGTTTTTACTTTCTTAAATTCCTCCAATATTCAACCTTTCTCACTCCTTCCTTGTTAATAATGTCTTTTAGTTGCAACGTTAACAATTGATGAGGGTTGTATGTCCTTCTCTCTTGAGTGCTTAGTGGAGCTTCTCCTCTCACAATATCTTCTCTATCTTGTATGTGCCTTTCTTGATTTACTCCCTTCTACTCCATTAGTTTCAAATCCATGGCACTCTACCTCGGTTGGGATTTGACTAGATTTTCTTCTATCTATATAGTTGGCACTGAGCTTATAATTTTTTTGCTTTTGTAAGTCTAGTAGTCTCTACGATATCATCGCATTCATCGTTGCTCGTTTCTCCCATGCTTTGGAAATTATTTCATTGTCCACTTTACAACCTCTCAAGACAACATTTAGACTTCTAAAGGTGTCCATCCAATCGAGGGAATTCTCCTCCCCACTCTATTCCCAATTGATTCTTACTTTTGATCATACTGGGTTTTGCCTACGTTGTATTGCACCATCCTGCTGCTCATCCTTTACTTTTTGGTTGGGACATATGCTGCCTTATCTATTGTTACACACATGTAATCAACAATTAAGTCTGACATAGGTATGTCAATTCATCGACTTAATCTTAAAGCTATTTAGATTTTGGGTTAACTAGAATTTTACAAAACATGTTAGCATGCCATCACGAGTATTCATTCATATCAACTATAATTGCAATTTCTAAGGCATTATTTGAACTCTATTCATGAATTTCTTTAGGTTTACTACTAGACCTCAACTCTAATTCTTTGTATCATGCCCCTAAGTTTCTTTTTTCAAGGCCCATTTAGTCCAACTATTAAACTTGGACCGTAATCCCACTTAATAACACTCCCTACCACCCCCTCTATATCTTATTGAATAGTTTTGTTGCTCCTTCCATTCAAGGAGGTCAACACTCTTGGGTGGCACTTGCAACTAGGGCATTGTTTATAATATTGCTAATATTTTATAATTGATCATTGTAAAAATTGATTATATCTTATGAAAAAAATGTTCTTTCTCGTCAAATGGAAGCTTCGCTTTTGGTTTCATTTTATACCCCCAAACCGTTGGAGAAACTGTTCATTTTGACTCGCCCTCTTGATATCGTTTCAGTAGTACTATTGATCAATCTTCCACCATTAACTATAAATATCATTATAATATTTTATTATAACTTTAATATTACAAAATTTACATACATACATACATACATATGTGTGTGTGTGTTTGTGTAATTTCAATTTATCAAAGTATACAAAATGTGGAACCAAACAGATTATTTAAGGAACATTGATTAAAGTGATAAATAATAAGAAATTTGTAATGAGACCTCTACATGAGGGGAAAAGAATGTGAAAATTATTATGCCCTGTCAAAGGAGATGGAGCATTGAAGGTCTTAATTCACCATGAGTTATCGAGGTGAGAGAAGACCGTTGAAGCTCAAGTAAATGCCACTTGCTGTAAGTGGTGGTGTTTCTATATTTCCACATAGAAGCTCATTAACCACATCCCAACACATTTGATCATTATATTCAAGTCTCATTCGACATTGTTTTTCCCACTGCACTTGGATTGTTACAGTGCATTCCTATCAGATCGGGGAATCTCGGCGATACCCCTCACTCCTCCTTGCTAGAACCCAATAAGCTTAAAATCTGAGACTCCTCTGGAGTCTACCCTAGGCCTAGCATATCAACATTGTAACACTTAAATTGCATAAGTCCCGACAATAATTCACGTTAATATTCATGATATGTGTCATGGACAAGTGGCCTGATGCTACTAATCTAGTGGATCTCAACCAAGCAATAATACACCATGTCGGGGGGTTCCTTGACAATGATCCATGAGTTACATACATTCCCCTCCCCTTATGCCTGAAGGCCCAATAACTGGCAGGGCCTACCATGCTCACGCCACTGTGGGTTTAGTCCACCAAGTCAATGTTATATGTTTGAATCATTTCATCCTTAACCAAGTTCCAAAGTCTATATATATAATAGTTTCCCGGGAGCAATTTTTTTTAATGGTTTATTTATTTATTTATATATATATATATATATATATATATATATTTTTTTTTTTTAATATATTTTTTTAATTAACATTTTTAATTTGATATATATATATATATATAGATATATATATATATATATATATATATATATATATATATATATATATATATATATATATATATATAGATATATATATATATATATATATATATATATATATATTTTTTTTTTTTTTTTTTTTTTTTTCTTTCAATGTATTCATTTTTTAAGTGTTTTTTTATGTTTTTTTTTTTTAAGTTTTTGTTGTTATTTTTTGTTTGTTTGTTTTTTTATATAGTTTTTGTTGTTATTTTTGGTTTGTTTATTATTATTTATTTATTTAACTATATTTTATATATTTTTAAAATTTTTAATGTTACTAATTTTTATTTTTAAGGGTGTTTGTTTTTAATTGATTTTTAAAACTGTATGTTATATTTTTTTAACACTTTTTTTTGTTATTTTTACTTTAAATCTTATCTCATTTTTTTTTTTTGAAAAAAAACACTTAAAATGTCATATTTTTTATCATAATTTCATAAAAGTTTCTTAAAATTTGTTATTTTTTCAATTTAAAAAAATATTATTTAACACGTCATTTTTAGCTCCTCGCTTGCTTAGCCCCACTGTTTTCATTTTTTTATTATATATATATATATATATATTTGTTTTTCCTTTAAAATGTTTATTTTTTAATTATTATGTTTATTTTTTATGCTTTTTTAATAATTTTCAATTTATATTTTTAATGTTTTTTTTTAAAGTAAAATTGTTTTTATTGGTTTTTTTTTTAATGTTTTATTATTATTATTATTATTATTTTAATCTCATCAATATTATATATTTATTTTTAATGTTTCTTTTTCCTTCCATTTTTTAATTTTTTTTCTTAAATTATGTTTATTTGATTTTTTTTTGTTGCATAATTTTTTATTTTTTATTTTTTATGTCATTTTTTGTTGTTGTTGATGGTGTGCTTCCTTTGCAATCAATAGCTTTTGGAAATGACAATTTTTTTTGGCATAATCTTCAATATGTTTATTAGTTTTGATTTATTAAATTCAAAAGAAATATTTTATATATATATATATATATATATATATATTCTTTTTTTTTGAATTTTGAAAAATAGTTTGTAAAAAACAATTTACAAACCTCAAAAAATTTTAAAATTGTTTAAAAATAAAATATTTACACAAATTTACAAAAAAACAAATGTTTTAATGTAGAGAATATAAAAAACTTCAAAATCACATATAAGTTCATTCATTTGTTGAATTGAGGCTTCTATGATCCATATTAAGTTTATGAGAGATTTGTCGGTGTAAATCACAAGATATTTCATTTGTCAACGCGTTTCGAAACGCGTCGACAAATGAAATATCTTGTGATTTATGTCGAAAAATCTCTCATAAAGTTCATTCATTTTGTAAAGTTGTTCATTCATCATAACAGAAGTGTTTCCTATCTAGTGACTTCAATACACTATATAAAAAAGACATTATATTTAATAAATTGTTATTAATATGATAAACTAAAATTAAAAATAAATTAATATAAATTATATAGTAATAACTTTTTAAAAGAATATTAACAACATGACTGAAAATTTTTGGAATTTTAAGGCTTTTCATAGAGGTGATATATTATCTTTAATGCCATGCATGAAAATCCTTGGAATTTAAAGGTTTTTCAGAGTCATGATATTTTATCTTTAACGTCATTATTAAAAGATGCTGAGAATTTACCCTTGAAAAAAAAGGACGTTATTCCAACATCAACACTTTTTGTTTTCAGGATTTTTTTGCACAAAAAAAATTGACTTTTACTTCAATTTTTAAAAAATGTTGAAAATTAACCCTAAAAGAAAAGAAAAAAAGAGACTTATTCCAGCATCAACACTTTTCGTTTTCAGACGTTTTTTCATGTTTTTTGGTTAGAGTTCTCGTTTGACCGCTAACTTTGTTTGTATTCTAAAAAGCAATGGTAATCACTTTGTGTCTCATATTCCTTGTTGCACTTTCTTTACATTTTTAAATGGTATTCTTTTGTCTAGCTCACTGCTCACTAGCATTCTTTATTATTAATTATAAAAATCCTTTTCAAAATATATTTGATGGATAGTATGCTATGGAAGATTGTAAGATTAGATAAAAATATATACAAGGGGTACATAATATGTTGAGCTTGTACCTTAAGACTATATTTTACTATGAATGTTAACTATGCCCCTAGGCCTACTTGATTATTGATTTGCTTGACTTCATAATTTATAAATATACGATGGATCCATGTTATGAGAAGTTTATGGGTAATGCAAGTTGTGTAGTCATATTCAATATATATTAACTATGGGGCAAGTTCTTCTTCCTTCATCAACCTCTCACAATGCGAGCATATAAGGAAAGTAGGGGACGTTATTTCCACTACAGAGTACCGAGGAATATTAAGTAAATCACAGGTCCTAGTAGGGTATATAACTTTCTTGTAGAAATCAATATGCATGAGAAAAGTGACCCATTTGAGACTGGTTTGTTTTAGAGTTAACTTTAGCAATTTGTAGCATGACAGTGTGAATACTTCCTCTGTGCGACATAAGTAACTTTGTCATGAGTGATGTTTAAGTGAATGAACAACCACAAACACAACTTGCATTGCACCTTCTAAAGACAAATCTAAAGCCTAAATAGAACCATATATGGGTTAATGTGTTTGTCCTAGGCTTGGATGATTCTCTTGCTTGATCCTTAGATTCAATAATGGACTTTAGAGTGATTGGATGAAATGACTTATCTACATTTATTCTTTTGGTTGTTGCTTACAAATGTCAATATTCTACCAGTAGTTTGTTATGTTTACTACTGGCTGGAAATTATAGTCACAATGATGTTAGTAATGTTACATTTATTCTAGGCCACCGTGAGATAGTTGCAGCGTAAATAGTTTGGGTGAAGATGCCATTAAATAACTCGTTTTCACCCAAAGACCATTCTAAAAATTTTCATAGCAATGTGATCAAGTAGGACAATAATTGCATTAACCAGCTCAAATGATTACATTAAAGTGGCTTTGGTTATAGCTAGATTACCCCCCTAACGAATTACCAATCTCAAATTTCTAGTAGATAAGAGCCACAACAAATATCTTGGACACGTCAAGAATCTGTTGGTGGTTACGCTAGATATAATCCCAAAGTTATCTCTAAACTTGACATATTCATCATTACCAAGTGGTTTTGTCATTATGTCAGCAATTTGCTCTGTCGTAGGACAATAATAAAGAAAAAGGTTTTCATTGCACCGAATATTTTATGTAATGGTGATTAACTTCAACATGCTTAATTTTGGCATGATTGATTGAGTTTTGCACCATCTTGAGAACAAACTAATCGTTGCAGGAAAGTAAGTTTGGTGATGTTTTGTCTAGTTGAATAATGACCAATATCCTTCTTTAAAATGTTACCTCATATTTTGCATTGATGGATGCCTTGTATTCTTATTCATATGAGGGTAACACAATTGTAGATTGTAGCTTACTCCGCCATGAAACTACACCTCAACCATTAATGAACACATAACCTATCATTAACTTCTTTGTATCAACTGATCCAACCCAATTGTAGACAGTATATCTTGCTAGCACTAAGTGGACAAATATCTAGTATAGAATGCCTACGTCAAGGGTCTCTTTGACATATCATGTAATAAATGATCATGAAATAGAGTTAGAAAAAGGAAAGAGAGGCAATTGTTCTCCTTGTTTTGATGGCATATTATTTCCATTGAGAAGCAAAGCATTGTTTGTGAATGCATTGTGAAGTAGGTAAAATCATATCACTTGTTCTTGAACACTTATACCACAAAATTCATAAAAGTAGTCACCTAGCAAGAGTGACCATGGTTTGTCTAGACTCTGACATCTACTAAAAGGATTCATAAAAGGACATGACAACAGGTGGAGACTTTCAATTCATAAGGACTCTCTTCTGTATTGTCATTCTGTTAATAAGGGATTTACTATGTATTTGCATTTTTCCTACTTGTAAATTAAGTTCTAACCAAGATGTATGTTAAGCCTAAACACCTAGTTCTAGTGAAAGTTTGAAGCCATGGTAAAAAATGTACTAGTACACTGAAGGCCAGTAGCCAAAGAAGAAGCCTATCTTTCAGATATTAAGTATGTAGAACTAGCACATCTACAATGTCGGATTATTCATTGTTGCATCGAGGTATCAAAAAATACTTCTTTTGGAAGGCTCAATGTATCGATGTTGTAGAGGTAGTAGGAATTCTTCTTTTACTAATGGGCAATCAAAACATGTTCATCATGAATCGACAACTATTTGGGTGATTATGGAATGGGGTAAATGAGAAGTTAATGCGTCTTAAAGAAAAGGTATGGTAAGCAGATCTACTTTCCTAACTACTTTCCTACTAGACAAAACCCTAATTTAGGGACCTAATCACTAACTAACCTATAAAAGTTGTAGAGAATGGATTTTTTATCTGGAAACACATAAGCTTGAAAGTACAAACAAAAAACATGACATTGCAACTCTAAATCACACATGTAGTCAATCAAGTGAAGAAGGAAATGATGAAAAATTGACTAACCTAAGTAGGGGGGGGGGGGGGGTGAATCAATTTAGTACATAAGTAATATGCAAACAAAAACATCACATCAAAAAATAATAACAACACATATTGACACCAGATATAAGTGGAAACCCATAAAAGGAGAAAACCACGATTTTGTTATTGTTGTGATGCAAAGTCAAGCTCCTACTCCCTTATTACATCTAATTTTCTCTAGGCTCCAACCTACAGGATGTTTCTACCTCAATTTTCTGCAAGTTGCATCATGCAAGGAAGCTCCAACTCCCATATGTTTTCTGTAGGCTACAACCCATAGGAGGCTCCTACCTCAAGCGGCTCGAACCTGATATTTATCAAGTCTCTAATTAAAAGGAGACCACACTCTTGTTACATCGGACAAATCCCTCTTGCAGACACAAGCGATCTCCCTAGATCCTTGATGAAAACTAGAAACAAGCAAGACAATTGAATTGACTCTTTACCTAAGTTGGACTTGTTTGAATTATAAGAATTAAAGCTAATGGATGAGCATCTTACCTATTTCATGAAATTCTCGATGAAGATCCCTCGTTGTGATTCGATGCAGCTCCTCAATACTTGATAATACCTGCAAACATCGACCATAAAAGGATCAAAAGCACATGTGATATAATAATCCAAAAAACTTAACCTAATGATTAAGGAAATTAGGAATTGAATTTGCCTTAATAAATATTATAAACAATTATAAACCATTCATAATTACAATAAGACAAACCAATGGGAGAAAGTGTTCATTTGTATTGAACAAAGATAAAGAGGAGCCTTACAACCTTCACCTTGATGTCGTAAGGTCCCTCCCAATTGCCTTCTATCTCCTCCTTAGATGACAAGCTTTCCAATCTCAAAATAACAACATAATTTTATCTTCTTTGACTCTTACCTCCCAACCCCTCTACCCTCTAATCATTGTATAGGCTAAGAGGAGGAAGTTTCAGATCCAAAAGAGGAGGATGAGACTCCTTAATTGAGGGATTAGGTTTCCATGAGAAAAGGTATTAAGATGCATCATTTGAGGGTTATAGTTCAAATAATCATCACCTGGAATCTTTTAGTTGGAAAATATTTGACCAACTATGTTTCTAGAATGTACTTTTTATTTTTACTTTCTTGAATTAACCTGCGCGTGTTTATAGTGGCAGATAGAGTGCATCTTTGCACTATTCTCAAAGTTAATTTCAGCGAATGCACGGGAAAATCTAGAAAAATCAGTGCAGGTGGAACTTAACAAGGTGTGAAAGCTATTTCCCCAAAATTATCATCTACTTCAAGATATTTTGGGTTGTTTGACTCTGAGGGAGTTGATTCAAACATGTTCACAGACAATAAAAATGCCCATAAACTAATCAAGTGTCATGGCGACAAATTTACATGTAACATATTGCCCCCTAAAGTGCGAAGTCTATAAAATAATTTTAAAAGATTGAAGCGCTTTATCATTCCAAGGATCGGATCAGAGGCAATGATCATAAACCTACAGGGAACATTCAAGGATTATAATGCAAATATGTATCAAAAATCATCTTTGAGGTAGGCATTCCCATACTTAGAGTAAAGCGAACTCAATGAATAAGCATGCAAAAACCAAAATCATATAGATAGTAGACATAGCATGGATGCAACCATTTGTCATAAATAAGTCTACATAATCATGAATATAAAATCTCCTCGCAACTTGGACTGATGAAATTAGATCTAGGGTCTTGATCTCCATCTCTTGATCCACAGTATGAATCCAACCATGTGAGTGAATGTCTCAGAGTCGAACATGGTAAAAACCACTTGATTACCGGTCAATGATGTGAACTGTTAACAAGTGCGAGAGAAACCACCAATAATGATAATGGTTCTCAAGGTACTTCCAGTAAAATCTATGAAGTGCGAATAGGTGATTTGAAGTCGAACACTCATAGAATTATTCGATCAAAGGCCAATGGTCAAAACCTATTATCGAAGGCGAGAAACTTCCCATTGCGACAAGTAGGTATCAAGGTACTGAAGGTTTCTAGATCAACTTCCTAGATAATGAGCTGAAGTCGATAGGAAGCAACCCGTCGTAGCAAAGCCTACGACACGAAATAGAATGTCAAGTTTTGAAAATAGTTTCTAAGGACTGACTCAAGGATGGACGACGTGATTGAGGGCTAGAATTTGCAAAGGGATTTTGAACTATGGTTGAACTTCTCTTGAACACATAACGACACGATAATTGACTTGGTAGCATTTGACTTAACGATAATATCCAAAAACCAGAATACTTTGAAATGAGGTTTGATTAATTGTAATATAAATGGATTTCCCAACCTGAACATGAGTGTGACAGAGTGTTGTGTTCAAGACCAACATGCCACCTTTAGAAATGATAATGTAAAATGGACACCTTTTCCCAATTCCCCCCCACCATTAATGGAAAGTACCTCTTTATTTTTTACAATCTTGAGGGGGAGAACATATGCTTGGACTGTAAGCTCATCCTTTGGATGAGTCCATCGAAGTATTTTTAACGAACCCTAAGAAGGAATGTTCAGTCCCGTTATGCTTAACGGGTCCTACAATGTTTAGTTTTTATGAATCTAGTAAAGGAGTAACTCGATGTCATTTTACTTTAAAGAGTTTGAAAAGGACACAACAAAGAAACTCATTCAGTTCTTTTACCTTAAACTTTTAATGATCTTGGAGAAAGTAAAGGTCAATGTTTTTTAATTTTAGAGAGTCACAAGAAAAACATAAGTAGACTCCATTAGGTTCCTTTTTGTAAGTTTTAGTCTCTTAGGTCTGAAAAAGGATAAAACAATACAGGAGATAACTCTATTGAGGATGTTCTGTCAACGTATACCTTTTTCGTAAATAGTCCCAATTCAGTTCGTAAAAGGGGTAAAGTTATGTTGAGTGGATGGTTGTTCATTTACTTTTACGAGTTTGAACAAGCAAGTAATCGATAATCATTTCGTTTTGAAAGAGATTGAAAAGGGCTTAAAAGAGGACTCCATTATTTTCGCTTTTTGTAATTTTTTAAGAGAATGAAAAGTGATAAAAGTATGCTAAATAGTCAAAATGATTTATCCCCGCTTTGAAACCTATCATGCACATTCAAACTCAATAAATCATCGCAACTGCCTGAAAATATCATTTCCCCTCCCAAAAGGTTTTAAATATAAGAAATAATATTTTTGAGCTTCAAAAAACCCTATAAAAGTGAGAAGAGTAAATTATTTCCACCATTTGAGAGTAGAGAGAGGAGTTTTTACCACCAGACTTCCAGGACTAATTCTGAGCTAACCGGTTGACGAAATCGCGCACCGCTTCTTCCAGGTAGAAGATCTCTCCTTAACTTAACTTTTCATCTGTTTAAAATTCCATTTTAAGCTTCCAGTTATTTTTTATGGAAAAGTTATGTTTAAAAACGCGCCCTCAACCTTGCGCTGGTTCCTTTCAATTGAGCCCGTGCAAGCAGGTAAATTTTCCCATACGGAAAATCACGGCCTATGCAGAATTTCTCTGGAAAAATTTGTGCAGCTGTGCCCTGTCTGTAAAACGGCGGCTGCGCAGGTAGCGAGGGTTTATTTTTAAACAAGTTTTGGGCCTCAAAAAACATGAGATGGCTTTCAAAAATGATTCTAATCCTTTTAAAATGGTCATTTCAGGGTATTTGATTGTTCAAAATTGGGTGGAGGGAAAGAGAACATGAATCCAATGATTTGGCAGATCTAGCTACCATGCAGGCTCTAAGAACTTCTGGCCTCCTGAAATATTGGCTCATTCTTGGGATGAAAGCTTAGGTAGATATGATGACATGGCTGGTAATAACTTGGAATGTCCAGGAACAATGTTTTTTTTTATCACAGATCATCGTGTTATGATTAACACTGATGACATCTATTTCTTGACTGGGCTGTCTCATTGGGGAGCTGACATTTCATTATTAGGACAGACGACAGGATGAGATGATATTGATGGGTATCTACGATGCTTTTGTAGGGGTGCACCACCCAAGGATGGTAGAATTGATATTCAGACCATCGAGCTCTTGCACCTAAGGACCAATACTTTCATTGTTGGAAAGTTGTGTGGCAGCGTTGCCCTTCATTTAGCCACACGGGCACAGATGTAGACTCTCGTAGAATGTTGGGAATCCACGATGTTGAAATGGTGTGAGGTAGTGGTGGTAAACATGAAGGGACAAATGACCAGATGTAAGAATGGGAAACTGAAGAATTTTGGTTATGGCATCATTATTGTTGCTTTTTCCCTAGAGAGGATTCCTCTTCTCTGACCACAACAGATTCTAGGAGATGAGGGGGGGCCTAGGGATCCACACATGATAAGGTGGGTTGCACTGATGGAATGTCATGGAGGTGATGGACCAATAGTGAGGTATACTCTAGATTTTTTTGACTGGATAAGCTAGAAGATTATTCTGATCGAGGACTTTCCGTATGTCAGGATGGATTACAGAGGTGATCTTGGTATCCCACTTCCACCCGGAACTCAGTGGGGTGATCTAGGTGGGAATTTCTCATTTTGACATATTTCCAATTTTATTTAAAATTTTATGTGTTTTTGTCTTCAAATGATAATTATTCGAAATGCCTATGCAGACGTGGGCCCAAATTGACCATCTGGGCTGGGACGATTTGACAGACGAGGCGAGTAGCTAACTCGGAGGTAGAAGATATCTTGATAGAGTTGGAACACAACCTTGAGAGGTCGACTTCAAATATCCCAGAGATTGGGACATATGACATTCCTCGCGCTTATCACAGACATGTAGTTGGGGTTCCAGGGTCACTTAGACGTTTGTTGCATCTAATTGCTCGTGTTGTCGTTTTCTATCATGAGCATCATCATGCCTAGAGCTGTTCTAGTTTCTAGGACCACATTTAGATTTTTGGTGTTAGAATATTTGGAAAATAAAAGGCCGCGAGGCCTTATGTCCTCGGATGACATGTTTTGTAGACACACTTTTATACAAACTCTATTTTAATGAAAAAATAGTACTTTTGCCTACTGTTTATCTTGATCAATGAATGAATGAATATTGTTTTTAATTTAAAAATGTTTCAAATGTTTATTTAATGCATGATTCGCCAATGCATCTGTTAATGTGTTTAAATATCTCGGAATGTGTTGATATTCGATATAATCAAATTGCCTTTCCAAAATACAGACCCGTAAAAACACTCTTAATATTGTTGGACTCCTTACTGTATAGACACCGTTTAAATGTAATCCTATGAACTGCGAATCCAACCTAACAATCAAACTTCGGATACCAAATGTGATGGCATCAGATAATAGCTCAATGAGTGCGCTATATTCCACTATATTATTTGTTGTTTGTCCGAGACATATTCCATGAATAAAGACTAGATCATCATTGGGTGAATAGATAACCCAGGTCGCAGAAGATAAATTCCTAGTACTATGACTAGCGCCATTAGCAAGCCAATGTAAGTATGAGAGAACATCGACATTTGCAAATAAAGTGCAAAATAAGATAAGTAGGAGAAGTAGTAGAAAAATGTGAAAAACATTAACTATCACACATACCTAAAAACAGTAAATAATGTATAGATCTCCACCAAAATTTTATGCATAATATTTCTTTAGGTAAAGATCATTTCTGGTCTTTCCCAAAGGAATACCATCATAATCAACCAGCTCATATGATCCTTTAGCTAATAAGTGTTTTATGATGTAAGAGCCATGCCACATGGATTGGAACTTTTCTGCGCCTAACTTGTTATGAGCTCGATCATAAACCAAGAATAGGTCACCTTCTGAATATGAATGAGGAGTAACATTTTGATCCTGAGCTTTGACACATTTTTTGTGAGCTTCTCTAGCCAATGCAACATCATGATGATTTTCATCTAAATGTGCTAAATGTAGAAAACATTCTTCGTTTGCAGAGGTAGCAGGTAGTAATTCGATAGCTATTTTCAGGGATGGGATTTCACATTCAATAGGTAACACTGCTTCCAAACCATAAACAATTTGGAAAGGAGTAAAACCCATCGATGTTTTTGTAGTAGTACGGTAAGCCCACAATGCTGAAAAGAGCATAGAATTCCAGTTTCCCTTATGAATTCCAACTATCTGTTTAATCATATTGGTTAAAAATTTATTGACAGCTTCAACTTGACCATTTAATTGTGGATAGTAAGGAGTAGAGCTATCATGGCGTAGGTCGAACTGTGCAGATAGTTCAGCCATCATAAAATTACGAAAATGACTACCATGGTCTGTAACAATAGCTTGTGGGGCACCGAACTGAGCAATCACATGATTGGAAATGAAAACTGTTGCAGTTTCGTCGTTGTCTCTATATGTAGGCATCGCCTTGGCCCATTTCATAAAGTAATCAACTGCAAGGATAATATACCCATGCCCCCCAATTGAGTAAGGGTTACATGTGACGAAATCAATGCCCAATTTGGCAAAAGGACCGAAAACTATGATAGGGTGAAGAGGAGCTGGAGGTGCTTGCATTTTGCGATCGTAGATTTGGCAATTATGGCATTTGTGGACTGTAGTAATGCAATATTTAAACATTGAAGGCAAAAAATAACCAACACGTAATATCTTTTGGGCAGTAGCGTAGCCATACATATGACCTCCACATGCTCCAAAGTGGTAGACATTTAATATTTTTTCAACCTCTTAGAGAGTCAAATAACATCAAAATATAGAATTGATACCGTGATGGTAAAGAGTGTCACCAATAATATTGTATTGTTGGGATTGGTATTGGATTCAACGATGATCAGTTTTAGATAACTTGGGCCTAAAACTTTGTGTTTGGAGCTATATAATGATATCTCCATACCACGGATTTGGCGTACTAATAAGAAAGAGAGATTCGTTAGCAGAAGAATCTTCTGCTACAGTTTCTATATTAGTATGAGGAAAGTCACACAATAGTTCAGTGAAAACTAAATATTTCTTTAATTTAGATTTTTCAAATTCCAAATCAAACCCTTGTAAGATAACTATCCACTTGGAGTATTTGCCCCCTAGCAATTGCTTAGTGAGAATATACATCATAGGGTTGCAATCTGAAATGACAGTTGTTTTTCGGAGAAGTATATATTGATGGAATCGTTAGATAGAGTGGACAACTACCAAGGCTAGCTTCTCCACATGTGCGTATTTAATCTCATAGTGAGACTTCTACTCAAATAATAAATCACATGTTCGCTGATAGAATCATCCTCTTGGACTAACACCATGCCAATAGTGGCATCAGATGCGACTACGTACAAAAAGTAATCTCGATGATAATCAAGTGGATGCAGTAATGGTGCATTGGTCAGTGCATATTTTAATGCATTAAAAGCTTTATTAGCAAGCTCATCTAAGAAAAAAGGAGTGCCCTTTTTCAATCGAGTGAAAATCTAGGTTAGTTCAACATAATTGTGGATGAATCTACACAAAAATTTTGCTTTCCCTTGTAAGCTTTGGAGTTGAGTAAGGCTATATCGAGCAGGAAAATTCAGAATTGCCTCCACCTTGAGGGGGTCAACACGAATGCCTTCTTTTGAAACGATGAAACCTAGAAGTTGATATGATTGCACACAAAAGACACATTTGTGGAGATTCAAGCGAATATTATAATGCCTGCACCTAATGGAAATTTATTTTAAGTTCAATGGGTGATTCTGCCTTTCCATTGAATGAGACGGCATGTCATCTAAATAGGGCTGCACAATATGCTTGATATCATGGAATGCATAAGATATTGCTCGCTGAAAATATGCGCCAAAATTTTTGAGGCCAGATGGGAGTTTGCGATAAGAAAAATTTCCACATGGGCATATAAACGTGGTTTTGTACTGATCGACAGGGAGTATGTTTATTTGATTGTAGCCAGAAAATCCATCCATGAATGAAAAAATTTCATTCCCGACACAATCATCAATAATTTGGTCAATATGTGGAGTTGGATAATTGTCTTTAGGACAAGATTTATTAATATCTATGTAATCAACACATACTCGAATAGTTCCTTGTTTTTTGATTAATGGGTACAATGTTTGATACCCAATCAGTCAAAGGAACAGGTTAAATGATGATCTAAATCTTGGGGGGAGGCCCCCAAGATCTGAAGAATTGAAATTGCCAGAAGAAAAAGAGTAGAACGCCCAATAAACAAAACCACAAAGATTTTTTTTTATTAAAACAGATAATAACTGTAAGTACTACATTGTGGTGGACAATCTGTCCTTTTACAAAATGCGACTTGTTACTTATAGTATTTTCAGTTACAATACCATCAGTCAATTCCATGGGTGAATGAATACTATGGGTGGATGTCACAATACCACGGGTCAATTCCATGGGTGAATGAATACCATGGGTGGATGTCACAATACCATGGGCAAATACCATGGGTGGATGTCACTTACAATACCATGGGTGGATGCCACTTACAATACCATGAGTAAATTCCATGGGTGGATGAATACCATGGATTGATGCCATTTTCCATTCGGATCATTCCTCCTTCTTTAAGAAGTAATGGTCCCCATTGCGTAAAGTTCCCTCTTGTGAAGCCTTTGTTGAATATGAAGAGCCACTGAAGATAAGGGTTTTATGTGTTTAAGCCATAACCATGATGAACGGAGATCCAAGGATAGAGATACCCTGTAATGCTTGTGACCAACTGTGATTCTGATAGTGTGCGGCCTAGCAAATGGACTTCGATGAAGTGTGAGTTTGTGGATGACCCATAACCATGATGAACAAAGATCCGAGGATAGAGATACCCTGTAATGCTTGTGACCAACTGTGATACTGACAGTGTGCGACTTAGCAAATGGACTTCGATGAAGTGTGGGTTTGTGGATGACCCATAACCATGACAAATGAAGATCCGAGGATAGAGATACCCTGTAATGCTTGTGACCAACTGTGATACTGATAATGTGTGGCCTAACAAATGGACTTCGATGACAAGGATTTTGTGCGGTTAACCCATAACCGTGATGTTGGTTGTTGATGAAGTAGCAGGTGCCTACATAGCCTGGGGTGGGAGGGCATGTCTCCAAATAACCCAAACTGAATGCTGTTATGCTGAAACTGATGAATGTGAAGCAGGTGCCTACTAAAGTGGGGTGGGAGGGCATGTCTCCAACAGGAACCCGCTCCGAATGCTACTCCAAAATTAAAATGGACATAACTCAGTCAATATAACTCAGAATATTTATTATAACCTGTTTTTGGAAGCAGAAGGACCATTTTTCATCTTCCCATGTGTTTAAAATCCTTATATGGACACTCTAGAATCTCAGTTTTGCCCTACAATTTTTCCGCTGTCTCAAAAATTTTGAAAAAATAGTTGATTTTAAATCAGCGATATCTCCCACATCCGAAATTCGATTCAACCCTTTTTTTTTGAAATTGGGTGATTTTTCAAGAGGATCTTAGATCTATAATCCTTTTTTTGAAATTTTTCACAAAAAACTTCAAAAAATGATAGGAGAATCGCCTTCCACGAGTTGTCGTCAGAAATAATTTCTAGAACATAGCTGATTTTAAATCAGCGATATCTCCCTCGTCGAGACTCCAATTCGGCTGATTTTTTTTTGAATTTTGGTATTTTTTCGCAAGGAATCCAGATATGTTATTTTTTTTTGTAAATATTGCACCAAATGTTTCAGATCTGATTTGAAAACTCGCCGCCGAAAAAAAAACTCCTGCATAAAAATGAAAAAAAAAATCCTGCTTGGCCCAAGAAAGTGCTATGTGGAGGACGTAGCACAGGCCTAAAGTTTGTTGAATATTGCTAGAAAATTTGAAACTGAAATATGCATCAAACCATCATTCCCATGGAATCATAACCTGCTCCGATACCACTGATCCAGATCTTGGGGGGAGGTCCCCAAGATCTGAAGAATTGAAATTGCCAGAAGAAAAAGAGTAGAATGCCCAATAAACAAAACCACAAAGAATTTTTTTATTAAAACAGATAATAATTGTAAGGACTACATTGTGATGGACAATTTGTCCTTTTACAAAATGTGACTTGTTACTTATAGTGTTTTTCAGTTACAATACCACGGGTCAATTCCATGGGTGAATGAATACCATGGGTGGATGTCACAATACCACGGGTCAATTCCATGGGTGAATGAATACCATGGGTGGATGTCACAATACCATGGGCCAATACCATGGGTGAATGAATACCATGGGTGGATGTCACTTACAATACCATGGGTGGTTGCCACTTACAGTATCATGGGTAAATTCCATGGGTGGATGAATAATATGGGTCGATGAATACCATGGTTTGATGCCATTTTCCATTCGGATCAAATGAACCCTGCTTTCAACGATTTTTCAACCTCAGTTTTGATAGTGACAACTTTTCGTGGATGTATAGGATGTAATCGTGGTCTAACAAGCTTAGCATCCGGATAAGTTTTTATTTCATGTTCAACTATGTTAGGGTTGTTTCTTTGCATTTCTTCATATGACTAGGCAAAGATGTCACGAAATTCTTGAAACAAGGATTTATAAGTTTGAATCTTTTCTAAAGAACAAGAAGCTCCTATATGAATATTTTCAGTTATCCCGAGTTTCACTAAGATATCTATGGGTATCGTTGCCGATATGTTCTCTAAATTCTGTTTAGAATTGGAAGAAAGGGTAGATATTGGACATTGAGGATCACTAAGAGTCTTGGATGAAAACATAGATGAGAAATTATTCTCAATGTTGTTAAAGGGTGGCAGGAAGGTTGAACGATGATGAGTATAATTCCATGGCATTTATTCTAAGGTCATAACTTCCATAATCCCTTCATCAGTTAAGAAATTTGTGTTAAAAGGATCAGGCATAGAGATTGGTTCCAAGCGTGACAAATGAGAATATTCATCAATAATCTTATTCATTTGATTGTTTTTAGATGTTTATGAGTTGGAAAAGGACTAAATTTCCTCATAAGCTAACTCAAAAGGGCTACGAGGCATCTCACTTCCATATAAGACCATTTCTAACTCTAGAGGTACTTTCCACGGATCTCCTGATTCGAAAGTACTTGATGAAATCATATTAATTTGGGCATCATTATGAGGGAAATTGGGTGGAGGGAGCACGAAAGTTCCCATCAAAGATGAGTGTTTGAGAAGGCCAACACAAATTTCTTCATATGGAGTCGTTTATTTTCCAACAAAAGGCACACTACCAATGGAATTAGGATCTGAGGTATAGTAGGATAATTAGTCTACCTTCACAATTCTTCCTTGGTGAAGAAACATGATCATCCTAAAATATGACGAGACTACTGCAGATATGGCATAAGTCCAGGTCTGGCCAAGCAAAAGGTTATAGTCAAGTTAAGCATCAACAACCTCAACGTTTATTGCAACCGTTTTACCCTCTAATTCAATTGGTAAGTCATTTAAAAGATTATAAGGACGAAAACCTCTTCCATCAAAGGATTTCAAAGTTGTGGGAGATTGATTGATTGTTGGAGAAACTAAAACTTTCCAACAGGAAATGAACATAATACATGTCGATGCTCCTTCGTCAATCATTTCTTGAAAAACTCATCGAGCTTTGACATGAGCTGGTATATGAAAATCCAGTTGGTGCGGGAGACACGGGACATGATTTTCGAGATCGAAAACAATCAAATTGGAGTCATGAGGATCTAATGCTCATATGGCTAATAATAATAACTCCCTTTGTGCTAGACAAGTTTGTAGCACTTTAAGAGCTGACATTGCCGAAGATGACATAGCCAAATTTTCAACAATTTTATAGTTCTGAGTAGCCTTAGCATTAGGGTTAAAGGTTGACTTTCGAAGCATACCCTTAGAAGGAGGACGAATTATCATATCAGGGTTTGGTTTTTCAATATGTAACAGTTCAGAAGAAGGAGGAGTTGATGTGGAAGTTTGACTAGATGGTCTGGAGTCATCTCCATCTTCAACATGACTCTTTGATGTGTAATATTTGGATCTCATTGCTACCATAACTTTGGAAGACATCATCATGATATCTGCCAATCCAGATGAGAAGGATTGGTCATGAGAAACCATTTTGTTGTCTTGGGAAGGAAAGGGGTCCTTCAAAAGAGTGGCAGTGGGCGAACCTTTGACAAATTTAGAAATTTAAGTATTAAGGGGTTTACGCAGTGCATTATATTAGATATCGTTTTGGGATTCAACTGCGTTAAGTAAGTCATTCATGTATGACCATTTCTATGAGAGGTAGTCGTAAGTGACTAATTTCTCATGATTTTTGAATAGTTCACTTAGCACTCATTGCATCGGGTGATGCTTACAGGGGTGAAGAAGTGGGGTTGAAACCAGTGAAATGAATCACATAGCGTCAATCATCACTTCCGGGGCTTGCACTCGGTAACCAGGACTTCCCGGGAGGTCACCCATCCCAGATCTCCTCTGGCTCAAGCGTGCTTAACTGTGGAGTTTTCCCCACAATCAAGCCCACTTAGCTTGCTACCCCATTTGCAAAGCCTTAGCAAGTATTGTGCCTCATGAACCATTCAAGTAGAGATCCCTTCACTCTTTTTTGAATTTAAGTATTAGGTGGTTTACGCAGTGCATTATATTAGATATCGTTTTGGGATTCAATTGCGTTAAGTAAGTCATTCACGTATGACCATTTCCATGAGAGGTAGTCGTAAGTGACTAATTTCTCATGATTTTTGAATAGTTCACTTAGCACTCATTGCATCGGGTGATGCTCACAGGGGTGAAGAAGTGGGATTGAAACCAGTGAAATGAATCACATAGCGTCAATCATCACTTCCGGGGTTTGCACCCGGTAACCAGGATTTCCTGGGAGGTCACCCATCCCAGATCTCCTCTGGCTCAAGCACGCTTAACTGTGGAGTTTTCCCCACAATCAAGTCCACTTAGCTTGCTACCCCATTTGCAAAACCTTAGCAAGTATTATGCCTCATGAACCATTCAAGTAGAGATCCCTTTACTCATTTTTGAATTTAAGTATTAGGGGTTTTACGCAGTGCATTATATTAGATATCGTTTCATGAGGCACAATACTTGCTAAGGTTTTGCAAATGGGGTAGCAAGCTAAGTGGGCTTGATTGTGGGGAAAAATCCACAGTTAAGCGCGCTTGAGCCAGAGGTGATCTGGGATGGGTGACCTCCCGGGAAGTCCTGGTTACCGGGTGCAAGCCCCGGAAGTGATGATTGACGCTATGTGATTCATTTCACTGGTTTCAATCCCACTTCTTCACCCCTGTGAGCATCACCCAATGCAATGAGTGCTAAGTGAACTATTCAATAATCATGAGAAATTAGTCACTTACGACTACCTCTCATGGAAATGGTCATACGTGAATGACTTACTTAACGTAGTTGAATCTCAAAACGATATCTAATATAATGCACTGCGTAAACCCCCTAATACTTAAATTCAAAAAAGAGTGAAGGGATCTCTACTTGAATGGTTCATGAGGCACAATACTTGCTAAGGTTTTGCAAATGGGGTAGCAAGCTAAGTGGGCTTGATTGTGGGGAAAACTCCACAGTTAAGCGCGCTTGAGCCAGAGGAGATCTGGGATGGGTGACCTCCCGGGAAGTCCTGGTTACCGGGTGCAAGCCCCGAAAGTGATGATTGACGCTATGTGATTCATTTCACTGGTTTCAATCCCACTTCTTCACCCCTGTGAGCATCACCCGGAAGTGATGATTGACGCTATGTGATTCATTTCACTGGTTTCAATTCCACTTCTTCACCCCGGTGAGCATCACCCGGAAGTGATGATTGACGCTATGTGATTCATTTCACTGGTTTCAATCCCACTTCTTCACCCCTGTGAGCATCACCCGATGCAATGAGTGCTAAGTGAACTATTCAAAAATCATGAGAAATTAGTCACTTACGACTACCTCTCATGGAAATGGTCATATGTGAATGACTTACTTAACGCAGTTGAATCCCAAAACGATATCTAAAATTTAGAAATTTCGACATGATGTGGGCTCTCCTTGGTGTAATGATCTTCATCAGAAATTAGGCAAGGATAACGAGGTTTCTTCTTTTCATCAGATAGTTCATTCTTATTTGACTTCTCCTTAGAATGAGTATCTTGTTTTTCTTTCCCTTTTCCCTTTTTCTTATTTCCGGAATGCTTACCCTTGCCAGTGGATGACTCTATGACGTTAATTTCCGAAGTAATTTTAAGAGAAGGATCTTCTTTAGGTGAATCAAATAGAGTCAGAATTTGAGTTTTCTTAGAATTTTTTTTTATTCTTAGATTTTTGGTTCATAGAATCAATCATACCATCAACGACATGTGATCCTGTAAGGGTTGGATTAGTTTGACCAGGGTGGGGTAAAATTTGGATCTTTTGATACAAAGTACTAGACTGAGTATAAACAAGATTAAGGTATTGAACATGAGAAATTACTTTCTCCTCAGTTACAACACCTCCTTTGGCCACATCTTCAGTTATTACTGGTAAAAGAGACTTTATGAACCATTCGACCAAAATATGGTCTAGAATGTAAACTTTAACCAGACGACGTCTTCATCTCCATGCATGAATGTGATATGAGATATGGGTTGACGTTGACTACTTTAAAGAAGTTAAAAGTTCGGTTCCATTATCATATCGAATGGGCAACTAAAAATGGGTCAAAAAAGTTGTAGCAAGGGAATTAAATGTATTGAAGGAAGTGCGCGGCAATTCTACATACCATTTGGTTGTCGAACCAGTTAAGGTTCATTGAAAAATTCGTAATCTAATAGAATAATTGATTAATGAGTTGGACACACACCAAATATGATAGGTCATAACATCGTTTGATGGATCTTCGCCCGACTTACCTTCAAACTTAGGAATATCACTAGGAAACTTAGTACGAATGGCTGGCCAAAATGGTAAATAAAGAAGAGGACCATTAGTTAACGGAGAGAGGTCAGGAAAAGGAAACTAGCTGTTAGGATCCTGAGATGGATACCGATAACTTTGATGGGCGAGTCATGTACTGGGACGAGGATACCCAAGATATCCTGGAATGGCCTGAGCAGTTGGAATCTGCATACCTCCTAGATATCCAGGATGAGCCATATCGTATTGCAATAGCATAGATACTTGAAACGTATGACATGGGTATGGTTGATTCTAAAACGGAACTTTGACCCATTTTACCTTGAATGAATTGTCCTTGAAAGGGTTGATTTTGTAAAGGTTGGCCTTGGAGAAAATGAGTTGGAAAATGTGGACCTTGAATAAACTGACTTTGGGGTTGACCTTGGAAAGGTTTCCTTTGAAACGACACTTGAATATATGGGACGTTAGGCTATACAACGGGTATTTGGGGCATGGACGAAATTGTAGGAATATATTGAGCACCAGATACCTGAGGTAAGCACTGAACAAGGGGTTGCACTGTTACTTGTGATATAAGTGGGACAAATAATTTCGATACTCCTCAAATGGGAGGTTGAGGTGAACCTGAACCTGGGCTTTGAACAGTCGTTGGTATAATAGATTGTACCAAGGTTTGAGGAGTATGCGGGATAGGATGCTGAAGTGATTGCTGGGTAGGTGTCGTTGGATTAACCTGGAAAGTCGGTTGGACTTGAAAAGGCATACCTTGAAAAGATAATTGTTGTATAGGTTGTCCAATAGGTTGAACAGGATTATACACAGGCACTTGAGAAGAAACTATAATTCACTGTTGATTTAACGAAGGGTTCCAGATTGTATTCATTCCAGGGTAAGGCATTCCAACGGTGGGTTGAGGTATAATAGGTTGACCAAAACTAGTTTGAGGCATTTCAGCATAATTAAGATAATTTCCAGTAGGGGGTTGCCCCCAACTATAGCGTAAGGTCCACCTAAAGGTTGTCCTCGAGGTGGAGGATACAATGGTTTCCCCCCAGGAGGGTAATAACCATCTGTTGGGTTGATTTGAGGATCACCATCATTACCATAAATCATATTAATAAATTGTTCAGATGTCAAGCCTTCATTGGTATGATTAATTACACCAGTTGACATGTTTGAAGATGAATTTGAGGAAGAAGCTCCTGAATAAGCTCGAGCAAGAGAGTGATATCCAGGCGGTAGAAAACCACCCTACAATGTTGACTCTGAAGAAGTAGAAAACATAGACGTGTCCGATGAGGTACTTCTAGAAGCCAACTTAGACCAATCAAAACCTAGTATGGTAGATTAAGGAGTCGTGTATATCAGAATCCCTTGTCCTAAAAAGTTCAAGGGTGTGAAATACCAAGGGTCAGGGTGAAGAGATCTAAACAAAATCTCTGAGATATTTGACAGCTCACTGATAGAAACTATTGGTTCTTCCTCTTCATCCGAAACAAGTTCTTCAATTCTAATGAGACCAGGAGGGAGACTATTAGTAATAATAAGTTTCACATGCGGTGAATGTGGAGGATTTGGAATATGAGTTGTAGCAGGCATATAAGTCTCAGGTTCAAAAATATCAGACTCAGGTTCGTCTATATCTGATTCAAAAATGGGATTTGTATCTGAAAAGTCTCAAGTATCTGATTCAGTTTGAATGAGTTCAGTAATTTGTAAATCAGTTCCTTCTGAGTGTGATGTTAATGTCTGAGTTTGATCAAATTCAGTTTTTGTCACTTCAAGGCCTAAAATAGTAGCTATTGTTAATTGAGTAACTTGAATCCCTTTTACATCAGAGTCTATAATAGTAGAAGTTTTAGTTTTTTCTGCAGTTCCGGATCCCGATGATTTAGATTTTTTGGCGTTTATCTTTTCTAACTGACTCAGTGTATACTCAGAGGGGTTACATGATTGTCTTGGTAATTCCGCCACAATGAAACATTTTCAATTAATAAATTACACAATATCTAAACTACACCTAAAGTCTCTAAAAAGTAAAAAGAACAACACAGAAAGTAACACACGCTAAAAATCTAGGATTTCAAACCGTACAGAATGACTCTTCACAAAGATAAATAATTACTAGTTGGTGATAAAATCCAACGTCGCAGTGACCAAGGTGAAAATCTTTATAGAAATGAGCATTTGGAAGTAGTTTCCCTGACAACCTGCTTAATGAAACAATCTGGTGCACATAAGTCTGCTATAAACTATCTCAAGCAAAGATTACCCTCCAAAAAGTCCAAGTGAGTCTAGTCAACGATTGTTCCAGGTACAATAGGACCTTCCCTCTGTCATCACCTTAGGTAGAGCCCTAGGATTATTATCACTAAGCTCACCAAATACAACAATTTTACCTAGGGTATAGTCGCAACTTAGACATACACGCAAGGATAGAGTAACAAGCTCAATCCCCTTGAAGGCTCCTCCACATGAAAAATTGAAGGTTTACTTTCAAGTGACCCCAAGTACCTTTTGGTACCATTGTAATACGTGAAAATCACATTATCTACGCTGAGGAAGTGGGTAAGATCACTTCACCAGATTCAACATGATCTCGTGCTTAACTCACGTCCAAGAAAAGCTTCCCAGAGCAAAATGGAAATAATTGGATTTTCTCTCCCTAACTCAATAATCTATTGTTCGTTTGTAGCTTTGGAAAGTCTACTTCCTTCCCTATTCCAAAGCCCTATACTTAAGCTACTGTAAGTGACAAGAGCCCTAAAAAATGTAAAATTATAGATGAATTTTAATTAACGTTGTATTATTAAGTTGTTCTTTACTCAATTGGTAATGAAGGTGAAACTCATGATGTTATGACACGACTCAATATCTTAATGCACTAAAAAGTGCAATAACAACTTTCACATTTGATGAAATCCTATTTAGAGGAAAGAAAGAGTTTCTTTGATTTTTCTGAAATGAAATGCAAAACTCACAACTTTTCCAATTTTTCTAAAACAACCAATTTCATTTTAATGTAATGAAAATGCAGGAAACAAACCAAGTTCCAGATTTCCCTAAATGTCAAATAAACCAAGATACTTTAATCTTTTATCACTCAAACTTTCAATTACACATAAATCAATCAAGAGAGTTGGAGAAAAACACATTTTCCCTATGAATGCTTTGATTTAATGAAAATAATAGTGTAATTGTGAGAAATTTCAAAATTTAAAGCAACAATTTCCTTTATCAAACAAAAATGACCACAATTTCTTCACAAAACCACAAGATCTCAAGAAACCCTAATTTGCAATTCAAAATGAGTTTGATCACAAATAATCATAAAACTAAGGTTTACTGGTGTATTTGACAGAACAAGATAAGAATATCATAAGCAAAAGGACAACCTATCTTGTTTTGATTAATCAACAAATCAACTAGGTAAACCGTAACTAGTTTCTTTAAAGAGAACTAATTCTAAAAATATATTAACAAAGCACTCAAATGAGTTCAGAAAAGACATAAAAAAGTCTAAACAAAGATAATGACGCTTCCAAAAAAAACAAAATCAGGTCTGGGTTGAAGAAAAAACCAAATTTTCAAAAAATTCTCAAGGCCTGTGCAGGGAAACAGTAGAAAACAGAGTGCATGCACTTGGTTGCTAAGGCGAAAATGGTGTAGAAATGCACTCTATTAGCAAACGAAAACAACACAAGTGTAATACACTCAAGAAAAAATAAAAAATGCAAAGAATCAACCACACAGATCTGAAAGGTCATTAAGTTATAAAGACTTAGGTCGAGATAGATCCGAAAAATCAGAAAGCAAAAATAAGGAAAAAGACGAGAACATAGATGTTCCCTAGTGGCGTCGCCAATTTTTTACACCGGATAAATCCCTCTTGTGAACAAGAGTGATCTCCCTAGATCCTTGATGGAAACTAGAAACAAGCAAGACAATTGAACTGACTCTTTCCCTAAGTTGGACTTGTTTGAATTATAAGAATTAAAGCTAATGGATGAGCCTCTTACCTATTTCACAAAATGCTCGATGAAGATCCCTTGTTGTGATTTGATGCAGCTCCTCAATGCTTGATAAGACTTGTAAACATCATCCATAAAAGGATTAAAAGCACATATGATATAATAATCCAAACAACCTAACCTAATGATAAAGGAAATTAAGAATTGAATTTGCCTTAATAAACATTAAAAACAATTATAAACCATTCATCATTCCTGTAAGACAAACCAATGGGAGAAAGTGTTCTTTTGTATTGATCAAAGATAAAGAGGAGCCTTACAACCTTCACCTTGATTCCATGAGGTCCCTCCCAAATGCCTTCAACATCCTCCTTAGATGACAATCTTTTCAATCTCAAACTAACAACATAAGTTTATCTTCTCTGACTCTGACCTCCCAACCCCTCTACCCTCTAGTCATTTTATAGGCCAAGAGAAGGAAGTTTCAGATCCAAAAGAGGACGACGAGACTCCTTAATTGAGGGATTAGGTTTCCATGAGAAAAGAGATTAATATGCATCATCTGAGGGTTATAGTTTGAACATTCATTACCTGGAAGCTTTCAATTGGGAAATATTTGACCAACTATGTTTCTAAAATGTACTTTTTATTTTTACTTTCTTGAATTCATCTGTGTGGGTTTATAGTAGTAGACAGAGCGCATATTTGTGTTGTTCTCAGAGTTAATTCCAGCGAATGCGCGGGAAAATTTAGAAAAATCAGCATAGGTGGAAATCAACAAGGCGTGATAGCTATTTTCCCCAAATTTCTCATCTACTTCAAGATATTTTGGGTTGTTTGACTTATGAGGGAGCTGATTCAAACACGTTCATAGACAGTAAAAATGCCCATAAACTTATCAAGTGTCATGGCTACAAATTGGCATGTAACAACTCCCCTGATGCAAACAAGAAACAAAAATGTGCTGGTTTACTTGGCCATAAATTCTACATATATCAATCTTCATTTCTTCCTCTTCTTCCCTTCAAATTTGCTTCACATAAGCTTCATATGTGCCAGGTAACTAATGTATAGCACCTCAATCATCTCTCACTCATTCTCCAACTCTCTAACCTCTTCTTGCCTCCAAAAATCACATCTTTAATAAGGATAATTTGTTGGTTGTTTGTATCCCACATAAGAATATGAAGTGAACAAACTTGACTCTTTGCCTTCCACTCGTTTGTTTCCAAACTCTTCATATTTTGAATATTAGAATAAAAAAATAAATGCTCCACCAAATATTATTTTTCATCCACATGTAATACTTAAATTCATGAATATAATGCCAACATCATGTAACATTATAGGAATAACATATGACTATATGATTGAGCATTCATTTCTCATGATCAATAACAACATTTGCCACTATTTTATCATAATAATCTCTGCAACATCTTTGCCTTTGCCTTAGACTTACATCAAAACATCTTCATGTCATTGTCTCAACGACCTTGCCTTTGTTGTCATGGATTCTTGCCTTGCATCAAAATGATTCAACTCAATGCCAATTTAGCGTCACAACATATTCTTCAATATACCAGTCTTCAAATCAATGTTATACACAACAAATGCAAACATCAATGTTTTGTCAAACCATCCAGGTAATTTATGCTCCTTAGTTTTGTTGTCATCAAGCATGCCAAGTATAACTCATCATTCTGCTCTTCTTGCCACTCTTCTTTGCTACTCTTCTAGTGTTCCTTGACGTTGCTCCTTTGCCTTTGTTGTTATTGTTCCTTTGCTACTCTCTTGGTTTTTATTTTCCATTACCTTTCATCTCTTGTTTTCAAATACCCTTGCAACATACCTTGCTGCTCCTATGCCTTTGTTGGTCTTGTGCTACTTCTTTGCCATCAATCTCCCCCTTTAGCATTGATGGAAAAACTCTGCTCCTCCCCCTTTTTGTCTTGAGAAACACTTCTTGTTACTTCTACTTACCTCCCCCTTTGACATCAATGGAAAGGGGGTCTAGTTTATACTGAAAATCAACAAAAAGGGGTTATTCAATGATTGCACAAATTCCTCGTGTATGAAAGACAATCTCCAATAGACAACCCAAAAAAAATCTAGCTTCAATATTTCTAGGAAATCCAGTTACAAGTTCATGAAAGCATGTGATCTCTAGTAATACATTTCATTAACTGGCACTTTGCATATTTGGAGTAGATTGTTATGAAAACAAAACACCCTTGACTAACATGCTTTCATTGAGCACGCACAACACCCAATGGACTCAATATTTTAAGGAATGCTTCATTATCGTCTTTAAAAACTGCCTTTTCTGAGTTCTACATGGAGGCAACCTCCTCTTCTAACTGCTTACACAACCCATTATTTTCTTCTAATTCATTGTTTGCTAAGACAACTTCAGCTTCTAGCCTTTTACCTTTTACCTCTTTTTCTTTCAGCTGACTGTTCATAACCTCTCTTAATCTCCTGGCTTCTTCAAGTTGTGTCTTCGGGCTAAAAATTTCTTCCTTGTACTCATGCTCTCCCTCATCACATATCTGCACAATTTTCTTCAAATCTCTACTCTCAATCCTCAGTATTTGTACTTCAGCCACTGCTAGGTCAAGCCTTGCTTGATGTTCATCTATCTTTTGTTCATGAGAGTCAGGTACATCCACACATGCAAAGGTTTCATTTAATTGATCACTTTCCTTTTGATAGGCCTTTTTATTCTTCCTCTTCCTCTTTTCTTTTTCAACACTGCTACGACTAGTCTCTCCTTCATGTATGAGTTGCAATCTATCCCATATTTCTTTTGCATAAATTAAGTCTATTACTGTATAAAGATTCTTATTATGAATATTTTTATACATTGAACACTTTGCCTTAGCATTCCAATGTTGTTCTTGCAGAGAGGGAGAATCTTTACAATATCCATCACATACTAGTTTCCATACACCAGGTCCATAATCTATCATTCATATTTTACCTTATCTCTCCATTCATGAAAGTTTGTTGCACTCAACACAGGTATACTTTCATAGCCCATGAGTTAACCAGACCTACCTTCAAGTTGTTAGGCTTACACAGAACAAACTGGCTCTGATACCAATTGATGAAAACTTGACTAAATTGAGAGGGGGTGGGGGGGGGGGGGTAAATCAGTTTAGTACATTTTTGGACATTAATTTATTTCCTTTAATCCTCATTAACTGAACCATTAAATGAGAAACTTAACAAATAATAACCAACAGATTGAAAATGTGAACATTAAGTAATATGCAAACCAAAACATCACATCAACACATAACAACAACACATATTGACACTAGATATATGTGGAAACCCATAAAGGGAGAAAACCAACGTTTTTTGTTGTTGTGATGCAAAGGAAAGCTCCTACTCCCTTAGTACATCTGATTTTATGTAGGCTCCAACCTATAAGAGGTTGCTATCTCAATTTTCTGAAAGTTGCATCATGCAAGGAAGCTCCAACTCCCATACATTTTCGGTAGGCTACAACCCATAGGAGGCTCCTACCTCAAGAGGCTCCAACTTGATATTTATCAAGCCACTACTTGAAAGGAGACTACAATCCCCTTATGCAAATAAGAAACAACAATGTGCTAGTTTACCTGGTCATAAATTCCAGCATATCTCCATCTTCATTTTTGCCTCTTCTTCCCTTCAAATCTGCTTCAGATAAGCTTCATATGTGTCAGGTAACTAATGTATAACACCTCAATCAACTATCACTCATTCTCCAACTCTCTAACCTCTTCTTGCCTTCCAAAATTGCATATTTTATAAAGATAGTTTGTTGGCTATTTGTATCCCACATAAAAATATGAAGTGAACAAACTTGACTCTTTGCCTTCCACTCATTCATTTCCAAACTCTTCATATTTTGAATATTCGAGTACATAAATAATTGCTCCACCAAATATTATTTTTCATCCACATGTAATGCTTAAATTCATCAATATAATGCCAACATCATGTAACATCGTAGGAATAACATATGACTATATGATTGAGCATTCATTTCTCATGATCAATAACAAAACTTGCCATTATTTCATCACAATAATCTCTACAACATCTTTGCCTTTGCCTTGGACTTGTATCACAACATCTTCATGTCATTATCTCAAGAGCCTTGCCTTGCATCATAACAATTCAACTCAACACCAATTTAGCATCACAATAAATTCTTCAACATACTAGTCTTCAAACCAACGTTATGGACAACACATGCAAGCATCAATGTTTTGTCAAACCATCAAGGTATTTGATTCTCCTTGGTTCTATTGTCATTAAGCATACCAAGCATAACTTAGTGCTTTTCTTTTCTTGCCGCTCTTCTTTGTTGCTATTCTAGTGTTCCTTACTGCTTCTCCTTTGTCTTTGTTAGTGTCGTTCCTTTGGTGCTCTCTTGTTGTTTCTTTGCCATCACCTTTCATCTCTTGTTTTCAAATATCCTTGCAACATAACTTGTTGATCCTATGCCTTTGTTGGTCTTTTGATGCTCCTTTGCCATTAATGACAACAACAACATAATTTTTTTTTACAAGGTAATAGCTCAAAATCCATCCGTGTGTGTGTGTGTGTGTAAGGATTAGGAATAAAATAAACCATCCAAGGGGTGCACCTAGGCTAGATATGAAAATATTATTTTATTGTCTAATGACTAACCAAAAATAGGTCAGAGGAACTATTAGGTACATAAGTGGGAGTGTGAGTGCAACTCTTAAAAGAACAAAAAAATGATAAATAAAAAATTCATTCTCTTAACCACACGTTGAGTCTCTGGTTAACATAGTGACCACCCCTATATATATAAGGGGGTACGTTAACACCCTACATTGACTATGACATTTATAAACATTTTGTATAATTATGCACTCCAGCATGATAGTTGTGACTGGTGGCAACTTTGTTTAAACATAATGGAATTATTTATGTTGAAATTCATTTAAGCTTAGATGCTAGTACTGAGATGTATGAATACTTTATTCAATATTTAAAATATTAACTACGAGTTAATACTTTAATTATATTTAAAAATAATTAATTGTATAATTGCTTTAATTAATAATAAAAAATATTATTATAGTTTTAATTAATTTATTATTATAAAATTAAAATCAGTTGGAGAACAATGATGGGCCATAGTCTAAGAGGGGTATTCAGTTTCACCCACTTGACTTGAACTGCATAGCCATACCACTGAATTTATTGCCGAACCCTTATGGCTGGGAAAAGTCGTCTTAATGAGATTTGGTTATTAATGCGACTGGGCAGTGTAATCATGACCTCCCTTTCTTGCAAATTGAAAGGGTAATGTGTGAAGGAAGATAGCGTGGGGGCAAGGGTTTCCCTCTCTGCCATACATGATACACAACATGGCAGCCATAGCTATGCTAAACAATTTAGACAAGGGGTTCAACTTGATTCTAGAGTATTTTAATGGAGACATAGATTTGAGTGTGAAGCTCGTGGACCACTACTTTCTCTTCAATTTTTACCTGGAATTATTGGTTTGGACATAGAGAGATTGACTTGTAAATATTAGGTGCCTGTTGAGACTTTGAAACCACTGGTGCTCGCTGCAACTATGAAACCACCAATGCTTGTCTCCTCTTATGAAACCACCCATACAACTAATAACTGGTGCTTTCGGTTGATTGTGAAACCACCCATACAACTAATCACTGGTGCTTTCAGTTGATTGTGAAACCACTAGTGCTTGATGCAACTACGAAACCATAAGTAATTTCCAAACCACTACTGAACCACTTACAATTGATATCCATTTCTCAGTCCAATTGATGTTTCCCTTGTGAAATTAATTCCTCAGAATCTGGACCTAGCATGGGGGTGGTTAATTAGGAGACAATACAATATGGTTGACCTATGGTTTGGAGGATAATGTGAAGCCCTTCTTCGGACGCTAGTTATTTTCATCCTGATCACGTAAGTAACATAGTCTATGCCCTTCTATTCCTGGAACTTTTAGTTATGCATAACTATCACGATCAATTTATATCTAAGTATCTATGCGAACTACTATGGAATGTTATTTAATTATATAACCCTTACATTTATGAGTATAAGATATTCACAGTCAATTAAATTGTATGGTATTGTTAAATTTACCAAACATTTAGAAATTTAAACTCATATTATATATGGTACACAACCAAAAGCATGTTGTACACCTTGTGTTCCTCAAATGTAGGATTTGTATTGTAGATATGGAATTTATGGATATCTAAAACTTGATATTGTTAGTCTAAGTGTGCTATAATGTTTGGATGTAAAAAAATATGATTCATGGGTTGTAGATGTATTGAATATTGGCATTTTATTTGACGTTTACTGTAGTTATAGCGTTACAACAATTGGACTATTTTTGAGTGATGCAAATTACAATGATAGATAACAAAAGAATCACGAAATTGTTAAACAAGAGAAAAAAGATTGTTTAGGGCCATGCCTTTCTTTGACCTTTGTATTGTTGTTTAGATGTTTGTAATATTCATGCATCACTGAGTGATGTGTGCTATAATTTGTTGAGTTGTATTATTGTTTGGACATTTGCATCTTTGTACACAATTGAGGTTATGTTTTTATAAATTGTTGATATGTATACATAAATGAATGTAAAATTGAAGTATTTATGTGTTGCATTTTCCCCATATTCATGCACGACTAAGGTTTTGCTTTATAAATGGTTGATATGTATTGGATATAAATGTAAAGTGAAAAATCATTATAAGTTTGCACCTTTTTATCCACACACTAAGTGGACATAACTAACAATCTATCTAGGAACCAAGAGAATTTATCTAACTTAGGAAGGCCATGAGTAGGGCTCGCCAATTTTATTGCCTAAACATTTCGAGGTTGTTGTTGGTCATAACTCGCAAAATTCCAAACCTTCACTCTCTCAAATTTTGAAACATAATGCTTAACTACAGGCCCTCGGGGCATTCAAGCACTCTTGGTTGAAGCACGACTAATACACCACCTTTGTATTATATATAGACTTTGGACCTTGGTTAAGGCTAAAATGATTCAAACAAATAACGTTGATTGGGTGGCCTCGACCCATTATGCCCCAAGCCTAGTAGGTCTCACCACTTATCGAGCCTTTGGGCATTAGATTCAGGGAACATATGTAACTCTTGGATCATCATCGAGTAATCCCCCAACACGATATGATATGGTTTGGGTTAAATGCACCGAATTAGCAACATTAGGTCGTTTGTACATGACACATATCACTAATTTTAACGTTAATTATCATTATTATATATATTTATAATAAAATATTACAATGATATTTATAGTAAATGGTGGAATTTGACGAGCAAGAACTATAATTAAAATTACAATAATCGATTATAAAATATAAACAATATTATAAATAATGCCCAAGTTTCCAGTGACACCCAAGAGTATCGACCTCCTTAAATGGAAGGAGCAATGAACATATTCAAGAAGATATTGAGGGGGTGGTATGGAGTGTTACACTGGACCATGAATCTTGTAGTCCAAACCATTCAAAGAAATATGATATATGCATAAAGACTTTGACCTATAAATGAATAACAAGGCTCTAGAAGTTGCATACAAAGAGGTTATGGAGTTGAGATTTTTGGATAGATGGTATTTACAAGGTATAGTGCAAGAGGTAATCCAAAAATAAGTAACATTGAATAAACCAACCAAGTTATAAGCCTTGTACCCAACAAACCAAACCAAGCAAAGAACATAACCAATACAAGGACCTCAAACCTATAGACAAGATAACGAACAAAATATACCACACCCTGACCAAAGTTTCCTTGTTCTCAATATTGCAAATGGAGAGTAAAATAACACAAAGAAAGCCAACAAAGGAGAGAGAGGGTTGGAAAAATACCTTAGTCCCTTACTTTGAATGCTCGTCCAATTTCCTTTTATTAAATCCAACATACTAGAGAACTAGAAAACCAAGGTACCAAATCGAAGAAATGAGCTTTGAAATGATAGTCTTCCATTTTATCTTTATCAAAGGTGACATGATATAGCTAAGATCCTTGACAATATGCCCATCTTCTCTTACTTGATGGCCTAACGCTAGTCGATCTTGACCATAGGTATTCTCAATTTATTTGTTGACATATTCCATTGTCCCATAATGTTAACCTCACTTCATGCTAAAGCATTCAGTACATAGAGCTAAGGATAGAACCTGCATGCAAGAGGGGCCTAGTGTTTTCCTTGGTGCTCTCCTCCTAGTACCGCTAAGTTGATATGAATGTAATGAGCCATGCTGATACTAAATGTTGGTTGACGTGTAATTGAACCAATCCTTACAGGATGATGCATTGGGAGCACACTCCATTTTGAATATTATAAATAATTGTTTCAGTGACATTTTTGGTCCATGAGTTTACTTCACAAAACCTCTCACTTCACATGCTAGAGGGAGATATTTCCAAGTGAGATTTAATTTGTTTTAACTTTGGAAATGAGAATTTCTATCTTATCTTTCAGTATAGCCTATCTCCTGAGCATGCCTTTGATGATCACCGTGGAGTCTCCTAAAATGATAAGTGACCTAGCCCTTGATTTCTTTGCTAGTTGGATGACTCTCAAAAGTAAGTAGGCTTCTGCTAGATTAATAGATGTTGTTCAAGCTCCCATGCATATCTTGCATGTTGTACCTTCAAGGTCATAAAAGATTCCCCCCAAATCATATCGTTCATGGTAGAAGAAATGTTTATAAAGGATTCCCCCCAACTTCTATCATTAAAAAATGTTTTCAAATGATTTAATCATTTTCAGTTGCTATTAAAATTCTTTGACCATGGATCTGATATTTTTATTGAAGCAAGAGGGAAATTGTAGCTGGAAAGAGTAAATGTAGCAAGCTCAAGTCACTAAAGGAAATATTCATGAAAGTGGCACTGAACAGTTAAAATTTCCAATATAGTTTCAAGGACACAAAGAAGAGGATTCAAAATATAAATCCGATGAAGGATTTGAGCATTTCTCTACATCATATTATATTCATGAAGTTTAAAACTATAAAATAATGTCTCAATTTAAGAATAATATCAATGGCCACTTGCTCAATGGGAGGGAAATTTTGACCTCTCATATACTCAATTTGAGAGTAATATTAACAATGACTTTAAGGATGGATTCGATGAACCTCCACTAAATACATGTGAAGGTTTCATTCAATATGGTCATTGTAAAAACGTTTCAGTATGGTTGGTTTATACAAAGCTACAAGAGGGATGCCAACATGGGATGAACAAAAGCGTGATGTTAACAATTACCACTTTCCATTAAACTTTCAAACTATTGATTTCTCATCCAGAGTAGAGTCCAATGAAGAATAGGTATTCAAACAACAAAAGAAAGAGTGAATTTGCAACAAGAAGGATGGATGGTATATTTTAAATTCAAATACAATGAGAATATTAAAGAATCATAGCTAGTAATATAGTTCTCCATGGATTTTCAACAACAATTCATTTTTGCAACCTCACCATGGCACTATTGTCATTTCGTTATGGAGGAATTTCTTCCAAACATTGCTAATAAGTTAAGACTCTCAATAGTGGTTGCTTGTAAGCAGATGATTTGGTTATGTTCATGGCTATATTGGAAATCTAATTACACTTGAAAGTAGCCATTCTCTCCAAGTATCTCAGGGTAGGTAGATTTTGTTTTTTGTTGAGAAATCAAGGGGAAAATAGATTGGGTGGTTTCTCTTACTTTCATAAGTGTTTGGGATGTATTTTTACTTAACTTGATTATATTCTTCTTTTACTTGATTATAATTAGTGTTCTTATCATCAAACAACTACCAAACAATAAAGAACAATGAGACAACAAGACACAAGATATACTCAATCTCCCTCTTAATCAGGGACTTTTCCGAGCTCCCTCTTAACCAGGGACTTGTCCAAGATCCCTCTTAACTAGGGACTTGTCTTTAACAACGAATCTCTACTCTTTGGTGGAGATCATGGTAGAATCAACTTCTTGTATGGCTCATGTTACACAGTATTTTGTCACACCTCCTGCGCTTCCCTGTGACATACCCTCAAGTGCCTGAAACATGATCATTATACAATATACTCATCAATGTATACAACTCAGATCACTCCTTTAACTTTTCTTAGATCATTATACAATATACTCATCAATGTATACAACTCAGATCACTCCTTTAACTTTTCTAGAAAATATCTAGAGCTTTCCCTGAAGAAATAGCTAATGAAACCCTAAAATGAGAATCATCGCCCTTATGAAGCTTAAAACTGCGATGATCGCCTGTTGCACCTTGTTAAGCCAGCGATGGCATCACTCCATTCTCTCTCATACTCACGATGGTCTCAAAAAGGAAGTTTCCCCAAAGAGGATGAGAAGCTTTGTGATCTAGAATCTTCCAGAAGGGTGAGTTGGAGGTGGTTTCACATAGATGAGGTCAAATCCTCCTAATTTGACCTCTTGGTCTCATCCCTATGAGCTACCCCCTTAAGATGTGGGCCTAATCCTATCTTTGGAGGAGGTCCAACTCCCTCTCCCAACCTATAAATTTCCTCTCTACCTTTCCCAAATGGTTGATAAATGTCCATTTGCACCCTTATGTCGAGCTTGTGCTAGAGGCCATTCATTAGACTTGGAGAATGAGTGTTGGAGAGTTTCTTGGCTTGGACTTGGATTTCATCTTCCCAATATATATGTTCATGTATGTATTTGTTTGGCATTCCTTGATCAGCTAAATAGATTATTATTGGATTTTCTATTGGTTTTGGTATGCTTTGTTGTCTCTTGGTTGTTTATTCAGCTACATAAGCGTTGAAAGAAGCAGGAGCAAGACCTTGACACAAGCAGTTCAAGGATTTCAACAAAGGGAATAGGATTAGCATCAGAGCAACGTAGGCCTCCTCTCTTGTTCTATTTTTCAACCATAATCTTGAAAGATGTCTAGTTGTTTGTCCTCTCAAGTTGCTAGACCCACTCATTGGGCTAGAGGGATCGTCTTTGTTCGCAGAGAGGATTAACCTTGACAATAAAATGGTGATTCCACTGGGGAGCCTCTGACCTTTTCCTTCATCTCCTTCACGTGTCCTTTGACGAGTTTGGTCAACCATTGATCTTTAGACTTCATTGCTTGCAGTCAGTGTCATTACCTAGTAGATGTCTGAAGATTGTTAGCTTGAGATGTTTTTGAAAATTTTAGATTTATTTGCCCTTTTCCTCAACCATCGTAGATATGAACTTGACAATCACAATGATATCACGGGTTTTTTAGTTACAGTAGCAATGATCGCTACTTTATTGCTGACAGGTGCGATGATCGCATAAAAATTAAAAATTTAGGGTTTTCTCTGTGATTTTTAGTTTTAGTTATCTTCTCCTTGTGATTTACCAGTGTGTTTGTTCATTGGCTCTCTCATTGTCTGCTTGCAACTGCCTTTTGACTTGGCTTGAGTGTTTTGAAGTTTGATTAGCCCTTTAGGGTTCTAGGTCTTCTAGGTCAACCTTAGTACACTCGTTAGTCTTCTGATCACAGATTGTTTGCCTACGTTCAAAAGTCTTTGTGTGTTTAGACGTGCTTGCAGATTACTTTTGGTTCTTGTGACTTAAGTTGTTTTCATTAGAGGATATAGTGAAAGTTTCTTAAGCTTCATTGGACGAATGATAGATTACAATTCAGTCGTCTCATTAGATCAAAAGGAAGTGTTTGCTTTGAAGTTGTTTATGTTCCAAACTGAAAGTGAAAGTGCAATTCTTTTCTTAGTTTTTGGAACATTTTGTGTTGCATTCGAATCATTGATGTGAAAGTGATTTTCGTACTTCTTGTTTTACCTGCATTTTCTTTCCCTTTGCACTAGATTACTTTTGTTGCATCTTGAAAAGAGAAAAGAAAAAATCATCATTATATCTTAGAGATTTTGCTTTGATATTTAACATTGCATTTACTTATCATATGGAGGATTAGATTTCATATTTTTCATTTTTCATTCGAAGATGGTCATGGATGCATATTGCATTTAGTTTGATGCATGATTTGAGTGATTTTCTTCCATACATAGCTAGCCTGCATCAAATTGAAAGATTTAATTTCATCATCTAGTTTGCATTTTAGGAAGAAACAACATCATTAAGGCCTTGAAATTGAGACATAATTACAAGATCAACTTTAAAATCTATCAATTAACCTAAGGAGCATTTGAAACATTAATGATCATATCTAGTATTCTAGGTTAGAGACGTGTTCCAGCGTCTTTAAAAATTAGCAGCTGTCGTTAGCTTCGACATTAGATAGCGCTAGCACGGACTTGTGCTCCTCGTATCGTCGCGTATATAAAGGGAGACTCCTCTAGGTTGCAATCCTTTATCCATAGGAAGTCGAGTCTGTCGCCCTGTAAATGTGATACACCGAACACAACATTCGGGGATATTTCCTGCACGTACGTCAAGTCCTTGGTCAATTCATTCACTGAGGTGTATATTGCAATACATGGTTACTTGGTACTCCCTTTACCTAGATTCACTAGAGCAATCATTTGATCTTTTCTAACTCTTTAAATTTGAAGAGATCATCGAGCAACTTGTCCTTTCACGCTCAAAAAATTATTGAAAGCAACTAGAGTCACCTTTTCACCCTTTTCTCGACTCTTAAAAGATGAAAAGGCATTGTTTTTGTTTCTAAAATATAACTGCCCACGGTAAACATGACATCCCAAGCAGTTGCTTCTTAGACCAAATTGAGTAATTCCCTGTTAATTTCAAGATTGTTAAAGCCTTAATCAATTTGTTTCCTTTCCCTTTTGCTGTTGAGGGGAAGCCATTGTGGCTGAACGATTGAGTCCATCTCATAGTTCCCCTTCATTGTCTAATACTGAAGGGTCCTCTGAAGGAGTTCATTCAGATCTTCCTCAATCGCTTGAGGATCAAGGTGTTGAACTTGGAATTGTTCTGAGCATCCAACCTTTGTCTTCTCTACCGCCTGCATCAGATTCTTGGTCACCATAAGAATCTGATCTGGATTCCTCTGATAATCCCATCTTGACACCCGAGAGTCCGCAGACTCCAGAAAGTCCTCCAAGACTGGTGGTTTATGCACCGAACCCATTGTTCGATCCTGTTGTGATATCTCCACAATGTCCATACAGTCCATACGATCCTCCTGGTATTCCTTTGGAGTTATCTCCTTGGACATCTCCAGTTCCTCATCACCAGTTGTTTCCATCCATGGAGTAAGAAGGCGAGATCCCAGTCTCCTCTATGGGTCATTCGAAAGTTTCTACTACACACACTCCTCACATAGATGATAAGCAGGGATACGAGTTCCCTCCAGAAGGTTTCCCTTTTATGGGAAGAGTCCCATCTCTCTCTTATCCTGAGTTTAGTGAGCCCATATTACCGCATGGTTATACCTCTCTAGCTCAGTTGGTTTCAGGCACTCCTAGTGCCTCGTCATTGTATTAGAACCCCATCTAGTCTTCCGGCGCTATGCCTACATCAGGTCCGTTCATTCAGGACACAACCCCTCGACCGATTGTACAAACTAAAGTCGCTTCAATTCTGGTTCAACCCACCATTCCATCTCAATCTGTCTCGTCATTTCGGCTCACGCTTCTCGTTCAACCAACAGTCTCAGGTCAGGTCTTGGTAAGTCTTCTACCCCTCCAGTGAGTGGATAGACTATGCCACCGCTTGGGGGGAAGATTCGAATATCCCCATGATGTCTGGCGAAACTAGTGTGAGTAGATTACAAATTCACATGGTTGGAATGAATCAACCCTTTTATGGCGCTATTCCTAACCTTGTTGGTCCATCTGGGTCAGGTAACATCCAATACCAGCAACCATATATGGCTCAGGTCCCATTTTAACTGGCTTGTGTCCCATATGGTCCGCAAGATATGGTAAGTCTGCCTTACATTCCTCAAGTTGGGCCTTATGTTCAACCTGGCCAATCCACTGTACTTGGTGGATATGGCCATATCCAATTTGGGAACTATCAATACCCTAAGGGTATCACCCCAGGAACTATCCAGATACCCTTGCAGCAACAAGGACACCCTTCACAGTAGCAAGGGCAACCTTCGCAGCCACTAGGGAAATATTTACAACAACAAGTGCAAACATTGTAGCAACAAGGGAAACTGCTACAATAGCAAGGGAAACCTTTTCAATAGTCACAACAACCTTTGTAGCCACAGACGTAGATTGTTCAACAGTCCTCCCAACCTTTGTCCTTGCAAGGCCAACCTTTGCAACTGCAGGGCCAACCTTTACAATAGCAAAGCCAATCTTTGCAGCAACAAGGTCAGTGTTGGCAACGACAAACCTTATATGCGTATCAACAAGGTCAGCCTTTGCAAGGTTAGGGTAAGCCCCTGCATCAGTAGGCTCAAAATCCTTACGTCTAGGGTCAGCAGGTTCAACAGCCTTATAACCCGTATGTCGCATACAATGTTCATCAACAACCTATGGGTTTCAAACCTACCCAAGATAGAATCCTCCTTATGGTCAAGGTAACCCTTAGAGTGGGGACAAAATCAGATTCCATATGGAAAAAATCCATCACTATGGGGGCAAAATCCTTACCATTAAGGATGGACTCCGTAGTTTGGATCTCCTCAAACCTTGGAACTCCCCGATGTTTCCAGGCTCACGAATGATCCCATTCTTCATTTGCCATACTGGCCTCTAGTTCCATCAAAGATTCTGAGAGATTGCCCCAAGTTTGAGGGAAAAGCGAAGGAGGATCCAAAAGCCCATGTGATGACATATCACCTCTGGTGTTCCACCAATTCGTATGTCGATGATTCTATCCGTCTTCGACTCTTGCAAAGAATTCTCACAGGTGCTGCCGCCAAGTGGTACATCAAATTACCTCGAGGTACCTACAGTGACTTCAAATCTCTTGCTATGGCTTTTCTTACTCATTTCTAGTTGCCAGTTCGCTATGAAACTGGCACCCATCTGCTTACATCACTAAAGCAAGACACCGCGACCCACATCTCTGATCACATCCATGAATGGAGACGTAGGCATCACCTCTTCAAGTTTGAAATTGTTGATGAGTTTTTGACTGAATGGTTCACAAAATCATTCATCTGAAAGATTGCTAAGGACATAGCGATGGGTGGATGTGTTACCGAATAGCAAGCTATCTCCCGTGCCCAGTATTTAGACCTGGTCTATTCGCAATCTAGCACAGTGTATGAGATGTTACATGATGCTCTAAGACCATCATCAGATCTGACAACGAAGTCACTGGATACACCACCTGTTGATGGTGTGATTGGTTCCATGTCTCAGAATCCCGCGAAAGCTTCTTCGAAGCAGAAAATTGTCTCAAACATTGGTTCCAATAATCCCTCTAATAATTTATCTAGTCCTAGTAAAACCTCTGAGGTACATGATGTCCAGTCTACCACGGTAGATAAATCCTTCAAAGGTACAAAGAAGGGCAAAGGTAAGGCCAAAACCGATGCCCCAAAACAGGACCCTCCTAAATCTTTTGTTGATGATGCTTCTCGAAGAAAGCCGAAGTATCCTTGCCCAATCTATGAGGAGGATCATTACACTAAAGATTGTCCTCGACGGTCTGAAGTTAGTTGCTTGCTAAAAGGGACTTTGATTGTCTTAAAAGAACCTTTTCTGTCACATCAGACCCAATTGGTAGACCAACTTTAGTCTTCTGCTTCCTCAAGTTCCCAAGTGTTCATGATGCAAGGTTCGTCACCTATCTCGATCGCTACTCGAACCAAGGACTATCAAGCTACATCTAAACAGACTACAGAGAAATAAGTCCATGAGACCCCTTCTACTTCTACTCCGTTTGGTCTGCTCCATATCGAGCGCCATAACGGTGAGTCCATCATCCGACCACCCCCTAAAGGTGTTCTTCGGAAGTCATCTTACAATCTGAATGCCAGAGATGCATTATATTCTTCTATTTAACCATTATTAGTTTACTATCATAAACAATTAAATTTAATCATATAGAATAATAAAATTAACCAAACTAACTTTTGAATTTCCCTATCCCTATCCCTCGGTCCAAGTATAGTTTCCTGGTCAAACTTAGCCATTTCCTAGTCAAATATAGTCGTTTCCTGGTCCAATATAGCCGTTGGATGATCTGCTCTCTCTATTTAATCTGTTGCCATGGTCTGGTTCTTCAACTTGTCCTGACGATGAACCACACTTGTTGGTTCAAAATGTGTCGACAAATGTATCATGATGTGATTTTCGCCAAAAAATCTTCTCAACATTACAATATTGTTGAGGATTTAGCTCAGGCACCTTCAGTGATGTCTGCCTTGGAGGTTCTTTAATCATGTCCAACGCAACGGAAATCATTGTTGTCTTCTGTAGGTGCTATTGATCCTTCTGATTTGAGTATGATTACTTTCGATCTAGAGAATCATGTACCTTGTCTTCCTCATCAGATCGCTTTTCTGATCCAAGTCCTTATCAAAGGAAAGACAATTCATCGAATGGTTATTGATGAAGGTGCTTCGACCTACATCATGTTAGTTTCGTGTTGGAAAGCCATTAGCTCTCCTCCTCTCAACCAATCTTCGAACACCTTGGAAGCCTTTGACGACAGAGGTTCGCGCCCTTACAGTATTCTCACGAACTTACCAATTACGTTGGAAGGCAAGCCTGTTGAATTAGAAGTAGAACTTGTAGATGCCAATCTCAACTACAACCTTCTTCTCGGGCGAAGATGGACTCACACCATGTTTTGTGTAGTGTCTTCTTTGTTTCACGTACTTTGTTTTCCTCATGAAGGAAAAATCGTCATGGTTGATCAACTTTCTTTCTTTTCTTCTGGTTCATCCAACGATAATTTTCCTTATGTGGGAAATACTGAGATTCCTTACGAGAGCGTAGCTGCTAGTATTTTCAAAGACTCCACTTTAATGGGTACCTTTACTCTCCCACCTCCGCATGTTCATTCAGTCAATATGATCTCAGATTATACAAATCCTTGGATTATACCTTCCGAAGATCAAATTGACTCTTTTGGCGCTACTATGCCTTTAAGTCCATTGGAGATAAATTATCAAGAAATTGTTTTAGCTTCAATGGCTACTTAAGCAAGTTATGTCGTCTTTAGTGTAAACCTAGACACTTATGTGCCATCCCCTTGGCTTGGTTCTTGGGGTTCTCTGGATCCTTTGAATGAGACATTCCCCACTGACGAGAGTATCGTGGAGGTCATGTCTCTGGAGGAAGTTCTATGGGACGGTCTACATCATCGTTCTTCCTTTCTCCCTCGCCTTGATGAGATGTCTTCTTGTCCTGAAGCATTTGTTTCTCATCCTTTTACACCTTCATTTCAAACGCCTATTTGGGTACATGAAATTTTGTCGAAGGGTAATATGGGAAACATTACTACAACCCTACTTGTTGACATTTCAGTTTACCCTGAAATTGTCCCAATCTTTCTATTTGGGGCACTTTTTCCTCATCATGAGATCAAGTTTTTCATGCCTCCTTTCATGAGATTTTTTCGAGTCTAACTGTTTGCCCATTATCGCATTGGGGTTTTCATCTTATGACTCGTAACCCTCACTTGCTTGGGGGGCAGGGGGCAGAGCCTTCTATGAGTTTTAATCAATTTTTTTGCCAAGTCGATGCTTACACATCATGTCAATGGTGAAACTCTAGTTGATTGATTACCCAAGTCCCGAAATGGACTCAATTTGAAATTTTTCCACGTGAAATTCATGTAAATTTACTTTTATACATTAGTGTGTGTTTTGATTTTTGGTGTGTTTGTTTTCTTTGCAGACATATGTTTTTTTGCTTACCCTTTGTTCCACTCGGTTTGCAGATGTAATCAAGCCATTACATTGGTTTCGCTGATGGTGCTTGTCGTAGCACACAGAACCTCTCTTCCACAACATGGGTACTCTACGACCCTAATGGCAAGCTGATCAACTTACAAGGTATCTGCCTTCGCTGAACAACCAATAATATCACTGAGTATAGTGCAGCTATTGAACTCTTGTCAGAAGTAGTCGCTCTTGGCATTAGGGATTTAGTTGTTAAGTTGGATTCGCAGCTCGTTGTGTTACAATTGAACAATCATTATTCAATAAGAAATCCACAAATATTATGTATGTATCTATGTGTTAGATTGCTGGAAAGAAATTTTGATTACATTACATATCAACATATTCCACGTAATTTAAATACATTAATTGTTGCATTAGAAAATTTTGTTCTTGATAGACATTTGTGTCATTTGCAAAACTGAATCATGTTACGAACACATAAGTAGAAATAAAACATGTATATATATCTGCTCACCTGGTGGCAGAGGTAGATCTGGATCCCCTCTGAAATATATGCTAGCATAAGCATAGTCATCCAACATAAGTAATTGTTGTTCAAGCCATGCAAAGAACTGTGGAGGGTAGTGCATATGTTGGCCCGTGCCTCCTCGAGGCATGAGCTGGCTCCATCTCATGAGCCTCAGATCTCGAGGGGCAGGAGGTGGTACTTCTGCCCACTGGTACTAGAAGAGCGTATTCGCTCCAAAAATAAGGTCACTAATATGGAACCAAACCTGAACTACTTCAGGTGTCCGTGCTTGCCCTTGGTCATTTGGTGCTTCATGTTTGCCAAAAGACCTTAACACCAGTTGAAAATGGTGGGAGTCAAACAAGAAATAGCGTACTGGAACTGAGACTTGGAAGCCTCGTGAAGAGCTTGCATGCCAAATACATGCGCCATGGTGAACAATATTGTTCTCAGAACAAGGTTACTGGTGATAGTTGCAATTTTCACCTTGCCTCTGTTTGTTATCTTAGCACCAGGACAATATCTATGGACCAAACTCCTGCTACTTTCACCTCCTTGGCGGGATCCAAATAGGTGAATGGCTTCCCCTCGACGGGACAATCCCATGATGAAGTAAATGTCCATCTCTTCCAGTTCCATTTCCTTCCCTTTGAGGATGAAGATCTCGCGATCTACATCCCAAAGGCTGATCGGATAAGGCAATAACTCCATCTATTCCCTCAGCCTTGTCGTTCGAAATAATTTCAGTAGGCCACAATCTATCAAAGCATTTATACATGACAGATCTTGAGATGCTTGGTGATCCTCAGCCTCATGGCCTCTTTCTTTCCATTCCACAACCATATTTCTCCTGCAAACAACATATAAACATCTTTTATTGCTTTTTCCATGGATAAAATCAACATTTTTTGCTTTAAAAATGAGTTTTTAATTTCTAAAAGTCTCTCTAGGCACCATCGCACCTGTTTTTCAAAACAATGCGATGGAATCACGTGAGCTTTTGGGCTCTAGCGCGATCATTGCGGGTCTGATGACCATACCCGCGATGGTCTCCGATGACCTAAATTTTAAAAATCCTCCTTTTTAGCTTGAAATCAACTGTTAAAATTGCATTAACAGGTAATGAAATGCAAGAGCAGGAATGCGGTTCTTACCTATCACAGACGGTTCGTAAAATGGTGTCGCGGTTCTCTCGCAAAAACCATTGGAAAATCAAGGAAATGAGGGCACAAAATCACTTTCAGAGCTTAGTTTGGTAAAATGGTAAAAAATGAAATTACTTTTGCCTATTTATAAGTTTTGAAAGTCATTTTGTCAAATAGTTTTGTAACATTTTAATATTTTCTCGATATTAGTGATGGGTGTGTTTCATGGGTAGTTACAGGTGCCTTCGATGTTTTTTGTTTGTTTGTTTGTTTGGTTTTTTTTTTTTTTGGACTCCGTAAATAAATGAAAAAGGAACCCCCATGGAGTCATCTTTTAGCTCTTTTTTGACTCTCGAAAATTGAAAATATTGCCGAGTACTTGTCGTTTTGAACTCGTTGTTGTGGGGAAAAGTATCCAACACGGAATGACCCTATCCCACTCTAAGGGTGATAGTTCCTTAGCAACAGCCGAAGCAAAGCTATCTAAGGTTACTTCTTTATGACATGCAAAAGAGGAAAGGAAGAGATCCACTTACCGATGTCTTGCGCAAATGGTCGATCCAATCTTCTCTCTTTGCTGCTTGCTCCCAGCTCCTTGTCTTCTCACGGGCCCAGCTACACAAGATCCTGCAAACAAGACGAGAAAAGGAAACTACAAGAAGCATGCATTCATAATTGATTCAAGGATTAGCATAAATCAAATACGCAAGTAAGACAATACACCATTGAAACACATGCGAATAGAAGAACCTCAAATGCTTTATTAATGGAAGAAAGTAAGGTTCAGGCGGTGATACAACCATAAGAGGCCCAATCCAGCATCACCTTCCCGACGGAAAGAAATCTCCTCTTCACCTCCCTCAAGCAATCACCCAATACTCTCAACTGTAAACCAACAACAATTCTTTGCACAAAATTCCGGCCTCCAGATCCCATGGGATGAGATCCTTATATAGAGTTTTGGAGTGAAGATAAGTCAGCTTGATGTGTGACTGTTGTCCTCTTCAACCCCAGTTGTTCTTTAGTTCTTGAGTCCACTCAGAGATTCTACCTTCCACTTGGAGTTTTAGAACCTCTTTACTCATCATTAGGCGAATCTTCTGATCCAAGTGTCAATTTGGAAGCTTCCTGGGCACTGACACATTGAGGAAAGATTCCTCCACATGTCCAAATTCGCTCAGCGCAGGTAGCCTTTGATGAAGTTGACATTCAGCGCAGGTACACCATGGAGCAGTTGACATTCAGCGCAGATGCCCAGTGGAGCAGCTGCTTTGATCCAAAATTGACCTGTTTTTGAGTGTTTTTCAGTGGAGAACTGATCTGAAGTGCTGTGGTTTGCTGACCTTGTTCCTCTAGGGGTAGGAACAACATGTTTAGGGACTTTGGATCCCTCAGATTATTGACATTTCATGCTCTATGCTGTAAGGCACAAAAATGTCTATAACACTCGTTAAAGTAAATGAATCAACATCACCTCAGTATATGTTTACCCCTTTTTTGAGCTGAGACTAACTATTTACGAAAAAGGTACACCTTGGTCGACATGGTTAAGAGGTTCCCTCAGATATTGCTTTCTACCTATTCGGGTTCGAGGAACAAATTACAAAAAGGGACATGATGGAGTTTTCTTTTTCGTTTCTTTTTCAAACTCTCTAAACATGAAAAAGATGTCAAGTTATTCTTTCATCTAACTCGTTAAATTTTCTATGATGAAAGGCTTGTCACCATGACGAGACCGAGCTTCTCCTTCCTAGGGCTCGTAAAAATTTCTAGGATGGATTCATTTGAAGAATGAACTTACATGACAAGTATATGATATCCCCTTCAAGCTTGAGATAAAAATAATTGGGGTACTCGCTAGAAATAGCGGGGGAAAATGAAGATGATACATCATTGGTATAGGCAGCATGTTGCTCTTGAACATGACACTTTTTTATTCTCGTGTCGGGTTTGCGATATCCTCACTTAGTCACTTGTTCTCCCGGGTTTGGGTAATCTGTCTTGCCTCTCATTTGACTATTCCACAATGTCATCATGACCTTTAGTCCCATGTTGAGTCAAATTTTTCCACACTTCGGAGTCGTGTTGCCAATATGTTCAAGAGAAGTCCAATCTGCAGTTGTTTACCTATACATTGTTTGAGTCGTTGCTACAGTCCTGAATATTGTTCCACTTTATTCCTTATTTCATGTCGATGATGAGGGATTCATCGTTGCCCTCCTTCGAAGGGTCACTTCCTGTCGACTTCAACTCATTATCCAAGAAGATGACTATGGAACTCCCTTTTAATACCTTAACGTTGGCATGCCTTAATGGTCAGTTCTTCGCATTCGATGATAGGTCTTCATCATTGGCCTTTGATTGGGTGATTCCATGAGTGTTTTATCTCAAATTCATTATCACATTCACGGATTGTACTGTTGTACCTTGAGGGCCATTGGTTTCTCTTGTACCTGTTACTGATCCACATCATTGGCTGGTAATCAGGTTTTTTTCTAGCATGTTCGACTTCAAAACATTTATTCGCATGCTGGGATTCATACATTGATTGGGTTGGGATGGAGCGCAAGACCCTGAATGTTGTCTATTATGGCTCAGGTTGCATGGAGTTTTTTTATGTTATTCATGATTGTACACATGTTTCTACTATACGGATGGTTGTGACCATACTGTGAGACTTAATACTTATGTTGATCCTTGTTATCTGGATGGTTGTGCCCATACCATGGATCTCTTTATATAGCCTTCATCATCTGGATGGTAGTGTCCATGTCGTGGATTCATTTCTTAATCTCAAATATGTATATGTATGTGCATCCTTAATTTGCAGGTCTCCTGATAGTGTGCATCCTCGTCCTTTCCAAAGCTTGTAAAGATTTTCACCCATCACTCCTCGTTCTGCCTTCATGCTTTAGGGGGCATCTGTTACACAGTATTTTGTCACACCTCCTGCACTTCCCTGTAGCAGACCCTGAAGTGCTCGAAACATGATCATTATACAATATACTCCTCAATGTATACAGCTCATATCCCTCCTTTAACTTTGCCTGGAAAATATCTAGAGCTTTCCCTAAAGAAATAACTCATGAAACCCTAAAATGAGAATCATCGCCGTTATGAAGCTCAAAACTGTGCTTGCACCTTGTTAGGCCAGTGATGGCATCGCTCAGTTCTCTCTCATACTCGTGATGGTCTCAAAAAGAAAGTTTTCCCAAAGACGATGATAAGATTCGTGATCTAGAAGCTTCTAGAGCGACGAGCTGGAGGTGGTTTCACATAGATGAGGTCAAATCCTCCTAATTTGACCTCTTGGTCTCATCCCTATGAGCTACCTCCTTAAGATGTGGGCCTAATCCTATCTTTGGAGGAGGTCCAACTCCCTCTCCCAGCCTATAAATTTCTTCTCTACCTTTCCCAAATGGTTAATAAATTTCCATTTGCACCCTTATGCTAAGCTTGTGCTAGAGGCCATTCATTAGACTTGGAGAAGGAGTGTTGGAGAGTTTCTTGGCTTGGACTTGGATTACCACTCAAGGAGAGACTTTCAACATCAAGGCTATGGTTGTAAGCTTCCACTTTATTATTTAAATAATAATACAACTGTTGGTTCATCTTCCTAATATATATGTTCATGTATGTACTTGTTTGGCATTCCTTGATTAGCTAAATACATTATTATTGGATTTTCTATTGGTTTTGGTATGCTTTGTTGTCTCTTGGTTGTTTGTGTAGGTACATAAGCGTTGAAAGAAGAAGGAACAAGACCTTGACACAAGCAGTTCAAGGATTTCAATGAAGGGAATCGGATTAGCATCAAAGCAAGGTAGGCCTCCTCTCTTGTTCTATTTTTCAATCATAATCTAGGAAGATGTATAGTTTATTGTCCTCTCAAGTTGCTAGACCCACTCATTGGGCTAGGGGGATCATCTCTGTCCGCAGAGAGGATTAACCTTGACAATATCTCCTCTTTCTAAAATCATCAGCTTCATCTTCTTCATCATGGAGCCCTCATCTTCTAGATCTTCTTATAGGGTATCGACAATTTTCTTCATCACTTTCCTTCGACGAACCATAGTGTTGAAAAAAATATAGTCATGTCATCCTTTTTATCGGAAAGTGATAGTCTGGTCCACATATAGATTTTCTTCATACATCTACCTCTTCCAAGTCATGTTTCTTCCAAGATCTTCCATCCATTCCCATGAGTACTAGTTGTAGGTGACATCTACAATTCTCTTTTGGTAGCCTGGTTACAACCCAACTCGATGTTGTTCAAAAATAAAAAATAACATCTAATCAAAGTTACCTTTTATGATGGCCTTTCATCATGACATCAAATTTTTGCAACATCAACATCCTGCACATGTATGAATCCATCTCCAAGACATATTTTTCCAAGGTTTTTACTTTTCAAAAAATACCTATCAAGGTCTTCATACCTTCTTTTTCCATGGATATGTCATAGCTAATTCTTCTAATTATCGGATGTTGATCACATATCTTATCTTACAAGAATATAGTTGCGTCTTTCACAAGCTCTTTTTATTTTCTTCACATATTGCTTCCCCAAGTATTTCTATACATAGTTCCTTCATCATTGTCAACCACCTCATATTCCATATGTGGTCATATTATGTTGATTTCATCTTATCAACATGTGAAAGATTTCAAGGCATATTATCTTCATGCCTTTATACATCTTCCTAAAGTAAGAGATCCTTCTTTTTTGATCATGCTAATGAGATAGAACATTCACTCATTCTAGCTGCAACCACATTATGACATGACTTTATCTATCTATTTTCCAAATATATACATACCTCTTCCTTCATGTGCTCATCTAGAATTTCTTCAGCAACTTCCTTTCCTTTGAAGACTAAAGTACTTCAACCAATTGACATGTTTCACATCTTCGTCATCATACCTTATTAGTGGATCCCACGCAAGGTGGACCGTAAACTATCAGCGAGACACTTGCTTCTTCCAAGTAGAGGTGAACTTTCTAATGAATACACCAATGGCGGATTTTGATTATCCTCATCCTGCAAATGCTCCTTGATAATGATGATGTATGATGACTTTTTTATCTTCTATCATGCTAGATGACTCTCTTCCAACCATATATATTATTTCTATGGCTTTCCTTGTATGCTTCTAATGGAAATTCCATGAATTAATTCTTTCTATCATGATGGCTGCTACAACCATGTAGACCTCTACTTCAGCTATCGTTTCAAGCTTTTATGATGAGATAATCTTTGTTTCAGCTCTAATGCATCTTATCATGATAACTCTCATTTAAAAAATTGAAAAGAACTAAGTGAAGGAGATTACCTCAGTCACAGTAGAAATATTTCACTTCCTCCTTCTTTGATTTCTTCTTTTCAGGTTCTTCCACTTCTTCAGTGACATGGGCTTCATTTCTTTCCTTTCTATTCTTGTTGTCCTTCTTGAGTTTTGGACAATCACTCTTGAAATGCCCATATTCTTGACATCCATAGCATTGGATCTTATATATATATATATTATTATTTTTTTGTTCGAGGATGAAATTTCCCAAACTATTCTTTTCTCCTAGACATAACAACAAATGCTTGAACTTGTTCATTTGATCCCACATCGGTTTTTTCCTTCAACCTAGTTTATTCAATCTTACATAATGACCAAAGTTCATTGAACGAGGTGGCTTCCTTCTTTCCATAGATACTTGATATAAATTTGCCCCATTCATGAGGCAGTGCATTGAGCACAACGATGGTCATTTCTTTATCAGACATTAGTTCCCCTAACTCTTGAATTTGGCCTCTTATTTGTGATACCCTCAAAAGGTATGAGGTTATCCCTTCTTCCTTTGATACCTTCATCTTGTATAGCTCAGTTCTCAAATATATAACTTCTCCTACAATGTTTATAGAGAACAATTCTACTAGCTTATCATATATTTATTTTGAATTCTCCAACTTTGCTACATAAGGGATGAGGGAATCCTTGATTTATTATATACGGATTATTTGAGCCTCTTTCCCCTTTTAGATATTTCGATAGAGATTGAGCTTCTTCTTGTGATGGTTTGGTGATTAAACCTTTAACATGTCCATTAAATTCATTCTCTATGAGGATCAAATTTGTCCTCTTCTTCCATGCAAGGAAATTTGATCACCCAACCATTTTGTTGCTCTCCTTGCAAAATTAATTCATTTTGATAGTCGATTCAGACATAGATATAAGGGTACTTACTTTTCAAGTGAAGATGTTGGTTTTATGATGACATATTCAACTTGATGGCTTTCTTGATTTTGATGTGATCCTTGTGGATGTTGGTGGCCACCCACCTTTCCCACTTGGACCCCCACAACTGTCTCTTTTAGTTTTTTAGTTTCCATAATTGTAGCACAATTTACTATTTTTAGCAGTTTTTTGTGTCAACTTCCGGAGCCATTTTGAGACCCTAAACGATGTTTTTTGGGAAATCTGGGAGCAACATGGGTCCATGGACCGATGTTGCTCTTCTCAAAGTTTTAGTTCTTAGATATAAATTTCTAGCAAGCTATTGTACGCGTCAACCGAAGATCGGGTGCCAAAGTTACGACCCTGATAAGTTGATGTACCAACTTACCCAAAACGGGGCCCACAATTTGCCGTTTCATCTTCTAGGGTTAGATTTTGGGATGTTAAGGGTTTTCCATTGTTTCTCGACAATAAATAGGCCTTCGAGCCTCATTGTAACACAGTTTAGAGGCATGTAGCCACCAAATCTCTTCTCAGAGATAAGCTACCATCGCCCTAGTTGGTTCATTTCCATTGCTGTTTGTAAGCATATTTCAGTATTTTACATTAATGAAATGAAGTATTATTTCCACTGCATCTCTGTGTTTATGGTTATCTCTGTAATTTGTTGCGTTCTTGTTTAAATCCAGATCATGATGATAGTTGATGATGATTATTTCCTTGAATATGACAATGCTTCTTCTTTGAGAGAGGTATTTCTTCAAATATGCTTGAGATGTGATCTTTTCTTCAAAGAGAGTGAGATCCCCTTTAATCCTTTGATGAAGATTCCAATGCTTCTTCTTGCTTTCTTGGGATTTATAAATGAGGAATATGGAGACTTCAAGATGCTTCAAATGTGTAGTCCTTCTTTCTTTGAATGGAGGTAGGTTCCTTCTTGAAAGTAGAGCCTTTGAGGTATTCTACAAAGTGTTGATGCTTTTAAATGATATGATCCTTGAGATGAGATGGGTAGTCCTCTTTGATTCTCCTTAGTTCCTCCCTTCAAGATGATGTGTGGGTGATCTCTTTGTGCTTCAGCCCTTATGTATCCTTCTTCAATTGATGATCTTCAAATTGCCTCTTCTTGTCTTGTCACCTTAACTTTGATACCATGTTGAGAAATCAAGGGGCAACTAGATTGGGTGATTTCTCTTACATTTATAGTTGCTTGTGATGTATTTTTACTTAACTTGATTAGCTTCTTCTTTCACTTGATTATAATTATTTTTCTTATCATCGAACAACTACCAAACAATAAAGAACAATGAGACAAGAGGACACAAGATATAGGCTATCAGCTAGGGCCAAAACCTCTCCTCTTTAGAGGAAAACCCACAAGAACTCTTCTCTTCTTATAGAACTTCAAATGATGAATTCCAAGACCTAAGACCCTTGTCAAAGTCCCCTCTAAGACCAAGTCAATCCTTCCTCCTCGATGAAATTTCTTTCTAGTCACTTCTCTAGCAACTTTGACCCCAAAAAAATTTGCAACTTTGACCCCCCAATAGTTTCTTCTACAACTTTGACCCCCAACAATTTCTTTTTAGAAACCCTAGCTCTTGAACGTTTGTAGAAGATGGTGATATATTTCTTTCTTCTTCTTTGCTTGAAATGGTTCTTCCTTCTATGGAACTTGGCTTGCAAATTATACCCTAACTCGACTTCTTATAGCAGGTCTGTAATTCGATCTAGCTACTGCAATAGGTGCCCTAATTCTTTAGCACGTGTGAAGGATATTAGCCCTAAAACTATCCCAATAACTTAGTTTTATTCTTCTCTTTATTTGCTAGGTATTCAACTTGATTTTTCATCCTCTTTTTTCTGTTAGATCGAACTTCTTGAGAGACAGTTGGATGATCTTCAAATGAGGTCGAAGTCTCTTATATATATGCTTCTTTCTAGGTCAAATTGTTACCTTTAGGTCGACTTGTGCACTCATGAAGGATGCCTTATTCTTTTGATGATGATAAGGTCTTGGAGGGTCTATTCGACACTTCTAACTTTACATAAATTTTATTTACAAGATGTAGCATGCCTAAAAGGGTCTTCCATACTTGACAATGACTCAATTGACTTGTAGACTCAATGACAAGCCCTATAAGCAGTCAATGGGTGCTTGACCTATAAATAAATTTTCCTTGAGCATGAAACCCATTCCTCAAGAATGGAAATAATAAATTTATCTTTCTCTTTACATCAAATACACAAAGTCATGATTACATATGTCATTATGAAGACCGAACCTAGTTACATATTTCAACAATTTTCCCACGTATATAATTTTGTTCTTTCAATAAAGTTTACCTAATAAGTATTTTCTAGATACAAATAATTATCTAGGCATGACTCCATAACCTAATGGAAAAGGAATTTGGTCTTTGTCTAGTGTTCTCGAAAACCCAACGTGGGATCATTGTCCCATAATTGGAGCTATATGTTGATGAGTTTTCTTATCACCCATAAACTAGAGTAATTTCATTTCATACTTGACCAAGTGGATAGAAAATTTTAAAATTTGGAAAATTCTAAATAACTCTCGCCTATTGATCATGAAGACACAACAAGTATTTATGAATTTGAAGTTGTTTCAAGATGCTGTAGTTATATTTAGCGAGGCTAGTGGGGATGGTTACTCTTTTCAACAATATAATTATAAAAAGAAATAGGAAACAAAAGAAAGATTATTTTGATCATCCTCTCATTGGATATCCTTATGTGTCAAGTCCATCCAACTTTTGTAGAATATAAATCAGAGGTCATATACCTAAGATATCACCATTTCCCTTGCATATATTTTTATTCGTTTCTAATTATCATTTATTCAATTTTTTTCCATCGGAAAAATCGAATTCTTTATTAAGGAAATAAAAAGTTACAGAGTAGATGCATCAAAGCATTCAAAACTAATTGTGAATACACCATATACAAAAAGTGAAACCACAACATATTGAGAAAAGTGAAAAGTGCACTTGCTCAATACTGATAATAACCCGAGTCTCTCTGAACATTCAGAGAAAACAACCCATAAACAAAAAATAAATAGAATTATATCCGGAGTCCAATAGTCATATACATAGGTGAACATAAACTGTAAAGTGGCCATATAACCAAAAAAATGTTTTTGCCCCATAGGAACAAGATGTAGAGATTAAGACCATACACAAAAAGACCAAAAAAACCTAGATTTTTAAAAGTATGGAGGCTGATCTGACTTGGTGACCTGCTCGTTGTTCGAAACAATTATATATGAGGATCTTAGAGCCTACTCTAAACATTTTTTAGAAAATTAATCTACTTCCACATTCCTTTCCCTATAAATGTGACAAACAAAGAAATAAAAAAAGGTTGACTTAATAAAAGAAATTTCTTCTAAAATAGGAATGAATGTAATATTTTGACAACGTTGTACATTGTTTGTCTAGTTTATCACATTTAGAGAGTTACCAAAAATCTATACTGAAGCAATCCCCAACTGTCTTAACCATCATAAATTTTTTTTAGAGTTTTTAGTTCTGCATAGTTGTTTGAACCAGTGCCAATTCCCACTGAAGCTTTTAGGATTTTTTGTTCAGTAATGTGAATTATGATCCCTTCCCTACATCAATCATGAGCGCCTGAAGCCCCGTCAAAATATGCCCATGGTATATACGGTCTGATGATTTCTTCTTGAATGTTCCGAAAAGCTAAAGTAGGAGTAGTGTGAGGGATCAACTCATAGATAGAGGCACATTGAATAGCAATAAGGTAAGGATCTAAAGGTTGGTCCTTAAAAATTCTTTTGTTCTGAGCCATCCAAATTCCCTAGAAAATTACCGTGGGGAATGTTCATATGATGATGATGAGTGTGATGCAGGAAAGTATTCCTTCTACGGACAGAGGCAACCCCTCTAGCCCTAGAGTGGGTCTAGTCACAGCAAGGAAAAAACAACAATTAATTCTCTTAAATAGTCATCGTTGGAGGCCTACCTCAAACCAGTGGTCGATGAACTTCTATTGCGCTACTTCATCTTCCGTTTCCTTCTCCTTAACGAGCGATCAACTTGAAACACCACAAAGAAACAACAGAGCACGTAACCGAGAAACAAAAATGATCTATTTACTCATAAAGTCAAGAAGTCATGAGCTATCAAGTAAATTACATACAAGACATAGGAAATCATCATTGATTGTATTAATAATGAATCAAGAGTAAAGCTTACAACCAAGTCTTGACGTCGCAAACCTTCTCAGAGGGTCCAACCAGTGTGTTTCTTCAAGCATTCACTCTCAAAGATGGGTCTCCCAAATAGTAATATATCTCTCTCTCATTCACAAGCTTTACACAAGGTTAAGGGCACTCCACACCTTCTTGCAAACTACAAAGAAATCCCACACTTGTCACACTCACACCAACTATCTATCAAACTCAAAAGCAGCAGCAGCACTGTACAACCAAAAGAACTAGCAGATGATAGCAATGGTGAGTGATTTTATAGGAGGAGTCTCCATGAAATGAGGGAGAGGGAGCTTATCCTCAGGGCAAGAAGCACAAAAGATGGAACTACCATGCCAGAGGGAGGAGGGCAACCCAAACTGACCCAACAACCAGGTCCAGAGACATCCAGAAGGCCGACTGTTGGAACGAATTCGCCCAATTTGGATCGTCGCTAGTTCATAACTAAGCTTTAGTGCTCACATCGCTAGTAGGAAACGTATTCAGTCAAGCCATCGCTAAAGATAGCAAATAGCCTCGCGCCAGGGCATGAAATCCGACCATCGCGGGAAACAGATGTACTCCTGCGATGGGGGCATGACTGGATTGCTTATGATAGAGGTTCGTCGTGTACATTAAGTGAATTCTCGCGACGAGGCAGAAAACTTAGGAAAAGTGGGTCAATTTGCAACATAAGAGAGCATTTGTTCAATATGAGCATGTTTTACTGGACACATGACACAGTAGAAGGATTGGGGTGAAGGCAGTGACAAATTACTGTGTAACAGATGCCCCCTAAAGTATGAAGCCCGAGAGAGTGGGAGGGGTGAAATGCTTTACGAAACTGTCTAAACTAGAACACTACCTGGAAGAACCTGCAGGCAAAAGTATAAATGATATCTCTTATAGTGAAATACATGTAGTCTAGGCATGGGCGCAACCATCCAAAAGACATACGAACTAGGTCTATGGTATGGACACAGCCACCCAGCTAGTAAGACCATGATAATGATAAAGGTATGGCCGCAGCCATCCACCAACGAGTCATGTAATCACGAACCAATCCACGCAGCCCAAACATGTGTGATCTTAGTTCGGGGTCTTGAAACCCAACCGATCATAGTACAAATTCTAGCATGTGAACAGATGTGCTGAAGTTGAGCACGATAGAAAGTCACTTGATTACCGGTCAATGATGAAAACCGTTAACAAGCGCGAGAGAAACCACCAATAATGCCAATGGTTCTCAAGGTGCTGTCTAGTACAATCCACGAAGAGTGAAGAATGAGCCAAAGTCGAACACTCGTGGAATCACCTAATCGACGACCAACGATGAAAGTCGATCGTTAGGCGCGAAGAACTTGCCATTAAGGCATGCAGGCTCCAAGGTACCAAAGGGGATCTCTAGATCAGTCTCCTGGATAATGAGCTGATGTCGGCAAGAGACGATCCATCGCAGGAGGGCCATACTGATTCCCCCATCAACGACATGAGATAAGGAACAAGTGGTAGATGGTGAAGCAGAGTATCAGAGGAGGAGGTAAGGATGTGAACTGCAGAAGGATTATACTCTTGAACATGTTGGCGACACGACTCCGGAGGGTGGCAGCATTCAGGTACCAAGGGATCAGAGGCTTGATGGAGATAGCATGGATCAGATGGAACAAGGCTAAATAGCAACCCAAAAACCCCAGAAGGCCAAACGACGATGTATGGATATCCCAACCTGACAAGAAGCAAAAGTGTCGATGTTCAAGAGTGACTAGCTGCTGCAGGTAACCAATGACAACTTCCAAATTTTCCCCACTATTGCTGGTGAGTACCCCATTTATTTTTGAAAACAAGCTTGAAGGGGATAGCATATGCTTGTAATATAAGTTCGACCTTTGGTCGAATCCAACCTAGTAATAGTTTAACGAGCCCTAGGGAGGAGGAGCTCGAGTCTCGTCATGGGGACGAGTCCAATGCCGTCAGGGTTTAACGAGTCCGACATAGGTGAAACTCAGAGTCTTTTTCATGTTTAGAGAGTTTGAAAAGACACGGAAAAGAAAACTCCAGGGGGTCCTTTTTCGTAGATTTGTGTCTCTCGAGCTCGAAAAAATATAAAACAATACTTGAGAGAACCGCTTGACCATTACGATCAAGGAGTACTTTTCGTCATTAGTGACCTCGATTCGAAAGAGTTGAAAAGCGATCAAAGACACATCGTATCGTAACCAATCACAGACCCAAAATGACAAAAGCCCAACAATATTTTCACGTTTATACGGTCAGAAAAGAGCTTAAAGAAGACCACCTCTCATTTCGTTTAACGAGTCAAAAGGAATAACTCGGCAATTTTTTCGTCTTTTAAGTCGGAAAAGAGTGTTAAAGAAGACTTTATGGATCAAGTGCATATAAAATATGATGTAACCTCGCCACCTATAGCTTTGCACAAAACACGTCAAACATAAGACCCATTCGACATAAATGAATAATATATGTGGAAATACAGTTAAAACCCAAAAACCCTAATTAAAAATGCGATATAAATGAAAAAAACCCACACCCTAAAGTATAATTTTTTAATTTTTTCAAAAATTACTATAAAAAGGGTGGGGTGATTCATTTTTTTTACCATTTACATTGCACATTTTACCTTTGGGCATTTGGAGCACCAACCCGAGCAAATTTCTCAAGCTGATTCCAGCCTCATCCGTCCACGGTTTGTCCTAGAACCTTTGACAAGTAAGTACATTCTTCCTGGCGCTGCATTTCAGTAGTTTTTTTTTTAATGCAATTTAGTGTTAGGTAGGTGGGTTTAGGCGGATTTTCAAATCCGAGTCCGCCTCTCGGTCGTCGCGGAAAAGCCACTCGGGTCCGTGACGACCAAGCGTGGTTACACGTACCACCTCCGTGATCGTCGTGAGAAACAGATGTACTCTCGCGACGATCGTGGGAAAAATGAACTATTGACTCTGCGCCGTCGTCGCTGTTTTGAAAACATCCGCGATGTCAACGTGAAGTTGAATTTTTATATAAATTATGGATTTAAATTTATGAAAAGAGCTCTAATTCATTTTTATTTTAATGCAAGGCAACATGGCATTTTTTTGGCAGGAACAAACTCACGATATCAACGATGAGGAAGCATTCAATGATGCTAGGTGCTGAAATGCTTTACGTGCTTGCGGGCTACTAAAATTTTTTCTCACTCCGCATCTTCGGGCTCAACCTGATTTGTTAGAGTTGCTAATTCGTGCTTGGAACCCAACAGATGGAAAGTTCATTATCTGCGGCAGAGACACGAGTTAGATGCTACGGACATATATTTCTTGACTGGATTGTCCCGTCGTGGCGAGAGGCCGATTCTAGAGGGCCAACGAACTAGGGGCGAATCACTGGACATGCTGATAGCATGAGTGCGCCCGGGGGCACGCAAATCAAACAGCGAGAAAGTGGCAATTCCCACGGTGCAAGACTTGGTTCTTCGCTCGGTTGGCCCTTGATTGCCTCAATCTAACCATATACAACTGGGCAGAAACGGTGACGATCAACATGAAGAGACAGCTCACTAAATGTCGTCGCGGGGCAACGAAGCGATTTGGTTACGGGTCTATCTTGATCCCGCTCAAGTTGGAGCAGGTGCCGGCACTTCAGTTGCAGGATATGGACTTGGACAGGCCCAGACCGCGGGATACATGGATCACACAGTGGGCGCATGTTATGCCACGAGGGGGTGGCGGACGACCAGTGTCATGCGGGACACTATTCCGCGAGTGGCTGGATTGCCAAACGATCTTTGTCGAGGATTGGCCATATGCTGGTATGGATTTTTGTGGAGACCCTGACATGCAACTGCCTGCTGGCGAGCAGTGGGATGATGGAGGTAAAACACTTGATCACACTATTTTTATATTTTGTCTTTTATGATATTTTTTTAGATTTTTTCATGCATATGTCTTAAAGATGTACTCTATGTTACTTGCAGACGTGGGACCAGAGAGGCCTGTGGGACTAGCTCCAGAGGCATGGAGGGATCCACAAGGCATTAGAGAGCTGGCCTTGGTTCCCCCAGCTGGCAGTTCAGTGGAGACAGTGGTCCACAATCTTGAGGGCCTGACGGAGGGAATCCCTGATTACAGGGGAATCGAGGAGGTCCCCATAGAGTACCAGATACATACAGTAGGGGTGATACCTAGGGTGCATAGACTCTTGAGGTGAGTCGCACGAGCAGTGGTGTGCTACAGGGAGCATAACCCACCGCAGTAGATGCCTAGGTTTTATTTCTTGCTGATTTTTGAGAGACATGTGTCTCGGATGTATGGAGAGCACAAACTCTATTTGGACATATACACTTATTTTTTTGAGCACCTCGGTGTGCCACACGATATATATATATATACACACACACACATATTCCTATGGTTCATTATTGTGTTTTGAGTGCTTTTATATGCCGTTTTGATTACATGTTGCGTAAATGTTTGTCTAATACATGATTTGTTAATGCATCAATTAATGTGTTTAATCTTCTTGGAATGTGTTGATATGTAATAAAATCAAAATTTCTTTCCAACAATTTAACACGTAAATACAACCTTAAAATCCAGTGATCTCTGACAGAATAACGCCCGTTAAGTTGGTGGATAGCAAGCTGAGAATCCAGATTCACAACCAATGTACGAATATCGAGGTTGATGGCCTCGGTCAGTAATTCAATGACAACACTGTATTCAGCGACATTGTTTGTGGTGCAACCCAGACAAACACCTTGAAGGTCTACTAACTCACCGTGAGGATTGTAGATCACCCATGCCGTAGAAGAAAGGTTCCGGGTACTGTGGCAGGCACCATCAGTGAAACCAACGTAAGGTGTACCAGACATCTGCACAAGAAGCAAAAAGACACAATAAGCGGCAATTACGCCTACACACCAAGCCAGACATGAAAACACACACACAACACACCTGTTGACAACACACGTATGTACAAATCAAATGCATGGGGTTCATGCATAATATTTTTTCAGATAAAGCCCATTTCGGGGCTTATCTAGAGGGTTCCCTTCATAATCAATCAGCTCATAGGCCCCTTTTTGCAAAACTCGTTTCACAATATAAGGCCCATGCCACATAGGCTCGAATTGCCCTACTCCCAGCTTATCATTTGCTTGATCATAAAGCAAGACTAAATATCCTTCAACGAAAGAACGAGGATGGAAAGTATGATCGAAGTGAGTTTTCACTCTCTTCTTCTGTGCTTCAATAGCTAGAGAGGCTAGTCGACGAGTCTCATCTAGCCGCTCTAGGTAGAGAAGACGTTCTTCTACCGGAGTAGTGTTGGGGAGTAATTCGACGGTTAATTTAAGAGAAGGGATCTCACACTCAATCGGAAGGGTAGCCTCCAGACCGTAAACCAATTGGAACGGGGTGAACCCGGTGGCATCCTTCACTGAATTTTGGTAGGCCCATAAGGCGGAGAACAACATCAAATGCCAGTTGGACTTGTGCATGCCGATGGTGCGTTGAAGCATCGTGACTAAAACTTTGTTGACAACTTCCACTTGGCCATTGGCCTGAGGATAGTACCCGCAAGCCTAGCTGGGTCGTTAACTCAGTCATCATATGATTACGGAAATGTTCGCCGTGATCAGTGACGATAGCCTGAGGGACTTCGAATCGTGAAATGACACGATTGAATAAAAATTGCGCCGCTGTGTGACCGTCTTCTGATAGTGCAGGCATCGCCTCAGCCCATTTCGTGAAATAATCAACGGCAACGATGATATACCCATGCCCCTTGGCTGAGTGAGGGTTACAAGTGATATAATCAATGCCCCATTTGGCAAAAGGACCGATGGTAACGACAGGGTGCAACGGAGCAGGAGGCGTGCGCATCTTCCATTGGTAGATTTGGCACTCATGACAAGAGCGGACAACAAGAATGAAATCCTTGAAGATAGAAGGCCAAAAATAACCAGCATGGAGGATCTTCTGAGCAGTAGCATACTCGGACATATGACCACCACAGGTGCCAGAATGGCAGTCATTTAGAACTCGTTCGGCTTCCTCGAATGTTAAGCATCGGCGGAGAACAGAGTCGGCGTCAAGACGGTACAGGGTGTCCCCAATAATGCGATAAGGCTGAGAATGATGGCAAATCTGTCGCCGAGCATCTTTGGACAAATTGGGATGAAAAGAGTACGTCTGGAGATAGACAATAATATCCCCATACCAAGGATCGAGGGTACTAATCAAAAACAGAGTTTCATCTGGAATATGGTCCTCTAACCGAGAGGGCACGGTAACAGATGGTAGGGAGAAAAGAAACTTAGCGAAGACGAGGGACTTCTTAGACTTGGCAGTGGTGAGCTCCAAGTCGAACTCTTAAAGGATGGCAATCCACTTTGAGTATTTGCCCCCCAGTAACTGATGTGACAAGATGTACATCATTGGGTTGCAATCAGAAATCACTGTCATGGTGCGCAATAATATATAATGGCGGAAACATTGTACGGCCCAAACGATGGCCAATGCCAACTTCTCGACATAGGCGTATCAAGTTTCCGTATCAAGTAAATTACGGCTGAGATAGTAAACGACATGCTCAGTACCATTATCATCATCTTGAACTAGAACCACGCCAATGGTGGTATCGGCGGCGGCTAAATAAAGAGTGTAGTCACGGTGATAGTCAGGGGGACGTAACAACAGAGCAGAAACAAGGAGGGCCTTGAGGTGCTCGAATGACTCTTGTGCAACTGCATCCCAAAGAAAAGGGGTGTCCCGCTTTAATAATCGCGTGTAGCCTTTGGCCACTTCAACATAATTTGGAATAAATCGTCGTAAAATTTTTTCTTTACCCTGCAAACTCTGCAATTTCTGCAAAGAAGCAAGGGGAGGGAGATTTAGGATGGCTTCGACTTTAAGGGGATTGAGACGGATACCCTCCTGGGAGACGATGAACCTGAGAAGTCTACTTGACTCGACACAGAAGAGACACTTATGCAGATTAAGCCGGATACGATAGTGTTGACAGCGGAGAAAAAATTCGCGAAGGTGGGTTGGATGGTCCTGGCACTTCACTGAATGAGCCGGAAGGTCATCCAGGTAAGGTTGCACAATGTGTCGAATATCATGAAATGCATAAGACATTGCGCGTTGGAAGGTGGCACCGGCATTTTTTAAACTGAAGGGGAGCTTTTTATAAGCAAAAGTGCCCTACGGACAGATAAAGGTGGTCTTGTGTTGATTCGTAGGCGAGATATTAATCTGGTTATAAGCAGAAAAGCCGTCCATGAATGAATATATCTCACTCTCGACACACTCATCAATGAGCTGGTCAATGAAGGGTGTAGGGTAGTTATCTTTGGGACAGGCATGATTAATGTCGTGATAATCAACACATACCCTAATAGTGCCCTGTTTTTTAGTCACAGGGACAATATTAGAACCTAATCTATGAGTGGGATAGGGTAAATGAAGCCTGCCTTAAGAAGCTTTTCAACTTCTGCTTTAATAGCTGCAGCCTTTCGGGAGTGCATAGGGCATAGACGCTGTCGAATAGGTTTGGCACCCAGATATGTAGGCATCTCATGCACCACGATGCTAGGATCGATGCCGGGCATATCTTCGTAAGACCAAGCGAACACATCACAAAATTCGCAAAAAAGATCAGTATAAAGTTGAATCTCCTCCGGAGTACAAGTTACTCCAACATGGATGTGCTCGATAATCCCTGGTTTAACAGAGATGTCGATTGGTTGAGTTTGCGTGATGTTCCCCATATTCCCTTCAGAAGACACTTGATGAATTTGGATGGCTGTCTGAAGGGGTTGCGAGGGGAGACAAGGAGCAAACCACTCGAGACAAGTAAACATTTCCCGATGGGTAAGGAGAAACGAGGAACGATGGTGGTGATCAGACCAAGGGGGTTCCTCGAAAGACATGGTCTCAATAATCGCTTCATCAGTAGGAAAAATTTCCTTCAAAGGGTCTGAAGAAGCGGCATCTCCAAGCCAAGGGGATTGAGTGTACGAGTCAAGAGCTCTACTAGAAGGAGAAGGTTCAAGGGATGGAGCCGATACAGAAACAATTTCGACGTAGTTGAGCTCGGCAGGACTCAACGGCATCTCATCGCCCCAGGATTCTATCTGATCAACAGGAGGAAGAACCCAAGGATCAGAGCGAACATAAATCATATTAATGGGAGCGATGTTGGGAGGTGGGAGTGAAAAAAAACCCATAAGGGCAGGATCTTTAAAGAGTCCAACACCCACACTCTCACATGGAATGGAGGTATGCTCCACGAAAGGCACGTTGCCATCAGAGGAGGAGGAGGCAAAGAAGGACAACTGGTCTACTGTGACGATCTTCCCCTGATGAGGAAAACGAATAACACGAAATAGAGATGAAGCCACGGCTCGCATGGCATATGTCCAGCTTCGTCCTAAAAGGAGGTTGTAAGTTAAATTAACATAAACTACTTCAACCTCCACTTCGACCGTCTTCCCTTCCAGAGTAATAGGCCAACATTGGAGTATACCATAAGGACGAGACTCTCTCCCATCAAAGGCTTCCAGGGTCGTAGGATACTGGCTTAGAGTCGGAGAACCGATAACCTTCCAACAAGCAACAGACATTATGCAAGTAGAAGCGCCTTCATCAATGACGGTGCGATGAATAGTTTTAGAATTGATGATGACTTGAATAAGGAAGGCAATTTGGTGAGGCAGTCTCCGTATATGACTGTCTACGTCAAAAGTGATTAGATTCGAGTCGGCCGGTCAATGCCACCAATAGCCGATAGTAAGGACTTCCTTTGAGAGGGGCAGCTCTGGAGGACTTCTAATGCGGACATGACTGATGGAACCTGGGCTAAGTCCTCAACGATGCTATAGTGCTGAGCAACATGAGCATTAGGGTTGTAAGAAGACTTCTGGAGCACGCCTTTAGGAGGAGGTCGAATGACCGCTTCAGTGCTAGGTCGCTCGATATGGAGGGGACCAGAACTGGACGAAGGAGCACTAGAGGGGACCTCAGTCTCCTTCCCAGCAGGCGGCAGATACTCTTTTGCTCGAGTACTAATGTGGACGAAAATCGTCCCAGCCATAAATACCTGAGAACCAAAGGGAGAAGAGGATTGAGATGGATCAGCCACCATTTGCGTTTGCTGCGAGGGAAAAGGCTCTTTGAGCACGACAGGAGTCCTAGGGGCACCTTTTAACAAACGACTAACTTCAGACCGCCTAGGGTAGTCTTTAGTATAGTGATCCTTGTCACAGATAAGGCAAGGATACTTAGGCTTACATTTGGCACCTTCCTCAGGTGGAGGTTTAGGGGAATCTTGCTTCGGTTGATCAGCCTTATTCTTTCCTTTTCCCTTTCAAGGCTTTGTCTGCCATGGTGGACTGAACGACATTAACCTCAAAAGTGTTACCAGAATTGGATATGGGCTGAGAAGTGTTTTCATTTGAAGTGTTCGACTTTTGCTTCCCAGGGTTCGCAGAAGATTTCTTAGAGGACGTATTAACAGAACTAATGACGCCGTCAACAGATGGTGTTGGCGGGGCTTTGGAAGTTCCAGGCCTTGGAGCATCAGGAAAATAGTCATATAGTGTATCGGACTGGGAGTAAACCAAGTGAAGGTATTAAGCACTCACAATAGCTTGCTCTTCAGTTACACATGCCCCCATAGCAATGTCCCAGGCTATCGGACCGACAAATGAGGTTGTGAACCAGTCAGTCAGAAGCTGATCGGGAATCCAAAACTTAATCAAATGGCGACGTCATCTCCATTCATGGATATGATCAGAGATATGCGTGGCTATGGTCTGTTTTAAGGATGTCAAGAGATGTGTGCCCGTTTCATATCGAATCAGCAACTGAAAATGAGTTAAAAATGCCATAGCCAACGAGTTAAAGTCTTGAAAAGATCTGCGAGCTAGCTCAATATACCATTTAGCAGCAGAGCTAGTGAGGGTCCGTTGAAAAAGGCGGAGCCGGATTGAATCATCAAGCCATGAGTTTGATGAACACCATAGATGATAAGTCATGACATGGGCTTGGGGATCTTCTCCAGCTTTACCGTCAAACTTGGGACAATCACCGGGAATTTTAGTTGGAACCGGTGGCCAATACGGATTATGAAGAATGGGATCATTTGTCAGTTTGGACACATCCGGTAATTCCAACATTGCTAGAAAAGGTAATTGAGGGTTAAAGGACATCTGAGGCCACGGGTAGGAAGTAGCACTAGATTTCCACCCAGTTGCTTGTTGCCCCCATTTTTTTTGTCAGGACGGATTTGGTCCATAAGGATTTTTTCCATAGGGATTTTGTCCATAGGGGTTATAGCTGTAACTGGACGGTTGACCATGGATTTGACCCCTATAATTCCACTGGTTACTAACTTGGCCTGCAGGAGCAACATATGATTGCTGGAAATTCTGGTAAGGATTCACCTGCAGTTGTTGATAATTTTGGTATGGGGAAAATTGAGTATGCCCTTGGGATTGCTGAAAACCATAAGGTAGCTGGGCTCCAAAGTGAGCCTGGGGGCCAGGCTGTGTTTGATAAATGGGTTGGGATTGGGATCCAACCTGAATTTGAAGATTGGATTGGGTCTGGAGCCTAGACTGGGGCTAAAAACCGGGTGGAGCTTGAGAAGCAACAATCATTTGAGTGCCCAGTTGAGCAGGCCCAGATGGATGTCCTTGAGAAGACAGAGGTTGAGCCATCTGGCTAGAAGGTTGGCCCGGTTGAGGTTAAGTAGGCTGGATAATTGGCTGGCCTTGTTGAATTTGAGGCTGACAAACTTGTCCAGAATAAGGGCTGTTGGGACTCAGAAATGTCATATTTTCATCCACCTTTTTCTTCACTATTCCTTACATTTCATCATCCCATTAACCTTTTATCATATCATTTTCATACATACATTTGGGTTTGACCTTCTTATTTTCCATTCTATTAATATTTGTATTATAAGTGAATTTATGATTAATTATTAGAAAATGTACATATTTTTATATATATCTCAAGAATATGTGAGTTTTGTGATGTGTAGGAAATATGTGAATAATTAATATCTCCTCCACCATATCAAGGAGATAATTATGCAAGCCTTTTTCTAAGGAGAAAATCATGGAGACATATCTTATCCAATTCCTAAGGAGATAATTAGGAGAAAAGCATGGAGCATTTCGTTGGCATATCTTATCCAAGATATGTGAGAGATTTGTGGGATCATGTTTGAGAGATTTGTGCGATCATATCTTGTAATAATGGGAAACTAGTTGAGAGTGCTTGAGAGAATATTGGATATGTAATTATGGAAAGGTTATCTTCCTCATGTATATAAGAGAGTGCTCTCTCTTCATTGGGATGAATAATGAATAATAGAGAATGGAGATTAACTTTGATTCATATTCTTTTATTGTTATGCTTTCATGATTTGTGATTTAGTTCTTGTAATATAATTTGACATAGTTTTATTGTTGTGAGCTCACATATGTTGTTTGTCATTCACTTCTTCACATGTTGTATTGCTTTTCTTTTATGCAACTTCCTGCTTTCATAGTTAATGTTTCAATGCCTTCTTAGATTAATTTGATTTCAGTAATTTAGATTAGATTAGATTAGATTAGTTCCACTTCAGTCCTGCATATATAGTGCATGTGTCTCGTAAGTCTACGGACCTCGGATTGACAAATTAAATAGTTGGGTAAGTACTACAACAGGATTAAACGAACATAGTTTCACCCAACATTTTGGCGCCGTACGATCTCAACGATGAATCCTTCAAGCTACCTTCATAAACATTACTCATACAAATTTCTAATTAAATCAGTGAAAGCATAAACCAAACTCTAATCACTGTGCATACTATTGAATATTCAGAAGTTGCAAATGAAATGAAATGACAGTATACCCGTTCCACGCAGGGCCCGTCCGCGTTTCAAAGATATACTGGACTGTGCTCAAGCAACTATAGAATCAACACAACAATGAAATCGTGACTGCAATCGTGTTTTTGGAACTACTCACTCAGATCCTAGCAGAAGTCGGGATCTCTTCTTCCTTGGAAGAGGAGATCTTGACAAGAATTAAAACCTCAACTACTCCCCAAGAAATAAATGAAGACTCAACGTCTGAAGAATCCTGTGTATCTGATGGTGAACAATCATTCGAACAAGAGATCGAGGAAGAAGAGCAGCAGATCGGAGAAGAAGAACAGGAGTTACAACATGATCTGAGTGAGAGAAACTGTGCTTATTAGAGCTTTATCGAACAATGGTTCCAGGTAAGTACTAGATTAGATTCATCTTTTTATTTTTTAGTTGATTTGCAGTTATGGCAACTAGACTCATCCACTCTCGAATATTTTCATTTTTCATTTGAAAAATTGCTACTGAATCTATTGTTGTTACTGCTGCGTGAATGGCTTCATTGGAAGTTTAACTACACGTAACTAATTTGTAAATTCTAATTAGTATAGAGTAGGTAGGCTTTCAGATTTAGCTTTTGCTTTCATTTTCAGTTTTGCTTTTACCTAGAATAAGTATGCTCTCCTCCTGCGTCTTTGTACGATCTCGAGGATCAGAAAATAAGGATGATATAGACTAATTTCAAGAATAAATTCATGTTTTGCAATATGCTTCAGCACAAACATCTTTCAATATGCAAATCATTATGTCCATTTGTTTAAAAAAAAAGTTTAGTTTCTTTCTCAATTTCATTCATTAAAAAAAAAAAAAAAATTTAATTTAAAAACTAACCATTTTTGTTTTTGTAAAGATAAGGTTAATTTCATTTTTTTTTAAGACTTAAAAAAAAAAAAAAAAAAATTTGATTTTGAACTAACAATTTTTCTAAGATAGAATACAATCTCATTTTTTTAAAATTTAAACAAACAAAAACAAAATAATTAAAACTCATGTATTAAAAAAAAAAAAACGATGGCGGAAAGAACAAAACAATCAATTGAGAGCCATCAATTGAAGTTTCTGATTTTTGGGATAAATCCATGCGCATTTGGGGTGGCATTTGAAGCTTAGTCTGAGAACCTTGTCTTTTATTCTAAAGTTCTACAAGTGGTCGACTTTCCCTCCGTTTTTTCCTTCACGCAGTTATCTAAACAGGGTTTTGAAGAACCATGATTCCCTCTTAGACCGTTAGGAATTTAAGCAAACGATTTTTGGGTTATGTAATTTATTCCGTTTTGAAAAAAACCCATGTCTTAGTTTGTCTAGATTTGTCCTCGTTTGATCACAAACTGCTTTTCAAAACTAATGTTTTTTAGGGGGCTGCGTTCTGAAGATGTTGGCATCCACTATGAGGCGGTGTGAGTAATTGGGTTTGCACTTTGATAATTCACTCTTGTCTGCTGTATTTTTCTAATTTTGTAATGGAACTGCTTCTTCACCTTGAGTTTCATCAGAACTTACTCTCAGAAGTTGAGACTACCGACTTTGAACAGGGCCACTCTCATTTTATCTTATCAGTAGCGAGCAAAAGCTGTCTGAACACGCATCCCATCTTGCACAGAAGAAGAATCTATCTCTTCTACTCTAAAACCACACAACATTCCACGAGTACAACTTGCACAGCCAGGAACGCAGTAACGTCTTTGACAAAGGCCTGAGCTGTAATTAACGAGAACATTTGTTCGTAGACTAAAGCAGCAGGCTGCCATTTCTCATTTCCTTTTCCAGACCCTAAAAGACCCTCCTATTTTTTTTTTTTCTGAATTTGACTACTTCTATTATCTTACAAAGCAAATATACAAAAAAGTTTACATAGGGCAAGGCTTAAGTGGATTTTCTTATGCGCCCTGGCCTTGCCCATTTTACAGCACCCAAAATGAATGTGTTCAAAATTGGGTAAGTTGCTGTACCACTGCTGACACTGTTACATAACATTGAAAGACTGACCATGTCTGGACTGAACATTTGATGCACATAAACACACCAGGGCCTTTTGCTGACCCAGACAAAGACAAAGACAAAGACACAGACAACTGGACAAAGACACTTGACACTTGGACATTTACATGCGACATTTGAACTATAAAGCCGACACATTGACAATATGACCGAATTGCACCTGAAAATCCCATACAAAACAGAAGTTACCATGACAATTTCATTCTTCATCAGTGGACTGTGGCTCCTCTGCAATTCTGCATCCGAAGTGGAGCGTGTTCTCCGAATCCGAGAGCTGAATGATCTTATGAGGACTGTCGTTTCGGGCAGGCTTACTCGGACCAGACAGAGGAGTGGCCGCACGCACGGAGGGGCCAGCTTCAGGATCCAAATTGGGGCCAGGGCGCTCCAATCTCTGCTTACCCTCACTCGGACCAGGCAGAGGAGTAGCCTCACGCACCGAGGGGCCAGCATCAGGGTCCAAATTGGGGCCAGGGCGTTCCAGTCTCAGCCCACCCGCGTGACAAGGAACCGACCAACCCGGCCCTGGAATGCGCTCGGGCTGGGCCCAACCAATGTCTGCACCCACCGGAAGGCAAGCGACAGGGGAGTCGTCTCCACTGGAATGCCGCCTATCCAACTGAGGCTCGATACCAGGTTCCACAGCAATTGTTACAATCAAAGAGGAGTTGACATGCGGACAGGGGAGGCGATACCTGAGCATGGGAAGCTCTCTCTGGCTATCAACATCAATAGGGCTGCTTTCCTTCTGCCCTCCAACTTCATCATTGCTATCCTGAAACCAACGGGGCTGCGAGGTGACTTCTATTGAAGAAGAAGGGGAGTAATGGTCTTCTCTTGGCGGCGCTCGGCCCTGAATTCCTCCCCTCCGACTACCCATTCTTGGCCTATCCCTCGGCATCCTTAATTCCCTTCCAATTTCAATGCTTTGAGCTTTCACCAGGGCCAGAGCAGCTCCCAGTGACAAGAGCGAATTCCACCACCACGCTCTGACTCCGGCCTCAAGAGTCCACTGCCGCAACGCCCCCGAGCTCCAGGAACTAGCTCCAAGAACCAGATTCGGGTACCAGCTCCAAGAACCGGCGCCAAGAACCCACTTCCAGAACCAGTTCCAATTACCTGTATCCGCCCCTCGAGCCCAATGACGGAGCAAATTCACCTCTCGAACAACAAGAATCAGCAACAGGAAATTCAGCATATAGCACCAGTTCACACTCCAGCGACGGAGAACAGTCTCACAAACAACGCGCTCACAGACAACAGTCTCACCCCTCGGCTCTGCATTCACATTGCTGCTTGCGCAGAGGAGGGTCTCCCTACCAGACTCACCATACTCCCGCGGACATGCCATCCTCCTCAGCTTAAACTCCTCCATCACCCTGCTGCCCAACTGCCTCCCTCGAGCCGAGAAGACAGGCATTAATGCCTTCACTTCATCGCTCTTAACTTCATTAAAATCCCTTAACGCATGGTACCTCCATTCATTGAGGTCGTGACACCCGGCCACGTGATGGCGCGTGTCGTGCTTACGATACTTAATCACCCGCATCCGGGATGATGAGATCCTTCTTCGCCAGAGAGATACAGTCATAATTGAGCTTGTCATCTTCGGAATTGTCCAGTGATCCAGCAAAATAGGAAATGCCTTGAGAGGCTCCTTGGTTGGCTAATCTGTCTGCCACCTTGTTCGCTGTTCTTCTTACATGCTTGAACTCTATACTCTGGGTGGTGTGAAGCTTCTCCTCCATGGATTCTAGTCTGCTTAATAATCTCCAACTCGTGGCTACCTTGGTCGCCGGCGTGCCTGCTTGGAGTCTTTGGGCGGCGTTGATTAGGATTAATGAGTCACCTTCTATTTCCAAAGGGAAGTAGTTGTGTTGTTCTGCAATGCATAGTCCTCTCCATAAAGCTTCTAATTCGGCCACATTATTGGTATCTTTACCTAAAGAACCATAGAAAATTTGGATTATTTCCCCTGTGTGATTTCGGAAGAGTCCTCCATAACCTGCCAGCCCTGGATTTCCTTTGGCCGCCCCATCGAAATTCATTTTGTAGGTTGCAAACTCAGGGGGGGACCAGCTAGAAGGAGAGGAGCTGCTGATAGTGGGTCTGGTACCTTCTTTTTGGAGCGTTGAGAGATTTATGTTCCAAGCCTTCAGGATCTTGCATTCTAATGGAGTATCTGGCAAATCCGTGTCTGACCATGATTTAAGGGCCAAAGTTTCTTGCAATTGATTGGTGAGAATGAACCATAAGGCTTCCATGGGCCTGGAAGAGTTATTAAAAATTCTGTGGTTTCGTTCTTTCCAGAGAATCCAATATATGAAACCTGGTAGGAGTCTCCACAAGTGGTTGAGAAGCTGACTTTTGTAGGGAGAGGGATCCCATTTCCTTAAGTTTTCAGCTATATCTTCTGTCCTGGCATCTGTTCTCATGTGGCAGCTCTCTACTTTCCCCCATATTAGCTTTGCTAACAAGCAGGATTCCATGAGATGTCCTATCGTTTCAGAGGCAATGTTGCAGTTCGGACATCTTGATGGCCCCACGAAACCTCGTTTTATCAGGTTGTCCCAGGTTAATGTTCTTCGTTTGCTAAGCAGCCATAGGAAGGTGGATATTTTGGGCCAAATTTCTGGTCGCCAGATCTTTTCCCAAATCGGGTCCTTGATTGGTTGGTTTCCATTATATCTGAGCTGATGGGCTTCTTGAGTCGTGAATGTGCCTTTGTGTTTGTGTCCCCATCTGAGTCGGTCCTGTAGAGAGGAGTATCTGATTTTCCTGTATGATAGTTCCTCCTCTATGTCCTCATAAGTTTCACTTTGCCAATTATCTTGCCAGAGACTGGCCTTCTTCCAGGTTCTGAAGTCAGTGTTATCAGAGTGCTGCCAAAACTGATTGACTTGTGTGAGTCCTGCTTGTTGCATCTGCTCTTGCCAGAGAGGCTTATGAAAAACTGTTGTCAGTCTGGGGAGCTGCTGCCACGAATCCTCCCAAAATCTGGCTGAGTTTCCTGAGTGTACCTCCCAAAAACAATGTTCTTGAATGAATTTACTGTGAGGTTTGGCTGCGTTCCATATGGGAGATCCTTGAGTAGTGGAATTGATTCTAATTAGATCATTCCAATGGCTGCCAGGGGCATATTTGGCCTGCCACAATTTGGCCCATAAGGCATTTGGCTTGGTGATCCAGTTCCACCACATGCGAGCCCCCATAATGTCATTGCTATGTAAAGGGTCTCGAAGTCCCAGTCCCCCCTCAGATTTGGGCTTGCATACATCAGACCATTTTACAAGTGCCCACTTTCTGTTGAGGCCCGACGAACCCCAGAGAAAATTTCGCTGTAGATTGCGGATTGATTTAAGGACCCATTTAGGTGCTGCTAACAGAGAAAAGAGATATAAAGGCAAGGCTTGGAGAACCGACTTGATCAGGACAAGCCTACTGGCTGTGTTAAGAGCACGAAAGGTCCAGTGTGAGAGTTTGGATTCCAACTTGTCAAGAAGAGACTGCCAGGATGAGTGATTGATTGCAGCCGCAGCAAGGGGGGCTCCTAGATAGGTCGACGGCAGTTTAGAGATGGTAAACTGCAGAATTCTAGCTATATTTCTTTGAGTGGAGAGAGGGGTGTTGAAGAAATATAGATGGGATTTCGAAGAGTTGATGGAGGTTCCGGAAGCTTTTGAGAAGATGGAGAGCAGGGATTTAAAAACCGAGGCTTCCTGTGAGGATGGGTGGCCAAATAGCAAAGTGTCGTCAACAAATTGTTGATGGGAGTGAGGAGGAGAGCCATGAACTGAGATTCCTTTTAACATTTGAGTGGAGATGGCTGCCTTCAACAGTCTGCCAAGCCCTTCGGCCATGAGAACAAAGAGAAAAGGCGATAATGGGTCCCCTTGTCTAATGCCCCTTGAAGGCCGAAAAGGTTGCGAAGGAGAACCATTTAGCAGTACAGAGAAGCTTGGGGAGGAAATTAAATTATAGACCCATCTTGTCCAAGTATGACTGAAGCCAAAAGCGATAAGCATTTTTTGAATAAAGTTCCAACTAAGTTTGTCAAAAGCTTTTGATAAATCTAACTTGAGAAGCATACCTGGCTTTTTGAGAATCTTGAGGGAGTGAATCACTTCATTTGATAGAATGATCCCGTCCATAATTTGCCTTCCCTCGACGTAACCGGTTTGTTCCGGTGAGATGAGCAAGGGCAGCAGAGGTTTGAGCCGGTTAGCGATGACTTTAGAGATAAGCTTATATATGACGTTACATAATGCAATAGGTCGAAAGCTTTCAGGCTTGCTTGGTTCTGCACATTTTGGAACTAGCGCTATGAAGGTAGTATTGAGAGCTGGAAGGATCCAGTGCATGCTTCTTGATTCTTCCACCAGCTCCCAAACTTCTACTTTGATTAAATCCCAGAATGCGTGGTAGAAATTTGCCGTGAAGCCGTCCGGCCCCGGTGCTTTGCCATCCTTGAGCTGGTTCATTGCTTCCTCAATTTCTTTCAAGGATGTAGGCTGGAGTAATTTGTTGTTGTGCTCCTCAGTTATGATTCGAGGAATGTGCTGAGTGATGGCTTTGATTTCAGCATCTTTGTTTCCTTCCGGCTCTTTAAGGATATCTTGAAAGTAATGTGTTAATTCTTTTTCCATGTCTTCATGGCTTTCTACCCTTTCACCCTGCGGATTGTTGATGAAGGTGATGTTATTGTGCATGCGCCTCTGAACAGCTGTTCTATGAAAAAATTTTGTGTTTTTTTCACCTTCTTTTAGCCAATTGATTCGAGATTTCTGCTGCCATAGAATTTCTTCTTGCTTTCTCCTTTCTTCTAATCGATGCCAAAGGATCTGCTCTTGCTGTGACTGCTCCTCAGTGCGGCCTTCTTTAATGATGGTTTGCTGTAGCTTCTCCATTTGTTTTTCCAGCCTTTGTCGGTCCTCCTGGATGTTGCCGAATTGGGTTTTGTTCCAAATTTTAAGAACCTGCTTGAGGTTTTTTAATTTTTGTTGAAATTGAAACATTTTGGCCCCTTCTGGAGGCCTGTAGGCTTTCCAGGCGTCCTCTACAATCTGCCGGAATTTTGCATTGGTGAACCAAAAAGCTTCGAAGCGGAAGGGTCGGTTGCATCTTACACCAGGCCTCGACCAATGAAGCACAATGGGCCAATGATCTGATCCTCCGTGTGGTAAAATTGACGCATTAAAATCTCCGCCCAAGTGGATTGCATTGTCTGAAAGGAGGAATCTGTCAAGCCGAGAGGCGATGTGATTGACACCACTGCGCTTGTTGGTCCAGGTGAAGATCCCGTTGGAAGTTGGAATATCCATTAAAAAGACCCTCCTATTCACTTGCATCTTTCAGAAGATATATTAAGCCGTCCATTATGAACTCTAAAACTATGCCCAAGAGCCTCTCCTGTAATAAGGCAGCTACGACCACAAGCACTCAACATTTGATCATTCAATCTGATATCCCATGAATAAACCCTCCTGTGGTTTGTAATTGGGAATTTTTTTTTTTTTGGCTGAAAGGAAACACACTGCATTGCAGGCCTGAGAGAACAAAACACACTGCATCTTGCAGGCCTGAGACTGGCAAAACAACGATGGGAGCTTGAGCTCACGAATTTATGATGTGTGCATCCAAACTCCAGCTAAATTATTTGCCCAACTCCATGCTTGAATTGCTGGATCACATTGACGCACTTTCTGTCATTAATAACTTCAACTTGCCCATGCCATGAAGTGCGGAGGAACCCACAGGATGCTTTTGGACATGCACATTTGGTGCCTGGATAGATGGAACCCACAGGTAATACACATTTGCGTTTTCAACTACGTGTGCAATGGGTTTTACATCAGAGGATTTATGGTGAGCATTGAATTTAAATGTACAGTTTTGTTTTTAATGTATAAAAAAAATCGACATAAATAATAAATTAACAACTTTTGTTTTCTAATTTGTTATTTATTAACCCAAAATAAATAAATAAATTTATTGTTTAATTCAACACAAAACATTCATGCTAAAATAAAATCGTCATTTTAATTTTGTTAAAACATAAAAATAACAGTTTATTGTTTAAATAAAAAAAAAATAAAAAAATTTGCCCTCATTCATTTGCATCAAACTTCATAACACCAACTATTTCCCCAAAAAGATACAAAAGCCTTTTCAAATGTTTTAAATCAATTTTCCTGCAAACCAATAACAACATTTTGAAAAAGTATTGCACAATCAATGAGTACATTGCATGGGGACATGCAATATTTCTAGTTGGGGGGAAATAAAAATATGTTGGAGTTTTTTATGTGAATTTGTGGGAAAAGTTAGGATGTATATACTAACAAGTGAAATGAGATTGGTGTTGTGTAGGTCGACGAGAAGCTTATGCAGAAAGCTCAACATTACGATACGACACCCTTCTCATCCACAATTAGTGTAACTTCAAAAAAAAATAAAAAATAAAAATGGACATTTCATAAATTCTTGAAAATGCGCTAATTTGTTTTTGAGTCGCTTCATACAGGAATTATTGATGGAGATGGCACACAAAGGTGTCAATTTTTTATGCAGGAATGGTGCTAAGTTTTTTAGAGTCTGCAAAGTGATTTTTCAAAATCACATATCATGACATTTTCCACTACACAAAAATCCTTTTGCGTCATGATTACTTCCCTTTTTCCTTCCAAACTCCTTGTGTTGCAGCCCATCTTCCATTTCCTTATCTTTCATGACTTCATGCACGCCTATTTTTTTGAATCGAATACATCCATTTATCCTTTTCAGTTTAGTTTTGCCTTCTAGTTTTCCTTTTGAATAAAACTCATTCCCTCTCCATGATTACATTGCCTTTATTTCCTAGCCATGCTGATCCACACTGCTTGTCCATGAGTTCTTTCCATTTATAGTCCTACCAAATCTTTTTGTACAAACTGGCGTTGACTGATGTGGGATTCCTTAAGGCCCACCTTTCAACAAGTCTTGCCCCATCGACATCAGCACCTTATCTGGGAAATAGACTAGAGTTCATTTTGAGTACCTAGAGGCTTGCATGCCTTAATGGAAAGCTCTCTCGCTGGCGATCATGGGAATACATCAATGTCCCTTGATCTTCAGATCTTGCAAGTGGCTCGACCTCGACACATCCATTCGCACTTCGCAAGATGTTCTCCGGTACCTTGGCACTCATTGACATCAATGGTGAGTTTCCTCACATTGGTTAACAACATACATCAATGGCCGGTAATCCAATGATTTCTATTCATGCTCGACATCGACACATTCATTCGCATGTTTAGAATTGTACCATCGGGTTTGTAGCGGGTGAAGACTATACACTTTTTCATGACTCCCTCAGCAGTTACAACAGCATGCATTCTGATCTATGAGAGTACCACAGTACCACTTTCAGCATTTATCTTTTCCATGATTCAGCATCAGCAGTTCAGATTCCTTCATTTCCCAGGATCCGGTTACATCAGTCACATTTTCCTGATCCAGCAGCAGCAGCAGCTACATTCCTATTGCATAGTTCATCATTCTTGGGTAAGTAGAGGTATGTTGTTTTCTAATCTTTAATCATGCAATTCCTTATATGCTAACTTGAATATTTTGGAAAATTCCCTCACCATGCTACATTTCCTTTCATGAGCCATGTTAAGTTGCATGCGGACATGCAACCCATTCAGTTGAGGGGGGGGAGAACTATATTCACTACATATTCACTACCATGATTCCATTTCTTCACCACTATCACTCCATTTACCATTCACCAACATTTATTTTCCAATGATACTTTGTTGCACTTTGCTTCATACGCAATATTGGCATGCTTCATTAATATTATAAAAGGGCTTTCTTATGCACATTATGATTTCCAGTGAGTGTTTACATTATTGAAGAAAAGAGAATAGAAAATGAAATGAATGTTGTTAACACAAGAACCAACATCCTTTGTATTCATGGTTGTCACACAAGAACCAACCATATTCATGGTTGTCACACAAGAACCAACCATAAGAAAATGTAAATTGTTACTCATATTGCTCATATCTTATGTTTATTTTTTAACGAGCTTGAACTATGCGCTAAAACTGCTCGATTAATCCAGTCATATGATAAGAATGTCTCATATAAAAACGACAACTTTTAGATTTTTTCCCCACATCCTTTCTTTATGCAAGTTAGGTGACGACTAATCCTACGAGTTTAAAGGGTTAGCCTACGGGTTTAAAGGGAGGACCTAAAAATTTAAAAAATAAATAGTCGCCCTTCGCTTGCACTCCAAAAGGTTTGCATGCCCCCAGGTATAAAATATGGTTTCAAGGTTACCCCTCAATTTGCAGACAAAACATTTGTTCTATCGGGAGAGGCCTACCTCTTACAGGTTACCCAAAGATTGTTCTATTCACACAACAAACAAAACACTTCTTCGACGATGTCTACCGAGATAAACAAAGGTGAGCGACGATGCCCGCCAACTCACATAACTTTGACAAGAGAATCTTATTCTAGAATAACCCCTCTTCCAATCACGGATGGGGTACAGACTAGTCATATTCTCCCGCGGAAAACTACCATATACCCAAAGTTTTCCTGCCGAAGCAGACCAGGATGCATGCCCCCTGGGTTTCAGTCATATCCCTCCGAATTACTCGCGCTCATCGGGAGGACGAACTGGGGATGGAGACATTTCTTGCGTGAAGAGACCATTTAGGGACGGTATATGACTATTTGCTATGCGTGATCCGGGAAATGAAAGCTGGTCCACGAGCTTGACCACTCTTCCTTCGTGCGGAAAACACATTACTCTAAAGAGTGAGGAGACAATGGCTCCCATGCAATAAATATAGTCTCGTCCAAGGAGTAGGTTATAATCCAAGGGTCCTTGACCTACCATGACGTTCATGCGAACTGTCTTCCCTCTCAATGTTATGGGCACATCGGGAAGGATCCCTAAAGGTCGACTGGTTCCTTTATCAAAGCCTGTCAGATTTCTCATCTCAGGCAAAGCGATGGCGAACCAATCGCTTTCCAAGCAGTAGAGGAAATGATACTCACAGAAGCCCCCTCATCTATGATGGTACCAGCCATGACCATTCTATATATTTGAACGATAATTCAGAATGGTATGCTTGCTGGTAGGCGGGGTCTGCCTAGTTGATTCCAGTCGAAGGAGACAACTAGGTTGCTTGGAGGTGGGACCGAGTAGACGGCCGGGTATGGCTCTGACTCCGCTGGGGATCGTGTCTAGTTAGTTTGTTTGTGTTTCTCTTGTTGTTTGTTTCATAAACTTAGAAGTAGCAATCGAACTGCATTTGCCGTTAACAAATGCAAAGTAGACATTTGTTGCTTCAATCCACTTACTGGATCTGTTTATGATTTGAACAACTGATTCATAAACTAACTAATCACCCTTGTGATAGCTCTTAGAACCCCTCTTAGATCTACCTCTGATTGTGTATTATTGATTGCTTTTACTCGGCCAAAAACCATAGATTAAACTGCAAACCGTGACCCAGAACCTGGATAGAACTCTCGTTTCTGCCCCAGCGCAGGCTCTGTGAAGAGGTTATGCATTTCAACGCACTTCCCGAGAAGGCTACTTGTGCTGAAATGCAGTTTCTCTATGCAACAGGTGCGCTGATCAGCCTAGCCTTGTGCAGCTGAGGTTCTTTGCTTCATTTTTCTAGTTTTGTCTCTGTTTTTTGCAGCCTGTGATCAGTATTTCACTGTTTCAAACCCCTTTTCCTTATTGATATTCCACCTCAGTTGTACAAAAGAAACTGTAGGTGTTTTTTGTGTGTTTTTTACGTCATTTACAGTTTTCCATTGCAAAAGTATAATAGTCGTACTGTCGTCCTTTGATTTAGATCTGTCGCAAGTGTCGATTTTGATCATAGGAGAAAGTTTATCTGCTGTCGATAGTCGATTATGCTTTTACTTTTGCCTTTGGCTTGAATTTGTGACTTTCTAGTGTCGAAATGAGTATTTATTTCAAAATCATAAAGTGTCGTAATCATCTCTACCTTTTGATTTCGAAAAGAAGCTTGTTTTTGTTTGTCACTTGAAAGCAAATTCAGATTCGTACAACAACTTTCTTTTTAGGCATCAATATTAAGAAAGTGAAAAACAAAACACATGCATGTGCATTTTCATATTGGCAGTCTGTTTGGCTTGATTTAGGAAAGTGCATTTACAGTGTGCTCTTTGCTCTTTGCGAAAAGATTGTGTCTTTCTTTTCCCTTAGTAGCTATGATTTTCATTGCTGAAAAGAGATAAAAGCTTGTTTATCATCTTTAGATTGCATTTTAGGAATTACATCTACATCTCGTGGTGATCCCAAAAGGCAAACTTCATAAGAAAGATCAACCTAAAATAAATTCAATGAACTTAACAACGCTTTGTAACTTTACGCACAACATCTAGAGGTCTAGGCTAGAGACGTACTCCAGCGTCGTAAAGCCTGGTAACTGTTGTCCTCACTGATGGTTGGGTGATTCCTCCACTTTGAGACGATAAGTGCCAGTACGGACTTGTGCTCCCACGTACCGTCGAGTATATATTGGGAGATCCCTATAGGCTTAAAACCTTTATCCATAGGAAGCCGTGTCGGGCGCCCTACTGATCGCAATGCACCGAACACAGCATTCGGGAAGATTGACTGCCGTATCGTAAAAAGTATTCTGCAGTTTTGTGATTGGTTTGGTACTCCCTCTACCTAGACCTCGAGAGCAGTCCCTTTTGTTCCTTTTCAGACTCCTTAACGGAAAAGGTCCATCTGAGCACTTGTCACTTCAGGGTCATTAAAAATCGAAGGAGACTAGAGTCATCTTTTGTTTTTTCTCGACTCTTAAAAACTGAAAAAACAAGTTGTGTCAAAGTGTGTTAAAATTTATTTTAAACGGAATATTCATACCCTTTTTCTACGTTGATCTTAGGTTGAGAAAATGGAGCCTACCAACCAAGGAATTCCCCTTGGTGGAAATCCTAGTCCCTTCTCCTCTTGGGGAGATGTTGGTGCGCCCCATATGGCCACATTGTCGCTTCCAGGACTGACAATTGGCTTGCCAGTATGGCTCTTCTCAACCAATGTCGTTCAGAACGCCACTATTCCTGAACAATTGAATCAACAATTAGACGAGTCCAGAGTTACCCACCAGCCTCCTACTTCCTCTAATTCTTCCTCTCCTCCTTCCTCTTCGCTTGATGGAATTGGTAAAGCTAAAAGCCAAGTTCCTAAGGAGAAGAAGGAAAAGAAGAAGAAAGAGAAAAAGAAGAAGGAGCCAAAGGCGAATGGGGGAAAACGAGTGTCGTCTAACGAAAATCCACACACTGCACCGACCAGGCCTAAATCGCCATGTGTCATTTGCAAAGGAGACCACTTTCACAGAGATTGTCCTTGCATCCCATGGATACTAAGGGACTGGTCTCCTCGTTTGCACAATCCGATGTCGTCAACCTCTGGTGATCATGTTGAAAGCACACCGTCAACTAGTGAAAGTGAAGCCCCAGGACAAAAAGGTAAAGCTAGATTTCCTTGTAAACTGGCGAAGGCAACCATGCCCTCCACCATTGTCCCTTCTTAGACGAAGCTAAAAGAGTTTTGGATGATCGTCCGGTTTCACCGTTACGACTCCCTCCTGGATATAAAAAACTCTTGCCGAGTCCGTCACTAGTTGAGAACCCAGCTAGCCCGCTCAGGTGGTCGGCTGAAGCGCCTATCATTGAAGATAAACCAACTGAATCCATACCAGACGAAAGTCAAAAGGTCGAGGCGGCAGTTGACCCGGTCTTGTCTTTAGAGGTTTTATCTTCGGATGATACAGTCACTAAAGAGAACAAGGATGACACTGTCCAAATTCTCTTCATCAACACAGACTCCGACGAACATGGGGGCAATCCACCCGTTCCTTTACCGCAGGAAGGAAATTCGTCAGAGCCATACTCGGCCGTCTACTCGGTCCCACCTCCAAGCAACCTAGTTGTCTCCTTCGACTGGAATCAACTAGGCAGACCCCGCCTACCAGCAAGCATACCATTCCGAATTATCATTCAAATATATAGAATGGTCATGGCTGGTACCATCATGGATAATCACCCTTGTGATAGCTCTTAGAACCCCTCTTAGATCTACCTCTGATTGTGTATTACTGATTGCTTTTACTCGGCCAAAAACCATAGATTAAACTGTAAATCGTGACCCAAAACCCGGATAGAACTCTCGTTTCTGCCCCAGCGCAGGCTCTGTGAAGAGGTTCTGCATTTCAATGCACTTCCCGAGAAGGCTACCTGCGCTGAAATGCAGTTTCTCTGTGCAACAGGTTTGCTGATCAGCCTAGCCTTGTGCAGCTGAGGTTATTTGCTTCATTTTTCCAGTTTTGTCTCTATTTTTTGCAGCCCGTGATCAGTATTTCACTGTTTCAAACCCCTTTTCCTTACTGATATTCCACCTCAGTTGTACAAAAGAAATTGTAGGTGTTTTTTGTGTGTTTGGGACTTAGAAATGTTATATTTTCATCCACCTTTTTCTTCACTATTCCTTACATTTCATCATCCCATTAACCTTTTATCATATCATTTTCATACATACATTTGGGTTTCACCTTCTTATTTTCCATTTTATTCATTTTTGTATTATAAGTGAATTTATGATTAATTATTAGAAAATGTACATATTTTTATATATATCTCAAGAATATGTGAGTTTTGTGATGTGTAGGAAATATGTGAAGAATTAATATCTCCTCCACCATATCAAGGAGATAATTATGCAAGCCTTTTTCTAAGGAGAAAATCATGGAGACATATCTTATCCAATTCCTAAGGAGATAATTAGGAGAAAAGCATGGAGGATTTGGTTGGCATATCTTATCCAAGATATGTGAGAGATTTGTGGGATCATGTTTGAGAGATTTGTGCGATCATATCTTGTAATAATGGGAAACAGTGCTTGAGAGAATATTGGATATGTAATTATGGAAAGGTTATCTTCCTCATGTATATAAGAGAGTGCTCTCTCTTCATTGGAATGAATAATGAATAATAGAGAATGGAGATTAACTTTGATTCATATTATTTTATTGTTATGCTTTCATGATTTGTGATTTAGTTCTTGTAATATAATTTGACATAGTTTTATTGTTGTGAGCTCACATATGTTGTTTGTCATTCACTTCTTCACATGTTGTATTGCTTTTATTTTATGCAACTTCCTGCTTTCATAGTTAATGTTTCAATGCCTTCTTAGATTAATTTGATTTCAGTAATTTAGATTAGATTAGATTAGATTAGTTCCACTTCAGTCCTGCATATATAGTGCATGTGTCTCGTAAGTCTACGGACCTTGGATTGACAAATTAAATAGTTGGGTAAGTACTACAACAGGATTAAACGAACATAGTTTCACCCAAAAATGGCCTTGCTGGGTAACAGGTTGGCCTTGTTGAACGTAAGGTTGTCCTGGGTTACTAGAAGGTTGCCTGAAATACGTGAAAGAAGACCCACCGAAGGCCAAAGATTGTCCCGGAATGGGTTGTCCTTGTGGGCCGATAGTTTGCCTTGAATAAGGTTGCCCATAGTACGGTTATCCGTAAGACTACTGTCCGTAAGATGATTGACCTTGATAGGGTGGTCCTTGAATATTTGAAGACTGTGCTTGGCCACCATGGTAAGCCATGGTACCCCAAGAAACAGACAACAGAACTGAGACCTCAACAAAAGGTTGAGATGCTATGGGTCTAGGGTGATAAATATGGGCTCCTCGAGAATCATAATAATTAAACGGATTTTGAGGATCCAGATTCTGAGGAATTTGAGGATATTAGTCATATGCCCCCCTTGCTGGAATGGGACCAGAAGAATGTGGGGCACTTAGGCTAGGGTCAACAACCCCGGATATGGGTGCCGAAGGGCCATTGTGTGAAGGACCTGCAGAAGACCCGACGACAGTGGTCATGACTGAAGATGCAGTGACGACACTAACAACGGGGGCTGAGGAAGCCACACAAACAGTTGGAATAGTTGGGACAGATGTCACATTGTGAATCTAGGGAGTGAAAGATCCCGAAGTCGGAGTGACAGTACGAGACCACATGGAACTTGTAAGGGGAGACCTAGAACCCATGATATCAGCTAGAGCATTATAACGTATAGGTAGCGTGAAACCAAGGGAGGTGACACAAAAGGGTGAAGTTTCTGTCGGTATAGGAATTTCACCACTTATCATCAAGGACTCTTCACTCATGACGAGGTTCGTCTCATCCATGTTAGAAGACGACATTGAGACCGAAACACCAGGAGGAGTAAGGGGAAAATATTCTTCGGAAGGCTCCCAAATGGGGTTCCAATGAATATCATAAGACTCGTCTTTCAGAGCACGAGAGTTAAGCGGTTGGATACTCGGAATAACATGAAGAGTATCACTAGCAACCGGTACCTCAGTAGCGACAGAAGATGGGGATCCTTGGTTGCTTGGAATGGGAGACGGGATCGGTGATTCCGCCAGGATGATTTAACTCAACTGTCCTAGGGATAACTAATCGAGTAAGGAGAAATAATCCTACGCAAACTAAAACGCAACAAGATCTAACAGGGTAAGTGTGAACGTGGCCGAATAAATTTTAAGACACAAGAACAGAACTTGACCTTTTCATCTTTAAAGAGTCAAGAAAAGGACGAAAAGATGACTCTAGTCGCCTTCGAATATTTAATGAGCCTGAAGTGACAAGTGATCAGATGGACCTTTTCTTTTAAGGATTCCGAAAAGGAACGAGAGTGACTGCTCTGGAGAAACTATGCAAAAGGTTTACCAAACATTGCGTAAAACTGCATATACACCTTGGCGATCATATGAAAACCAAGGGCTTTTCGTATGGCAGTCAATCTTCCCCAATGCTGTTTTCGGTGCATTATGGTTTGCAAGGCGACAGACACGACTCCCTAGGGATATAGGATGATAACCTAGTGGGGTCTCCCAACATATACTCGACGGTATTGGGAGCACAATTCCGTATTAGACCGCTATTGAGTCACAGAAGGAGGAATCGCCCAACCTTGAGTGAAAACAATAGTGACTAGGTTTAACGACACCGGAGCACGTCTCTAGCCTAGACCTCTAAATAGTGTGCGTTATGTTCCAATGCGTTGTTAAGTTCATTCAGTTCATTTTAGAGTTGATCTTGAATTATGTTTCAGTTTTCAGGCTTTACCGTATGTATACAACAAAACCTAGGATGCAACTAGAATGAGTGAAACATCCTTTTACATCAATGAACACCTACCTACAAGAGGGTAGAGAGGTCATTCCCAAACCAAGAAAACCAAGATACGCCAAGAGACACAATGCAAAAACACATCAACCCTACAGTGTACGAATACTACTGATGATGGATTTTATCATTTTCTTTCCAATATGCAAAATTGCAATGCAAATACACTTTCACTTTCGTATACTAAATGAATGCAGTCTTTTGATTTTGATTGTTTTAAATTTAAAAGAAACAAACAAGCAAGCGTGAAAAAACTGGTCGATCCAAAAAATCGTGATCTATGTTCGGTAGTGAAAAGAAATCGAATCAATACCAAAGATTGGTTCAATAACCGTCACTAAAAATCAACCAGAAACAAGCAATGGAGAAGGCTCAAACAAACCGACAAGAAAGTTGCAAATGAACCTTGGGCAAACCAGCAACCAAGCCAATTAATTCAAAAACCTGAAAGAACAAACTAGGTCACACAACCAAAAATGCAAGATTCATTCAATAAAGCCAAAGAAAAAGTGCCTTAACCATAAATAGTCAAAAACAAGTTACTGAGCAAGAGAAAGAAGGAAAGGGATCAACAGGACTGGCGAATTCAGGATGTAGAATTGAAAAAGCAATTCTACAGGAATCGTCGCGGGTATTACACAAGCAACTAGGGACGATCAACCACTAGCTGTAGCAACAGAGTGACGTCGTTGCGAGAGTACATGTCTTTTCCGTGACGAGCTGATTTTAGGAGTCGTCATGACTGTACGACGAGATTCAGCGATGCACAGGACTTTGCAAAAGAGTCAAGGTGACGTCGGCGCGACTGTTAAACTATTTTCAGTGACGATCTTAAAAATAATGACAAACGAACAAGAAACTCCCAAACAAAAACCAGTCAATATTTCAGACAATAGAGGGATTTCCCAGATCAACCCAGGTAACCCAAAAGACTGATAGTTTATCCCCAAAATCCAAGAAACACCAAATCAAAATCAAAACAAGAGCAAACAAGAGAAGAAACATACAAAGGACTCCCCAACGGAGTCGCCAACTTGTGATGCAGGAAAGTGTTCCCTTTGCGGACATAGGCAACCCCTCTAACCCTAGAGTGGGTCTAGTCACAACAAGGACAAAACAACAATTAATTCCCTTAAATAGTCATCGTTGGAGGCCTACCTCAAACCAGTGGTCGATGAAGTTCCGTTGCGCTGCTCCAGCTTCTGTTTCCTTCTCCTTAATGAGCGATCAACCTAAAACAATACAAATAAAGAACAAAGCACATAACCGAGAAACAACAATGATCTATTTACTCATAAAGTCAAGAAGTCATGAGCTATCAAGTAAATTACATATAAGACATAGGAAATCGTCGTTGATTGTATTAATAATGAATCAAGAGTAAAGCTGTTACACTAAAAAATGTCACCATGACTACTTACAGTTAGTATGGCTCAAATCAACAGTCATACTACCCTCTTAGGCAAGTCTTATGCCTCTGCTATCCATCTCAAACTCAAAGAAGAGAGAAAGTCTTGTAAAAAATGTGTTTATCTCCGGGGTCGCAGGTTCTCTCTAGCCTTACCTGCGGGGACGCTCACAATGTTCACAAAAGCTGCGTCCTTGGGCGCTCTATATGTTAAGGGACAGGTGCGTCCTTCTGTAAAAGGCAAAATGCGCAAGTTTAATCTTAAAAAAGTTACTTGTGGTTACTTCTAGAACTTTCTAGAGGTCGGTTTGATGAAATGGATGCGCCTCCAGTTGGTTCATGTATCCCTATTAAGGAGGAACTTATCCCATCAATAAGGGAGCTATCCCACCCAAAGAGGGGGATTATCCCATTGATGGTGGACCTGAATAACCTCTTTACAGCACTATAAATAAAGGCATTGAGCCAGAGGGAGAGGAGGTTGAAAGCTATAGATTTCTAAGGGTAAATGCTGCAGGAATTAGGACTCCCATTTAGAAGCTTGTGAGGAGAGATTGTCATCTTTACTTGTTCTATTTGGAAGTGGGTGAGCTTTGTCAAAGTAGAGGAAGACTCTTGTGGACCCTGGAAGGAGCTTGCACAACACCAAGGCTCAGGTTGTAATGGTTCCTTTTGATTACCTTTAATGCAAATTGGTCCATTCTTCTCAATAACTTGTTGTTAATGGGTTATTTCATGTGTTCCTTGGTCTGCATGTTGAATATATGTTTTATTATATGAAATGCAAGTGCTTGGTAATTGTTTGATTGTTTGTGGTTGCAGGAATTGACGTGAAGGAGGAGCTCATCCGGATCGGCAAGGACGGACTACAACAACAGCGTTTTGGAATAAGGTAAGCCTAAACACTTGTAGTTTTCATGTTTTAAAAGGTATATTTAGAGAAAGATCACTCCATTTTGTCTTGTTTGTCGCTAGAGAGTTTAGACTCCTAGGGAGGTCAGTTGTGTCCGCACAAACGACTTTTTCCGCCACGACAAATTGGCGACTCCACTGGGGAATCCATTAATGAGAAAGTCTTTTCCTTTGTGTGAACTTTGCTCTGAGAAAATCATTTTTATTTTCTGGTTTTGACTGTGAGAATTAGTATTTGGGTGGCTTAGCTTTAGATTTAGTTAGATTTGGTTTTTCTTAACTTTTCCAGAAGGACGCACCCTCTGAGTACTGCACAGTGCGTCTTTGGACGCGCTGTTGCTGTTTGCACAGAGCGGGCCCGCGCCTGTTCTAACGGGTTGCCTGCGTCTTCCTGTAAAAATTTAGGAAAACTCCATTTTTGCTTTAATTGCTTTTAGATTTTGGTTTTTCTTAGTGTTTTCTGCCCAGATCCTTTAGTACCCTGTCAAAAATTTTCACCTGAACTTGTTTCATTAGCATTCCTGCTTTTAGCTTTCATCAATTGGGTGTTTTGAGTCTCTTTTTTGAGAAATTCTTAATTTGATTTCCTTTGGTCATTACTTGGAGGTTTCTCTCAGTCTTTTCACAATTTTGCATCTTTTTGCTTTTGTTTTTGCAAAAAAATTTCCCCCTCATTCGCCGGGGGGGGGCTAAATTGTGTATGAGTGTTAATCGCCTTTGAGTGTTTTTATGTTTTGATCTTTGGAACTCTCACCCAATTTTCTCGACTTGCACTTGATTGGTTCTTAGATTACATTAGAATCATCTTGTGTTTGAGAATTCTCTTGCATAGATCACATTTGCATAATTAGAGTTCTCAGTTTCAGAATATGAATGAAAAATGTGCATAGATTACATTTGCATACTTTTCATGTGAATTGTGCATAGATTACAATTGCATAGTTTACATTATGAAAAATCAATCGTAGATTTAGATCAGCTTTCTTTGATTTGAATTTACACAAAAATAAAAATAAAAATTGGTTTGGAATTGATTTGCATTAGTTTTTCTTGATGAAATTAGTGCATTAGAGAATTTGTTAAATTTTCTCTTAATGATCAATTTTTTGCATTGTTGGAAGTGAATGGAAACTCTCTCCTTACTTTAGTTAGGATTCATCGAATTGAAAAGATTACATTATCATATTCGATTGCATTCAGTTGAGTCGGGTCATAACACCATTGGTTTCGTATCCATTTACCCATTTGAGTAATAACAGCCTTAATAACACAGCGCTTAATTAAAATTCATCCAGTAATTTTTACATTTCTAGGGCTCTGAAACACCAACATAGATCAGGCTAGTGTCTTGGAGTAGGTGAGTACTTAACTCTCCAAGACAGTAAAACCAAACAAGTAGCTGATCTTGAGTTAGAATCAAATCCAATTGTTACATTTACACTCTGGGAAAGCTCCTCTTAAAGGAGAAGCACGAGCTCGTGTCCGAACCAGTGAGGGGATCATTCCCCCCTCGTTGGGAACGACGCCAGACAGTACGTATTACAAACGGTAAACCTCGGATTAACCATTGTCGAGGAGCCAGGGGTCACTTATCGGTAAACCTTGGATTGTTGTCAAGGAGCCGGTAAGGGGATTGAGCTTGCTACTCTGCCCTTGCGTGCTGTCGGAGTTTAGACTGTTCCCCCAGGTGTATTTGTTATTGTTGGTGACCTTAGTGACCATAATCTTTAGGGTTCTACCGAGGTGACGGTGGAGGGAAGGTCCCACTGTACCTGGAGCAGACGTCGGTTATACTCACTTGGATTTTCTGGGGGGTTCACTTCACTTCGAGACGGTTAAAGTGGAGGAACTTGGTCCGGTCTATTCATTAAGCAGGTTGCCGGGGTAACTGTTCCACCCACCACTTCTGTACTGAATTCGGCGATGTTGGGCTTCATCACCAACTAGTGTTTTCGGTTCGGAAGGCTACTGTTTGTGTATGGTTTGACTCCTAGATTTGATAGCGCGTGTTAATTTGTTTGTTTTTACTTTTAGAGACCATAGGTGTGAATTGTGAATTTTAGTTGTTAAGTGTGAATTGTGAATTGTTAATTTTAGTTTTAAATTGTTAATAAAATTCACTGAAGTTGAATATAATGGCAAATGTTCCGGAATTTATCAACCTAGGAACCCCTCCTAACGAGAATCCTAGTACTTTTCCTTACTTTGGAAATGTTGGTCCTCCTTATATGGCTACTTTGTCATTACCTGGATTTACAATAGGTTTACCAATATGGTTATTTTCAACTTCGTTGGCCCAAAATACTCCAATTGTTCCATCTCAACCGAATGCTTCACCTCAACAGAGTTCACCATCTCAACATCACCAACCTTCTGTTGACCCTTTACCTTCTTCGCCTAATTTTTCTTCCTCCATTTCTTCCTCTTCGCCTGGTAAAAGCCTTGATGCTAGTAACCAGGAGGCTAAGAAGAAGAAGAAAGGGAAGAAGAAGAAGAAGAAGAAGAAGCAATATAAACAAGACGTCAACCAACCAACCATGGCTGTAAGTGTTAGTTGTGTTGAGGAAAACTCCGACATGCACCGTAAACCCAAATAACCTTGCAGGCTTTGTAAGGGTGACCACTTCCTTGTCAATTGTCCTGGTATTCCAAAGGTCTTGGAAGTATGGTCAGAAAAATCTCATCAACTTTCCGTTGATCCATCAACCAGTGATAGTCAGGTTCCTGGGAAAAAGGGTAAAGTTAGGTTTCCTTGTAAGTTATGCAAAGGGAGTCATCAAACTCACATTTGCCCTCACATGGATGAAGCCTCAACATTGTTGGAAAACCTTACTGTTCCACAGCAAGAATTTCCAACTGGTTACCGTAAACTCTCTCTCAACCTACCGTCAACTGACGGAGTGATTGATCTAACTTCAAGTACAGTCAATCACACTCTTCCATTGGAGAGTGAAACTCATGTCACTCAGGTTGATGATCCATTAGTTGATCAAGTGGTCGATTCAATTTCACATTCGGTCGATCACACTCTCCTTTTCGAGAGTAAATTTCATACCGCTGATGTTCTTCTTGTTACATCGGATTCTTCTATGCCGGGGGGCATTTCACCTGTTTCTACAGAACCCCCTCCAAGCACTGAGGTCTTTTCCTTTGATTGGAATAGACTGACAGAACCTCGTCTTCCTTCCTCCATCCCTTTCCAAATCATTGTCAAGGCTGGTGGTAGGGACATACATCGTACTCAGGTCGATGAGGGTGCTTCTGTTAGTATTTTATCCTCAACTATTTGGAAAGCTTTGGGTTCCCCTCAGCTTGCGCCTATTACGCAGAATCTGAAAGCTTTTAACAGAACAATTAGTGAACCTTTAGGGATCCTTCCTAAGTTTTCTATTACCTTGGAAGGTAAAACTGTCTGTATTGATCTTATGGTGGTTCGAGGTCCCTTGGATTTCAATTTACTCCTTGGGCGAGACTATGTTTATGCAATGAAAGCTGTCGTATCGACACTCTTTCGCGTGATGTCTTTCCCTCACAATGGCAGTATTGTGACTGTAGACCAGCTTTCGTTCCCTAGTCTTGTCTCAACTACCAATAATATGACATCCCTAAATGTTCCTGAGTCTAAAGTGGTATCTACCCTGCCACGAGTTAATTATGTGGCAACCGGTCCCATGTTTTCAGTTACCGATGTAAGTGAGCCTCTCACTGTTGATTTAGATCCGGTAATTGACATGGAAAACTCTATGGGATTACTTGAACACGATGTTCTTATCCCTTTTGAGTCCCTTGACATGTGTTCCTTCCAAAGAACTGTTCTTCCTTCTGATGAAGATCTCTTGGAAGCCATGATCAAGGTGTGTCCATTGACATGTCTTTCTTCTAGTTAGAAGCCATGCTCAGTGAACCGAGGAAAGTTCCTTTTACTGTGTCAACCTCGTTAAAAAATGAATCAGTTGATGAGGATAGTTCCTTTTATTATGTCAACCTCGTTAAAAAATGAATCAGTTAGTTCGAGGATAGTTCCTTGTCTTGTGTCAAACTCGTTAAAACAATGAAACAAGGATAGGTTATATAGGAAAGTAGGGTTTTGAGGATAGTTCCTGTTACTGAGTCAACCTCGTTAAAAAATGAATCAGGTTAGAGGATAGTTCCTGTTACTAAGTCAACCTCGTTAAAAAATGAATCAGGTATGAGGATAGTTCTTTTCTTGTGTCAACCTCCTTAAAAATGAAACAACTCCCTTTTCAAGTTAAATATTGAAAGTAAAACTTCATTTCATCCAGCCGGTTGAATGCAATGAAGCCTGGGTGGCATGTACCTCGCTTTGCATCATTATGCTGGGGGCATGTGAACTTCTTGAGCATAGTTCCTTGTCTTGTGTCAAGCTCTTTAAAAAATAAAACAAGGGTAGGTTAAATAGGTAGATTGTAGAGCGTAGTCATGAGCATAGTTCCTTGTCTTGTGTCAAGCTCATTAAAAAATGAATCAAGGATTTTAGAGCATAGTTCCTTGTCTTGTGTCAAGCTCATTAAAAAATGAATCAAGGTTTTTAGAGTTAAGTTTTTGTTAGGTAGATTGTAGAGAGTAGTTATGAGCATAGTTCCTTGTCTTGTGTCAAGCTCACTAAAAAATGAAACAACTCCCACAATTCTTTCCAAGATCTTGAAAGTAAAGCTTCATTCCATCCACCTCATTGAATGCAATGAAGCTTGGGGGGCATGTACCTTGGTTTGCATCTTTATGCTGGGGGCATGTGAACTTATAACAAGCATAGTTTTTCGTTTCAAGCTTGCATAAACATGAAACTGAATCCGAGCATAGTTCTTTTCCTGTGTCAAGCTCGTTAAAAAATGAAACAAATCCTCCTCTAATTGAGTCGAGAGTTTGACTAGACCTCATAGATGTTAGGTTGTACGTTTAGGTTAGTTATTTCAGTTTTTGCATAATTTTCTTACAGTTTTAGGTCGAGTCTTTCAAATGATCTCGTTCATGAACCTTCATTTCATCCAACTGGTTGAATGAAATGAAAGCTGGGGGGCATGCGCTCTAGCAATCATGCTTAGGGGGCATCAAGCACAGTTTTCTCTCTGTTTCGAGCTTGTGAAAAAATGAAACTACTCTGAAGCATAGTTTTTCTTTGTTTCAAGCTTTTGTAAAAATGAAACCTATCTCGAGTCAATTTCAGTTATTTTCAAGACTCGTTAAACTCATGAAAATACCGAGATTATTTTGCTATCTTTCATTCTCGTAAAACAAATGAAAAATGTCGAGTTCTTTCCGTCTTTTCCTGCTCGTAAATTAAATTGAAAGTCGGCCATATGAGTACATTTTTATCCCTTTTCGAACTCATTAAAACTTACAAAAAAGTGAAAACCATGAGTACATTTTTATCCCTTTTTCGAACTCGTTAAAACTTACGAAAAAGTGAAACCTTGGAGTTCTCTTTTAAGCCCTTTTCAGACTCTTAAAACATGAAAAGATTGCCGAGCGTTTCTTTTACACTCGTTAAAACGGAATTAAAAGACGGTCCCCTTTTAGCTCTTTTCTGACCGCAAAATCAGGAAAAGATTGCCGGGTTTTTGTCGTTTCAAACTCGATAAGGAAATAAAACGACGTGTCCTTGATCGCTTTTTACTTTTCAGGTCAACGACACTATTATGAAAGTACTCCTTGGTCGCAAGATCAAGCGGTTCCCCCAGGTATTATTTTATACTTTTTCGAGCTTGAGGGACACAAATGTACGAAAAAGTTCAACGTGGAGTCTCCTTTAGTTTTTTCAGACTCTCTAAAATTGAAAAACGCCGAGTTTCTCCTATACTGGGCTCGTTAAACTTTTACAGTAGAGGACCTGTTCAATTACAAACAGGAACGAACCACTCCTTCCTAGGGTTCGAATTTAAACTAGGTTGGACTCGTCCGAAGGATGAGCTTATAATCAAGCATATGTTATCCTCCTCAAGCTTGTTAAAAATAAAGAGGTACTTGCCAGAAATGGTGGGGGAAAAGAGAGAAGAATGAACCTGTTTGTTACCTTTTGTCTCAAAAGAAACTTTATTACCACTCTTGAACACGACACTTTTCATTCACCTGGGTTGGGAAATCTTTTACCTCACAGTTGACCAAACCACTTTGAAAGTCTTTAACCGGGTTCCGGGGATTAACTTTGAGTTATTCGTCACCAAGCCATCTGTCGTGTCGTTATGTGTTCAAGAGGTCTGCAAGAAAAACTTTCATCTGCAAAATACTTGTCATCCATTTGACCATCCCTGAGTCAGTCCTTACAGCAACATTTCTTCAACTTGAACAATGATTTCGTGTTGCAGGCTTGCCTGCAACGGGTCGCTTTCTATCGACATCGACACATTATCTAGAAAGATGACTTAGGAATCGACAGTACCTTGAAGTCTGCATGCATCAATGGCAGGTTTCTCGCCTTTGACGTCAGTTTACATCATTGACTTTTGATCAAAGGATTCCGTGAAGTGTTCGACATCAAAACATCTATTCACATTTCACGGGTTGTGCTTGGTACTTTGAGAACCATTGACATTACTGGTGGTCTCTCTCACGCTTGTTAACAATTTACATCATCGACTGGTAGTCAAGTGGTTTCTAACATGTTCGACATCAAATCATTTAATCACATGGCTAGAATCATACCAATTCGGGAAGTAGAAGTGAAGACCCTGGATCTAGTTTCTACCATCCAGGCTGCGAGGAGTTTTGTATTCATTATCTATGTAGACTAATCATAAACAGATGGCTGCGTCCATACTGTGTCTACAAAAGTCTATAAAAAATGATGTACTGCAAGATCATTCCTGTATCAGAATAGTTAGTCCATTAGTTAAAGTTTTGAATCTGAGTATGGGAATGCCTACCTCAGTGATGATATAATCTTATACATGTATTTTGTGTTGAAAATTGCAGGTTCCAACCAGGTCATCCACAAGACAATCCTTGAAATGATAAAGCGCTTCACCCTTCCTAGAATTACAAAACCCTAATCTATTCCAGGCTTCGCACTTTAGGGGGCAATCTGTTACACTAAAAAATGTCACCATGACTACTTACAGTTAGTATGGCTCAAATCAACAGTCATACTACCCTCTTAGGCAAGTCTTATGCCTCTGCTATCCATCTCAAACTCAAAGAAGAGAGAAAGTCTTGTAAAAAATGTGTTTATCTCTGGGGTCGCAGGTTCTCTCTAGCCTTACCTGCGGGGACGCTCACAATGTTCACAAAAGCTGCGTCCTTGGGCGCTCTGTATGTTAAGGGACAGGTGCGTCCTTCTGTAAAAGGAAAAATGCACAAGTTTCATCTTAAAAAAGTTACTTGTGGTTACTTCTAGAACTTTCTAGAGGTCGGTTTGATGAAATGGATGCGCCTCCAGTTGGTTCATGTATCCCTATTAAGGAGGAACTTATCCCATCAATAAGGGAGCTATCCCACCCAAAGAGGGGGATTATCCCATTGATGGTGGACCTGAATAACCTCTTTACAGCACTATAAATAAAGGCATTGAGCCAGAGGGAGAGGAGGTTGAAAGCTATAGATTTCTAAGGGTAAATGCTGCAAGAATTAGGACTCCCATTTAGAAGCTTGTGAGGAGAGATTGTCATCTTTACTTGTTCTATTTGGAAGTGGGTGAGCTTTGTCAAAGTAGAGGAAGACTCTTGTGGACCCTGGAAGGAGCTTGCACAACACCAAGGCTCAGGTTGTAATGGTTCCTTTTGATTACCTTTAATGCAAATTGGTCCATTCTTCTCAATAACTTGTTGTTAATGGGTTATTTCATGTACTCCTTGGTCTATGTGTTGAATATGCTTTGTTTTATGTTATAATCAGGTGCTATTTAATTGTTTGACTGTTGGTGATTGCAGGTTTTGGAGAAAGGGAGGAGCTCATCCAGATCAACAAAGCTTTGACTTCTACAACAGCGTTTGGACAAAGGTAAGAACGAAGCACTTGATTTCTCATATCATAATGTATGTTTAGAGAAGGATAGCTCCAGTTTGTTATTTGTTGTGGCGGAAAAAGTCGTTTGTGCGGACACAACTGACCTCCCTACGAGTCTAAACTCTCTAGCGACAAACAAGACAAAATGGAGTGATCTTTCTCTAAATATACCTTTTAAAACATGAAAACTACAAGTGTTTAGGCTTACCTTATTCCAAAACGCTGTTGTTGTAGTCCGTCCTTGCCGATCCGGATGAGCTCCTCCTTCACGTCAATTCCTGCAACCACAAACAATCAAACAATTACCAAGCACTTGCATTTCATATAATAAAACATATATTCAACATGCAGACCAAGGAACACATGAAATAACTCATTAACACAAGCTATTGAGAAAAATAAACCAGTTTGTATTAATAACGAAACAAAGAAACTCTTACAACCTGGCCTTGGTGTTGTGCAAGTTCCTCCCAGGGTCCATCAAGGGTTTTCCTCTACTTTGACAAAGCTCACCCACTTCCAAGTAGAATCAAGCAAAGACAATCTCTCCTCACAAGGTTCTAAATGGGAGTCCTAATTCCTGCAGCATTTACCCAAAGAAAATGTATAGCTTCAACCTCCTCTCCCTCTGGCTCAATGCCTTTATTTATAGTGCTGTAAAGAGGTTATTCAGGTCCACCATCAATGGGATAATCCCCCTCTTTGGGTGGGATAGCTCCCTTATTGATGGGATAAGTTCCTCCTTAATAGGGATACATGAACCAACTGGAGGCGCATCCATTTCATTAAACCGACCTCTAGAAAGTTCTAGAAGTAACCACAAGTAACTTTTTTAAGATGAAACTTGCGCATTTTGCCTTTTACAGAAGGACGCACATGTCCCTTAACATACAGAGCGCCCAAGGACGCAGCTTTTGTGAACATTGTGAGCGTCCCCGCAGGTAAGGCTAGAGAGAACCTGCGACCCCAGAGATAAACACATTTTTTACAAGACTTTCTCTCTTCTTTGAGTTTGAGATGGATAGCAGAGGCATAAGACTTGCCTAAGAGGGTAGTATGACTGTTGATTTGAGCCATACTAACTGTAAGTAGTCATGGTGACATTTTTTAGTGTAACAAAAGCTTACAACCAAGTCTTGACGTCGCAAGCCTTCTCAGAGGGTCCAACCAATGTGTTTCTTCAAGCATTCACTCTCAAAGATGGGTCTCCCAAATAGAAATATATCTCTCTCTCATTCACAAGCTTTGCACAAGGTTAAGGGCACTCCACACCTTCTTGCAAACTACAAAGCAATCCCACACTTGTCACACTCACACCAACCATCTATCAAACTCAAAAGCAGTAGCAGCACTGTACAACCAAAAGAACTAACAGATGATAACAATGGTGAGTGATTTTATAGGAGAAGGAGTCTCCATGAAATGAGGGAGAGGGAGCTTATCCTCAGGGCAAGCAACACAAAAGATGGAACTACCATGCCAAAGGGAGGAGGGTGACCCAAACTGACCCAACAACCAGGTCCAAAGACATCCAGAAGGCTGACTGTTGGAATTAATTCGCCCAATCTGGATCGTCGCTAGTTCATAACTAAGCTTTAGTGCCGACATCGCTAGTAGGCAATGTATTCAGTCAAAACGTCGCTAAAGATAGCAAATAGCCTCGCATTGGGGCATGAAGTCCGACCGCCGCTGGAAACAGATGTACTCCTGTGACGGGGGCACGACTGGACTGTTTATGACAGAGGTCCGTCGCGTATATTAAGTGAATTCTCGCGACGAGGCAAAAAAGTTAGGAAAAGTGGGTCAATTTGCAACATAAGAGAGCATTTGTTCAGTATGAGCATGTTTTACTGGACACATGACAGAGTAGAAGGACTGGGGTGAAGGCAGTGACAAATTATCATGTAACAATGAGTATTAGTTGAATATGACCACCAATTTTTCCAAGCATCCACCAAGGAAAACCCAGACCAATTCGTACTAATACCTACAACCTTAAGAAAGATATCCCATATTCTTATAGAAAAAGGACAACTTAAAAAGAGATGAGAAGAATTTTCTTCAAAAAATTTTCATAGGGTGCACCAACCCGGACCACGTTTGCTTCTTTTCTAGAGGTTTTCCTAGGTTGGGACTTCGTTCCTAATAATGCACCAGAAAAAGAGTATGGATTTTGCAGGGCAACTAAGTTTCCACAAAGGCTTGAACCACCAGTGCCTAACTCCACCAACCCTTTGATCCATTTGTAGCTTGTACCCAAATTTCAGATCATATATACCACTACAAGAGTAGACCCATTGGATATCATCAACCCTTTCCCTTATATGGACGCTTGATCTCTGCAATTCCATAGTGTAGTCCTGCCAAACACCCTCCCACTAGGGCTCGAGGTCTAAATCCTTAGCCAACTTCCAACCCTAGTTCCAAAAATAAGTGGTTCCTTCCTTTGAGATTTGATTGAAAAGATAAATCCCCTCAGCCGTAAGGAACTCTCTCAGCTCCCTTAGAAGAGTGAAAGCCTCGTTACAACCAACCCAAGGGTCCACTCCCATTCGAACACTAGTACCATTCCCAACCAGTCAGGACAGACCATCAACAATAATGTCAAAGGACTCAATCGTAGCCTTCTAGATGATTGAAGAGTTTCTTGAGGAATTTCCCGGGGTTCTCAGCCAAACAACCATGTCCAAGGGATCTATATATTTCCTTTTTATTACAAATTTCCATAGGTTGTCCTTGGTTAAAAGACTCCAGCCTCATTTTGCTGCTAAAGATCAAGAGAAACATGTGAGATCCTTTATGCCCCACCCACCCTTATCTTTTGGACGAGCAATTTTCTCCCAGGCCACCCATGGGAGAACATCATCTTCCTTAGAGCCCGCCCATAAAAATCAACCACATATTTTCCTAATTAGAGAAAGAATTCCTTTTGGGACCCAAGAAAGTGAAATCCAGTAAACTGGGATGGCCAGTAAAACCGATTTAATAAGAACCAAGTGCCCTGCTCTAGAGAGCCACTTAAAGCTCCAGTGCTTGACACACTTTTCAATTTTTGTAACTAACCATTTCCAGTCTGATTTCTTGTAGGAGTCTGACTTTAAGAGGAACCCAAGGTATTTAAGGCTTTCCATCAGAGGATTAACTTCAAAGGGAAAAATGGATAAAGATATATTTATCTCCACCCGAGAGAACCCATTGTGAGTAATAGAGGATTTGTGTGCATTTATACTCATCCTGGTTGTCTTAAGGAATAAATCCAGAATTCATTGCAGCTGAGCAAGTTTCCTTAGACCCATCACAAAACAATAAAATGTCATCCACAAAAATAAGATGGGTAATAAGTACATTTATAACGATTTCAATGCATTTATACTCACCCCTTCTGATGGTAGAATGAATCAATTGACTCAAACCTTCAACAACAAAAAGGAACAAAAAGGGTGATAAAGGGAATCCATAACAAAGACCCCTCTGGCTAGTTAAAAAAGGAGAGGTTGTCCCATTAATGAGGACAACAAAATTCACATTAGTTATACAACACATGACCCAATTAATAAAACAAATATTGAAACCCATGCGAGTCATCAAAAGACACAAAAACATCTAGCTAATCTTGTCATAAGTCTTTGAAAGATCAATATTAACTATCATTCATTTTTTATTGTGTCTTTTGATATTGTGTAGGGATTCCTGGGACACCCCAATGGCTTCATGGATTTTCCGACCCTCAAGAAACCCAAACTATTCCTGTGAAACATTTTTTTAAATGATTGGTTTTAATTGTTTTGAAATAGTTTTGGCAATAATTTTGCAGGTAGAATTGCACAAAGAGATGGGTCTAAAGTCATCAAAGATTTGAGGATCATCGGGCTTTAGAATTAATGTTAGCAAAGTTGAATTAAGAGGATTGTGCACAAAACCCCTACTTCTGGACTCCTCCACCAATCCAACAAGGTCATCCTCCATTAGGTCAAAAAAATGTTGGAAGAATTCCACCGTCCAACCATCAGGACCAGGGCTCTTCTCCTTTTGCATAGAGTGAAGAACTCCCTCCACTTCCCCCTTAGAAACAAGGGCCATGAGGATATTATTATCGTCCTCTTCAAAAAAGTTGGGAAAGACTTGTGCCACCTGAATGACTTCAGCAATGGTGGCCTCAGGAGGAGCTTTAAACATGGATTTGAAATGACAGACCCCTAGTGTTACCAACTCGCTAAAAGAAGATGCTAGAACCCCTCATCGTTTTTCAGTTCCCAAATAGTGTTTGAGTTTTTCCTACCCTTGGCATAGTTCTGGAAAAATTTGGAGTTCTCATCCCTAGCCTCAAGCCAAATGGCTCTACTTTTTAGCCTCCACTTTTCTTCAATGTCTTTCAGAATCCTATACCTTTCACCCTCCTTAGCTTTTATCCTTCTCTTTTTCTCTTCCATCTCATACCCATCCCCTTCCAGACTTTCTAAAGCCTCCAATTCGATCTCAATGGATTTTAAAACCGCTTCATCCCTTAAATATTTTTCCTTAGCCCAAGAGATAATTGATTGTTTCAAATTTTTTAGCTTCTCCATAAATGACTGGGTAAGGAATAAACCTAGTTTTCCGTTTTGAGAACTCAAAATCTCATGGACCAACTTATTGTAGGAAAAATATTTAAGCTAGGAAGAGTTGAATTTAAAAGGAGAGCCAGGCTTCCTACTGGCCCCTTTTAGTTCCAGAAAAATTGGAAAGTGATTTGAATCACCCCCAGAACCAACCCACTGGCGAAAGAAAGGAATATGAGCAGCCATATCTTCTTTAATCAGGAACCGGTCTAAAAGTTTTGCCACCCTTGCCTCACCAACCCTCCTATTTCTCTAGGTAGGATTTTCTTTTAGAAGATCAACATAAATAAATATCCCCAACCAAATCTTGTTCAGAAAGAAATTAGCCAAAGGGTCCATCTGTGTATTTGGTCCCCAGGATTCAGAAAACTGTAAGGAGACATTAAGATCCCGTCCCACAACAAAATTTGAGAAATTAAGCAATGATTTTGAAAAAAATTATTCTAAAAAAGGATACGTCCCTCACAAGGTCCATAAATGTTTATAAGAGTTAAGTTTGAACAGAGTTCCAAGGAGTAAACCTCCACTCCAAGCATCAAATCAGAGCCCCAAGAATTTAAGAGTTTTAAATTTCAATCCTTAAAACCCATCACCAAGCCCCCTGAATGCCTGCATGCATCCAAAGCCACAAAGGACCAACCAGGCAACATGTTTCTCAAAATATTTATTACAGAATCCCTAGGACCAAGAGTCTCTTGAAGCATAATAACATCACAACAGACATTCTTAAATAATTGTTTTAAAGCCAACTTTTTTTCGGGGACTGGCAATCCCTCTGCAATTGAAGGACAACAAAATCATTTGGAAACTGCCATAGGGGTCATCGCTGCTCTAAGTGACCCTTTAAGGGAGAGTTGTTTTCCATCAACTATGTCAAGCTTAGCTTTTAACTGGGCCTTTGAAATGTTTGTTTTCCTGCCCCGAGTCTTAGGAGGACCCACAATATCATATAATAGGCCGAGACCACCCACAGGATCATCAGGATGGTCTCTTTTGTCCCGGGGATGAAGGTTATAATGAGGCTTATCAGGGAAAAATTCAGAAGGGGTGGGTAGACTAGAGCCCACCAAAGAGGGTCTAGAAAGATTTAATATCGGTATCGATGTAATGATATTGTCAAGGGCCAAAGAAATATTGCATTGAGGAGAAATAACATCAATAGGAGGCCTGGAAGGACCAGGCCCGAGAATAGGATCCACAAGGGGCATACATAGAAACAAATGAGAAGGAGGAGGGGAAGAAATGGTACCTACAAGATGAGATGCCTCCACCTCTACCATCTCATCCCATAAGTGTATAGTTGCAGGTCTTTCAGCCTCTACAAGTACTGCTCGATGATCCTCATTGACCACAACCTGAACCAGAACCTCTGCCTGATGTTCCCCAGGAAATGTTGCCTGCTCCATAACTACATCCTCAGGCTGCTCCTGCATTTCATGAACCAGCTCCACCCTATTTTTCCTCTAGCATCTAAGTTCCAATGGACATTCCCTTTCCAAGTGGCCATGTTTGTGGCAACGATGGCATCTATAGGGCAGTTGTTCATAGTCTAGCAACTGCGTGAGAGAGTAGTCATCCACCTGTATCTACATCATATCTGCAAAACCCTCCCTCGGGTCTAGCCTAAGTAGTATACTTTCCACCTTTCTTTCCTTAGTCACTTGAAAGGACATATCAACTTCCAGAAAAGTACCCAGAATGTTCCCAATCGCCTTGAAGACATCCATCGACCAAAGTTGAGGGGAAAGTGACGGAAGACACACCCACACTGGGATCTCTCCTAATCTTTCTCTTTGAGCATCAAAGAGGGGAGTCCATCTTTTGAAGAAAATCAGAGCTTTCCCAAAACCCCAGTTTCGCTCAAGAACCCAATCTATAGCTTCAACACTAGAGAAACGAACCATGAACCAACCCCTTGTCAAACAAATTACCTCCGTCTATGAAACCAACCCTGTACTCCATTCCTTACTTATCCATTCCTTGATGAAATTAGCAGTAAATTGTCTTCCCTTTACCCACCCCACTATGATGCACTCTGATGCATCCATAGATTCATCCATCTGAATGTCTACCCCTAGAATTAAGTTTGGTTTCTCTGCTTTCTTTCTTATCGCCTTCCCCTTCTTCCTTTTCAAGCCTGAGGACTGACCATTAACTGAAGGGGAAATTGAAGTATTTTCTTCACCCTCTTGGCTTTCAAAGCCCAGGATACCCTCCAAGGGATCATTCGGTGCCAAAATAATGTTTGGCAGAGCTTCAAAGTCTAGTGCCTACCCACCAGTGCCAAGAATGGGGGGATGACTGCCCTCCTTCGACCCCAAAGAACCCGCCTCTAGTTGTCCAACCAAATCCAACCCTTGGCAGGGAAAATCTGGAAACCCTAGCGCTTCGTTCCCTGATTCTTCCAAGAGTGGTTGTCCCACTGAAGAATTTACCTCCGGGAAACCAATAAAAGACTTCTCCCCATTACCAACAATCTCAAAAGCTAAACAAAAATACTCTGAGAGGTTGATGGCACAAGTCAAAGCAAGAATTTTACAGTTAAGGGTTTTGTATAGGCTCAAGCCCGCCGTTGGCCGATCCACTCCCAAGACTTCATTTAAACAAGTTTGCATCCCTTCCTTCCTCTTGAGCCCACTACTTCTAACGATATCTTCCAAACCGCCTGTTAGAAACTCAGAAACAGAGACTGCAGAAGGGGTTTTTGGGCTTACCTGTATTTTCGCTGACGGCCCGACAAATTTTCTTGTCAATACTGCACCATCCTGACCTTCATGAACTTCAGATTCTAGAAACTAGTAAGCCCCCTTTGTGGAAGGAGGTTTCGACCACCATAATTCCATGCCACCTTCGTACTGTAACTTTTACTAGGTGGATACCTAGATGGCAAGACTACCTTCGCCAGATTTTGTTGCGTTGGTTCCAAACCCCATATCGACAAAATATCCTTTGGTGTCGGTTCCAAATCCACATAGTCGGTTGGGATGACCATCCTGATAATAGTGAAAAGAGAAAAAACTAAAAAAACTAAACCTGACTGTACTGACTGGTGAAATCTTTGAGCAGAAGGATACTGGGAGAGAACCCAATGAAGAGGAACCTCCCTAGAGCAGTACGTCCCCAAGTGACCTGAAACCCAAGTAAACAAAGAGGCCAAAGATGAAAATGAGGGAAAAAATAACAATTTGAGGTTTGAAATGGAGAGGCTGAGTAAAATGGCAAAGAGTCATAATGAAATCATAACCGATCACCCAAAAAACCACAGTGAAATGGTTGAAACAGAAAAACATTCCACCAAAAAAACCCCGCCTCAGAATTCTCACAACTTCCCTCAACACCCAGACCAAGGGTGGGGCCACTATATGCGTGGCTACCCCGAAATTTACAACAAAAACCAAATGGCACCACGTTCCTCCATCGCCACCAGGTCAACAAATTTTGTGATAAAGTAGTTATTCATTATTTTTATTATTATCATTGTTTTCATTATTATTTTATTTATCCATTTCTTTTCATCATCCATTTTTCATGTCCATTTTTATGGATTTTTTACTATGTGTTACTTTCATGTGGAATTATTAAACATCCACATTACTTAGCTTACCTCCACTTTACTTAGCCATTTTTTGGAATTACTCTACCTCCTTCTTTACTTAGTCATTATGTGAATTACAAATATAAGAGATTTCTACTCACTTCTCCACATTACTTTCCCTCCCTACATTTCTACAATCTCCAAATTGCCCTCTGCATTGCTCAAGTTACACTTGCAACTGCAATCCCAAATCGCCTTTTTGCGTCACTCAAATTTCTCCCGCATGACCATACATAATCCTCATATTTCCCTACACATCATTCAAACCCCAAATTTTCATTTGCATCACTCGAATTGTACCCGCATGACCATATGTAATCCTCATATTTCCCTACACACTATCCCAAATCGCCCTTTGCATCACTCGAATTACACTCGCTTGACCATATGTAATCCTCATATTTCCCTACACGTTATTCAAATTGCACCCTATGACTTACCATACTTATCCGTTGTTATGGAGTTTTACCTCCATATTACCATTTTATACTTGGTCAATTTTACAGATTTTTGTCTCCAAATGAAGAAACCCCTAGGTATTTGGACACATGGAAATGACATGGAATCATCTTTGGATCACACTTAGAAGGTATGGGTTAGACATGAATTATTGGGCAGTGACTTAGCATGATAACTAGGTGATGAGGTGGCATCCAAAAAGTACACTATGAATAAACTACTTGAGGTTCCATGGCTCTATTTACTTCATACACAAACAATATGGGAGGTTATTTATTTATAAAAATGATATTAATATTGTTGATGACGCTGGAAACTGTCAACATACAAGGTTTCTCCCCGATATGAAGTCCAATTAGACATCATGTCATTTGGTGTAGGAGCCCCATCTGGAACATTGCCTTACTGCAACAATCTTAAAGATTTTCCTTGGCTGCAATTGTTAGCATAAGAGAGAAACACGCATAAAATTTCGATTGAGAAAGTAAGTAAGCCTTGTGAAATGTTCAATTGCAATATGTATCAAGGTTCTTTCACTGGGAAGGAAGAAAAAGTGAGTCTTTAGAAGAAAAGTAGTAGTAATATCCTAATAAAGACACACCCACATACATATGAAAGAATCATTAACCATTTAGCGAAATAGTTCACATAAACATAATGATCATTAAAGAAAATACAACACAAATTCAACAACATAAGCACCAAAGCCATTGAAGTAGTCCAGTTTCCTTAGTACACAAGAACATAAACGCATACCTCAAACATCTAAAGAATAGTCTTACAATATTCACGATATATGCTTGGAAGTGTGTTGGCCCAATGAGCTTCTATTATTAAGCCAAAGTTCCAAGATACATCATTAAAATGAGACACCACTGGCCCTAATAATGGAGCATTAAGCCACTATTTACTCCTCAAAAGGATGATCTTCTCTCTAATGTCTAGTTGGAGAAGCCAAGGTGAAAAATTCCTTTGCATTAGTATTGAGGTTTATTTTAAAACAAGAGGAATGACCTTTCATATCCCCATGACTCTTAGACTTATAATATGACCTTTGGACTTCTACAAGCCTTTTGGACCTTTCCTAGTGACTCCTTTGTCCATATGTGACTCTTAGACTTTCCAAATATTTGCATTTACAATGTTTTCTAGAATACATAATCATTTTCCACATCATATTATGGAAACAACAAGACAGGCCATTGAAATTGATGAATTGGAGTCTGGTGGCTTATAACATGAAGTTCTTTGAGAAGTGATGATGCCACCACTATGACTTCAATACTTTGTACATATCTTGAATTGTGATTGCTTTCTACCCTCCAAAGGGTCTAGACATGTTATGGAGTCTTCACGGGTAATTTTGATCTTCAAAATCCAACATTCCTTCAATTGTCGCAACATTGTGCCTTTGTATTCAAGAATTACTTCTTGGACAATCGCTTCTATTATATCTCCTCAAACATCTTCTATCATGTTTACTGAGTGTACCCATAGGTGAAGATCACTCATGGCAAGCAAATGTCCATCTGAAAATCTCCTACTCTATTTTTATTCATGAAAATATGACATCTGAGGATCAACAATGTGCAGGGGAGAGGAAGGAGGACCTTTTGAGCGCAGTGAGCACTTGCTGGAGATAGGTAGGTAAGTACTAATGACTAGAAATGCACAATACATAGTTCTAGAAGAGGAGAAGGCAGGATGAGTGCATGACACAGTTGCAAGAGGCAAGGGTGCAGGGATTGTTCACTAAATCTGTGTAGTGGGAAAGGGAGGAAGGCTAGGGTCTTAAGGAGAGTGCAGGGCACAGTTGCAAGGCATAGTGAGGGGCATCATTTCCCACTGAGAGTGTGCAATGCACTACACTAGGCAGGCAAGGCCAGGGTGAGCACATGGAGAAGTTGCAAGTAGCAAGGAGGGGGCCTTGTTCACTGTAATTATGCAGTGGAGGGAAAGAGTGACCTTTGGATAGTGCAGCGCGCATGAGGGACATTTGCTTATATGGTTGTAGCCGTAGGAATATCCAATCACCTACATCAAAACTTCTTTCACTGCGATGTTGATCTGCCTGTTGTTTCATTCTATTCTGTGCCAACATGAGGTTATCCTTTAAGAGATGGAGGACTTGTTGTTGATGTTCGATGTGATGTTCCACTGCCTAAACCTTAGAATTTTCTCTTAAATATGATGTGATGGATGGTGGTTGATACCCATAAAGTGCCATAAATGGGGTCATTTTTGTTGTTGTATGAAAGGAAGTGTTATACCACCATTCAGCCAGAGGCAAGCATTTGACCCATTGTGTCTTTTTATCAGATACAAAGCAACGAAGATATCCTTCCAAACATTTGTTTACTATCTCAGTTTGCCCATCTGATTGAGGATGATAAGATGAGCTATGAGCTAACTGAGTACCAAGACAAGAAAATAATTCTGTCCAAAAATTTCCAGTGAAAATGGGATCTCTGTCACTTACAATAATCTTTGGGTTTCCATGTAGCTTTTGAATTGTTTCCATAAATGCAATAGAAACTGTACTGGCTTTAATTGGATGTGATAATGCACAAAAGTGTGCATACTTGGTAAGTCTGTCAACTACCACCATGATGACACTCTTTCCCTCAGACTTGGTAAACCTGTGATAAAATCCATTGATACCTCCTCCCAACGTTGGCTTGGAATGGATAAAGGTTGTAATAGACCCGATGTCTTAATTGTTTCAACTTTATTTTGTTGGCAAACCAAACATTCTGTCACAAACTTTTGAATATCTGATTTAAGGCCATCCCAAAAAAATTCCTTCTTAACCCTGTGGTAAGTTTTTAAAAATCCTGAGTGCCCTCCTAAGGGAGAAGTGTGCAATTCCATAAGAATCTTTTGTTTTAGCTGGGAATTCTTACAGAGGTATAAGCGATCTTTGTACCATAACGAATCATTTTTCCAGCTAAATGTATCAGACGTACTGGAATCTTGTTGTAGCTTTCGAATAAGTGCCCACACTTCTTCGTCATTCTTCCATTCCTCCCTTGCTTCATTTATCCAATCTGGTTGGATGATAGAAATAGCACACAACAATGCTTCCACATCCTCATCCTTGAGAGTGCATCTGCCACCACATTTTGCTTCCCTTTTTTGTGGAAGATTTCAAAGTCATAACCCAACATCTTTGTGACCCACTTTTGTTGCTCTTCAGAGGATAATTTTTGTTCTAAGAAGTATTTAAGGCTATCATGATCCGTTTTTACCTTGAAGTGTCTTCCCATTAGGTAGGGTCGCCATTTCTTAAGTGCATGGAGTATTGCCAACATTTCCTTCTCATAAATAGCTTTGCTTAGAAACTTTCCCTTGATTGGACGACTTTCAAAAGAAATGGGTCTTTCATCTTGCATTAGAACAACACCAATTCCATTTCCTGAAGCATCACATTCCACAATAAAGGTTTTTGTGAAGTCCGGTGTAGCTAAGACCGGTGCTTGGCACATTGCCTCTTTAAGATGTTCAAAGGCCTTTGTTGCTTCCGGAGTCCATGAAAATGCATCTTTCTTCAATAATGTCGTTAGAGGTGCTGCTATTCTCCCATAATTCTTAACAAACTTGCGATAATACCCTGTCAACCCAAGAAATCCACGCAAATGCTTTATGGATGTGGGGATTTTCCATTCCTTAATGGCTTTAATTTTGGTAGGGTCTACCTTAACTCCTTCATGAGATACAATATGACCCAAATATTCCACCTCCTGGACTCCAAAGAAACATTTGGATCTTTTGGCATATAATTGTTTCTCCTCCAATAGTTGTAGCACCTTGTCAACATGTCCAACATGATCCTTCCAAGACTTGATGTAGATAAGTATATCATCAAAAAATACTAACACAAATTTTCTAAGGAATGGTTTGAAAATTGGATTCATCAAACCTTGAAATGTTGAAGGTGCATTGGTAAGGCCAAAAGGCATGACCAAAAATTCATAATGACCCTCATGAGTTCTAAATGCCGTTTTCGAAATGTCTTCAATCTTCATTCTGATTTGATGATATCCTGAACGAAGATCCAACTTGGTGAAGTAAATTGATCCATGCAATTCATCCAGTAATTCATCAATGGCAGGAATGGGGAAATTATCTTTAATAGTGAGCTTGTTGAGCTCCCTATAATCCGGACACATGCGCCATGATCCATCCTTCTTGTGCACCAATACTACTGGAGCAGAGAAAGAACTTTGACTCGGTTGAATTATACCGGCCTCTAGCATTTCTGCAACCATACGTTCAATTTCACTTTTTTGGACATAGGGATATCTGTACGGCCTGATGTTTGGAGGAACACTTCCTGGAATCAGATGAATAGCATGATCATGATCACGCATAGGTGGGAGATCTTTAGGAGTCTCAAATACCTTAGAATGATTGTCCAGGACTTTTTGGAGGTCTAGAGAAATAGATGATTCTAATGTGGAAACATCTAGCGAACATAATTGTGCAATTACACCCCTTTGCTCCTTTTTTAGAAGCTTTGTCATACCATTAGAGCTGATTATCTTTCCTGGTTTCCCTGCAATACCCCTTAATTCAACTTCCTTTCCTTCCGTAGAAAATTTGATGAAAATTTCTTGAAAACTAAAAGCTATTGTACCCAAGGATTGTAGCCATTGGACTCCTAGTACAACATCAACACCTCCCATTGGAATGGAAAGCATTGGGCTAGTCAATACATATTCTCCCATGGATAGCTTGATATTATGGCACTTTCCAGAGCAATTTATTGTTCCTCCATTTGCAATCATCACTTGACACTCTGGTGCTGGATATAGGAAGCAATTCAATTCTTTTGCTACCCTACAATGAATAAAATTGTGGGTGCTTCCTGAATCAATCAACACTATCACCTTTTTCTTCTTGATTTGTCCTTCTATCTTGATGGTTTGAGGAGTGGTAATTCCTGCTAATGCATTACAAGATATGGTCGGATTTATTTGTTCTTCATCTAGGCTTTGTTCCTGGAGCATATCCTGTTCTTTTGACCTTTCTTGCTCCTTTACTTCTTCCTCTTCACAATTTATGTAGAATAATTTCTTCTCAGCACACTTATGACCTTTGTATTTGCTATCACAACTATAACAAAGCCCTTTTGCTCTTTTTTCTTCCAATTGTTGTGGTGTCAACCTTATAGGTTGTGGAAGACTAGGGGCAACTGCACTTCCGTCTTTATAGTTGTGAGTGGTATGCTTCCTGGTTGCCATAATTTTGCTTTCCATTTTTCTTGCTAACCTGAATGCCTTCTCTAATGAATCAGGTTCCCAAAGTCGAACATCATGTTGGATATTATATCTTTTAAAGACCCTATGAACACATCAATCCTATGCTACTCTGGAATATCTTTTACCCTTATGTTCAATTTTTGGAACTCCTCAATGTGCTCCATTATTGAACCCTTTTGTTTGAGACTTATCAATTGGCTAAAAAAAGTGTTGCTTTTTGTATCCTCATAATGTGCTATCAATTCTTTCGTAAAAATTTCCCAAGTGATAAATTGTTTACGAGAGCAAAGCCATTGATACCATACAAACTGATTTGGTTCCAAATATAAAGTTGCCATACGTACCTTTTGTGTGTTTTGCACATTATTGAGATCGAAGAACTGCTCCATCTGTAATATCCATGTGGCGGGATCCTTGCCATCAAACTTCCTCATATCGATTTTTGGAATATGGTGGGTCTTCGATCCAACATTAAAGTCTATGGAATCATGACTAACATTTCTTTTGTTCACATCATGAGTTTCCTTTACAACCTTTTCACCATTAGTAAGTATTTCTTGTAGAAAATTTGTCAAATCTGTCTTCAAATCTGCCATGTATGTCTTCAAATCTGTCCTCAAATCTGTCTTCAGATCATCCATCTTAGCTTCCATGCCCTTTATCTTAGATTCCACGCCATTTATCTTAGCATCTGTTAGCTTTTGTGAGCGTGACATTTGTTGCACTTGTTCTTGTAATTTTGATATATCATGTAGCATTTCTTCCTCTTCTTCATGAGTCATGCTAGAGATTTCAGGTTCCTTACTAGGTGTTTTCATTTTCTTTCCTCGGGGCATCAGTTACCGATAATAATGCTTTACTATGCCCTTTGAATTCCTTCAAACCAAGCTTATGCAAAAATTAAAAAAAAAAAACTACACACCTTTTTTTTACTTTGTAGAAGCCTGATATTGAATCTGATGTATCTCTGTAATTTCGAATCATCCAGTTCTGAAATTGTGACCTGTAGTAGCCTTCTATGTCCTCTTTCCAATGCCACTAGTCTGATCCAAATTGGATTCTCCAAGAAAGAGTTATGCACAATCTCCCGCAGTGACCTGATTATAGACTAGTTCAGTAGAGCGAACTTGTATGAAGTGCCATGTGTCATTGTTTCAAACCTTTGACTTTGAAAAATATATAAACGAAATCTACAATCCGTCCTATTTCTGTAACTTCTTACGAAATTTCAATCTGATGCTCAGAAAGAAATTTATGACGATTTTCCCCAGGTCACCTGTTTTGAGTGTAATTCAGGAGTCTGCAAAAAGACCAACTTCCTCAGATCATATCTCCAAAAATATCGCGCGAAAAGCTCTGAAATTCAGACCCAAGGTTCAGTGCGATTTCTTCTCAAATGGGTTTTTTTTGTGACTTCTGAAACATCACAGAAAAAAAGTTATAGCGAAAATTCCACGATGACCTGTTTGGAGCAGCGAAACCCTATAATCCAAAGCTCTGATACCAAATGTTATGAAACCAGCTCAAGAACAGATAGAAAAGATAGATCAACGCCTTATAATTCAGACTCTTCGAGGGGGAAACCTCCTTTACATTACATAAATGAACAATTCTTCGATGATACAAATGACAAAACCTCCTTTCTATATATAGGAGTCTAAGGAGTCACAATATAATACAGCCGACCTAACAATAATAATATAAAGCCACAAAAATAACAATAGAGGGATTCTATGGGCACATTAATAACAATATGGGGGCAATGGGGGCACAACAATATAAATAAGGGGTATAACTACAATAGTAATGGGGTAATCACTAGTATTATAGGGACCCAACACAAATCCGCGTCGCCTTGACGATTTCAATCAAAGGCATCCCAACATTTTTGTAAAAGGTCTCAAAGCGAAACTCCTAGGACTTTATCCTTGGGATAACGTGGCCTTAAGGGCCTCACCCTACTTAATATAAGGTTGATTGATAATTTGTATGAGAGGGTTATATTATAATAATATGTACATTTAATATATAATATCTCTGTGGAATAGGGGTCTCGTGAGTATTAACCATCATGAACAGGTCGACAATTAACATGTGGGTTATGACTGGGAAGCCCACGTGGAGACCACATAGGTGCCACATGGCAGGGTAGTATGACTGGGAAAAAGTTGGTAGGCAAAACTTTAAATGGATATATCTTTCGATCTAAGAGTTAGATTGAAGCAAATTGTATACTGTTAGAAAGGTATTTATGAAACAAATGCAACACTGTTATCCATTTTAAGTGTTGAAAAGTTTGAAAAACATTGAAAACTTAGACCCCATTTCCATAATTGGAACATTGGAGGTCGGTTCAACTTAGTAACGACCCTCTTCTACCTTAGTAAAGGCTAGGGATAGTAGGGGGTGTGTTATAGAGTGGTATCAAAGCACTAGGTTCAAGCACTGGACCTGAAAAGGCTCACATCCATACCTTAGATGAATGCTTGATCTACTAAAATTCCTTTATAATGAGATACTTGGTTTCATGAAACTATTGATGGAATAATATTTATGTGATCACTGAAATTTGGTGTTTCAGATCAATATAGACTAAGGAGATGAGAATTTGTGTTCTTTTGATTTTATTTTCTGGTAGGCTAACATTTATGTGTGTGCAAAAGTAGATTGATACACATCAAGATAAAATAAGTAAGAGAAAGAATGAGAAATAGATTTGAATAGTACGATGTGAACAAAACCCAACAAGGCCTCGAAGAAGAGTTAGTTTAGAAGATGAAAGAAGAGGACAATCCTGAATTGATGGACACTCTTGGAAGCCTAAGAGCTAAAATAAGGAGTTGCAAGGCAGATAACCAAAATATTGATAGAGAGTAAGCATAAGTGAATGCCATATTATCGCAGAGTCTATCATAATTGCAAAGACAAAGACGTCAGGGGATTGGTACCAACCATAAGGATAAGTATAGGCCTAAGGATAGTTCACTAGATATCCAAAATTATGAGTTGGAACACAGGAAGGAAGAAGGTAGATAATCAAGAAAGAGGCATATACATGTAGATGGAGGAAAAATTCTGCTCAACACACCAGAAATAGAATCAAGCAGTCATGATAGATCATCAAACTGTGCAAACATGGGACATTATCGTCAAAGGAAGAGGAGGAGGATTCCCATGCTAGAAGAATTAAATAAAGGAAAATCCCCAACTTTTGATCGAGAATTAAAGAAAACAAAAGATGCAAAGGCTTGATTCTTGGGAATAAATAAATACTTTATATTGCATGACTATATTGAGAACATGAAGACCACAGTAGATGTTTTCATCTTAAAGGGAAAAGTTGATATATGGTAGGAGGATTTCAAGAACATCAAACTCATCAGAGAGAAGGAATTGAAGTGGATAAAGTTTGAAAAGTAATTCTGAGCATAGTACCTATCCGAGAAGTATTACTCCAGTAGACCCAAGGAATTCTATGAATACAAATAGGGGCAAATGACACCTGATGAGTACACTAACAAATTCTTGGAACTACTAAGATATGCACCTTACATAAAGGATCAAAAGGCTAAGATCCAGAGGTATGTCACTGAGTTACCACAAGAATACTGAGATAGAATATATTTCAATGAACCTAAGACGTTAGAGGAGGTTATTTGGTAGACCAAGAATTTCTATGAACAATTTAAGCATAAGATTGAGGTTTGGACTAACTAGAATAAGAAAGGAAAAGGAGGAGGGTAGATAAACTTAGGATATAAGAAAAGAGGAAAGCGTGAAAAGCTTATTAACCTCACTAAAAGTGAACATCAACAAAATACCACAATCAACAAAAATACACCTCAGAAATCAATGAATGAGCAGGGTGAAGGATCCGAGAAAGGGAGCATACAATGTTGGGAATGTAGAGAGAGCCATCTGTAAAGAAATTTTCCTCTATTATGGAAGATTGGCAAGAAGTTATACAACATACAAGAGGCAATGACTATGAATGATGTGGCCCATAACATCCCCAAGGTATACGTTGCATTGGATAATAGGTAGGCAAATTAGAAAGCATCAATCATTGAAATGGAAGGTATGGTAAAAAACTCACTAGTCTCAGTTTTAATTGACCCACGATCTAATTTTAGCTATATTATCCCTAAGATTGTGGAAAATTGTGAATTTCCAAAAGAAGCCCTTAAGGAATCATGGCTTGTTCCGCTAGCCATTGGGACAAAAAGACAAAGAACATATATGGTTGAGTTTGTAGAAATTGGGGGCATCACTACCACAGTCAAATTGAATTTGTTTCCATTGAGATCATATGATGTCCTAATAGGTATGGATTGGATGGAAGCCCACATGGTGGAGATGGATTGTTATGAAAAAGTGTTGGAGTGCCTCGATAACGAAGGCGACCCAATAACATTGTAGGGTATTAATAGGCCAATAACACTCATAATGATCTCAACGACGCAATTAAAGTGTTGTAGTAGAAAAGGTTGCTCCCTTTATGCTATCCAAATCACAAAGGAGAAAGAGGCCAATATAGATCCCTTAGAAAAATTCCTAGTGCTAATGGAGTACAAAGATGTATTCTCGGATGAATTGCTAGGACTTTCACCCAACATAGACATTGAATTCACCGTTGACATGATCCCAGGAACAACACCAACAACGAAATCCCCCTGTCATATGAGCACTCCTGAACTCATGGAGTTAAAAAACAGAACGCTACATTTGTGCATAGATTATAGGCAACTAAACAAAGCAATGTGAAAAATAAGTACCCATTGCCCAGCATTAACGATCTATTTGACTAATTGAGAGAGGTTATTGTGTTTTCCAAGATCAATTTAAGGACTTGATACCACCAGGTGAGGATCAGGGAAGAAGATATTCATAAAACCATGTTTGAGATGAGGTATGGTCACTACGAATTTATTGTAATACCATTCAGACTTACAAATGCTCTGGCAACCTTTATATTCCTTATGAATGATGTACTAGTGTTTGTAGAAAACATTATGGTGTACTTGAAGAATGAAAAGGAGCACGAAGATCACTTGAGTGCAGTTCTACAATTGTTAAGAGAGAATAATTAGTAAGCCAAACTCAATAACTGTGAGTTCTTTCAAACTCAGGTTCACTACTTGGGGCATGTGATATTAAACGAAGGAGTGGTTATATACCCAAAGAAGATAAAAGAAATAATGGATTAGCCCACATCTAGAATGTAACAAAGGTTAGATCATTCATGGGGTTGGATGATTACTATCAAAGATTCATTTGAAACTTCTCAAAGATTGGGAACCCCGTCACTTCCTTACAAAGAAATGGAGTGAAGTTTCAATGGACACCTGAATGTGAAACCAATTTTGAATAGATGAAAAAATTACTCACTTTTTCACCTATCTTGAGAACAATTGATCCAAAAGAGGAATTTGTAGTTTGCACATATGCTTGTAAGGAGGGAATTGGTGGAGTATTGATGCAAGAAGAACATATAATTTTTTATGAATCTAGGATTTTGAATGAGCATGAAAGGAACTTTATGACTTAGAGCTGGCAGCCATTATGCACACACTAAAATTGTGGAGGCATTACTTATTTGGAAGGAGATTTGTGTTGATGACAGATCACAGTGGATTGAAATACTTATTTGACCAGAACAAACTAAATTCCAGACAAGCTAGATGGTTGGCATAGATCATTGAATATGAATTTGAAATTAAGTATATCAAAGGTAAGGAGAATAAGGTGGCAGATTCACTTAGTAGAAGTTTGCAAGAGGTTCACCTAGAATCCATAATCACTTGCTCATTTTACAATAAGGAGATTATTAAAGAAGGGTTGATAAATGATCACATTACCAACACTTGAAGAAGTGTTGGCAAGAATAGCTAGATGGATCAATAAGCAGAAGATACCAACTCAATGATGATGGAATACTGATATTCAAGAACAAAAAATATGTGCCCAAAGCAGGGATTTAAGGAAGTTTATCATGAATAAATTCCATAAAAGGTATTACTTAGGTCACCTTGGTTATCAAAAGATGATTACAACCATGAAGAGGACATATTTTTGCCCAGGAATGAAGAAAAATATTGCATGATACATTGCAAAATTTGAAATGTCAACAATTGAAGGTAGAGTGCAGGCATCTAGCTAGAATGCTACAACCAATTCCAATTCCGGAATGGAAATGGGTGGTCATATCCATGGACTTCATTACAGGATTGCTCAGGACATCTAGACAACAAGATGTAATCATGGTGGTAGTGGATAAGTTGAGCAAGGCAGCTCACTTGATAACTTTGTAGAATTTTTCTACAAATCAGCTAGCTCTGATACCATGTAGAACTTTTTCTACAAATCAGTAGCTCTGATACCATGTAGAATTTTTCTACAAATCAGTCAAATCTGATACCATGTAGGAATTTCCCACCTGTAGATCAACCTGGTAATACAATGTACTGAAGCAAAACCCTTGATCTACTTCTACAAACAATTTAGCAAAAGCTTAATCAACCATGAGAAACATCAAGCATGAACACATATAACTGATAAGAAGGAATCAATCACACATAACACAGAAGAATTTACCCGGGGAAAGCACCTGCCTAAAACCCCATCTCCGTATTATCATACAAGTGGAAATATAGTTTGGATTACACAAAGCCTTAGCTTGGAAGCTATCCAACTCTCAGTATAATCCCTCTACTACTCATAGACAGTCAAAGGCTTCCCACAAACCTTCTCCTCTGCCCTCCAAGCCTCCTATTTCCTTGTGCAGTTTCCTTGAGGTCTAGTGTTGTCACCTGTGTGAATTGGCCTCTTCACACACTCACTAACCTCTGATCTAACTGCACAAATCTAAAGGAGATAAATCCTCATCATGGATGACCTTCCTTTATAGGAAAAATATTCATCCAACTGATAGTACACTTTCCCTTCTCTGATCTCAACTGGGTCTTTGTCTGAACTGACATGCATCAGTTATCCATGAGTGAATACAAAGTTATCTGAAAATAATAGTTGTCACACGCATGTAAGCATCAACAAACTATATCTCATTAATTTAACAACTTTTTAAATTAATCTAACTGAACTTGACTAAGTTAAACTAAGTCAACTGATCCTCTCAATATAGAACTCATCCTTCATTCCTCAATCAGTGGAGCAAATCAAGGACACATTCCCCAATTAGTGGAGAAATAATTGCATGTTCTCACAAAGACTTCAAGTTTGCTTTTCCTTAACTAATTAACTCATGGAGAATTAATTAATTAATATTCCAAACTGCTGGTAAGACCAAATTTGAATTTACTTCCTATAAATAGACCAGGGACTGCTATAAATAGCAAGGGACCCATAAATGCTATTTTTAGCAGATGTTATTTTTAGCAATTTCACCTCTCACCCAATGTGGCCAAAATGCTCATTGGCCAAACTGTTATTTTTAGAAGTGTTATTTTTAGCAATTTCTAAATTTACATTACTTGTTGCACACTTTTCAACAAAAATAATTTGGTCATTAAGACTTATTTTATAATCTACAAGCTCATGAGTGATGACCCTATTTTCATATATAAATATGTTTATATATGAATACACACACACACACATATGTATATATGTGTGTGTGTGTGTGTCTATATATATATATATTGTAAGCCACATGTTGAGATGGGACGAGGCAGTGAAAAATCTTGGGGGGATAACCTTGTCCTCATATATAAATATGAATCTGTAATTTATTTATATTTTGCAGGCCGCAAGCTGAGATGGGCCGAGACTACTAAAATCTCAGGAGGTATATCTAGTCGGGCTAGCAAGAAGCTCACATATGTTATGGCTTGGAGGCTTGGGAAATGGTTATGAATACATACATATATAAGTTTTGATTTTGATAATGCGTGGGAGTTGAGAACCTATGTCTGGGAGGAAATTTAGGTCATTGGATGTCTTGAGGACTCTTCATTGTTGGACGAACCCTCCAAGTATTACCCCACAGGTTTTGAAGGGAGGATTTGCTTGGAAATTGAAGGATTTAATTCCCAGGATGACATGGTTTGTGGGTCCATTCATTTCATGAACCCTTGTAATGACACAAAGACCCCAAAACGTCGTGCAGCATGAAAAATGCAATGACAAAGGGTTGGAGGTCTAGTGGGATCACACCACATCATCCTGACGATCAGGGATCATGACATCACCCCAACATATAGAGTATTTGATGTCACCCTGATGCCTCCTTCGTTGGTGATTTCTTTTAGTGCTTAGTACAGTATCACCAAGATTTTATCCCCGGGAAAATGTGGGACTAGGGGGCATGGTAGAATGGAGTAGATGCCAAACGGCGCATGCAAGTAATGTAATAACCAATGGGAAAACTCCTATGTGCATGTGTGTGTTTACCATGTGTATTCTCCACGTAACCCTGACATATTCTAGCAATGGTGGAAGGAGAGAAAAATCCTTGAGATTGTGTGGCAGGAGAGAGCCCCTCCAATATGTTTGGGTGCAGTATGTTAGCAATGGGGAAAATACACGAGGAATTGAATATGGGCATATATGGATAGGCAAATTGTTATGAAACTAGCTCAAGAACAGATAGAAAAGATAGATCAACGCCTTAGAATTCAGCCTCTTCGAGGGGGAAACCTCCTTTACATTACATAAATGAACAATTCTTCGATGATACAAATGACAAAACCTCCTTTCTATATATAGGAGTCTAAGGAGTCATAATATAATCCAGCCGACCTAACAATAATAATATAAAGCCACAAAAATAACAATAGAGGGATTCTATGGGCACATTAATAACAATATGGGGGCAATGGGGGCACAACAATATAAATAAGGGGTATAACTACAATAGTAATGGGGTAATCACTAGTATTATAGGGACCCAACATGCCCCTCTCCTTCAAAAAAGTGTTGTCCTCAATGCTTGAGTAGTTCTGGATACTTCTGCATAAAATTCTCATCCTCTCATGTGGAATCTTCAGCGGATAAGTTCTTCCACTTGATAAGGTACTCTGAAATTGATCGATTTCGTAGCTGTCGAGTTCTTGTTTCTATAACTGCTTCCGGTTCCAATATAATTTTTCCTTCCTCGTCAAGTTCTGGCAATATTGTTTGAACTGGGAGCTTGTCGCCTATAACCTTCTTTAAGCATGAAACATGGAAAACTGGGTGCAATCGAGAAGCTGCAGGAAGCTCCAATTTGTATGCCATAGTACCAATCTTTTGCAACACCTTGTACGGACCATAATACTTTGGTGATAATTTATTATCCTTCTTAGCTTGCTTGAGGGACATTTGCTTATATGGTTGTAGCCATAGGAATACCCAATCACCTACATCAAAACTTCTTTCACTGCGATGTTGATCTGCCTGTTGTTTCATTCTATTATGTGCCAACACGAGGTTATCCTTTAAGAGTTGGAGGACTTGTTGTTGATGTTCGATGTGATGTTCCACTGCCTGAACCTTAGAATTTTCTCTTAAATATGATGTGATGGATGGTGGTTGATACCCATAAAGTGCCATAAATGGGGTCATTTTTGTTGCTGTATGAAAGGAAGTGTTATACCACCATTCAGCCAGAGGCAAGCATTTGACCCATTGTGTCTGTTTATCAGATACAAAGCAACGAAGATATCCTTCCAAACATTTGTTTACTATCTCAGTTTGCCCATCAGATTGAGGATGATAAGATGAGCTATGAGCTAACTGAGTACCAAGACAAGAAAATAATTCTGTCCAAAAATTTCCAGTGAAAATGGGATCTCTGTCACTTACAATAATCTTTGGGTTTCCATGTAGCTTTTGAATTGTTTCCATAAATGCATTAGAAACTGTACTGGCTTTAATTGGATGTGATAATGCACAAAAGTGTGCATACTTGGTAAGTCTGTCAACTACCACCATGATGACACTCTTTCCCCCAGACTTGGTAAACCTGTGATAAAATCCATTGATACCTCCTCCCAACGTTTGCTTGGAATGGATAAAGGTTGTAATAGACCCGGTGTCTTAATTGTTTCAACTTTATTTTGTTGGCAAACCAAACATTCTGCCACAAACTTTTGAATATCTAATTTAAGGCCATCCCAAAAAAATTCCTTCTTAACCCTGTGGTAAGTTTTTAAAAATCCTGAGTGCCCTCCTAAGGGAGAAGTGTGCAATTCCATAAGAATCTTTTGTTTTAGCTGGGAATTCTTACAGAGGTATAAGCGATCTTTGTACCATAACGAATCATTTTTCCAGCTAAATGTATCAGACGTACTGGAATCTTGTTGTAGCTTTTGAATAAGTGCCCACACTTCCTCGTCATTCTTCCATTCCTCCCTTGCTTCATTTATCCAATCTGGTTGGATGATAGAAATAGCACACAAAAATGCTTCCACATCCTCATCCTTCCTTGAGAGTGCATCTGCCACCACATTTTGCTTCCCTTTTTTGTAGAAGATTTCAAAGTCATAACCCAACATCTTTGTGACCCACTTTTGTTGCTCTTCAGAGGATAATTTTTGTTCTAAGAAGTATTTAAGGCTATCATGATCCGTTTTTACCTTGAAGTGTCTTCCCATTAGGTAGGGTCGCCATTTCTTAAGTGCATGGAGTATTGCCAACATTTCCTTCTCATAAATAGCTTTGCTTAGAAACTTTCCCTTGATTGGACGACTTTCAAAAGAAATGGGTCTTTCATCTTGCATTAGAACAACACCAATTCCATTTCCTGAAGCATCACATTCCACAATAAAGGTTTTTGTGAAGTCCGGTGTAGCTAAGACCGGTGCTTGGCACATTGCCTCTTTAAGATGTTCAAAGGCCTTTGTTGCTTCCGGAGTCCATGAAAATGTATCTTTCTTCAATAATGTCGTTAGAGGTGCTGCTATTCTCCCATAATTCTTAACAAACTTGCGATAATACCCTGTCAACCCAAGAAATCCGCGCAAATGATTTATGGATGTGGGGATTTTCCATTCCTTAATGGCTTTAATTTTGGTAGGATCTACCTTAACTCCTTCATGAGATACAATATGACCCAAATATTCCACCTCCTGGACTCCAAAGAAACATTTGGATCTTTTGGCATATAATTGTTTCTCCTCCAATAGTTGTAGCACCTTGTCAACATGTTCAACATGATCCTTCCAAGACTTGCTGTAGATAAGTATATCATCAAAAAATACTAACACAAATTTTCTAAGGAATGGTTTGAAAATTGAATTCATCAAACCTTGAAATGTTGAAGGTGCATTGGTAAGGCCAAAAGGCATGACCAAAAATTCATAATGACCCTCATGAGTTCTAAATGTCGTTTTCGGAATGTCTTCAATCTTCATTCTGATTTGATGATATCCTGAACGAAGATCCAACTTGGTGAAGTAAATTGATCCATGCAATTCATCCAGTAATTCATCAATGGCAGGAATGGGGAAATTATCTTTAATAGTGAGCTTGTTGAGCTCCCTATAATCCGGACACATGCGCCATGATCCATCCTTCTTGTGCACCAATACTACTGGAGTAGAGAAAGAACTTTGACTCGGTTGAATTATACCAGCCTCTAGCATTTCTGCAACCATACGTTCAATTTCACTTTTTTGGACATAGGGATATCTGTACGGCCTGATGTTTGGAGGAACACTTCTTGGAATCAGATGAATAGCATGATCATGATCACGCATAGGTGGGAGACCTTTAGGAGTCTCAAATACCTTAGAATGATTGTCTAGGACTTTTTGGAGATCTGGAGAAATAGATGATTCTAATGTGGAAACATCTAGCGAACATAATTGTGCAATTACACCCCTTTGCTCCTTTTTTAGAAGCTTTGTCATACCATTAGAGCTGATTATCTTTCTGGTTTCCCTGCAATACCCCTTAATTGAACTTCCTTTCCTTTCGTAGAAAATTTGATGAAAATTTCTTGAAAATTAAAAGCTATTGTACCCAAGGATTGTAGCCATTGGACTCCTAGTACAACATCAGCACCTCCCATTGGAATGGAAAGCATTGGGCTAGTCAATACATATTCTCCCATGGATAGCTTGATATTATGGCACTTTCCAGAGCAATTTATTGTTCCTCCATTTGCAATCATCACTTGACACTCTGGTGCTGGATATAGGAAGCAATTCAATTCTTTTGCTACCCTACAATGAATAAAATTGTGGGTGCTTCCTGAATCAATCAACACTATCACCTTTTTCTTCTTGATTTGTCCTTCTATCTTGATGGTTTGAGGAGTGGTAATTCCTGCTAATGCATTACAAGATATGGTCGGATTTATTTGTTCTTCATCTAGGCTTTGTTCCTGGAGCATATCATGTTCTTTTGACCATTCTTGCTCCTTTTCTTCTTCCTCTTCACAATCTATGTAGAATAATTTCTTCTCAGCACACTTATGACCTTTAGTGTATTTGCTATCACAACTATAACAAAGCCCTTTTGCTCTTTTTTCTTCCAATTGTTGTGGTGTCAACCTTATAGGTTGTGGAAGACTAGGGGAAACTGCACTTCCGTCTTTATAGTTGTGAGTGGTATGCTTCCTGGTTGCCATAATTTTGCTTTCCATTTTTCTTGCTAACCTGAATGCCTTCTCTAATGAATCAGGTTCCCAAAGTCGAACATCATGTTGGATATTATCTTTTAAAGACCCTATGAACACATCAATCCTATGCTACTCTAGAATATCTTTTACCCTTATGTTCAATTTTTGGAACTCCTCAATGTGCTCCATTATTGAACCCTTTTGTTTGAGACTTATCAATTGGCTAAAAAAAGTGTTGCTTTTTGTATCCTCATAATGTGCTATCAATTCTTCCATAAAAATTTCCCAAGTGATAAATTGTTTACGAGAGCAAAGCCATTGATACCATACAAATTGATTTGGTTCCAAATATAAAGTTGCCATACGTACCTTTTGTGTGTTTTGCACATTATTGAGATCGAAGAACTGCTCCATCTGTAATATCCATGTGGCGGGATCCTTGCCATCAAACTTCCTCATATCGATTTTTGGAATATGGTGGGTCTTCGATCCAACATTAAAGTCTATGGAATCATGATTAACATTTCTTTTGTTCACATCATGAGTTTCCTTTACAACCTTTTCACCATTAGTAAGTATTTCTTGTAGAAAATTTGTCAAATCTGTCTTCAAATCTGCCATGTATGTCTTCAAATCTGTCCTCAAATCTGTCTTCAGATCATCCATCTTAGCTTCCATGCCCTTTATCTTAGATTCCACGCCATTTATCTTAGCATCTGTTAGCTTTTGTGAGCGTGACATTTGTTGCACTTGTTCTTGTAATTTTGATATATCATGTAACATTTCTTCCTCTTCTTCATGAGTCATGCTAGAGCTTTCAGGTTCCTTACTAGGTGTTTTCATTTTCTTTCCTCGGGGCATCAGTTACCGATAATAATGCTTTACTATGCCCTTTGAATTCCTTCAAACCAAGCTTATGCAAAAATTAAAAAAAAAACTACACACCTTTTTTTTTACTTTGTAGAAGCCTGATATTGAATCTGATGTATCTCTGTAATTTCGAATCATCTAGTTCTGAAATTGTGACCTGATTATAGACTAGTTCTGAAATTGTCCTCTTTCCAATGCCACTAGTCTGATCCAAATTGGATTCTCCAAGAAAGAGTTATGCACAATCTCCCGCAGTGACCTGATTATAGACTAGTTCAGTAGAGCGAACTTGTATGAAGTGCCATGTGTCATTGTTTCAACCTTTGACTTTGAAAAATATATAAAAGAAAACTACAATCTGTCCTATTTTTGTAACTTCTTACGAAATTTCAATCTGATGCTCAGAAAGAAATTTATGACGATTTTCCCCAGGTCACCTGTTTTGAGTGTAATTCAGGAGTCTGCAAAAAGACCAACTTCCTCAGATCATATCTCCGAAAATATCGTGCGAAAAGCTCTGAAATTAGGACCCAAGGTTCAGTGCGATTTCTTCTCAAATGGGTTTTTTTTGCGACTTCTGAAACGTCACAGAAAAAAAGTTATAGCGAAAATTCCACGATGACCTGTTTGGAGCAGCGAAACCCTAGAATCCAAAGCTCTGATACCAAATGTTATGAAACCAGCTCAAGAACAGATAGAAAAGATAGATCAACGCCTTATAATTCAGCCTCTTCGAGGGGGAAACCTCCTTTACATTACATAAATGAACAATTCTTCGATGATACAAATGACAAAACCTCCTTTCTATATATAGGAGTCTAAGGAGTCACAATATAATCCAGCCGACCTAACAATAATAATATAAAGCCACAAAAATAACAATAGAGGGATTCTATGGGCACATTAATAACAATATGGGGGCAATGGGGGCACAACAATATAAATAAGGGGTATAACTACAATAGTAATGGGGTAATCACTAGTATTATAGGGACCCAACACAAATCAGCGTCGCCTTGACGATTTCAATCAAAGGCATCCCAACATTTTTGTAAAAGGTCTCAAAGCGAAACTCCTAGGATTTTATCCTTGGGATAACGTGGCCTTAAGGGCCTCGCCCTACTTAGTATAAGGTTGATTGATAATTTGTATGAGAGGGTTATATTATAATAATATGTACATTTAATATATAATATCTCTGTGGAATAGGGGTCTCGTGAGTATTAACCATCATGAACAGGTCGACAATTAACATGTGGGTTATGACTGGGAAGCCCACATGGAGGCCACATAGGTGCCACATGGCAGGGTAGTATGACTGGGAAAAAGTTGGTAGGCAAAACTTTAAATGAATATATCTTTCGATCTAAGAGTTAGATTGAAGCAAATTGTATACTGTTAGAAAGGTATTTATGAAATAAATGCAACACTGTTATCCATTTTAAGTGTTGAAAAGTTTGAAAAACATTGAAAACTTAGACCCCATTTCCATAATTGGAACATTGGAGGTCGGTTCAACTTAGTAACGACCCTCTTCTACCTTAGTAAAGGCTAGGGATAGTAGGGGGTGTGTTATAGAGTGGTATCAAAGCACTAGGTTCAAGCACTGGACCTGAAAAGGCTCACATCCATACCTTAGATGAATGCTTGATCTACTAAAATTCCTTTATAATGAGATACTTGGTTTCATGAAACTATTGATGGAATAATATTTATGTGATCACTGAAATTTGGTGTTTCAGATCAATATAGACTAAGGAGATGAGAATTTGTGTTCTTTTGATTTTATTTTCTGGTAGGCTAACATTTATGTGTGTGCAAAAGTAGATTGATACACATCAAGATACAATAAGTAAGAGAAAGAATGAGAAATAGATTTGAATAGTACGATGTGAACAAAACCCAACAAGGCCTCGAAGAAGAGTTAGTTTAGAAGATGAAAGAAGAGGACAATCCTGAATTGATGGACACTCTTGGAAGCCTAAGAGCTAAAATAAGGAGTTGCAAGGCAGATAACCAAAATATTGATAGAGAGTAAGCATAAGTGAATGCCATATTATCGCAGAGTCTATCATAATTGCAAAGAAAAAGACGTCAGGGGATTGGTACCAACCATAAGGATAAGTATAGGCCTAAGGATAGTTCACTAGATATCCAAAATTATGAGTTGGAACACAGGAAGGAAGAAGGTAGATAATCAAGAAAGAGGCATATACATGTAGATGGAGGAAAAATTCTGCTCAACACACCAGAAATAGAATCAAGCAGTCATGATAGATCATCAAACTGTGCAAACATGGGACATTATCGTCAAAGGAAGAGGAGGAGGATTCCCATGCTAGAAGAATTAAACAAAATATGCCTTCACAAAATATGTGATGACACCTGGAAATTGGTAAAAACAAAAAATTATTTTGAATTTTCTCTCTCTAGAAGCTTCAGAAGTGGTTTCAACTATTTATTATTGGATCAGATCTCAAACTCATAATATTGAGTTCTTATCTCTTATCCCATGGAGCTTATCCCCTTCTAAAGTGAGTCTTACCCTAGTTTAATTGATCTATAACGTCGTCATTTCTCCTATAAATGCATTACCGACTATTAAGATTGGGTTAGCTTTTGGAGATTTTGAATTATGCCCTTATGTTGCTCAATTATGTCTAGAGGTCAATAATCCATCCATGTTCCACATGTCCGATTGAAGGCTTACTATTGTGCCAAAGGAAGGACAAGATAACTGAGAGAGATTCACAAGGTCAAGTCCTACAAGGGTTGTAATATTTTCCTATCATTATTAATACAAAAGTTCATTGGTCTTATTTATGAATATGTAGAACATGAATCCTTGGCTTCTTGTTTATAATTATCTGTATATGCTATTTGTATGTTTTGGTTCTCTTGCTTGTTTTGGATGATTCACAGGTTCCACTTATAGAAATTAGGGTTGGAGCTGGAGCTAACAAGCCAGGAGGAGGAGGAAGATTGCAATGGATTCCAAATAGGTATTCTTCTTGTATTTCAAACATATCTAAGGAAGGACTTGCAATTTGTCTTGGTTGTTTCTAAACTAAGCCGCTAGGTCTACGAAGATTTCTTCTATTCGCAAAAGGAATTTATCCACAAAATAGTCTCGCTAGGATTTTATCCTCGGGAGTATGTGGAACTTGTGTGCTTGATGGAATGAAGTAGATGTCAAGCGGCGCATGAAAATCATGTAATAACCGAAGGGGAAATGCCTATGTGTATGTGCACCTTTACCATATGGATGCTCCATGTAACCTCGACATGTTCTAGCAATGGTGCAAGAAGAGAAAAATACTTGAGATTATGTGGCAGGAGCAAGCCCCTCTAATATGTTTGGGCACAATATGTTAACAATGTTGGCATTATGTTTCAAGTGTTGTCCTTGATGGCAACTCACTCAGAGGTTGGTACAGGTGCTCAGAGGTTGGTACAGGTGATGGCAACTTAATCAGAGGACAGATCTCAGTACAGCAGGACAAGAAAGAGATATACGCAGGTTCAGCAAGGAGAATCAGCGTGTACACGCAGGTTGGCTTCAGTAAAAGAGCGTGTATATTGAAAAGTACCTTTGGTCCGTGGCGGTTAGACCTTGGAAGTTGTGCCTATGGTTTTGGACCATAATGTCTCGACGGACGTGTTGATCCCTAGTTTCGAGGTTGATGGTATTGTGTTTCTATGGTTTTGGCTCTTGGTATTGAACAAGGCCTAAGGCTATATAAGGAGAAGATCACTAGGCAAAGAGATATGCATTGTGTGTCTGACGCAGTGAGAGGATCTGGTATTGCTGGTTATCTGTTCGGGACGTTTGGCAAGGGTCGGATCTGACAGCGAAGGCATAAGAATCTATTTCTAGATCTGCACGCGGGTTTCCTTTGGTGAAAGCGCGTATACACGCGGTTTTGGTACAGTGAAGTAGCGTATGCATGATAAGGTTTGATATTTCAGGTTGCTGCTGATTCTGGTGGTTGTTGCAGAGTTCTGGACTCTGGTTTGGGTTCTGTGTTCTTGATGATAGGGTTTCAGTGATTCGGTATTGGGTTGTTTGATTATGAGCTTCAATGTTGTTGTTGGGTCCAGTATGAAAATTGGATGAAAAGTGGCCTTTCAGATTATGTGTTGTGCTTCAGTGTATCCAGTCTGAAAATTGATGAAACGTGGTCCCTGAAGGTTGTAGGGTCAGCACCTACGTACTAGTAAAATGGATCAGCTAGTACAAGAGCTGAGGGGGTTGTAGCTCCCTTCCAGAAGTAGTTGGAAAACGAGAGAGGGTTGTAGCCCTCTGCAGGTTGTAGCCTGCGTACTGGTAAAGGACTGCACCAGTACATTGTAAAAGAAGTTTCTCATTAAAGAAGAAAGAGACGAATTGCAGCAGGTGGTTTTCACCCACATTGGGTTTCCACCTTATATCATGGTGTTCATGTGTGTGGCTCTTGTGTGATGTTCTGTTCTGTTATACTGCACCTGTTTACTGTTAAATTGCTTAATAATGTTCTGATGCATTTACTGAAGATTAAGCTAATTGAATTATAAGATCTCTGAGTATACGCTAGTTGCATTAGACACAGTCGCGTGTACACGCGGGTTCACTTAACTGAAGTCGCGTATATGTTTCTGAGTATGAAATTGAAAAGTTTTATCTGATCTGATAATACTGATTCACCCCCCCCTCTCAGTATTATTTCCAACAATTGGTATCAGAGCAAGGTCCTTCAGAGGAAGCTTGATCGCTTGAAGGAAAAGATCCATCAGAATGGCTAATCAAGAAAGAGAGGCACACATCAGGCCACCAGTCTTTGACGGGAACAATTTTACTCACTGGAAGATAAGAACCACTGCATATCTACAATCACTTGGAGCAAAAGTTTGGGGAATCGTAGAAGGAGGATACAAATTCCCATCAGCAACTCCTACAGATCCAGCAGAGAAAAAGCAATATGAGCTCAATGCCAAAGCTGTTACTGTCCTATTGAGTAGTTTGACTCAATCAGAATTTATGAAGATCATGCATTTCAAATCAGCTAAGGAAATATGGGACAAAATCGTCACAAGCTACGAAGGAGATGATCAGGTAAAAAGAGCAAAGCTTCAAACTCTCAGAATCTGGTATGAAACTCTTAAGATGCATAGTAATGAAAGCATAGCTAATTATTTCCTGCGTATGGATGAGATTGTGAATTGTATGAGGGATCTGGGTGAAGAATTTGAGGAAGTCGTCTTAGTTGAAAAGGTTTTGAGATCTCTGTCTAATAAATTTGATTCTAAAGTATCTGCCATAGAAGAAAAGGAGAATGTGCAGAAAATCACCATGTCACAGCTTCACGGGATCTTAACTGCTTTTGAAATGCGACAAGAGGTACCACCAGAGGCCGCATTCGAAGTGTCAGAGGAAGAAGATGAGGTAAATTTTGTCAAGAATCTTGAACGGGGAACTGGACGGTTCAAAGGTAAGCTACCTTTCAAATGTTTTCTATGTGGTAGAGTTGGTCACTATGCTGCTAGATGCCCTCATAACAAAGGCAAGATATCTGAAGAAGATGGTAGAAGCTATTATACCCATATTAAAAGTTCATTCAATGATAGTGAAGATATTAGAAGTCTCATGGCACATGAAAAGAAGAATGCTTCATCCAATAATAGCGAAGATATTAAAAGTTTCATGGCACATGAAAAGAAGAATGCAGAAACTGAAGAAGTTGCCAAATTAAAAGAACAATTGGAGACAGAAACCAGGGTAAGGGAGAAATTGCAGGATATAGCAAAAGATCAGAGCACAACTATTCAGAGACTTGAATCAAAGATCCTCTCTCTAAAAGAAGATCTTGAAGATCAAGAACATGAAGTGATCAAACTAAAGCGACAAGTGGAAGAAGGGAGAAAAGTTGAAGAAGACCTAAGGAAGCAGTATCTGAAAAAGGAAGAACAACATCAAGTTGAGGTAAATATCTTGAAAGGTAAACTAGAAGAAAAGGATAAGCTTTTACGATTTCAAGATAGTTCTAAAGTCTTGGATGATATTCTTAATAGTCAAAGATCTCCTGCTATCAAGACTGGTCTTGGTTTTCATGAATATGTTGAAGGTGAATCTAGTTCACAAGGTGAGGCAAGAAACTCTAATGAGAAATCTGAAATGCTCAAGGAACAACCAAGGAAAGAAATTCCTCAAGGAAGATCCTTTACTCCTAACTATGGACGTGATAGACGGTTATTTCCTCCACTGAATAATGTTGAATGTTATGTATGTCATAATCTTGGACATGTTGCAGCCAGATGTAGAAGTAGAATGGTTCAAGAAAGATCATCGCATCCCAGGTATTTCAGAGGGTATTGCTTTGCCTGCAATGCATATGGACACAAAGCAATTGATTGTGATAGAAGGAACATGAAAAATGTAAGGTGTTATACATGCAACAACTATGGGCATAAAGCAAGGGAATGCAGGAGCAGATTTCAAAATTCAAGACAAGAGGACCATACATCATCACAATTGCAGGAATTGAAGAAGACAGAGACAGAAAGGTGTGGCATAACTCAGTCAGCTGACATAACAGACACAGGGGAATCTGAAAGTGATGAAATTCAGTATTCCATCCTGCATACTCTGATATAATGAAGACAAGTCGCGTATATACACGAGTTACAGGCTGCAAAGTCGCGTATATGGAGAAAGGGCAGCAGAACAAACCCAGGTTCAGTCATGGTTGGCTCAGGCTCAGGGGGCAGAAAAACAGACTCAGGAAATGGTTTAGTCATGGTTGGCTCACACTCAGGGGGAGCATATACTTCAAATAATTCATTGTTGGCATTATGGATTGATGAAACTAAATGATACATCTTGTTGTTTGATCAAAGGAATAGTATTGCAGGTTGATGCTTATGGTACAGATCTGAATGGCTGGTCTTAGATCCTGCATCGGCTCAGGGGGAGCATGGATAGATTGGTACACTTTGGCATATACAAAGGGGGAGCCAAATCAGAATCTTCAGCATGTACTCAGGGGGAGTATGGACAACAGTATGGACAGTAGAAGGTATACCAAAGAAGAGAATATCTTGGTACGCCCTTTGCCCTTGATGTCAAAGGGGGAGAGTGACTTGGTGTGGTGGTTGCCATCAAGTCCAAAGGGGGAGATTGTTGGCATTATGTTTCAAGTGTTGTCCTTGATGGCAACTCACTCAGAGGTTGGTACAGGTGCTCAGAGGTTGGTACAGGTGATGGCAACTTAATCAGAGGACACAGAGGACAGATCTCAGTACAGCAGGACAAGAAAGAGATATACGCAGGTTCAGCAAGGAGAATCAGCGTGTACACGCAGGTTGGCTTCAGTAAAAGAGCGTGTATGTTGAAAAGTACCTTTGGTCCGTGGCGGTTAGACCTTGGAAGTTGTGCCTATGGTTTTGGACCATAATGTCTCGACGGACGTGTTGATCCCTAGTTTCGAGGTTGATGGTATTGTGTTTCTATGGTTTTGGCTCTTGGTATTGAACAAGGCCTAAGGCTATATAAGGAGAAGATCACTAGGCAAAGAGATATGCATTGTGTGTCTGACGCAGTGAGAGGATCTGGTATTGCTGGTTATCTGTTCGGGACGTTTGGCAAGGGTCGGATCTGACAGCGAAGGCATAAGAATCTATTTCTAGATCTGCACGCGGGTTTCCTTTGGTGAAAGCGCGTATACACGCGGTTTTGGTACAGTGAAGTAGCGTATGCATGATAAGGTTTGATATTTCAGGTTGTTGCTGATTCTGGTGGTTGTTGCAGAGTTCTGGACTCTGGTTTGGGTTCTGTGTTCTTGATGACAGGGTTTCAGTGATTCGGTATTGGGTTGTTTGATTATGAGCTTCAATGTTGTTGTTGGGTCCAGTATGAAAATTGGATGAAAAGTGGCTTTTCAGATTATGTGTTGTGCTTCAGTGTATCCAGTCTGAAAATTGATGAAACGTGGTCCCTGAAGGTTGTAGGGTCAGCACCTACGTACTAGTAAAATGGATCAGCTAGTACAAGAGCTGAGGGGGTTGTAGCTCCCTTCCAGAAGTAGTTGGAAAACGAGAGAGGGTTGTAGCCCTCTGCAGGTTGTAGCCTGCGTACTGGTAAAGGACTGCACCAGTACATTGTAAAAGAAGTTTCTCATTAAAGAAGAAAGAGACGAATTGCAGCAGGTGGTTTTCACCCACATTGGGTTTCCACCTTATATCATGGTGTTCATGTGTGTGGCTCTTGTGTGATGTTCTGTTCTGTTATACTGCACCTGTTTACTATTAAATTGCTTAATAATGTTCTGATGCATTTATTGAAGATTAAGCTAATTGAATTATAAGATCTCTGAGTATACGCTAGTTGCATTAGACACAGTCGCGTGTACACGCGGGTTCACTTAACTGAAGTCGCGTATATGTTTCTGAGTATGAAATTGAAAAGTTTTATCTGATCTGATAATACTGATTCACCCCCCCCTCTCAGTATTATTTCCAACAAAAAATGGGGAAAATCCGTGAGGAACTGTATTATGGGAAAACATGGATAGGGAAATACCCACCACCCTAGTGATTTCAATAAAGGCATCCTAATGTTCTTGTAAAAGGTCTCGAAGGAAGCTCCTGATATTTTATCCATGGGATGACGTGGCCTTGAGGGCCCTACTCGGTTTAATATAATGTTAATTGGAAATGTGTACTAGGGGGTATAGTATAATAATATGTACATGTTATATATAATAGCTCTATGGAATGGGGATCTCGTGAGTATCAACCTTCATGAACAAGTCAAGAACTAACATGTGGGCTATGACTAGGAAGCCTACGTGGAGGTCGTAGGTGCCAAGTGGCAGGCCAGTATGACTATGCAGAAGTTGATAGGCCAAACTTTAAATGGATATATCTTTTGAGCCGGGAGTCGAATTGAAGAAAATTTTAAACCGTTCGAAATGTATTTACAAAACGAACACAACTATGCTATGCATTTTAAGTGTTGAAAAGATTGAAAAAAATAAAAATAAAAAATTAGACCCCATTTCTATAAGTGGAACCTTGGAGGTCGGGTCAACTCAGTAATTTCCCTCTTTCTACCTTAGTAGGGGCTAGGGATAGTAGGGGGTGTGTTACAAGTATCATTTCAGTTTATCTAATTGTCATTGATATCTTGTTGGTGTTGTTTCAACCCTCTTCTTCAAGTCTCAGTTCTTTTTTAAGGAATCTATGTGGTTGATGTATTAATGGATTGTTGAGAATGTTAGCGCTTGAAATTTCACCTCAGGCTGAGAAAGGAAAACTCCAAGGCAACATCAAACCACTTAGCCTCGTAGCTAGCCCTATGGGGCAGGAGAGGGCTCTCTCCGGTCTATCTCAGTAAAGATCTTCAACGGGCGAGATAGCCAATGAGGAAACACTGATTTTAGGCTAGTAAATTGATAGAAAAAAGGGGTTTTAATGGATGATGGGGTTTTCTGGGCTGCAAGGGCAAAGTAACAGCTTGAGCAGAGAAATGTAATCAATAACACAAATTATCCCCTGAGGCAAGGTAGGCAAGAGATTTAACATCAAATTGAGATTAAATGGAATGGCAAGACCGCTGAGGAGCTGACAAGGGCATAGAAGATGAATCCTTGTCAAATAGAAGAAAACATTAAATATGAACAAACTTATAGGCAGAGCATAAAATATTATGAATTCTACCTAAACACTTCATTTGTTCAATTAGAAATGATCATGAAGTGAAATGAAAACATAACAAGTTACATATGAAACAGAAGGAAAACTTATGCTAAATTGTCATACCACAGGAATCTCAAAAGCCAGAGCTGTGTATTTCATTAAAAAACTCTGTCAAAGACTGTACAATGGAGCTCAGTTCTCTCTCCTCCACCAGCACTCAGAACTCTCCCCCTCTCACTCTTCTTACAAATGATTTTTAAATACATTAAATAAAAATTTGCTAAGGAAAAACAAATCGACCCCAAAACAGGGGCGTTGTTTCACCTGCATTTATAAAAATGGCAAAGAGCGTTTCCTCTATTCTAAAATAAAACAGCGTCTCCCTAAAAATCCTCTGATGGCCGACACATGGAGCGCAGATCCCGTTAGGATCAGGACTGAAGTCTTGAAATAGGAATCGAATCCTATGTCTTAGGCTGTGATGTATATCGTTGTTCCAAATTAAAGTATTTTGGCTCCGTTTGAATAGCGCTCTTCGGCCATATTCATGAGCCAGCTGTTGCTGCCCAAATCACTGCCGCTGGTATAGGATTTCTCATCAGAACCTTCAGTTAGACATCACAAAGGCAACACTTATTGTCGACAAGTGTCTGTGGTGTGACATCCTTTGGTCTGCCGGGTGTTATACGAATTGCAGTTCAAGCACTTTTGTGCGACAATGTGAAACGGTACTTCTGGAGTTGCATTACAATCATTACATAAAATCCAGATCTTCTTGTTCTGGTAGAACTCGAGCATTGGTGTCAAAGCAACCTCTTCGTCAAGTTTCTCCCAAACCTTTGACATATCACAAACTGACTTCGAACACACTGGACAAAAGAGCTGTAGGTATTGTCGCATCTCTTTCAAACAGTCCATATGAATAGTGTGCCCACAAGGTAGTACATTAATATCCATCGTGGACTCGAACAGGCTTTCAATGTAATTGAGCAATACATATGTCAATTCTAGTACCTTAAATTTCTGATGCCTTGAACTTGAACATCATACAATTTACTAAAAATACCTCTACTGCTGATCTGCTCCTATATACTGATATCTCTGCCCATAATTATTATTGTTGTACATGATGCCTTTTCAAAGAGATCTGCCCCTGATCAATAATGTTAACTTTAAGATATAACAAGGTTTGCTATACCATATGTAACCCTCAAATATATAGCGCAGTAGTCTCAAAAGGATGTCATTCAAAATTCCTTTGGTAAGGTCAACTGTTGATGCTACACTTCTTGTCTCAGTCCACAAGATGCTACAGTGCTGAAGATGCCTTAGAGGTTCGGGCTTCCATCAGATCAATATTTTTTTTCAACAAGCTTTAACGTCTTTGTCTCAATATGCTTCAGCTACCAATAACATTCTCATATGAGCATCAATAGCGTCTTAGCGCAGCTCTGCACATATTAGACACTTCAAGTTGATTTCACATCCACAATCTTTAATTTAATCTCACTCTGACTTCTGCGTATTCCAATGCACTGGCATTCAGATGTATGCACTGACTTGTTTTGCTGTTTAATCACTATCAAAATATCGCTCGCACAGGACCTTGATTGCAGCACTCTGTATCCCACACTGGTAGATGTACCAAGTCTGACAATCTCATTGTTTTCCATGGAATTTGTAGGTTCTGCAGTGCTTTCTTGAGGAAATAACATAACCTCTACAAATGAAGGCTGGTAAACAGCTGCAGACGTGATAAGGTCCGTTACCGTGGAGAAGAGCTCAACATTTGATGAAGCACCTTCCTTAGATAACAGATGAGAGAGGACAGAACTCAAATAATTTCTCTGTTTAACACTCAGCAGATAGCTTTCAATACTAACTGAATGAGGGCGCGTCCTTTGTGCAATAACACATAAGCTGCACAACACTCTTGATGCAGCCAACTGTAGTGAACCATTACGATGGAAGCCCAGTAGGGAAGTTGCAGCATTGACAAAGGGAATAGGCATAGACGTTGAGAGAAACAAACACTGGTCCAAAGTTGATGCACCTGCATAATCCTTTAAGTATTCACCACCTGTAACATAATTAAGTGCAACACCCACCAGATCCATAGCTGAATACACAGCATGTTGCATCCACTCAATTTCTCTTGGATGAAGCATTCGGTTAAGATATAATTCCTCCAGGGACTCTGCTCTTATGCGTAAAACCTGAAGAAGGACATCATGTATCGTGTTGTCATATAGCCATGTCTCCATTAGAATATGTCTCAGTTGTACTAAATGTTAATCCATTTTACTCATAACACTTGTGCGCATAAGTTCGAAGATCTTTGATGTTATCTGCCATTTGCAATACTTGATTTCCCTCCAATTGAAGCTACTCTAGAGTTAATGGGTTTTTTTTGTAGGAAGAAGAGATGATAGCCTAAGTTGACGCTGACAAGGTATAAGCCCCAATATCCAAATAAACTGCAAGATGCCCTCTTTGTTGAGACTAATGATATTTGCACCCCTCTGATCTGAAATGAGGTAATGATTTAATCCACACAACAGGACTGCTTGATAAACTGTGAGAATTTCACATCCAAAGAAGCCACAGTATTGGGAATGAATATTGATTATTGATGTCACAATGGCCACTGCTGCAAGAGTGAAAAAGAAATTCCAATGTACACCATATTCCCCAACATGGACACTGAATCAATGTTGCATGCCTGTTTTGAAACTAATGCATTTGCAACTGCAAAAGATCCAACCCCGCGATCCATTAATCCTGTACCATACGTTTTTGTCTTAGCAAATCACCTGGGAAATATTTTGAAGTCCACAGCCAAGATTGACACATGTCACTAGCATCATTGCAAATCGATATGATGAGAGGCTTTTTCTTTGTCTGCTTGCAGTGATAGGAGTTGATGAAACCACTGCCATTTGAAGAGCTGGAGAATAAATTACATATTCTAAAACAACACATTTAATGATTTCTTCTTCAAAACATGGTTTTGAAGAAGAATCAATCTCACACTGACATAAGACGGAGTCTATCAGAGAAGATGATGATTTACAAACTATTTTGATATAAATGATTCAGTCCTTTAAAGTTCTATGATATCATGTCCATTTCATTTTTGTTTCATCTTACAAATTCATAGTTGATTATGAATTCACATTAATATAAAGGAAGGAAAAAATATGTGGAGAGCAAACCCTATAGATAAATTTTTTTTGTAGTTATATTTGTTCCCTTTTTTTTTCCATGAATGAGATGGTGTGCTTAGCATGTAATTTAGATAAATGAGAGCTTTATTTGAGGATTTCTTGAGGTTTTTTGTTTAAGACTCACCCATTTCCTTCATATAAGATCATACAAAGAATCTTCCATATATCAAGAGAGGAGTACCACCTGTCTAGAAAACACGAAAAGTCTTTCTTGTTCCCCACAAGATTTTCCCTTAATGTTGGTTCTTTTCTCTTGTTAGGAAGAAACAATCAAAATTTCTCCGAGAACATAATAAAAAGATACATTTTCAAATATATCAATCTCATATTGAAGCCTTAAGGATTTTTTTTTTTTTGGGTAGGTAAGCACCCATAGTGGATTTGAACCAGTGACCTATCGCAAGGAGTGCCTTAACAGTGCACCCATTCACCGTCAATCCAAAGCCCTGTGGGCTCGTCTTAAGGAATTGTTATTATCATTCTATACACCTTTTATTTTGTAATATTTTATTGTTTCGATGATTATTTAAGATTCCCAATACCATCAATTTACTAATCTTCTCAGCACATGACAATCTTGAGCTTGTGTATAAAGTTAGATATTTTGCTCTATTGTTGGAGGCATGTACTAATACCCATGAGAAAACAAATATATTTCTTCCATTGTGCTTTATTAATACCCCTCCCGCACCTACTTCCCCTTTATTGGTTGAATCATTGAATCATTAGAGTGTGGACCACTCGTGCCACCATCAAGCCCACAAAAAAAAACATTGTATAGTCCTTTTTCCAAAAAAAAAACAAACATTGTTTAGTCCTTTATCCAAAAAAGAAAAAAAACATTGTATAGTCCTTTTTCCAAAAAAAAAGAAAGAAAAAAAGCATTGTTTAGTCCTTTATCCAAAAAAAAAAAAAAAAACATTGTATAGTCCTTTTCCAAAAAAAAAAAAAAACATTGTTTAGTCTTTTATCCAAAAAAAAAGAAAGAAAAAAGCATTGTATAGTCCTTTTTCCAATCTAGATAATTCATGAGAGTTAGATTTCATGGACTTTGTAATAGGTTTTATTTAAACCAAGCATGGTAACAATGTGTTTATCTGGTTTTTAATAGATTTTATGAGATGAAAATTTTGGTACCCTATAGGAAGAGCACCGCAATTGAAGGCATTGCAAAACTTTTCATAAAAGTATGTTTGGTTTCACTTTGGCTAGCCAAGAAACATTATAGATTGGGACAACAAATTCCTAAGCATTTTATGGTCAAGTACTTGGTGTATGATGAACACAACATTAACCAAATTTACTACATTCCATCCCCAAATCAACAAATAGACAAAGGTAGTTAATATGATGACCATGCATCTCCATAAGATAAACAACTTTAAACATATACACGCGGGGATGGAAATATTATTTATATTCAACATGATGATAATGGAACTAGCCAAAATTATATCAATCAGAACCTTTTTATGGTGTGCTTGGAGTTTCAATAATTGGCCATAATCGACATAACTTCTCCCACCACAATAGTGTGACAGGAGCCTTCTCACCCCTGGAAAGAAGTGGACAAGGTAACCAAGATTATTTAATGGACCCAACACATCTAAGAATAGGTTGATAATAGTTTATATAAAACCATTGATAGGTATGAGGAGCACCATGATCAAGATAGAGTTCTACAATAGTATAATGTATGTGGCAAGGCATGATTGCACTTGGAAAAGTAGTGACTTGCACATACCCACAAAAAGATGATTCCAATTCACCATGGGCCTTACACCATTACAAACGTAGTCAGTGAGTATGCTTTTGAACTTAAATTAGTACTTTACCCTTTTTTGCACCTTCTTTTTAATGGGGAGTTGCTTCAACTATACTTTCACCTTTGTTAAACATATCAAAGGTGGAAGAGAAATTAACCATGAAGATATAAAACTTGATTACATTTAACAATTCACAATGGAAAATATAGACAACACTAAATGAAGAACACTAAACAGTGGGACATGTAACTCCAATGAGTTGTTTAAGTAGGAAATATTTGTCATCAAAGGAAACTCACCCATTAGATTCTAGATCCAATGGAAGTTTCACCACTTGATTTAGGAAGTTAATGCAATGTGGACTATTACTTCATACATGGGTATGATTGACCTAGGTGGTTGTTGTTCTAAGCCATAAATGGTACAAATTTTGATAATGTTTTGGGTCCTAAATTTGACATACATTTTTTGGGTGTTGCAACTTTCTTTCTGCCTTGGTTATTATTGTTAATTCCAAAATATTGTTATGATCATCAATATATCTTAAATTGGATATTGTGCATCTAAAATATATATTGTATGAAAATGTTATGGCCCCATGATGGTGTTGTCCAACTCAACATATCAAGGCTCACCTTTCTTTCACCACTTTGTCCCTTGTGGTTAGGGTTTATGCTTTAGGGTTTGTACACCTATAATTCATATCATAACAAAAGGAGTTTTTCTCCTTCTAATTAATGGAATTTTGTGGAAGAGTGTAGTAGACACATATCTTTTTAGATATAATAACCACCATTTTAGCCTTTGAATGTGTGTAGTGGTTTCACCATTCCTCTAGTAATAGAATTTGGTTTTCATTGTAGCTCCATGTTTTTTTCATGTATTATTAATAAATTTCACTTCATTCATAATCTAATCAATCATGTGGTTTAATTTAGGAAGGCTTATTGTAATCATCTAAGGTTTTTTTGAACTAGTTCATAGAGCACCCTTCATCAATGCACTTGAAAATTTGTTATCTATTATTTGAAAACTTACAAAAGAGTTTGAAGCTTATATCCCAATGCATGACCCCTAGCATTGTTGAATAAGCCCTATGCATGACCCTAACATCGTTGAAAAATGATGAAACCCTATCATTGTTAAAGCATGCCCTAGGTGTGATAATATTGATAAATCCCTATTTTCATGGAAAACCATGAAGGCACTATTCTATTAGAAACTTGGAATATTCATTGATTTGTGGGAGATGACTTGACAAGCTTAAGGAGGTGCAGTATTTTCCTTGGACACCTTCAATGACAATGCCAGAGAAATGGACACTTATTTTGTGAAGCAAAACAATTATGCTCTATGTCACAAATGAATATAGCAAAGGGTCAACATGGTTGACCTAATAACATTATATTGAGATTGTCTCCTTGAAGGAATTGCCAAAGAGGAAGGTATGGAGGACAAAGGCGCCCTTTTTAGATCCTTGACAAAAGGAGGCTGACTGGATCTAGTGATTAGGCATGGATACTCCTTGAGCACATATCGCAATTCTATCAAGAATCACAAAGAACTCAAGAATTTCAAGGAAGGCAAAAGGTTTCAATCATGGACAAGTGCCACAACCACATAAGGTTTTCACAAACAGTGAAAACATATATATATATATATATATATATATATATATATATATATATATATATATATATATATATATATATATATATACATATATATATATATATATATATATATATATATATATATATATATATATATATGTGAATATATATATAGATATATATATATATATATGTGAATATATATATATATATATATATATATATATATATATATATATATATATATATATATATATTCACATATATATATATATATATATTCACATATATATCTATATATATATATATATATATATATATAATATACAGGTCGACTCTTAAATGTTCATGTCAGCCTTATCAAAGCCAACAGACGTGCCCTTTCACATATTCGAATAAGTGTAAATATAAAGCCAAACTCTTCATTCTAGAAAGGAATATTCGTCAAGGAATAAGAAGGAATTCACATCTAAAGAAGAAAAACAACTAAAGAAAAGGGGAAGGTTTGAATCTGAGGCAAGGAGGACAAATAACATCTAATGTTTGGAACTTTTTGAAGAAACCTTTGTATTTTCGTTGTCTTGTCTGTTGACAAAACTGTGGGAAAATAGCATGTCTTGAATTATAACTCAGACTCTTTTGTGTACCCGTAGCAACTCGGACATGTAACATGCCTATGACTTGTGGCACTTAATAATTTAGATATGTTTCACATTTCGGAAGCTAAACAAAGACATAACATGCATCTGTGCATAGATTATGGGTAGTTATATATTCATAAATAAGACATAACTATATGAGAAACAATGCACTTTTGTATTAATAATGATAGGAAAACATTACAACCCTTGTATGCCTTGACCTTATGAATCTCTCTCAGTGATCTTATCCTTCCTTTGGCACAATAGTAAGCCTTCAATCAGACCTCAAGCACATGGATGGATTATTGACCTCTAGACATAATTGAGTAGCTTAAGGGCATAATTCAAAGTCTCCAAAAATCAACCCAATCCTAATAGTAGGTAATAAATTTATAGTAGAAATGAGGACGTTATCGATCCATTGAACTAGGGTAAGATCCACTTTAGAAGGGGATAAGCTCCATGGGATAAGAGATAAGAACTCAATATTAGGAGTGTGAGATCTTATCCAATAGTAAATAATTGAAACCACTTTTGAAGCTTCTAGAGAGAGAAAATTCAAAATCATTTTTTGTTTTTACCAATTTCTAGGTGTCATCACACTTTTTGTGAGTGAAACTTGCGCTGATCAACACAATTTCTAGGTGTGCAATCTACATCATTGCAAGTTATCTAAAGGGTAAGTACGATGATCTCAAAAATTAGGGTTTTAAGCAAATTTAACATAGAAATTTTGCAACTTTTGGAAAGAGGATGCTTTTGGCTTTGCAGGGGATGATTCAAAGTGTCAATGGATGTTGATTCATCTGAGTTCAGGGCCATTTGTTTGTGATGGAACAAAATTACCTGTAAGAGGGACTGCACTAAGCATTACAGAATGTTGGGGTAGGGGGTGTTGAGATGACATCATGAATTCTATACGTTAGGGTGACATCATGATCTCTAATTGCGGGGATGACATGGTATAGTCTCACTATAACTCCAACCCTTTGTCATTGCGTTGTTCCTGTTGCATGAGGTTTTGGGACAAGTGACACAATCACAAAAGTTTTTCACAAACAATGAAAACACTATATATATATATATATATATATATATAATATACAGGTTGACTCTTACCCGGATGCGAGTGGCAATCAATGTTATTTATGAGGGGCTGCACAGAGCAGGCAGCTAGCCCTGCACCTGGCTGGCGGACGGCCCCCATTGCATGCGCCTCGGGCTGGCAGACACCTTCAAAGGCACGTGAATTGAATCCACTGCAGAACGGTATGTTGGTCACACAGTTCAGCATTTATGAGCGCCTGGTTCAGGAGCATTTGTGTAAGGTTTTATGTATGGCTTCGTTTCTAATTCACGCCATTGTCACTGGTTCATTTCACCTCCGCTCGGAGTTCTTCCCGCACCCTTGCCTGGCTCAACGTATTTGGAAGCTAGCCTGGTTAATTGATGTTATTGGGCTCCTCTGCGCTCAAATTCTCACCCGTCAGCTCCGCCTCCTTCCCTTTCTCAGTCAGCCTGTCATCCTAAGTATGCCTCGCCATCGAGGAGTCCCGCGTAGAGGAAGAAACACTGGGAACAGAGGAAGAACCTCTCGTCCTGCTCCGCAGAATGTCATTCCCATTGCATCAGCCTCCCCTTCTTCTCCGCCCCCGGGTCAAGCTGGGTCTCTTCCCCACAATTCTTTTCAGACTACCAGGTTCACCTTCCATAGTAGGTGTTGAGCCTCGAACCTGCACCTTCCTATACACCCTCTTAGCCTTCTTTTTCCACTCATTTCATCCACCTAGTCGATTAAATCATTGTATTTTAGTTTAAAAAAGAGCTTTTGACATGGTTTTCTAACTACGCTGATGACTGTTGTTTAGTTTAGAATTTTGTTCAGACAGCTGTGGAAGCTTCTCAGTTTCCGCAGCCGACACAGGTTTCCGCAGCCGACACAGGATTCTGCAGCCAGCACAGGATTCCGCAGCCGTTTTGTCAAACACCATGCTACAGGTGTCCTCTGAAGAAATGAGCCACATGGGCAAGTTCCAGGAGTCAAGGACATGGAACGTGTCCCTCCAGATCATCCAGCACGACCATAAAAGCCCGCGGTCAAACAGGGGGCAAAGGATAGTCAACGGAAGTGTTCAGCGGTGGCACGGCTCTGCGTAGCTCTGTTTTTGAGCACGTGAAGCTACGTGGCACAGTCTTTAGCCACGAAGACATCCTGGTAGCGTGAATCCAACAGCCATACCTCTCGGATTTAATAAACATGATGACAGTTACCTAGATCCGGGCTGAAGAGGATTTACGTGTCTCTGGCAGCGTGGTTAATAGCGTAGATTTAGTTAATCTGTTTAGTTTTCTTTCCTTATAAATAACGCGTCCATGAACGCTGTAGAGGTTAATCTCTATTAATGTAATTCAAAGTTGTTGTATTTCCCCACTGCACTTTTACGTTGCTATTTAATATATGAGAAGACTGGTTTAAACTTACGCTTGTAGCTGTTTGTTGAATCGGCTGAAGTGGCAGAGGGCCCCTACTTACTAAAGTCTTGTACAGTTGTCCTTTAACTCTTGCATTACTTTTTTTCTGTTCATGTATATTAGCTGTACAGTTGTCATTTAAATGCTGCATTTTATTTCATCATGTATATTAGCTGTACATAACAAAACTTTTTGATTTCTGTTGATTTACATTTTCATTGCTGCTCTTTTATGGTTACAACTGATCAGTGTTTTCTGCAGGTTTTCTTAGGCAGCCTGGGGCAATTTTTCACCTTTTCTTTTTATCACTATTGGCATACGAGATCATCTTTTCTTTGTCGCTGACTCTTGTTTTCTGAAGTTTGATTTCCAGTACTGTCATTTCCTTGAGTTGTACATTTGTTTTCTGTTCTTAGATATCATGTTATCCATCTTTTAATGGTTTCTTTCTATAATCAAGTAACTTTATTAGGAACCAGAATATCACTCATTATAGCTTGATTTAGTTTGCTTTAGACCTCACATTGCTTGACTTGTTCATGATTGTTTCTCACAGGGTAAATTAAGCTGAAAGGCAAAAGGTCAAGAGAGTTAAAGTAGTGTGATTAGTTTCTTTTATGCAGTTTAACTTCTTTTAGATTTCACATTGCTTAACATTTCATGATATCTTTTCACAAGGAAGATTGAGTTGAAGAGTTGAAATAGTGTGGATTAGTTGTTCTTACTTTTAATTGAATTTAGTGTAGATTTCACTTTCATTTTCATTCAGCAACAAAGATACCGGGCCGATGTCATTAGTTCATTGTTTGATGTCTTTATTTCTTTTTAAGAATTGATTTCATTTCAGTCACTTTAAAGCTTGCTTTCTTTTAAGTTTTGAAAAACCACTTAGAAATCACCATAATCATCCATATTTCACTTGCTTTATCACATTTTCATCATCTCACATTAGGGAAAGATAAATCCAAAAACAAACTTAAAAAAAAAAACGAAAAATGACAAAAGACTAAGGAAATGGTTATCTAGTACATATAGTACACTTCACTTCGTCAGTTTACAAACCCCGGGTTGACATTTTAAAGTAGAAATTTAGACCTCACTAAATTGACCAAACATTTTGGCGCCGTTGCCGGGGAAGTGAAATTAGGTAGCCAATTTCTAAAAAAAAAAAAAACAAGAAAATTTCAAGAAAGGAAAATTGATAACCTCTCAAAGTATGCTCTCCTCTTGCACTTAGTGTGATCTGGAGGATCAGAAAAGAGAAAGTTATTGGTTTAATAGTTTCTTGAGTATGCTCTCTTCTTGCACCTAGAGTGACCTGGAAGATCAGAAAGAGAATTATTAGCCCGACTTGAAGAGAAAAAAAAAATGACATGCATAGAGCAAGAGATTCTAGGGGAAGGTTTTTAGCTAGAGCCAAAAGTTCGATTTTTACAACTCCATCTACTTCAAGGAATAGACAGGAGACACCTCCATCATCTCCAACTTACACTCCTAGCCCTAGGATTCTTGGAATTCAAGAGGCAGGAGTCGACTCTCCCACACCTTCCATCGAATCTGAACTAGAAAGAGATCCTTTCCTTCCTTCTACAGAGAGACAAATTGTAATTGAAGAAGTAGAATCATCTGAAGAAGAAGAGGGAGAAATTCCTTCTCATTCACCCTTAGTAGAAGAACCAGAAGACTCTGAAGTCTCCAGGGAAACTATCATGACAAAGGAAGGAGCAACTGGATTTGGTAGAGGTAGAGGTAGAGGAGGAGGAGGAAACAATGGAGGAGGTAGAGGTAACATTGGGGGAAATAGGGATGGGGATAACTCATTCGGATTTCCTATAGTCGATGAGGACTCCCGAGCCACAATGAAAAACATCTCACCATCTGTCCTCCCAAACTTCCATGGGTTCGGGAATGAGGACCCTGCAACATTTCTATTTGAGTTTGAAGTCGTGTGTCGAACTTGTGATTATCTGGAAGACTCTCAAAAACTCAAATTGTTTCCTTCAATATTGAAAGGAGCAGCCTTGAAATGGTTCATGGGATTACTCACTCAATCCATTAGGACTTGGAATGATATGAAACAAGCATTTTTGGATAGGTACCTGGACTATTGTATGCCCACCAATCACAAGGATGAGGTATTCAAAATGGTGCAAAGAGAAGATGAAAACTTGGAGGAGTTACTTGAAAGATTTCAATACAACCTGAAAAGAGCAAAAATGAGTAACTTAGATGAGGAGACCTTGAAAGCCCTTCTATTAAAAGCCATTAGAGATGAATGGATAGATATTTTGAACATGATGGGAAAGGGAGATATATCTCAACTTCCACTTTCTGATATAGCAGAGTTATGTGTCCATCTCTCAAGGGGGAAATCTAGAACTCAAAAAGGACCTAGAGATCCTTCTCTCATCAGAGTAAACAAATCTGCAACTGGATCAGTAAGTAGGGCTGAGATTAGCAACATGCTTGATGAATTCAAAACTGACATCTTAGGGAGTCTTAGTGAGCAACTAGACACCCTTAAGATTCACAATAAGCAGAAAGCAGAAGCTGAGGCTTTGGCCATCTTTTGCCCAAAGTGTAGGAAGAAACATGCTCTAAGGGAATGTCCCTTGGATGCAAAAGTTGTAGAAACATGTGTAATTTGTTCAGAGAATCATGAGACCAAGGATTGTCCTTCAATTCCTGGGCTCAAAGCTGTCTTTCAAGAAGATCCAAATACAATCGAATCTCTTTGTTTTGTTGCAAGGAGACCTTGGCAGGGGCAACAAAATCAAGGGTTTAGCAACTCTATGAATTTTCAACCCCCACCAAATTGGAATCCTTGGCAACAACCTTGGTCCCAACCTCAAAATCCTTTTCAATCATGGGTACAAGGTATGCAAAATCCTTATGGGAGATTTGCTCAATTTTATCAATATCCCCCATCTTTTCAAAACCAACAAGCTCCACAACTTCCAAATCAAAATCCACAACTATCATTGCCATTTCCACAACAACCTTCTCAACAGAATCCAAATTCTCAACTCTTGCTTCCATTCCAACAAAAGTCAAATCAACTTCCCTCTCAGCCATTGCCAAACCCCAATAACAAAAACCCTCAAAATGCTTACATGATGGAAGGTCAACAATTTCCTGCCTATATGATTGTTCCTCTCAATGATGTACAACTCAGATCAGGTAGAGTCTTAGATAAGCCTTCTATAAATGCTCAAAAGCAAAGCATTTTTGAGGAAGATTCTCTTGAAGCCAATAAGGGATCTGAAGCATCTCTTCAAAACCCAAGTACTCAAAAAGAAAAAGAAAAAGAGTTAACCCCCACAACTCCCATAGTTGAGCAACCTACATCTTTATCCACACCTCCTTTTCCTGAAAGATTACAAATTGACAAAGGAGTGGAAAAACAAATTTGGTTGCCTGACTATAATTTTCTAGATGAATTGAAGAATGTATGTATCAAGATTCCCTTGTTACAAGCCATTAAAGAGATTCCTATTCTAGCAAAAACAATAAAGGAGTTGAGCCTTAAAAGACCAGGAAAGAAACCAAGAGACACAAGAAGAATCCACCTGGTAGGAAAAATTGCAGATATCATGATGAGAAAAATTACTATGCAGAAATATGTAGATCCTGGTAATCCAATTGTTAAAACACATATCAATGGGGTAGAAATACCAAATACTTTGATTGATTTAGGGGCTGCTATCAACATTATGAGTAGACAGACTATGGAACAACTAAAACTTCCTAACCTTCTCTTTACACCTACTTTACTGCAACTTGCAGATCGATCAATTATCAAACCAGATGGTGTATTAGAAGACATTCCAGTCTCCTTAGACTCTTGGGAATATCCAGTTGATTTCATGATTTTAACTCCCAAGAGTAATCTAGGAGGACATCCTCTTATTTTAGGAAGACCTTGGCTAGCAACAACTGATGTTTTTATCAGTTGTAGGTCTAGGGATATGTATATTTCGGATGGTAATTCAACAAAGAAGTTCAATCTGTATCCTCCAGCAAAGGCAATAACAGAAATAGAAGAAGATGAGTGGGTCGATGATGAAGATACTATACAACCTGTCTTTACCATTTCTGAGATTAGTGAAGATAGTCAAATTATGAACACATTAGAAAACTTTGAACCATCTTCAGAATATGACCACACACAATTTCAGTTGGATTCTGACATCGAGTGTCTATCATCTAGACAAATGTCTCTTTTCTCTATGGAAGAATTTGGTAGTTCTGCCATTGAGATTTTTCCAGGAAAAACATTGAATATCAACAAAAACTTGGAAAAATCACAACAGGAAGAGCTAACCAAAATCTTGCAAAAACATTCTACTGCATTTGCATGGGAGTATACCGATATGAAAGGTATTGACCCTAAGACTTGCATTCATCACATCTACATTGAGGAAAACAATAGGCCAATCAGACAACCTCAAAGAAGGATGAATCCAAACCTTAGGGAGATAGTGAAAGAAGAGCTCCAAAAGTTACTTAATGTAAACTTCATTTATCCAATTTCAGATAGTTGATGGGTTTCTCCCTTGGTTATAGTACCTAAAAAGAATGGTAAATGGAGGGTTTGCATTGATTACAGGGAATTAAACAAAGCAACTTTGAAGGATCACTTTCCTTTACTCTTTATTGATCAGGTATTAGATACTTTAGCAGGCAAAAAGTATTTCTCATTTTTGGATGGTTTTTGTGGTTACAATCAGATTCAGGTAGCACCTGAAGATCAGGACAAGACCACATTTACTTGTCCATGGGGAACTTTTGCTTACCGAGTACTTCCTTTTGGATTATGTAATGCACCCGCATCATTTCAAAGGGCAGTACTAGGAATATTTTCTGATCTAATTCATGATTGTGTAGAGGTTTATATGGATGATTTTACAGTTTATGGTAATTCATTTGAAGAGGCATTAGAGAATTTGGAAAAAGCCCTTATAAGATGTAAAGAAACAAACCTTTCATTAAGTCATGAGAAATGCTTTATGATGTTTACTGAAGGGATTGTTTTAGGACATCATATTTCAGGAGATGGGATTAAAGTTGATAGATCAAAAGTTGAAGTCATCTCCAAGTTGCCTATTCCAAATTGTCAAAGAGATGTTAGAAGTTTTCTTGGATTTACTGGATATTATAGAAGATTTATTGAAAAATTCACTAAGATAGCATCTCCGCTATTCAAATTACTTACAAAAGACTGTGAATTCAATTGGGATCCTGACTGTCAATCTGCATTTGAAACTTTAAAAACAAGAATATCTGAAGCACCCATTTTGAGAGGGCCGAATTGGAAACTTCCTTTCCATATTTCTACAGATGCTTCAGATACAGCTCTAGGAACTGTGTTGGGTCAAAAGGATTTAGTTCCTTATGCCATTTACTACACCAGTAAAAATTTGACTCCCACTGAGTTAAATTATATTGTGACTGAAAAAGAGTTCTTAGTTGTTGTTCATGCAATCAACAAGTTTAGACATTATATAACAGGCTATGAAACTTTTGTCCATACTGATCATTCTGCAATTAGATATCTCATGAACAAACCTGTTACTAATGGCAGAGTTACAAGATGGCTTTTACTTTTACAAGAATTCAATATTACTGTGTTAGATAGACCAGGGAAACAAAATACAGTAGCTGATTTCTTGTCTAGAATCCAAAATACTAACGAAGATTCTCCTGTAGAGGATAAGTTTCCAGATGAATATTTGTTTGCAGTAACTACTAAAACTCCTTGGTATGCAGATATTGCTAATTATTTGGTTACAGGGAAACTACCTCCACATTTATTTCCTAATGAAAGGAGAAGAATTATTCAGGAGAGTTCGAGTTATTCATGGATTTCTAATGAATTGTTCAAAACAGGGCTAGACTGAGTGATCAGAAGATGTGTTCGGGAAGATGAAATGCTTGACATCCTCAAGGCATGTCATGATGAGCCATGCGGTGGGCACTTCGCTGACAAGAGGACAGCTTATAAAATCCTTTCTTTAGGATATTATTGGCCTTCTCTCTTCAAAGATGCGAAACAATATGTCAGGAGGTGTGACAGCTGCCAAAGAATTGTGAGACCAACTCTTTCAAATGAAATGCCATTACAGCCACAGGTACTCATCGAACCCTTTGAAAAATGGGCTTTAGATTTCATTGGACCTATTAATCCACCATCTAAACAAAAGAAGTATATATTGGTTTGCACTGATTATGTTACTAAATGGATAGAAGCCAAGGCATTGCCTTCTGCCACTGAAAATTCAGTTGTTCAATTTCTTTTTGAGGATATTTTTACTCGTTTGGGTGTCCCAAGAGAAATTGTAACAGATCAGGGAAGTCAATTCACATCTAATTTGATGGAGAAGCTGATGGAAGAATACAAAATCAAGCATAGAAAATCTACTCCGTACCATCCGCAAGCAAATGGCCAAGTGGAGTCTACAAACAAAGTCCTTGAGAACATCATCACCAAAACTGTTCATCTACATAGAAGAGATTGGGCAGAAAGGCTTCCTGAAGCCTTATGGGCCTATAGAACTACATGGAGGAATACAACAGGACATTCTCCCTATGAACTTGTTTATGGGAAAGAAGTCCTGCTCCCCATTGAGTTTCAAGTCAAGACCTTCAAGATGGCAGTTCAGTTGGGGATGAATCTATCAGAAGCCCAAAAGCACAGAATGGAGCAGCTGAATGAGCTAGATGAAATAAGACAAGATGCAATTTTAAGGACTGATCTAGTTCAGCACCAAAGAACTAAGTGGCATGACAGATATATCAAAGAGAAAAAGTTTCAAAAGGGAGATTGGGCGTTACTGTTTGATTCCAAGTTTAAAGATTTCAAAGGAAAATTTCAGACTCATTGGCTTGGACCATATGACATTGACAAAGTCTTTAGCAATGGAGCAGTTCGAGTCAAGACCATTGATGAGTTTCAAACTCCTCTCATTGTGAATGGCCACCGATTGAAAATTTATCATAAGCCACTCTCAAAAGAGGAATTTGTCAAAATGTTTCAATAAAATTCTGCAATGAGGCTGGTGGAGAGGAATCATTCTCCTCCATCAGCCTAGTCTTTGTTTCTTTCAGTTGAAAAAAAAAAAAAAAAAGAGAAAAAAATCTTTTGTATAAGCCTGAAAACCAATCATAGATTGGCAGTCTTATACAGAAAATGTAGAGTGAAAATCAGGGGCACCTGACACTCTATATTTTCCAAAAAAAAAAAAAAAGAGTCTCTGTTTCTTTCCATTTTCACTCCACCTCATTTGCCATTTCAGTTCATCCATCTCATTTTCATCTCCATCTTCACTCCACTTCATTTCCATCTCATTCCACTCATTTCAATTCATTCCATCAATAAAAGTCCCTCTCAGGACTATTTTATTTAGTTAGTTCTTCTCTAACTATCTTTGTGCAGTTAAAGGGGTGTTGTCTTAGTTTCTGCAGCTGGAAACCGTTTCCGCAGCCAGAACCAGTTTCCGCAGCTGGAAACGATTTCCGCAGCCAGCATCACTCTATCTTTACAGCCGGCATCACTCTGTTTTCAAAAAAATCATAGTCAAAGATTAGTGTCATCATCACCAAGTCCAGCAAAGACATGGGGCATCTTCAAGATCAAAGAACAACAATGGGTCAGAAGCCTTAATCAAGAAATGATAAAACTTCCAAAGGTATGATAAAAAATCTCTACCAAATAACAATTCAATGTCATTATTATGCATAGTTATTAAACCATGGCAAGTTCCACTAAATGCAATGATTTGATACGGCAAGCCCCATACCACTCCTCTTCCACGATGTCATTCCACAACGGTCCCATGATCATTCTAAATTTAAACTCGAGATGGATTTCTCTCCCATTTATTGGTCATACTTTGGAGACGTGACCGACTGTACTACGACTCTCCTTCACCATAATTCCCGCAGCCGTCTGCTGAGACGTGTGCGCAAGTCATCCGATCCAAAAGGACTCAGCCGTTATTCTGCCCATTTATCACTTCACTCCCGCATGCATTCGATGTTAAACTCGTTACTGTTGCTTACCCTCTACTCCCTCGGTACTCATACCATTCCCTGTTATCCATTTCCGTTGCGTCCACTACAGCTTGCTCCAAACCCTGGCCACAGTCACCACATACATTCCGAACTTAGATTACGGCCACTCCAGTTACCCTAAGAACCCCGTAATCAACCCATTTTTTTTCCTGAACCTTCATACGCAGTAGAATTTCCAGTCGGAATTTAAAGCCGAGAATGGGAAAACTGCTAAGAGCTGAACCGGAAGGACCAAAATACCTGGAGGGTTATCCTCAAACGAAGGAGTCGTTGAAGAAAGCAAGGTGGCTGAGATTCATTCAAAAGTTCAGGGGCTATAACAAAGAAGTGACTAAATCTTTTGCAAGGTCTTTTAATGGACAAACAGTGGAGGTTGGAGACTTGAAATTTACAGTGACCGAGGCCACAATAGCAGCTGCAACAAGTCTTCCGCAAGAAGGTGAAAGGTGGTTCAAAAACAGAAGTGTGGAAGATCAAATATGGAGAACAATGCTACAAAACCCAGGTATGGATACCTCTATATTTACAAAAGGAATCCCTGTGCATACAATAAAAGAAGAATGGTCCCCTCTGTTATTACTTATCCAGAAATTTATCACATGCGAGGGTCGTTTTGGCTCCATGTACATGTATCATGCCAGGCTAATGATGAATTTTATGGAAGGTTATACCCTTAATTTGCCTTATTTTCTGTTATCAAGCTTGAAGAAAATGAGCTTTACTGTTCAAAAACACGTAGGCAATATTGAACCCCATCTTTACCATCACGGGTTCATAAAAATCCTTATTGAAGATCAGTTGAAAAACACTAAGGATACTTGGGAAAAGTTTTTGACAAGAAACCACTTCCAAGAACTGACTGAAGCCTTTGGAAGCAGTCCCCCAAAAATTCCAAAGAGAAGTAGGAGGAAAGAAAAGAATATTACAGCCCAAGACTCTTCTACAATAGACATTCAGGAAACTATTCAGAAAGAAGAAGAAGAGGGAGCTAAAAACAAGAAACAGAAGAAGGACAAGGGCAAAGTAATCATTCAATAAACCTATCCATCCCCTGAACCATCCATAGAGGAAGATTATCAAACTTTGGCAGAAAGATTAGCACATCTTCAAGCTGCTGCCATAGCAAAGAAACAAAAAGGAAAACAGAGTGCACAGGAAAAGAGCACTAGTCCACACGTGAGGAGGAGCAGTGGGCTAAAAGGAAAGAAAAGTGTAACCTAAGAAAAACAATCACACTTTATTGATTAGGTGAAGGAACACCTGAAAAAGCTCCAGCTCAGCCAGACATTGAGTCAAGTCCTCCACGTGATGAAAGCCCTTTTCGGCCAGAAAGAGAGGACGGTCTTCCTCCTCCACCAGATTTTGATTTTGAGGCTAGCCCAAGAAAGACACCAGAACTAGATCCTAATCAGCAAGAGGTATATAACTACCTAGAGTCCTTGGAACAATCAGCTGCAGGACCAAGCACCACCTTGCCACTTGATGCACAAGTACAGTCTTTAAAACAGGAAGTGTTTGAATTGGAAGTCCTAAATAGGCACATTAAACAGGAAAACGAAGCAATCAAAGAGCAGAGTAAGGTAGACAAGATTGTCCATGATAACACTATGCTCCATTTAGGACTGTAGCAAAAGAAGAACAGGAAGCTGAAGAAAAAGTGTAAAAAGTTGAGCAGGGCATTGATTAATCTTAAGTTCAAATGTCTAGTCAGGAAACCAAGGACTATTTTAGCATCAAAGAGAGAGAGAAGAGGGCTAGATGTTCTTGCAGAAGCCTCGGAGCATATGGATTAAGGGAAAATAACTAAGTTTTGGTTGCATGAGGACATGCAACACCTTCACAGTGGGGGTATGTTGAGCCTCGAACCTGCACCTTCCTATACACCCTCTCAGCCTTCTTTTTCCACTCATTTCATCCACCTAGTTGATTAAATCATTGTATTTTAGTTTAAAAAAGAGCTTTTGACATGGTTTTCTAACTACGCTGATGACTTTTGTTTGGTTTAGAATTTTGTTCAGACAGCTGCGGAAGCTTCTCAGTTTCCGCAGCCGACCCAGGATTCTGTAGCCAGCACAGGATTCCGCAGCCGTTTTGTCAAACACCATGCTACAGGTGTCCTCTGAAGAAATGAGCCACATGGGCAAGTTCCAGGAGTCAAGGACATGGAACGTGTCCCTCCAGATCATCCAACACGGCCATAAAAGCCCACGGTCAAACAGGGGGCAAAGGATAGTCAACGGAAGTGTTCAGCGGTGGCACGACTCTGCGTAGCTCTGTTTTTGAGCACGTGAAGCTACGTGGCACAGTCTTTAGCCACGAAGACATCCTGGTGGCGTGAATCCAACAGCCATACCTCTCAGATTTAATAAACATGATGACAGTTACCTAGATCCGGGCTGAAGAGGATTTACGTGTCTCTAGCAGCGTGGTTAATAGCGTAGATTTAGTTAATCTGTTTAGTTTTCTTTCCTTATAAATAACACGTCCATGAACGCTGTAGAGGTTAATCTCTGTTAATGTAATTCAAAGTTGTTGTATTTCCCCACTGCACTTTTACGTTGTTGTTTAATATATGAGAAGACTGGTTTAAACTTACGCTTGTAGCTGTTTGTTGAATCGGCTGAAGTGGCAGAGGGCCCCTGCTTACTAAAGTATTGTACAGTTGTCCTTTAATTCTTGCATTACTTTTTTTCTGTTCATGTATATTAGCTGCACAGTTGTCATTTAAATGTTTCGTTTTATTTCATCATGTATATTAGCTATACATAACAAAACTTTTTGATTTCTGTTGATTTACATTTTCATTGCTGCTCTTTTATGGTTACAACTGATCAATGTTTTCTACAGGTTTTCTTAGGCAGCCCGGGGCAATTTTTCACCTTTTCTTTTTATCACTATTGGCATACGAGATCATCTTTTCTTTGTCGCTGACTCTTGTTTTCTGAAGTTTGATTTCCAGTACTGTCATTTCCTTGAGTTGTACATTTGTTTTCTGTTCTTAGATATCATGCTATTCATCTGTTAATGGTTTCTTTCTATAATCAAGTAACTTTATTAGGAACCAGAATATCACTCATTATAGCTTGATTTAGTTTGCTTTAGACCTCACATTGCTTGACTTGTTCATGATTGTTTCTCACAGGGTAAATTAAGCTGAAAGGCAAAAGGTCAAGAGAGTTAAAGTAGTGTGATTAGTTTCTTTTATGCAGTTTAACTTCTTTTAGATTTCACATTGCTTAACATTTCATGATATCTTTTCACAAGGAAGATTGAGTTGAAGAGTTGAAATAGTGTGGATTAGTTGTTCTTACTTTTAATTGAATTTAGTGTAGATTTCACTTTCATTTTCATTTAGCAACAAAGATACTGGGCCGATGTCATTAGTTCATTGTTTGATGTCTTTATTTCTTTTTAAGAATTGATTTCATTTCAGTCACTTTAAAGCTTGCTTTCTTTTAGGTTTTGAAAAACCACTTAGAAATCACCATAATCATCCATATTTCACTTGCTTTATCACATTTTCATCATCTCACATTAGGGAAAGATAAATCCAAAAACAAACTTTAAAAAAAAAATGAAAAACGACAAAAGACTAAGGAAATGGTTATCTAGTACATATAGTACACTTCACTTCGTCAGTTTACGAACCCCGGGTTGACATTTTAAAGTAGCAATTTAGACCTCACTAAATTGACCAAACAGTAGGCTCAACAGGCCTGTATTGATGGCAAGCATCACAATTATACTCGCTGAGGAAGAGAGTAATCCTACCAGCTCGGCTCACGCTACTTCCTCTCAATCTCAGGAAGATAGCGTTCTTCAAGGGGAAAGGGCCGGGGTGGTGTCTAACGCGGACAATATGCAGGATGACACCCCTGTTTCTGAAGAGCCTCTACATCCGGTCGACTCAACTCAGAACGAGATTCTGGCCTATGGGTCGTCTCAGCGTGTAGGTTGCATTCTCAATCTGGTGACTACTCCTGAAGGCGGCATTGAAGGAAATGATGACAATGGCTTCGTCACCTGGGTCGCTTCGTCTAGCCAGGTGGATAAGGACATGCCTGAATCTCCGCAGCATGCAGACTAAGGCCAACTCATCATCGACAGGTGGCATTCTTGCCTCTGCTCTGTGTAGTTTTGACTATGTGTCTTTGTTTCCAAGTCTCTGGTCCTATGTCTGGTTTATGTTCTTGTTTAAGCTCGTGGCGCTAGCCAACCTGCTCTCTGTTTACAGTGACAATTGTGGGTTTGATGGGTACCATTTTGTCTTTTTGATTAGTGGCAGGCATGATAGTATGCGTCTTAGTAAAATTTCTAAAGATGTTAGCTATGTCATGTTAGAAGCAGAATAGAAATATCTCAGGGGGTCATGGTCCAACACAAAATCTTTTGAAGTGTGTAATGTGAAAACAACAGAAAGCATGAAATGTATGTCTCTGAATATCTGGCTAAGGGATAGCATCTGTCCCCTCTGAGGTCTCGACCTCATTGTACATAAATTTTCTCTTTTTTAATAGAATTAGTATTTACGCAGAAAAAAAATATACAGGTTGACTCTTAAACGGTCATGTCAGCCATATCAAATCCAACAAACGTGCCCTTTCACATATTTGAATAAGTATAAATATAAAGCCAAAAACTTCATTTTGAAAGGAACCTCTATTAGGGAATAAGAAGGAATTCACATCTAAAGGAGAAAAACACCTAAAGAAAAAGGGAATATTTGAATCTGAGGAAAGGAGGACAAATACCATTTAACGTTTGGAAATTTTTGGAGAAACCTCTACATTTTAGTTGTGTTTTTTGTTGACAAAATTATGGGAAAATATCTTGTCTTGAATTATAACTCAGGGTCTTTTGCGTACCCCTAGCAACTCAGACCTGTAATAGGCCTATGACTTTTGCCACTTAATAATTTAGATATGTTGCACATTTCAGACTTGTGACACATTTTGGATATGTTGTAAAGAAGATTGACCTGTTGTAGAGAAGTTTGAACCTGTGACTAGTGACAATACCTCAGACCTGTGGTAGTATCTTAGATGTGAGTTAAGATATTTTGAACCTGTGTTTTAGTGCAAACCTGTGCAAAGAGATTTAGACCTATGGTAATATGTTCAGAAATGTTCGCAACATGAACTAGTGAGAAAGGAACTACGGCCCTGTACCTTTTATAAAAGAGTTCAGAGTTTTGATAGAGGATAAACATTGGACTTGTGCCTAAGTACTCCAAACCTGAGGCATATCTTGGACTATAGCATGTGTTTGACTATTACATAGGGATAACAACTCAAACCTATGGTAGAGAATCTTAAAAGTGTCACAAAATTTGACCTTTGCAATCAACTGTAGCTTGGACCTATGTAATCAATTGCGTCTCGGGCCTATCGTGACTTTTGGACGTGTAGAAACCTTTGATCTGTGGACAAAAGGAGATTGGACCTATTGTCTTTCAGATCTACCTATGAGCAAACCCTTAAGTATACAAACCTATGACAAAGGGTAATTGACACATCAAAACATCTATTGAATCTAGACATTGTTTGAGTACACTATTAGACATTTGTTTAGGGTTACCTTGTGACACCTTTAGAGTAGAGTTTGGTTTTATTTGAGAGACTATTCAAAGCAACTCTCCATTGAAGGAATTTTAGGAGTATTCACTAAATATTTGTTGAAGCACTATTAAAGTGCTCTTAAAGAATTATTTGATATTTATTGAAGCATCATTTTGAGCCGATCTTTGAAGCAACTTGGAGCAGCCTCATTGAAAAGCCTTTGCGTTGACTTGAGAACTTGTAGTACATACTTTCAAGGCACTTTTGGAGCAGGCATGTTGGTTTACATTTGGAGAAGCTTCGTAAAAATATCTGAAGAAAATTTTGGGATATCCCTTGGAGATATATTGAATATTAGTTAGTGCAGACTGAAGAAACCCTAATTAAAGCAACCTTGTTGAAGTGGTCATCTATGAAGAAGCAACATTTTTAAATCCCTCATGGAGTAACATTGTAGAAGATTGTTTGTGTAACAACCCCGGTTTAAAATCCATGTAATAAAACTAATAAAGGCAAAATATTAACTAGTGCCATGGGGCATGTATTCCAAGTTGAATGTTGGGCAAAAACATAATGATGGAGATCACTTGTGATTAATTAATGGTTGTAGAAATTGACAGAGGAAAAGTTGCATTAATTGGAATTTATTTATGAAATAATGTAAAATAGGAGAAAAGGAAGGTGAAAGGTCATAAAATTTCATGTGAGGAAAATTGAAGGAAAATTAGAGAAAAATGAAGAAAATAGAGGCATCAATGATAAAAAGGCTTCTGAGGATCAATTCACTTCTTTTGACATTTCTATGATGGGTCTCTCTATTCTATTCTCTCTCTCTCTCATACTATTGCACACTTAGAGTTTTCTTGGAGCACTCTTAGAGCATTTTGGCATACCTTGGATTTGGATAAAGAAGGCAAAGGAAGGGAAGGAAAGCGCAAGGGGACGTCAGGATCAACAACTAAAACGGGTTTTCTTTGCAGGTACCGAGTTGTGCGTATGATTTCCTTGCTAGTTTTAGCATGCATGGTGTATGCATGTGGTTATTTGGTTATGCTCTGTCATTAGCATGGAGGATTGCCTGGATTGACAATGGTTTTGCTAGGCTTGCCATTTCCTGGATAACCATCGTGTTGTGGGTTTTCCATTTTGTTTTCTGATTGGTGCTCATGTTCCTTATGGTTGTGGGTTGAGTTATTAGTTCTTGGAGCCTTGGTTAGACAAACACTCTGGAAGCCCTGGAAAAAATTTGGTTGAGTTACTAGGATTGGAAGCCTTGGTTGGAAAATCTCACTGGAGCCCTTAATGGGTTGAGTTACTAGTCCTAGAGCCTTGGTTGGACAAATGCTCTAGATCCCTACGACAATTGTGGGTTGAGTTACTGGTCCTGGAGCCGGGTTTGAACAAATGCTCTGGAGCCCTGGATAGCTTGGGTGGAGACCGATCAGATGATGGTTAGTGATGTCCGACCGTGAGGTGTAATCACTGATGGAGGGTTAAGGTGGTCTGGCCTCTGGAGGCCCTAGTTTGGTTTTGTTGGTTTATTCCATGAGATCCCACATTCATGATTGGAATAGAGCGCGGGGGTGATTGGATGAACGATGGATTTGCTTCAACCCAATCTATGGTTAGGTGGTACGTGGAAGTCCCTGACTTGGTTGGTTTTTCATATGTTAATAAGAGCTCCCTTTTCCTTTTGTAAATCATGAGTATTTATTTTTTTTCCAAAGGAAAAAAATCAAAATTTCTATTAAGGCAATAAAATGTTACATTTGTATATGCATTCAAGCATTTAGTGTATTGTATGTTCATGAGGTACACATAGAGCAAATCTCTCTAGGTTGATTGTAAAGCTATGTGTTATCCATCCCCAATATAGCCAAAAATGAGCCACAAACTATTCCCAGGCCTCCTCATTTTGAGGAAAACAACCTAAACATGAACGTAGTGTTTGTACAAAAATACTCAATTCAGTATATATTTTTTTTTTAAACAGTCTCAAGTTTTATCTTCGTAAATGCAAGATAGAATCAAAACACAAAAAAAATATGAAACTCATGCTAAGTATTAGAATTTTTGAGAGGGGACTTCCCTCTCGATCATGGGAAGTATGGTTGTTGATCTGACACACGGATCAAATCCTTGTCTACTTCTGTTATGCGCCAGTTACCCATAGCCTGTTGTACACCCTCCTTAGAAAGGAGGTTTGCAACTGTATTTCGTTCCTTGTAAATGTGACAAACAATTATAGAATCAAAATGTTGTTTTAAATATAAAACTTCTTCTAGTAATGGAATCAAAATATAGTTTTGACATCTTTGTACTCCATTAAACCATTTTACAACATTCTGTGAATCCCCAAAGATCTGGACCGATCCCATCCCCATCTGAATAAGCCAGCCAAGTAACAATTTTAAGGATTGTAGTTCCGCAATGTTATTTGATCCTCAACCCAAACTCACCGATGTTTTTATATTTTTATGATTGTTGATGTGAATGACGAGGCTACGCCATAGATGTTCTGTGGATCAGATGAATCGTCAAAATAAGCCCACGGTATATCTCCCCTGATTTTTTCTTCTCTTATTTTTCTAACTACCTTGACCGTGTCTGGTAAAGGGATAAGAGCATATATTGGGTAACTTTCTACAACAATGGGAACATGAGCAGGTGTCAAGTCCTTGAAAATACTCTTGTTTTGAGCCAACCAGATGCCCCATGAGATTAATAACGGGATATTTTTCATGTTTTCCTCCTGAGTCTCATCCCACCATCTTTGCCAGGCTTCGCCAAAATTTCCCCATCCCAAACCTGATTCTTCCCCAATAATCTCAATGTTTCTTCCCAAGTTCTTTTACTGAATGGACACTTTAGAAATAGATGTTGTATTGATTCCTCATTTCTTTTGCAAAGGGTGCACCAACCTGGACCCATCTTGTTCCTTTTTTGGAGGTTATCCCATGTTGGGATTTTGTTCCTTAAGATGCACAAAAAAATGTTTTTATTGATTTTGCATGACTTTTTAATTTCCAGAGAGGTTTGAACCACCACTCCGGTGAAACCCACGCCCTTCTTACCATTAGGTGACTGTAGCCAAACTTTGGGGAATATTTTCCAATCGGAGCATAGAACCTTCTCAACACGTCTAGGCGATCCCTTAGTCGTACATTTGTTCTTTGGAGCTCTCTAATGTAGTTCTGCCATTCCTCTATCCATTAGGGCTCCAATTGCATATCCTCCGCTGATTTCCATGCTTGATGCCATATTGTCAACTGGCCTTCCTTCTCAATCTAGTTCAAGAAGACAAAGCCTTGAGAGTGTAAATATGCAATAACCTCTCTTGATAAGGCATAGCCCTCATTGCAACCTACCCATGGGTCCATACCTACTTTGAGCTTCTCTCCATTCCCAATGTGCCAGGCCAAACCTTGTTCTATGATCCTAAAGGATTCCAGAGTTTCCTTCCATACAATTGAAGCATGTGGTGACTTCTTATTCGGGTCCTCAACCATTCATCCATTGGAGTCAGATCAATGTATTTCCTTTTGATGACTGTCGTCCACAAATTTTCCATTGATATAAGCCGCCACCCCAATTTTGTTGCAAGTGAAGATGCAAAGGTTGTAAGATCTTTAATGCCCCACCCTCCCCATTCCTTTGGTCTAGCTACTTTCTCCCAGGCCACCCATGGCAACACTGAATCCTCCTTTGATCCGGCCCACAGAAACCTGTTGCATACTTTCCTTATCTGAGAGATAATTCCTTTGGGAATCCATGTTAATGCAGTCCAGTATACAAGAATGGCCATAAGGACCAACTTAATCAACACCAACCTTCCCGCTCTCGACAACCATTTATAACTCCAATGTTTTATCTGGTTTTCAATTTTTGCCACTAGCCAGTACCAGTCTTGTTTCCTGTACGTGTCTGGCTTAAGATGAAATCCCAGGTACTTGAAACTGTCCTTCATCGACTTTGCTTCAAACGGGAGAACCATTGTGATCCTCATGATTTCGGTCCTTGAGAAACCTTCTAGGATCAAAGATGATTTATGGACATTGATGCACATACCTGTAGCAACTAGGAATAGATCAAGAATTAATTTAATTTGTTGTATATCATTTCTACTTCCATCACTGAATAAGAGAATATCATCAACAAATAGTAAATGAGTGATATGTAGGTTTATATCCACTTCAATGCCTTTTAGATCTCCTCTTCTCCTTGCTTCTAGTATCAGTTGACTGAGGCCTTCGACTGCTAATAGGAAGAGGAGGGGGGACAATGGGCATCCCTGTCTAAGGCCTCTTTGGCTATGGAAGAAAGGGGAGGCTGCCTCGTTGATCAGGACAATGAAACTGACATTTGAGATACATCCCATTACCCAGTTAATAAACCCAATGCTAAACCCCAGATGGGTCATAAGCATACAAATATATAGCCAATTGATTCTGTCATATGCTTTGGAAAGATCGATTTTTACAATCACCCCTTTTTTCCTGCTCCTCTTGATACTGTGCAGTGTCTCCTATGCAACCCCTATTGCTTCATGAATTTGTCTTCCATCTAGAAATCCAAATTTCTCCTTGGATATGTTGCTTGAGAGGATAGGCTTTAGATGGATTGCAATGACTTTTGCTATAATTTTATAGATACAATTGCATAGTGAGATAGGCCTAAATTCCTCAAAGGACGATGGATCCTATGATTTAGGGATTAAATCCAAGAAGGTAGAATTGAAAGGTTCATACACCGATCCTTTATCCCGAGATTCCTCCACCACCCCAGTAAGTTCATCCCCTATAATCTCAAAGAAATGTTGAAATAATTCCATTGTCCACCCATCTAGCCCCAGACTCTTATCCCTATGCATGGATTTTAGGATCCCTTATACCTCCCTTCTTGACACTAGTGCCATGAGCAAGTCATTTTCCTCCTCCTCAACATACCTAGGGAAGATTTGGGTGACCCATATCACTTCTGCTAATGATACCTCTTATGGAGCTTTAAAAATATTTTTGAAGTGATTTCTGCCCAATGAGGCTAAATCGACAAAGGATTTTGTAGTTTCTCCTTCCTTTGTTTTTAGTCCCCAGATTGTGTTTGAATTTTTCCTCCCTTTTGCATAATTCTGATTTTTTCCCCGTTCTATGGTTTCCTTTTTCATTCACTTTAAGTTCTCCATGAATGGTTGAGCTAAAGACAACCTCTGTTCACCAGCCATAGGCCTCTAAGTAGTTTTAAACAAACTATTGTACGCGTCTTCCTTGAGCCATGTTGGATTAAATTTAAATGGAGAACCCGGTTTTTTATTAGGACCTATCACTTCCAGTAGAATGGGTAGGTGATCCGAGTCTCCTCCTTCACGCACACAATGTCTAAAATAAGGAATCCTAATTCCCAAATCCTCTTTTATAAGAAAAAGGTCCAGCGAGAAAAGAAAAAGGTCCAGCCTCTTGGCTACTCTTGGCTCCCCCTCTCCCTTGTTCCTCCAAGCAGGTCTAGATTTTGTCAGATTTAAATCTACTAGCTTGCCAGCGTGGATCTTGTTTAGAAAGAAATATGCTAGTGGATTGGCTTGTGCTCTGGGACCCCATGTTTCTGACAAGCCCAAGGAGAAATTCAAATCCCCTCCCCCACCACCATGTTTGGATTATTCATAATGGATTTAGAGAAAAGGTTATTCCAGAAGGACACCATGTCCTAACATGGCCCATAGATATTCAAGAGTAATAATTCCAAACATAGCTCCTAGGAGTAGACCTCAACCCCCAATACCAGCTCCGATCCCTAGGAGTTTAATAGCTTCAAACTGCCATCTTTGACTCCAAGAGCCAATCCCTCGGGTCTTCCTTTGGCATCCATTGTCATGAAAGACTAGCCATAAATCATTTTGTTCATGGTGCGTTTAATCTCCTCTCCTACTCCAAGGGTTTCTTGGAGTATAATAACATCAAGACAGTAACATTTGAATAGATTCGTTAGTGCTATTTTTTTAGAGGCACTAGCAAAAACTTGATAATTAAAAGACAACACTATCATTGGGTCACTCAGAATGGGGCCTGTGCTGCTCCAAGCACCCCTTTTAATGATAATTGTTTCCTCTCAACAATGTCAATCTTTGCTCTTTGTTGAGCCTTTGAAAGATTGGAATTTCTTCCTCTATTTTTTTGAGGTCCATGCGAAATCAGAGGGACTCCTAGCCCTCCCACAACTCCAATGGGAAAATCCTTCTTCTCACGAGGCCGCAACTTGTAATGAGGCTTCTCTACTGCTTTCTCATATGGATTAGAGGTCACAGGACCCGATGATAAGGGTTGGTTCAGATGAATCTTCAAAATTGAGGTAATGATACTATCCAGGGCTTCAGACACATAATCTACATGCATATTTTCCAAAGAAAAAGGTCTGGAAGGACCAAGCCTTGGGATTGAATTGAGCAGAGACATAAAGGATTTTTGAAAAGGAGGAATGGGAGAGAGAACAATACCCTCCAACTGTGGTGCAAAGACTGTTGCACCTCTCGCCACCAACTCTTCCCGAACCAACTCTTCAGGTTGTTCCTACTCTTGCATGACCACTTCCTCCATCTGCACTTCCTGGATTTCCTGAGTTTCCATCGGTCTCCTTCCTACTTGTTCCCAAATTCATCTGCTTGAGCAATTTCCTCCTCTTCTCTCCAAGGGTGATCTACATTTCTTGCATCTACTCTGTACCTTCTTCTCCTCCTGAATCCTAGGGGACAATCCTGATTCGGATTTAAATAGGAACACAATAAAATACAGAGATAACCATAAAGACAGATATGCAGCGGAAATAATACCTCAATTCATTACTGTAAAATACTGAAATATGCTTACAAACAGAAATGGAAATAAACCAGCTAGGGCGATGGTAGCTTATCTCTGAGAAGAGATGTGGTGGCTACATGCCTCTGAACTGTCTTACAATGAGGCTCGGAGGCCTATTTATTGTTGAGAAACAATGGAAAACCCTTCACATTCCAAAACCTAACCCTAGAAGATGAAACGCCAAATTGTGGGCCCCGTTTTTGGGTAAGTTGGTACATCAACTTCCCGGGGTCGCGAATTGGTCGCACTATCTCCGTTTGACGTGCATGATAGCCCGTTGGAAAGATCTCTCCGAGGACTACGACGGAAAAGACGATTTTTATCGAAAGAATCGCTGGCGGTATATTTCCCAAAAAACATCGTTTAGGGCCTCAAAACAGCTCCGGAAGTTTAGGACCCGAAAAAATGCTAAAAATAGTAAAATGTGATATAATTAAGGAAACTGAAACAAACTGTAAGAAGCACTAGAGGGGATCCAAGTGGAATTAGCGGGTGGCCACCAATATCCACCTGGATCAAATCCCTTGCAAGATGCCCATATTTATGGCATCTATGACAACGGAAGGGGAGTTGTTCATAATCTATGATCTGGGTAAAGGTTAATTATTTATATTTTAGGTGTATCTCCTCTGCCAGTCCTTCCCTTGGATCCAGTCTTACCAAAATGCAGGGTAGCCTCTTGTCTCTTGTTTCAAGAAATGACATGTCTACCTCCAGGAAGATGTCCAACGTGTTTCCAATGGCTCTAAACGCCTCAGTCATCCAAAACTATGGAGGAAGCCCCGGGAGACGAACCCAAACCAAGATCTCCCCCACTTTTTCTCTCTAGGCATCAAAAAGCAGATTCCATTTTTTAAACAGGATTGGCACTCTACCAAAACACCAGTTGAACCTCAATAGCCATTTGAGGGTTTTTGCCTTCCCAAATTTAATCATGAACCAACCTCTAGCAAGGGTGGTCACTTCAAATTGATGGTCGGGTGCCTCCTTCCAAGCTTTTTATAGCCATTCCTGTAATGTACTTTGCTGAATATTTTTCCCATTGGCTCTCCCAACCATGGTTACTTTTGTCACTTCCACAACCTTGTCAATCTAAATGTCGACTCCAAGGACGAAATTCGAGCATACATCCTTATTCTTAATTAGTTTACATTTTTTCCTCTTCTCACCTCTATTCCTATTCCTACCTGCTTCCCATGCCTCCGGTCGAACCTCCCTCTCATTGATACCTTGAATAGATAGTAGCCCTAACTACCTCTCTATGATGCCACTTCAATTGATTAAGGTCCTTACTTGAGAGGGTTTCCCCTCCTTTCTGAAGAAAAGTGAATGTTCCCCCGCCTCTTGGAGTGTAAAACCCTCGCTTTCAACTTCACGCACCACCGAGATAGGCGTAGAGCTTTCTCCCCTAAATTCCCCTCTCTAAACCCCCAATAATTCCACTGACTCTTCTACTTGACCCCTGAAGCCTTGAAAAGGTGATTCTTCCGTTAACTCCTCCAGAGTGAGTTTCTCTTGCTGGGTTATGGACACTCTAGTCTTCTGGTTCAACGGACTCTTACAAGCAAGGGCACTATCCAACCGTTTCCCCCTTACCACCTTTGGTGGTCCCAAATCCTTTATCAGAAATAATTTCAACCCCTCATTTCCCCTAACACCGTAGCTGATAACAATATCTTCAAGGCCTCCAGAGAAAAAACCTGATGAATGAACATAACTAGGGTCTATTTTACTTACTTGACCTCCCAACACATCCTCTATTGCACAGAATGTTAGTAAACTTGTTGGCTCCTGCCTCACCTCTGTTTCTTTGTTAGTCCCCAAATCCTCTGCATTTGAAACAGATAATGTATCCCCCAGAAACCATAGACTGCATTCCTGGCTCCAGCCCACTACCAAGCCTCTCCTCTTCCCATCTGGAAGCCCACTTGGATGAATAAACTTCTCTATATTCTGCTCAGTGATTTCCAAGCCCCAGATTGACAGGATGTCTTTCGGTCCGGGCTCCAGGTCTACAGAAACCCATTGGTTGACCATTTTATCTATCCTTGTCTATTTTTTGAAACCTCCATTAAAAACAATAGCTATTGAGACATTCAATGTGTGCGTTCTTCTGAGGGGTGAAAATAGGAAGAAAAACAATAACGATAAAACCCTTCTCCCGTCGTAATCCTACCTTATACCTCCGTTCACTTCCTTACTCATTCTCGAGGCGGCTAGCTCTAGTGATAGGTACAACCCAGTTTTCCTTCATGTGCAACACCTACCACCAGGCGTACTGTCGTCCATAAAGCCCACCCTCCTCCCCTTTGACCATGACCTACCTAGGGTTTCCCGTCATCACCATCTAAGCTCCTCAAACTCCAGAAATCTATGGATGTAGCGAAAAACCAATCATGAGTATTTATACTTGTTATTATGTGCCTTTAATGGTTGTTCCATCATTGATATTTCTCTGGTTATATGTTGGTTATAAGCATGGTTTTGTGATAGACTTGAATTATGGCTCTCATTATGTTTTGATTAGTAAATGAATTGTTAACGAATGCATGACCTAATAGATTATAATGAAACTATTGTGAGAGGGCATCAGACCTTCTTCATGATTCTCAGATAAGTATGAGACCCCTATGTTCATATGTGTAATTATGACCTGTACATTACATGTTCATCACGTGTTTGACAAAATGTCTGTCATGGTTAGAATTGGTTAGGTTAAGTCCTTGATCAAGTTTTGAATTAAAGGCTATGTCTCTATTTCATTTATCATTTTTAAGAGTTTCATTAATTTATAAGCAAAGGCTTGGGTCCTAGCCCTGAAAAAGTGGCTCACATATCAGGGTCATTCACACATAACTGAGTAAATTAATCTGCAGTTGTTGGGAAGTAGGCTTATGGGAGTGTCTGGAGGGTTACAGTTGATGGCTTGCCTTGTTATGGGAGAGACTGAGAGCCAAGGTCAGTGAAAAAGAAAGTTAACTCAGAGGTTGGGCACCTAGAGTGGTTGATTAGCTCTTTGGGGTCCTGTAGCTCTTGAGGAAGGTCATTTTAGTTTTGGTTCATCAATTCCCTTTCCTTAATTGTACCTAGGAGGTTGAGTCATATCATAGTAACTCTTCATCACATATTTACCCTGGTGGACTAGTAATATTGGGCAAGTATGGGAGGAGGGTGTTATAATTTGTGCATATATGAAGAGTCTTGGAGACACATTCTAGCCTTGTTGAAGATGACCTTGATGGACTAGCCTCTGTAGAATTTTGTAGATTTTGTTGAAGCAAATCTTGGAGTTATTTTCAATACTTGTTGAAGAAGATATTGGAAGTCCTGAAGCAGTACTATAAATATTTTGAAGACTTGAAGCAAAGGGTCAAATCCCTAGAGGATCATAGTCCTCACACAAGGTTGGAGCCCTTAAGGAATTATAAGTGTGATTGTACATATTATTGTTGTAAAAAAGGATTAGATTCCTTTTTATTCTTGTTAATAAAAAAAATTCTTTGTTGTGCATTTTGTGTTATATTTTTACTAAGTGATCTTAATTAGCAAAAAATAACAATTGTAAAAGAAGTATTGATTCACCCCCCCTCTCAGTATTTTCAACAATTAGTATCAGAGCTAGTACCTTCAATATCAGCCTAACAACTAGAAGGTAGATCCTTAAATCACAAATGGAAAAATCAAAGAATGAGACTTCTAAACCCTCTACATATTTGTCCTCTTCTTTCATGAAACCAAAAATAAATCAGCTTGACAAAGGCCCTTTGTTTGATGGAACAAACTATGCTACATGGAGCAAAAAAATGTAGTTCTATTTGATGGCTCAAGGTTTTGAAGTCTATGAATCAATAGATACCAAAAGAACAATCGAAGAGGATTCCAAAGAATATAAATCAAAAGCATTAAAGGAATTCTTAAGTACTTTACCAGATCTGATAAAACTCAAGATGAAGAAATACTCTTAAGCAAAATAGCTCTGTGAGAGTCTTCAAGATCTTCACTCAAACGAACTTTAACTCATGATCTCAGATCTAGAAAATGATGGACAAAATCATAAATACATCGAGTCAAAGGAGGTAAATGAAGGCACCAATTGCATAAAAGAGGATGATGATGAAGAGAACCCTAAATTAGTAGTTGAAGCAGACCTCGAGGCAAAACTTGTGGCTGCTCTAGAAGAGATAAGCAGTTTCAAAAAGGAAAATGAAGAACTCAAGAAGCAAGCACAAGATTTTGATCATGATCTTGACAAAACAGAGGAAGAAGTTGTCCTTTTAAGGCGTCATGTACAAGAAATATATGAGAATCTTGATGAGATTAAGGTAGAATTGCATCATAATGAGAAGAGATAGAATGAAGAAGTCATCTTCATGATAACTCAATTAGAAGAAGCAGAGGGAAGGGAAGGCATTTTGACAAGTCATCTAAAAAAAAATGAGAATTTCAGTAAAATTGAAGAAAAAATTGGTCAACATGAAGAAGAAGTCAAATACTTAAATGTTCAACTAGAGGAAGCAAAGAGATCAGAACAAGTAATGAAAATCCAACTAACAAAGAAAGAAGAAGACTATGAAAGGGTTGAATAAGAGATTCTTTCCTTGAGAAATGAAGTCAACAAGCTATCTAAGATTCTGAAGAGTTCTTAAGTCTTGGATGACATCTTAAGTCGCCAAATATAACCACTTGAAAATCTAGTCTTGAATATGCAGGTGAGCCTTCTAGCAAAACTGATGCAAACCCTAAAGCATCAAAGAACAAGAATGTGGAGAAGCTTGAAAGTTGTGCTAATACCCCCAACTCCAACAAAAGCAAGGAAATGAGTCATAATAACATTGAAAGAACCTATGCTCCAAGAAGATATGTTGATGTTGCGGGTAGCAATAAATATCATCAAAGAACCTTAAGGCAGAGTAACCCCAAAAGTGCGTCAAGGCAATCCTCATTTTCCAGGTATCAAACTATATATTTTGGCTAATGTTACTCTTGTACAAATTTTGGGCACATGGCAAAGGATTGTAGGGAAGATAACGAAGACATTTACGAGGACTCCTATTAGTTCCCTAGAAGTAAAATTGAAGGTAGTTACTCTAAGGTATTCACCCCAACATAAATTATGCTCCCTCATTCACGTATAGAACTGAATGATTGAAATACCATAATATTGGACATATATCTCAAGATTTCACCTTGAATTGGGTTCATAGACAATCTGAAGAATCATCAACCAAGCATGGAAAAAGAGTCACAAAGGTTTGGAGAGGTAAGCATGCTAAACCAAACTCAAAGAACATGTTGGATGTGCCTTGAATGTTCAAGACATCAATCCTTGTTCTTGATCAAATATGGGCATCCTAGGTAGAAATTATGTTCCACCAATTCCACCAAGGTTTTGCAAATTAAAAAGAGTAAGATCATGCAGATTGTTAGGGGGAGAACAGGTCAAAGAATGGTTACTTAAAAATTGTCTCGCAAAAACCAACACACTGATAGGGGGAGAAACTCTATGACAAGAAGAACAACATGATGACAGGCAGAGTAAATGACAGGAGGAGCACTTCATGGAACGACATTTTCAGGAAAAGCACTCCATTTTCTATTAATGGCAAAGGGGGAGAGAAGGAAAAGGAGTTTCATCATCAATAAGAATTATACCTATATGTTTTGATCAATGACAAAGGGGGAGATTGTTGGATAAATTTGTCATTGATGTCAAACCCTAGCATTGTCGAAGAAGCCCTAAGCATGACCCTAGCATTGTTGAAAGATGATAGAACCCTAACATTGTTAAATCATGCCCTAGGTGTGCTAATAGTGATAAATCCATAGGTGCATGGACAACCATGGAGGCACTATTCTATTAAAAGCTTGGAATATTCATTTACTTGTGGTACACAACTTGACAGGCTTAAGAAGGTGCAATCTTTTCCTTGGACAACTTCAATAACAATGCCAGAGCAATGGACACTTATTTGGTAAAGCAAAACAATTATGCTCTATGTGATAGATGAAGACAATAAAAGGTCAACATGGTTTACCTAAGAACATTGTATTGAGATTGACTCCTTAAAGGAATTGCCAAAGAAAAAGGTATGGAAGATAAAGGCACCCTTTTTAGATCCTTGACAAAAGGATGCTAACTGGATCCAGTGATTAGGCATGGATACTCCTTGAGCACATCATACAAGTATGTCAAGAATCACAAAGAACTCAAGAATTTCAAGGAATTCAAAAGGTTTAAATCATAGACAAGTGTAACAACCACAAGATTTTCAAAAACGATGAAACAATTCAAAAAATATATATAATATACATGTCGGCTCTTAAATTTTCATGTCGTCCCTATCAAAGCCAACAAATGTGTCCTTTCACATATTCAAATAACTATAAATATAAAGCAAAACTCTTCATTCTAGAAAGGAATCTTGATCAAGGAATAAGAAGTAATTCATAATTGAAGAAGAAAAGCAACTGAAGAAAAAGGGAAGATTCAAATATAAGTCAAGGAGGACGAAGACCATCTAACATTTGGCACTTTTTGGAGAAACCTTTGCATTTTCGTTGTGTTTTCTATTGACATAACTATAGGAAAATATTATGTCTTGAATTATAACTCAGTATCTTTTGCAGACCCTAACAACTCAGACCTGCAACAAACCTGTGATCTATGGCACTTAATAATTCGAATCTGTTGCACATTTTGGACCTATGGAACACCTTAGATCTATTGTAGAGAAGCTCAGCTTGTTCCATATAATTCCAAACTTGTGCCTAGTGACTATACCTCATTCCTGTGGAAGTATCTAAAGCATGAGTTAAGATATTTTGGGCTTGTGGTTTAGTGTTGACCTATGCAATGAGATTCAAACCTATGGTAATATCTTCATAACTGTGCCCAGCACGACCCTATGACAAAGGAACTACAAACTTATAACATTTATAGAAGAGTTCAGAGCTTTGATAAAGAATAAAAATTGGACCTATGCTTAAGTACTCCAAACATGTGGATTATCTTGCATTATAGCATATATATGACTGTAACATAAGGATAACAACTTAGACCTATCGTAAAGAAGCTTGAAAGTGTGACAAGTTTGACCTGTGCAATCAATTGTACCTCAGAATTGCGCAATCAACTATGCCTTGGACCTGTGGTGACTTTTGGACGTGTAAAAACCTTTGATATGTGGAAAGAAGGAGCTTAGACCTATTTTGTTTCAAACATTTCTTGTGAGCGGACCCTTAAGTGTTAAGACTTGTGTTGAATTCAAAAACTACCTTTCCCTTAGCTACTTTTCTTATCCTTCCTTCTCTGTTTTTCCATGAAAAATGCATCCTTATTATCAAAAACCATTATACATTGCCTCAAGGAGTATATTTCAATGATTTACAAGTTATACTTTTATGTTTGCTATTTGAATAAGTTTTTGTCTTTTAGCTACGGAATGCAGCCACATTCTGCAACTAATCGGTTGTTCCATAGCTACTTCTATGCTTTTGTAGGTTCCATGTGTCAAGAGGGGAAAAGGAATACATGGGTAGCTTGGAAAACATCAGGGCATGGATCATATCCTATTCATCTGGCCTAGATTGACGAAGAAGACTCCGGTCAAAGGGAATTCAAACATAGATACATATCACAAACATGACTCTGTTATGTACACATTTCTCAGTGATGGGATCCGAAGTAGTTTCTTGAGGCCACGGACTTCATCTGCCACCTACACAAATAGAATCCAACAGCCCATAAGTTTTATGTTTCCAAGCAACTAAGAACAATAATTATGCATACTTGCCTGTCTACATGTTTTGTTGTAGCTTATTTCTCTCTTTAAAACAGTAGTATAATTTCCCTATAAATACCTGTGTGAAAAACGCAGAAGAAGTTTAGTTTTTGCTTATGTATTAAGTTCAGTTTTCCGCTTTGTAAGTTTGAAGAACTCATTCTCTGTTTTAGTATAAAGACTCTATTTCATGGATACCTAAAGCGTTGTTGGAGTGTTGATTAAGTGCTTATAATCCGAGACCTTTGTAGAGGGCCCCTGCGTTGGTCAAGGTTACATTTTATTTTTGTTTTGTCTTTCATAGTTAACTGTAAATTCACTTTGTTTTTCCATGATGTTTATAACCATTTTCTGACTCTGTTCATAATGCAGCTTGTGTTCGCAGAATAGCTCTTTTGTTTCACTACTTTATAGTTTCTTATTAGTAGCTTGAAGTTGATGTCGGTAACATAGAGTAATTTAGCTTTGTTGATCATTAGTCTAGTTTCTTTCATTTGTTGTTCATTAGTCTTTAGATTTTGAATTTAACTGATCAATGCCATTTTGTTGTTAGTTTAATAACTCATGTTGTAAGTGAATGTTTCCAAAAACCCTTTCAGTTGATGGTTCATCTTAAAACTAAGTGGTGAAATATTTCATTTATGAATGAGTTTTTCCCTGCATTTTTATGTTTACTTTTTCTTAGAACAATGAAGTATGGAGTCCCTCAAAATGATATCACAAGGAGGTAGTTCTCCCAAAATTGTGTAGCAGAGTGATAAAGCACTTCATTTAGTTGTTATAGTAGATTAGTTGCAATTTTACTTTCAGTCTTAGTCTTTCATTTAATTTTGTTGCAATTTCATTTTCAGTTTTAGAACAATGAAGTATTGAATCCCTCAAAATGCTATTACAAGGAGGTAGTTCTCCCAAAATTGTGTAGCAGAGTGACAAAACACTTCATTTAGTTTTTATGATAGATTAGTTGCAATTTCATTTTCAATCATGGTTTTTCATTTAGTTACAATTCCATTTTCAGTTGTTCATTAAGTCTTGATTCGGCAATTAGACAATAGTTGTAATCTTATTTTCAATATTTCATTTTTGTTCATCTTAGATAGCTGCAATCTCATTTTCAGTTTTCATATCTCATTTAAGCTTTGATAATAGTTACAATTTCACTCTTAATTCCTTTTAGTTCATGTTTTGGAAACAATCATAATAATAAGAAGAGAAACTCTATTTTCATTTTCTTGGCTAAAACTTTAGTTCCAAATCTGGCTTGAAGCACTTTTAGCTCTCATTTCATTTCTTTAGATTCTTAGCAGCAGTAGATTTAAGATTTTGTTAAGTACATTGCAGAACATTAGGAATTAAAAAGACCAAACCCCCAAAACAACAGAAAACTCAAAAACAGTGAGGTAAGAAGGGTCATCTAGCACATATAGTGCACTACACTTCATCAATTTACGATACCCGGATTGATAATTTATGTAGAGCAATTTAAGACACTAAATTGACCAAACATTTTGGCGTCGTTGCCGGGGAAGTGTAACTAGGTAGCTTTATCTCCTACATTCATAAAAAAGCAAAAAAAAAAAAAACAATAACAAAAACAAAACAAAAAACAAAAACAATGACATGCATAGAGAACGAGACTCTAGGGGTAGATTTATAGCTAGGGGCAGAAGTTCGATTCCTACAACTCCACCTACTCCACCAAGAGTTAGAAAATACACACCTCCATCCCAAACTCATACTCCTAGGCATAGGATTCTCGGAATTCAAGGGGCAGAAATTCAATCAGAAGATTCTCCTACATCATCCACCAAAACAGTCCTAGGAGAGAAGACCTTTTTCACCTCCACAGGGGAGCCTATTGTAGTTGAAGAATTAGGAATACCTGGTGAGGAAGAAAAATTAGAAACTCTCTCTCATAGTCCATTAATAAAAGAACCAGAGGAGGAGGCAATAACCTTGTAGGTTGAGCCCCCTACTGACTCTGAAGAAACTATAATGGCAGAAGAAGAAAAAGATGGAGAATTTACATTGTTTGGAGGAGGGGGTAGTGGGAGAGGTAGAGGAAATAATGGAGGAGGTAGAGGTAATAATGGAGGAGGCAGAGGAAATAGGGAAGTAGAAAACTCATTTGGATTCCCTATAGTAAATGAGGAAACACATACCACAATGAAAAACATTTCACCATCTGTCCACCCAAACTTTTATGGGTTGAGAAGTGAGGATCCCGAAACATTTTTGTTTGAGTTTGAAGTCTTGTGCAGAACCTATAACTATCTAGAAGACTCTCAAAAACTCAAATTGTTCCCTTCAACACTAAAAGGGGTTGCTTCGAAATGGTTTATGGGTTTGGTCACTCAATCCATTAGTACTTGGAATGACATGAAACATGCATTTTTGGATAGATATTTGGATTATTGTATGCCTACCAATCATAAAGATGAGGTGTTCAAAATGATGCAAAAAGAAGATGAAAACTTAGAGGATTTGATTGAGAGATTCAACTATAACTTGAAAAGAGCAAAGATGAACAATTTAGATGAAGAAACTTTAAAACCGCTTTTGTTAAAGGCCATTAGAGATGAATGGATAGATATCCTTAACATGATGGGGAAGGGAGATATCTCTCAATTTCCATTGAGTGACATAGCAGAACTATGTGTTCATCTCTCAAGAGGGAAATCTAAAACTGAGAATGGACCAAGAGATCCTTCTCTTGTTAGAGCAAACAAATCTACAACCAGATCTGTAAGTAGGGCAGAAATTGGCAATATGCTTGATGAGTTTAAAACTGACATTTTAGGGAGCCTTAATGAGCAACTAGACACCCTTAAAATTCTAAACAAGAAGAAAACAGAGGCTGATGCTTTAGCCATCTTTTGTCCAAAATACAAAAAGAAGCATGCTCTAAGGGAATTCCCTTTAGATGCAAAAATTGTAGAAACTTGTTTATTTATCCAGAAAGTCATGAGACCAAGGATTGTCCTTCAATCCCAGGTCTTAAGGCTGTCTTTCAAGAGGAAACAATCCCAAATCCTGTAGAATCTCTTTGTTTTGTTGGAAGAAGACCTTGGCAGGGGCCACAAAATCAAGGATTCAACCCCCACCAAACTGGAATTCTTTGCAGCAACCTTGGCCTCAAACTCAATCTCAGTATCAATCTCAACCATGGGCATAAGGGGTACAAAATCCTTATGGGAGATTTGCCCAATATTACCAATATCCTCCATCTTATCAAAATCATCCACAAAATCAGGAACAATTTCCAAACCAAAGCTCTCAACTTTCATTGCCATTTCCACAACAAGGTCAAAATCCTCAACTCTTACTTCCATTTCAACAAAAACCAAATCAGCTACCTGCACAACCATTACCAAACCCCAATAATAAAAACCCTCAGAATGCTTACATGGTAGAAAGACAACAATTTCCAACTTACATGATTACTCCTCTAGATCTTAATGATGTTCAACTTAGATCTGGTAGGATATTAGAAAAGGAAAAACCTTCTATAGTTATTAAAGAACAAGACACTTCTGAGGAGGATTCTTTGAAAGTAAATAAAAGTTTTGAGGGAACGTCCCTCCAAAACCAAAACATAGAAAAACAAAAACAAAAAGAATCGATAAACACAACTCCTATAATTGAGCAACCAGCATCTACTTCTACACCTCCTTTTCCTGAGAGATTACAAATTGATAGAGGGGTAGAAAAACAGATCTTGTTGCCCAATTATGATTTTCTAGATGAATTGAAGAATGTTTGCATCAAAATTCCTTTACTGCAAGCCATTAGAGAAATTCATATTCTAACCAAGACAATAAAGGAGTTGAGCATCAAAAGACCAAGAAGAAAACCGAGAGAAACAAAAAGAATTCACCTGGTAGGAAAGATAGCAGACATCATGATGGGAAAGATTGCCATGTAGAAATATGTGGATCCAGGAAGTCCAATTTTCAAGACACATATAATGGGATTGGAATTCCAAATACATTTATTGACTTAGGGGCGGCAATAAACATTATCAATAGACAAACTATGGAGGAGCTTAAACTTCCTAACCTTCTTTACACACCTACTCTACTGCAACTTGCAGATAGATCAGTAATTAAACCAGATGGTGTGCTAGAAGATATTTTAGTCTCCTTAGATTCTTGGGAATATCCTGTTGATTTTATGATTTTAACTCCCAAGAATACTTTAGGAGGACATCGACTCATATTAGGAAGACCTTGGTTGGCCACAACTGATGCTTTTATTAGTTGTATATCTGGTGACATGTATATTTCTGATGGTAATTCAACAAAGAAATTTACTTTGTATCCTCCAGCAAAAGCAATAATAGAAATAGATGACAAGGAATGGATTAGTGATGAAGATGATATTCAACCTCTCTTTACTATATCTAAAATTAGTGAAGATAGTCAAATTTTGAACACATTCGAAAATTTTGAAACATCTTCAGAATATGATCATGCACAATTTCAAGAAATATCTAATATTGAATACTTTTCATATAGGCAGATGTCTCTCTATTCTATGGAAGAGTTTGATAGCTCTACAATTGAAATTTTTCTAGGTAGGACATTGAACATAACCAAAAACTTGGAGAAACTACAAAAATAATAGCTAACCAAAATATTACAAAAACATTCTGTTGCATTTGCATGGGAGTATACCGACATGAAAGGTATTGATCCTAAGACTTGTATCCCTCATATCTATATTGACGAAAACAGTAGACCAATCAAACAACCTCAAAGAAGAATGAATCCAAATCTTAGGGAAATTGTGAAAGAAGAGCTCCAAAAATTACTCAATGTAAACTTCATTTACCCAATTTCAGATAGCCAATGGGTTTCTCCTTTGGCAAATGTGCCTAAAAAGAATGGTAAATCAAGGGTGTGCATTGATTATCGAGAATTGAATAAAGCAACCTTGAAATATCACTTTCCTTTTCCCTTTATAGATCAAGTGTTAGATACATTAGCAGGTAAAAAGTATTTCTCATTCTTGGATGGTTTTAGTGGTTATAATCAAATTCAAGTAGCACCTGAGGATCAGGATAAAACCACATTTACTTGTCCATGGGGAACTTTTGCCTATAGAGTGCTTCCTTTTGGGTTATGTAATGCACCTGAAACATTCCAAAGAGCAGTACTAGGAATATTTTCTGATCTAATACATGATTGTGTAGAGGTATATATGGATGATTTTACAATTTATGGTAACACATTTGAAGAAGCTTTGGAGAATTTGGAAAAAGTCCTTAAAAGATGTAAAGAAACAAACCTTTCACTAAGCCATGAAAAATGCTTTATGATGTTTACAAAAGATATTGTTTTAGGACATCACATTTCGGGAGAAGGGATTAAAGTTGACAAGTCTAAAGTTGAAGTTATCTCTAAGTTGTCAATTCCAAATTTCCAAAAGGATGTTAGAAGTTTTCTAGGATTTACTGGATATTATAGAATACTTATAGAAAAATTCACTAAAATAGCATCTCCACTCTTCAAATTGCTTACAAAAGATTTTGAATTCAAACGGAAACCTAATTGCCAACTATCATTTGAAACCTTGAAAGCAAAAATATCTGAAGCACCTATCTTAAGAGGACCAAATTGGAAACTTCCTTTCCATATTTCTATAGATACTTCAGATACAGCTCTGGGAGCTGTATTAGGACAAAAAGATTTGATTCCTTATGTCATTTACTATACAAGTAAAAATTTGACTCCCACTGAGTTGAATTATACTGTAACTGAAAAATAATTCTTAGTTGTTGTTCATGCAAGTAACAAGTTCAGACACTATATAACAGGCTTACAAATGGCAGAGTTACAAAATGGCTTTTACTTTTGCAAGAATTGAACATTACTATGTTAGATAGACCTGGAAAACAAAACACAGTTGCTGATTTCTTGTCCAGGATTCATAATATCAAAGAAGACTCTCTAGTTGAAGATAAGCTTCCTGATGAATATCTCTTGGCAGTAAATACTCAAATTCCTTGGTTTACAAATATTGCTAATTACTTGGTTACAGGGAAGTTACCTTCACATTTATTTCCTAGAGAGAAAAGAAAGATTATTCAAGATAGTGCAAGATATTCATGGATCACTAACGAATTGTATAAAACAAGGCCAGATCTTACGATCAGAAGGTGTGTCAGGGAAGATGAGATGCCTCATATTCTCAAAGCATGTCATGATGAGCCATGTGGTGGACACTTTGCTGACAAGAGGATAGCCTATAAAATCCTTTCCTTAGGATATTATTGGCCATCCATCTTCAAAGATGCTAAAGAATATGTCAGAAGGTGCGATATCTACCAAAGGGTAGGGAAACTTGCTCCCTCAAATGAAATGCCATTACAACCTCAGGTACTTAAACGAACCCTTTGAAAAATGGGCTTTAGACATTATTGGACCTATTAATCCTCCATCCAAGCAAAAAAAGTATATATTGGTATGCACTGATTATGTCACCAAATGGGTAGAAGCCAAAGCATTACTTTTTGCTAACGAAAATTATGTAGTTAGTTTTATATTTGAGGATATTTTTACTCACTTTGGTGTTCCAAGAGAAATTGTGACAAATCAGGGACTTCAATTCACATCCAACATGATAGAGAAGCTTATGGAGAAGTACAAAATCAAGCATAGGAAATCCACTCCCTATCATCCACAAGCAAATGGTCAAGTGGAGTCTACAAATAAAGTGATTGAAAGAATCATCATCGAGATTGTGCATCTACATAGAAGAGATTGGGCATAAAGGCTTCCTGAAGCCTTATGGACCTATAGAACTACATGGAGGAACACAACTGGACATACACCCTATGAACTTGTTTATGGGAAGCAATTCCTGTTCCCCGTAGAGTTCCAAGTCAAAACTTTCAAGATGGCAGTCCAGTTGAGGATGGATTTATCAGAAGCTCAAAAGCATAGACTAGAGAAATTGAATGAACTTGATGAAATCAGACAAGAAGTTGTTCAAAGGACTGGTCTAGTTCAACAACAGAGGGCTAAGTGGCATGACAAGTACATCAAAGACAAGAAGTTTCAAGAGGGAGATTGGGCATTGTTATTTGATTCAAAGTTTAAAGATTTTCAAGGGAAGTTTCAAACTCATTGGCTTGGGCCATATGAGATTGAAAAAGTTTTCAGTAATGGAGCAGCAGTGTTCAGAACAATAGATGAAAGTCAAACTCCTCTCCTTTTGAATGGTCATAGATTGAAAATTTATCAAAAACCAATCTCAAAAGAGGAGTTCATCAAAGATCTTTTAGAACAATTCTGAAATGAAGTTGGTGAAGAAGAATCCTTCTTCTCCACCAACTTATTCTTTGTTTCTCCTATCTAAAAAAAAAATACTAATAATAATAATAATAATTGTATAAGGTTGAAAATCAATCACTAATTGGCATGCTTATACAGAAAATAGAGGGTGAAAATCATAAGCTTCTGGCACCCTATATTTTCCATTTCCTTTTCTGAAAAAAATGGTGACTCACTTTGCATTCTGCAAAATTTATTGTTTTATCTCATTTTCACTTTGTTTTAATTTTGCAAAGTTTCACTTCACTCCACTACAATATTCCACCAATAAATTTTTCCTCTCTAGCATTTCTTCCATCTCCATTTTTCATTTATCATCTTGTCATATTTTCACTCACACAGGCATATCAATTTCATTCATTCATAAGGTTGTATTTATTCTCTGTTTTACATTCTGTAACTGTTTCCACGTTCTGTTGTTGTTCATGTTCCGTAGCTAATCTTGTTCTGCAGCCAATATGATTCTGCAACAACAATTTGATCATCAGTCCAAGCATAAAAAGGCCAGTTCCTAATAAAATTTCAAATGCAGGTAATTGGGGAGAGAACAACTTTTGAAGACCAATCACATCTAAGCACCTGTGGAAGCAAACAACAAGAGATTAGCAAGCGGAAGGTATGGTTCTAAAGGTAAAAAAAAAACTTATTTCAAAAAGCAATACAAAACATAAGTTTGTATAACTCGTATAATCGCATGACTCCTTGATTTATCATTATGAGATTTGATTGCCATGATGATTCCACCACACCTTTCGTCTTTAATACCTAACGGTCTACTGATGCAATATTCATTTTAAACTCAGTGACTCGTACTTAACCGGACTTCTCTATCACACCTATTAAACGGTTAGATTCATGGCGTAACCTATTTGAATACGACTCCTCAAAAACCCTGATTGTTCAATTATTACACCAAGTTTTTCTCTTATATTTCCACAGCCTTTTTGTGCATACAATCACTCCGTTTTCATATATTTTGTGCATACAAACACTATGTTACCTTGTGCACACAGTCACTATGTTTTCGCATTCTTTGTGTATAACAGTCACTTTTTTTTTCACACAGTTTACGTATACAACCACTCCATTTCCATATACCCTGTGCACACTCTATTTCCACACATTTTATGCATACAGCTACTCTATTTCCGTATACCCTATATGTACAGTCGCTTTATCCCATACTCATAGTTGTTTCACTTCCATATATTTTTTCATTTTGTCCCCATATCCATAGTTATTTTTGTTTCTATATACCAGTTGTTCCACTGCCGTATACACAGTCCTCTCTACACAGTCACTCCATTTCTCAAATAATGAAGGGAATTTTGAAGAATAACAGAGAACAGAGGTGATGGGGCTCATCGTCAGAACTAAACCCATAGGGGTGAAGTACATGGAAGGTTATCCTCAGTTGAAAGAAATGTTGCAAAAGGCTGGTTGGTTGAGTTTCATTGAAAAATTCAATGGTTACCATAAAGAAATCACCAAAGCTTTTGCCAGATTGTTTGATGGGATAGACGTGGAAATAGGTGACATAAAATATGCAGTGACTGAGTCTTTTATTGCGGAAGAAACTGAGCTACCAAGGCTAGGAGAGAGGTGGTTCAAGAACAAAGAATTTCATAATGAAACCTAGAAGGTCATTCTCAAAAATCCAGGTATGGACACTTCAGTTTTTAGGAAAGGGATTCCAATCTCTGCACTTAAGGGCAAATGGAGTAGCATGTTATTAATTTTGCAAAAGTTTATTACATGCAAGGGAAGGTTTGGTTCGATGTATGTATATCACATAATACTGTTAATGAATTTTCTTGAAGATGGAACCCTCAATCTCTCATTTTTCCTGTTGAATAGTTTGAGAAGAATGGCCACTAATGTTCAGAAGAAAATTGAAGCAATAGAAACCACTCTTTATCTTCATGGACTAGCAAAAATTTTAGTTGAACATCACTTAAAGAGTGTAGGGGACACATGGGATGACTTTTTGGTCAGAAACTTCTTCCAACATGCTCCAGAATTGCCTAAGGGAAGTCCTATAAGAAGAAGTAGGAGAAGGAAGACCAGTCTCACCATTCAAAACACTCCTGAAAATTTAGCACATAAAAACAATGAAGAAGATCCCATCTCTGAAACATTAACAGAGATCAGAAAGCAGACAAAGCAGAGAAGAAAAATGAAAGAAAAGGTTGAGGAAATCCACAAGAATATTCCTGAACCTTCATCATCTAAGGAGGATGAACAACTACTTTCAGAGAGATTAATCAAAATCAGAGATCAGCTCAATAGAGAGAAGGAGAAGGGAAAAAGGAAATAGGTTATAGAGGAAGAAATCATAGGCTCCCAAAGTTTGAGGAGAAGTTATAGACTCAGGGGCAAAGTGAAGAAAGCAAAATCAAAAGAGACCCAGTTCATAGATTTGGGGGAAGAAACTCCAACTCAGTCCCATGACAATATTCCATATGAGCAAAGCCCATAGAACTCTCCTCAACAAAACTTTGAAAGCAGCCCAAGAAGAGCCTCTCTGGGTATTGATCTAGTCCAACAACATATTTACGACTTCATCTAACCCTGAGCAGCCTGCCACATCATAAGAAACTTTGACTAGCTCACTTAAACAGGAAATCTATGAGCTAGAAGTTCTAAATAGGCATATCCAAAGAGAAAATGAAGCCTTAAAAGAACAACACAAGTTGGATAAGATTATCCATGATAACACTATGCTTCACTTGGGTTTATGGCACAAGAAGAATAGAAAACTAAAAAGGAAGAATAAGAAGCTAAATAGGTCACTCATTAACCTCAAGTACAAATTTCTCATGAGGAAGCCTAGGATGGCAGTTGTTGCAAAGAAAAGCAAGAAGAGGTTGGATGTTTTGGCTGAAATGGCAGTTGTTACAATTTTGATTGCATGGGGACATGCAATATTCTAGCAGTGGGGGTATGTTGAGTTCCAAAACTGCTTTTCCCTTAGCTACTATCTCAACCTTCTCTGTTTTTCCATGAAAAATGCATCCTTATCATCAAAAACCATTATACATTGCCTCAAGGAGTATATTTCAGTGATTTACAAGTTATACTTTTATGTTTGCTATTTGAATAAGTTTTTGTCTTTTAGCTACGGAACGCAACCACATTCTGCAGCTAATCGGCTGTTCCACGGCTACTTCCACGCTTTTGCAGGTTCCACGTGTCAAGAGGGGAAAAGGACTACATGGGTAGCTTGAAAATCATCAGGGCATGGATCGTATCCTATTCATATGGCCTAGATCGATGAAGAAGACTCTGGTCAAAGGGAAGTCAAACATAGATACCTATGGCAAACAGGACTCTATTCTGTACGCATTTCTTAGTGATGGGATCCGACGCAGTTTCTTGAGGCCACAGACTTCATCTGCCACCTGCGCAAACAGAATCCAACAACAATTACCATAAGATTTATGTTTCCAAGCAACCAAGGACAAGAATTCTGCATACTTTCCTGTCTACGTATTTTGTTGTAGCTTATTTCTCTCTTTAAAATAGTTGTATAATTTCCCTATAAATACCTGTGTGAAGAACGCAGAACAAGTTCAGTTTTTGCTTATGTATTAAGTTCAGATTTCCGCTCTGTAGTTTGAAGAACTCATTCTCTGTTTTAATATAAAGACTCTGTTTCATGGATACCTGAAGCGTTGTTGGAGTGTTGATTAAGTGCTTATAATCCGAGACATTTACAGAGGGCCCCTGCGTTGGTCAAGGTTACATTTTATTTATGTTTTGTCTTTCATAGTTAATTGTAAATTCACTGTGTTTTTCCATGAAATGGTTGACTCTGTTCATAATGCAACTTGTGTTCACATAATAGCTCTTTTGTTTCACTACTTTCTAGTTTCTTATCAGTAGCTTGAAGTTGATGTCAGTAGCATAGAGTAATTTAGGTTTGTTGATCATTAGTCTAGTTTCTTTCATTTGTTGTTCATTAGTCTTTAGATTTTGAATTTAACTGATCAATGCCATTTTGTTGTTAGTTTAATAACTCATGTTGTAAGTGAATGTTTCCGAAAGCCCTTTCAATTGATGGTTCATCTTAAAACTAAGTGGTTAAATATTTCATTTATGAATGAGTTTTTCTCTGCATTTTTATGTTTACTTTTTCTTAGAACAATGAAGTATGGAGTCCCTCAAAATGCTATCACAAGGAGGTAGTTCTCCCAAAATTGTGTAGCAGAGTGATAAAGCACTTCATTTAGTTGTTATAGTAGATTATTTTCAATTTTACTTTCAGTCTTAGTCTTTCATTTAATTTTGTTGCAATTTCATTTTCAGTTTTAGAACAATGAAGTATTGAATCCCTCAAAATGCTATTACAAGGAGGTAGTTCTCCCAAAATTGTGTAGCGGTGACAAACACTTCATCTAGTTTTTATGATAGATTAGTTGCAATTTCATTTCCAATCATAGTTTTTCATTTAGTTGCAATTCCATTTTCAGTTGTTCATTAAGTTTTGATTCGAAAATTAGACAATAGTTGTAGTCTTATTTTCAATATTTCATTTTTGTTCATCTTATATAGCTGCAATCTCATTTTCAGTTTTCATATCTCATTTAAGCTTTGATAATAGTTGCAATTTCACTTTTAAGTCCTTTTAGTTCATGTTTTGGAAACAATCATAATAACAAGAAGAGAAACTTTGTTTTCATTTTCCTGGTTAAAACTTTACTTGCAAATCTAGCTTGAAGCACTTTTAGCTCTCATTTCATTTCTTTAGATTCTTAGCGGCGGTAGATTTAAGATTTTGTTAAGTACATTGCAGAACATTAGGAATTAAAAAGACCAAACCCCCAAAACAACAGAAAACTCAAAAACAGTGAGGTAAGAAGGGTCATCTAGCACATATAGTGCACTACACTTCATCAGTTTACAATTCCCGGATTGATAATTTATGTAAAACAATTTAGGACACTAAATTGACCAAACATTTTGGCATCGTTGTCGGGGAAGTGTAACTAGGTAGCCTTATATCTTACATTAAAAAAGAAAGAAGAAGAAGAAGAAAAGAAAGAAAGAAAGAAAAAAAAAAATAACAAAAATATAAATATAAATAAATAAATGACATGCATAGAGAACGAGACTCTAGGGGTTGATTTATAGCTAGGGGTAGAAGTTAGATTCCTACAACTCCACCTACTCCACCAAGAGTTAGAAAAGACACACCTCCATCCCAGACTCATACTCCTAGCCATAGGATTCTCGGAATTCAAGGGGCAGAAATTCAATCAGAAGATTCTCCTACATCATCCACCAAAACAGTCCTAGGAGAGAAGACCATTTTCACCTCCAAAGGGGAACCTATTGTAGTTGAAGAATTAGGAATACCTGGTGAGGAAGAAAATGTAGAAACTCTCTCTCATAGTCCATTAATAGAAGAACCAGAGCAGGAGGGAATAACCTTGTAGGTTGAACCCTATACTGACTATGAAGAAACTATAATGGCATAAGAAGAACAAGATGGAGAATTTACACTGTTTGGAGGGGATAGAGGGAGAGGTAGAGGAAATAATGGAGGAGGTAGAGGTAATAATGGAGGAGGCAGAGGAAATAGGGAAGTAGATAACTCATTTGGATTCCCTATAGTAGATGAGGAAACACATACCACAATGAAAAACATTTCACCATTTGTCCTCCCAAACTTTTATGGGTTGAGAAGTGAGGATCCTAAAACATTTTTGTTTGAGTTTGAAGTCTTGTGCAGAACCTATGATTATCTAGAAGACTCTCAAAAACTCAAATTGTTCCCTTCAACACTAAAAGGGGCTACTTTGAAATGGTTTATGGGGTTGGTCACTCAATCCATTAGAACTTGGAATGACATGAAAAACCCATTTTTGGATAGATATTTGGATTATTGTATGCCTACCAATCATAAATATGAGGTGTTCAAAATGATGCAAAAAGAAGATGAAAACTTAGAGGATTTGATTGAGAGATTCAACTATAACTTGAAAAGAGCAAAGATGAATAATTTAGATGAAGAAACTTTGAAAGCTCTTTTGTTAAAGGCCATTAGAGATGAATGGATAGATATCCTTAACATGATGGGGAAGGGAGATATCTCTCAACTTCCATTGAGTGACATAGCAGAACTATGTGTTCATCTCTCAAGAGGGAAATCTAAAACTAGGAAAGGACCAAGAGATCCTTCTCTTGTTAGAGCAAACAAATCTGCAACCGGATCTGTAAGTAGGGCAGAAATTGGCAATATACTTGATGAGTTTAAAACTAACATTTTAGGGAGCGTTAGTGAGCAACTAGACACCCTTAAAATTCAAAACAAGCAGAAAACAGAGGTTGATGCTTTAGCCATCTTTTGTCCAAAATGCAGAAAGAAACATGCTCTAAGGGAATGCCCTTTAGATGCAAAAATTGTAGAAACTTGTATGATTTGTTCAGAAAGTCATGAGACCAAGGATTTTCCTTCAATCCCAGGTCTTAAGGTTTTCTTTCAAGAGGAAACAATCCCAAATCCTATAGAATCTCTTTGTTTTGTTGGAAGAAGACCTTGGCAGGGGCCAGAAAATCAAGGATTCAACAATCCAATGTATCTTCAACCCCCACCAAATAGGAATTCTTGGCCAACCTTGGCCTAAAACTCAATCTCAGTATCAATCTCAACCATGGGCACAAGGGGTACAAAATCCTTATCGGAGATTTGCCCAATATTACCAATATCCTCCATCTTATCAAAATTAGCCACAAAATTAGCAGCAATTTCCAAATCAAAACCCTCAACTTTCATTGCCATTTCCACAACAACTTCCACAACAAGGTCAAAATCCTCAACTCTTACTTCCATTTCAACAAAAACCAAATCAGCTACCTACCCAACCATTACCAAACCCCAATAATAAAAACCCTCAAAATGCTTACATGGTAGAAGGACAACAATTTCCAATTTACATGATTACTCCTCTAGATCTTAATGATGTTCAACTTAGATTTGGTAGGATATTAGAAAAGGAAAAACCTTCTATAGTTATTCAAGAACAAGACACTTCTGAGGAGGATTCCCTGAAAGTTAATAAAAGTTTTGAGGGAACATCCCTCCAAAACCAAAACATAGAAAAACAAAAACAAAAAGAATCGACAAACACAACTCCTATAATTGAGCAACCAGCATCTACTTCTACACCTCCTTTTCCTAAGAGATTACAAATTGATAAAGGGGTAGAAAAACAGATCTTGTTGCCCAATTATGGTTTTCTAGATGAATTGAGGAATGTTTGCATCAAAATTCCTTTGTTTCAAGCCATTAGAGAAATTCCTATTCTAGCCAAGACAATAAAGGAGTTAAGCATCAAAAGACCAGGAAGAAAACCGAGAGAATCAAAAAGAATTCACCTGGTAGGAAAGATAGCAGACATCATGATGTGAAAGATTGCCATGCAGAAATATGTGGATCCAGGAAGTCCAATTGTCAAGACACATATGAATGGGATTGAAATTCCAAATACATTGATTGACTTAAGGGCGGAAATGAACATTATGAGTAGACAAACTATGGACAGTTTAAACTTCCTAACCTTCTTTACACACCTACTCTACTACAACTTGTAGATAGATCAGTAATTAAACCAGATGGTGTGCTAGAAGATATTTCAATCTCCTTAGATTCTTGGGAATATCCTGTTGATTTTATGATTTTAACTCCCAAGAATAATTTAGGAGGACATCCACTCATATTAGGAAGACCTTGGCTGGCCACATCTGATGCTTTTATTAGTTGTAGATCTGGTGACATGTATATTTCTTATGGTATTTCAACAAAGAAATTTACTTTGTATCCTCCAGCAATAGAAATAATGGAAATAGATGACAAGGAATGGATTAGTGATGAAGATGATATTCAGCCTCTCTTTACTATATCTAAAATTAGTGAAGATAGTCAAATTTTGAAACATCTTCAGAATATGCTCATGCACAATTTCAAGAAATATATAATATTGAATACTTGTCATATAGGCAGATGTCTCTCTATTCTATGGAAGAGTTTGGTAGCTCTACAATTGAAATTTTTCCAGGTAGGACATTGAACATAAACAAAAACTTGGAGAAACTACAATAACAAGAGCTAACCAAAATATTACGAAAACATTTTGTTGCATTTGCATGGGAGTATACCGACATGAAATGTATTGATCCTAAGACTTGTATCCATCATATCTATATTGACGAAAACAGTAGACCAATCAAACAACCTCAAAGAAGAATGAATCCAAATCTTAGGGAAATTGTGAAAGAAGAGCTCCAAAAATTACTCAATGTAAACTTCATTTACCCAATTTCAGATAGCCAATGGGTTTCTCCTTTGGTAATTGTGCCTAAAAAGAATGGTAAATTGAAGGTGTGAATTGATTACCAAGAATTGAATAAAGCAACCTTGAAAGATCACTTTCCTTTTCCCTTTATAGATCAAGTGTTAGATACATTAGTAGGTAAAACGTATTTCTCATTCTTGGATGGTTTTAGTGGTTATAATCAAATTCAGGTAGCACCTGAGGATCAGGATAAAACCACATTTACTTGTCCATGGGGAACTTTTGCCTACAGAGTGCTTCCTTTTGGGTTATGTAATGCACCTGCAACATTCCAAAGAGCAGTACTAGGAATTTTTTCTGATCTAATACATGATTGTATAGAGATATATATGGATGATTTTATAGTTTATGGTAACACATTTGAAGAAGGTTTGGAGAATTTGGAAAAAGTCCTTAAAAGATGTAAAGAAACAAACCTTTCACTAAGCCATGAAAAATGTTTTATGATGTTTACAGAAGGTATTGTTTTAGGACATCACATTTCAGGAGAAGGGATTAAAGTTGACAAGTCTAAAGTTGAAGTTATCTCTAAGTTGTCAATTCCAAATTTCTAAAAGGATGTTAGAAGTTTTCTAGGATTTACTGGATACTATAGAAGATTTATAGAAAATTTCACTAAAACAACATCTCCACTCTTCAAATTGATTACAAAAGATTGTGAATTCAAGTGGAAACCTGATTGCAAACTAACATTTGAAACCTTGAAAGCAAAAATATCTGAAGCACCTATCTTAAGAGGACCAAATTGGAAACTTCCTTTCCATATTTCTACAGATGCTTCAGATATAGCTCTGGGAGCTGTATTAGGACAAAAAGATTTGATTCCTTATGCCATTTAGTATACAAGTAAAAATTTGACTCCTGCTGAATTGAATTATACTATAACTGAAAAATAATTCTTAGTTGTTGTTCATGCAATTAACAAGTTCAGATACTATATAACAAGCTATGAAACCTTAGTTCATATAGGTCACTTTGCAATTAGATATTTGATGAATAAACCTATTACTAATGGCAGAGTTATAAGATGGCTTTTACTTTTGCAAGAATTCAACATTATTGTGCTAGATAGACCTGGAAAACAAAACACAGTTGCTGATTTCTTGTCCAGGATTCAGAATATCAAAGAAGACTCTTTGATTGAAGATAAGTTTCCTGATGAATATCCCTTTGCAGTAACTACTCAAACTCCTTGGTTTCCAGATATTGCTAATTACTTGGATACAGGGAAGTTACCTTCACATTTATTTCCTAGAGAGAAAAGAAAGAGTATTCAAGATAGTGCAAGATATTCATGGATCACTAATGAATTGTATAAAACAGGGCCAGATCTTATGATCAGAAGGTGTGTCAGGGAAGATGAGATGCCTAATATTCTCAAAGAATGTCATGATGACTCATGAGCCATGTGGTGGACACTTTGCTGACAAGAGGATAGCCTATAAAATCCTTTCCTTAGGATATTATTGGCCATCCATCTTCAAAGATTCTAAAGAATATGTCAGAAGGTGCGACAACTACCAAAGGGTAGGGAAACCTGCTCCCTCAAATGAAATGCCATTACAACCTTAGGTACTTATGGAACCCTTTGAAAAATGGGCTTTAGACTTTATTGGACCTATTAATCCTCCATCCAAGTAGAAAAATTATATATTGGTATGCACTGATTATGTCATCAAATGGGTAGAAGCCAAAGCATTACTTTTTGCTAACGAAAATTTTGTAGTTAGTTTTCTTTTTTCTTATATTTTTACTCGCTTTGGTGTTCCAACAGAAATTGTGACAGATCAGGGATTTCAATTCACATCCAACATGATAGAGAAGCTTATGGAGGAGGACAAAGTCAAGCATAGGAAATCCACTCCCTATCATCCACAAGCAAATGGTCAAGTGGAGTCTACAAATAAAGTGATTTAAAGAATCCTCACCAAGACTGTGCATCTACATAGAAGAGATTGGGCATAACGGCTTCCTGAAGCCTTATGGGCCTATAGAACTACATGGAGTAACACAACTGGACATACACCCTATGAACTTGTTTATGGGAAGCAAGTCCTTTTCCCCATAGAGTTCCAAGTCAAAACTTTCAAGATGGCAGTCCAATTGAGGATGGATTTATCAGAAGCTCAAAAGCATAAACTAGAGCAATTGAATGAACTTGATGAAATCAGACAAGAAGTTGTTCAAAGGACTGGTCTAGTTCAACAACAGAGGGCTAAGTATCATGAAAAGTACACGAAAGACAAGAAGTTTCAAGAGGGAGATTGGGCACTGTTATTTGATTCAAAGTTTAAAGATTTTCAAGGGAAGTTTCAAACTCATTGGCTTGGGCCATATGAGATTGAAAAAGTTTTCAGTAATGGAGCAGTAGTGATCAGAACAATAGATGAAATTCAAACTCCTCTCCTTGTGAATGGTCTTAGATTTAAAATTTATCAAAAACCAATCTCAAATGAGGAGTTCATCAAGATCTTTCAGATCAATTCTGAAATGAAGTTGGTGAAGAAGAATCCTTCTTCTCCACCAACTTTGTCTTTGTTTCTCCTATCTAAAATAATAATAATAATAATTTTATAAGGTTGAAAACCAATCACTGATTGGCATGCTTATACAGAAAATACAGGGTGAAAATCAGAAGCTTCTGACACCCTATATTTTCCATTTCCTTTTCTAAAAAAATGGTGACTCACTTTGCATTCTACAAAATTTATTGTTTTATCTCATTTTCACTCTGTTTTACTTTTGCAAAGTTTCACTTCACTCCACTACAATATTCCATCAATAAATTTTTCCTCTCCAACATTTCTTCCATCTCTATTTTTCATTTATCATCTTGTCATATTTTCACTCACACAGCCATCTCCATTTCATGCATTCATAAAGTCATATTTATTCTCTGTTTTACATTCTGCAGTTGTTTCCACATTCTGCAGCTGTTTCCACATTCTGCAGTTGTTCCCGTTCCGTAGCTAATCTTGTTCTACAGCAACAATTTGATCATCAGTCCAAGCATAAAAAGGCCAGTTCATAATAAAATTTTGTATGCAATTAATTGAGGAGAGAACAACTTTTGAAGACCAATCACATCTAAGCACCTGTGGAAGCAAACAACAAGAGATTAGCAAGCGGAAGGTATGGTTCTAAAGGTTAAAACAAAAACTTATTTCAAAAAGCAATACAAAACATAAGTTTGTATAACTCGTATACTTGCATGACTCCTTGATTTATCAATATGAGATTTGATTGCCATGATGATTCCGCCACACCTTCCGTCTTTAATACCTAATGGTCTAATGATGCAATCTTCGTTTTAAACTCAATCACTCGTTCATAACCGGACTTCTCTAGCACACCTGTTAAACGGTTAGATTCATGACGTAACCTATTTGAATACGACTCCTCAAAAACCCTGATTTTTCATGTATTACACCAAGTTTTTCTGTTATATTTTCGTAGCCTTTTTGTGCATACAATCACTCTGTTTTCATATATTTTGTGCATACAAACACTCTGTTACCTTGTGCACACAGTCACTTTGTTTTCGTATTCTTTGTGTATAACAGTCACTCTGTTTTTCACACAGTTTACGTATACAGCCACTCTGTTTCCATATACCCTGTGCACACTCTTTTTCCACACATTTTATGCATACAGCTACTCTGTTTCCGTATACCCTATATGTATAGTCATTTTATCCCATACTCATAGTCGTTTCACTTCCATATATTCTGTCGTTTTGTCCCCATATCCATAGTTATTTTTGTTTCTATATACCAGTTGTTCCACTGCCGTATACACAGTCACTCCATTTCTCAAACAGTGAAAGGAATTTTGAAGAATAGCAGAGAATAGAGATGATGGGGCTCATCGTCAGAACTAAACCCATAGGGGTGATGTACATGGAAGGTTATCCTCAGTTGAAAGGAATGTTGCAAAAGGCTGGTTTGTTGAGTTTCATTGAAAAATTCAATGGTTACCATAAAGAAATCACCCAATCTTTTGCCAGATTGTTTGATGGGATAGACGTGGAAATATGTGACATAAAATTTGCAGTGACTGAGTCTTTTATTGCTAAAGCAACCGAGCTACCAAGGCTAGGAGAGAGGTGGTTCAAGAACAAAGAATTTCAGGATGAAACCTGGAAGGTCATTCTCAAAAATCCAAGTATGGACATTTCAATTTTTAGGAAAGGGATTCCAATCTCTGCACTTAAGGGAAAATGGAGTAGCATGTTATTAATTTTGCAAAAGTTTATTACATGCGAGGGAAGTTTCGGTTCCATGTATGTATATCACATAAGACTGTTAATGAATTTTCTTTAAGATGGAACCCTCAATCTCCCATTTTTCCTGTTGAATAGTTTGAGAAGAATGGCCACTAATGTTCAGAAGAAAATTGAAGCAATAGAAACCACTCTTTATCATCATGGACTAGTAAAAATTTTAGTTGAACATCACTTAAAGAGTGTAGGGGACAAATGGGATGACTTTTTGGTCAGAAACTTCTTCCAACATGCTCCAGAATTTCCTGAGGGAAGTCCTGTAAGAAGAAGTAGGAGAAGGAAGACCAGTCTCACCATTCAAAACACTCCTGAAACTTTAGCACAGAAAAACAATGAAGAAGAGCCAATATCTGAAACATTAACAGAGATCAGAAAGCAGATAAAGTAGAGAAGAAAAATGAAAGAAAAGGTTGAGGAAATCTACAAGAATATTCCTAAACCTTCATCATCTAAGGAGGATGAACAACTGCTTTCAGAGAGATTAATCAAAATCAGAGATCAGCTCAATAGAGAGAAGGAGAAGGGAAAAAGGAAACAGGTTATAGAGGAAGAAATCATAGGCTCCCAAAGTTTGAGGAGAAGTTCTAGACTCGGGGGAAAAGTGAAGAAAGAAAAATCAAAAGAGACCCAGTTCATAGATTTGGGGGAAGAAACTCCAACTCAGTCCCATGACAATATTCCATATGAGCAAAGCCCACTGAACTCTCTTCAACAAAACTTTGAAAGTAGCCCAAGAAGAGCCTCTCCAGATATTGATCCAGTCCAACAGCAGATTAATGACTACATAGATTCATTGGAGAAAAAGAGTACATTAGTGGACCTAGGGACTTCATCTAATCCTGAGCAGCCTGCCACATCACAAGAAACTTTGACTAGCTCACTTAAATAGGAAATCTATGAGCTAGAAGTTCTAAATAGGCATATCCAAAGAGAAAATGAAGCCTTAAAAGAACAACACAAATTGTATAAGATTATCCATGATAACACTATGCTTCACTTGGGTTTATGGCATAAGAAGAACAGAAAACTACAAAAGGAAGAATAAGAAGCTAAACGGGGCACTCATTAACCTCAAGTACAAATTTCTCATGAGGAATCCTAGGATGGCAGTTGTGCAAAGAAAAGCAAGAAGAGGTTGGATGTTTTGGCTAAAATCTCGGAACAAATGCAGTAGGAGGAGGGAGTTTACAATTTTGATTGAATGGGGACATGCAATATTCTAGTAGTGGGGGTATGTTGAGTTCCAAAACTGCGTTTCCCTTAGCTACTTTTCTCATCCTTCCTTCTCTATTTTTCCATGAAAAATGCAACCTTATCATCAAAAACCTTTATGCATTGCCTCAAGGAGTATATTTCAGTGATTTACAAGTTATACTTTTATGTTTGCTATTTGAATAAGTTTTTGTCTTTTAGCTACGGAACGCAGCCACATTCTGCAGCTAATTGGTTGTTCCGCAGCTACTTCCACGCTTTTGTAGGTTCCACGTGTCAAGAGGGGAAAAGGACTACATGGGTAGCTTGGAAATCATCAGGGTATGGATCGTATCCTATTCATCTAGCCTAGATCGACGAAGAAGACTCCGGTCAAAGGGAAGTCAAACATAGATACCTATGGCAAACAGGACTTTGTTCTGTACGCATTTCTCAGTGATGGGATCCGAAGCAGTTTCTTGAGGCCACGGACTTCATCTGCCACCTGCGCAAACAGAATCCAACAACCATTACCATAAGATTTATGTTTCCAAGCAACTAAGGACAAGAATTCCACATACTTGTCTGTCTACATATTTTTTTGCAGCTTATTTCTCTCTTTAAAACAATTGTATAATTTCCCTATAAATACCTGTGTGAAGAACGCAGAGGAAGTTCAGTTTTTACTTATGTATTAAGTTCAGATTTTTGCTCTGTAAGTTTGAAGAACTCATTCTCTGTTTTAATATAAAGACTCTATTTCATGGATACCTGAAGCGTTGTTGGAGTGTTGATTAAGTGCTTATAATCCGAGACATTTGCAGAGGGCCCCTGCGTTGGTCAAGGTCACATTTTATTTATGTTTTGTCTTTCATAGTTAATTGTAAATTCCCTGTGTTTTTCCATGATGTTTATAACCATTTTCTGACTCTGTTCATAATGCAACTTGTGTTCACAGAATAGCTCTTTTGTTTCACTACTTTCTAGTTTCTTATCAGTAGCTTGAAGTTGATGTCAGTAGCATAGAGTAATTTAGATTTGCTGATCATTAGTCTAGTTTCTTTCATTTGTTGTTCATTAGTCTTTAGATTTTGAATTTAACTGATCAATGCCATTTTGTTGTTAGTTTAATAACTCATTTTGTAAGTGGATGTTTCTGAAAGTCGTTTTAGTTGATGGTTCATCTTAAAACTAAGTGGTGAAATATTTCATTTATGAATGAGTCTTTCTCTGCATTTTTATGTTTACTTTTTCTTAGAACAATGAAGTATGGAGTCCCTCAAAATGCTATCACAAGGAGGTAGTTCTCCCAAAATTGTGTAGCAGAGTGATAAAACACTTCATTTAGTTGTTATAGTAGATTAGTTGCAATTTTACTTTCAGTCTTAGTCTTTCATTTAATTTTGTTGCAATTTCATTTTCAGTTTTAGAACAATGAAGTATTGAATCCCTCAAAATGCTATCACAAGGAGGTAGTTCTCCCAAAATTGTGTAGCAGAGTGACAAAACACTTCATTTAGTTTTTATGATAGATTAGTTGCAATTTCATTTTCAATCATAGTTTTTCATTTAGTTGCAATTCCATTTTCAGTTGTTCATAAGTTTTGATTCGACAATTAGACAATAGTTGTAATCTTATTTTCAGTATTTCATTTTTGTTCATCTTAGATAGCTGCAATCTCATTTTCAGTTTTCATATCTCATTTAAGCTTTGATAATAGTTGCAATTTCACTCTTAAGTCCTTTTAGTTCATGTTTTGGAAACAATCATAATAACAAGAAGAGAAACTTTGTTTTCATTTTCTTGGTTAAAACTTTACTTCCAACTCTGGCTTGAAGCACTTTTAGCTCTCATTTCATTTCTTTAGATTCTTAGCAGCAGTAGATTTAAGATTTTTTTAAGTACATTGCAGAACATTAGGAATTAAAAAGACCAAACCCCCAAAACAACAGAAAACTCAAAAATAGTGAGGTAAGAAGGGTCATCTAGCACATATAGTGCACTACACTTCATTCAGTTTACGATACCGGGATTGATAATTTATGTAGACAAAGGATCATTGACACATCAAAACATCTATTGAATCCAGATATTATTTGAGCAGACTATTGGGATTTTTTTAGGGTTACCTTGTGAAACCTTTAGAGAAGAGTTTGGTTTTGTTTAAGAGACTATTTGGAGCAGCTCTCCATTGAAAGAATTGTAAGAGCATTCACTGAAGATTTTTTGAAGCAATATTAAAGTACTCCTGAAGACTTATTGGAGATGTTTTGAAGCATAATTTGGAGTCGATCTTTCAAGCAACTTAGAGCAACCTCATTGAAGAGCCTTTGTGTTGACTTGAGAACTTATGGTATATACTTTGAAGACACTTTTAGATCATGCATGTTGGTTTACATTTGGAGTAGCTTCGTAAAAATATCTGAACATAGATTTGGAATATCCCTTTGAGATATCTTGAAGATTAGTTGGGGCTGACTTAATAAACCTTAGTTGAAGCAGCCATCTATGAAGAAGAAACATTGTTGAAGCCCTCATGGAGTAACATTGTAGAAGATCTTTTGTGTAGATATGAAGAGTCTTAGAGACATATACTAACCTTGTTGAATATGACCTTGCTGGGCTAGCCCTTGGAGCAGTTTGTAAAATTTTTTGAGGCAGATCTTGGAGTTGTTTTCAGTACTTGTTGAAGAAGATATTGGAGGTCTTGAAGTAGTACTATAACCATTTTGAAGAATTGAAGCAGAGGGTCGGAGCCCTATAGGATTGGATTCCTCACATAAGGTTGGAGCCTAAATTGTTGAGAGGATTGGAGTCCTCAAATAGACCAAGTTGGAGATTGGTGGTATAGTATAGTTTGGAGCATAATTTAAAATTGAAGGTTGGAGTCTTCATCTAGGGTTGGAGCCATGAAGGAATTATAAGCATGATTTTAAACATTATTATTGTAAAAAAGGATTGGACTCCTCGTTATTCTTATTAGTAGAAAGTATTATTTGTTGTACATTTTGTGTTTTGGTTTTACTAAGTGATCTTAACTGGCATAAAATAACAATTGCAAAAGAAATATTGATTCACTCCCCCTATTAGTATTTCCAACAATGTGGAGGATATCCATTGTGCACTAGCTATACATGACCCACCTATAGATGACTATAAGGGCCTTCCACTTGTCCTTCTGACTACTCATGTATTGGTTTACTTTCCTCTTATTTTGGGTGCATTGTTATGGTCTGTGCTAATGGGATAATGCATTTATAAGGTCCCCTTTTCCTTTGTTCCCTTTCATCTTGATTCTTGGTTCTATGTTTAACCTTGCTAAACCTTGTGGATTCTCAACTTGGGACACTTTCTTAAGCCTTGGGTTTTACACCATTGATACAATCTTAGTTGGTTGAAAATGCATCATTTTTTGTTTCTGATGGGACTAAACCCATTTGGACATGATATTCAAGCTGTTCTACTTGGCAATGATATCATTTTCCCTCCATGTTCTTAATAATGCCATATATCATATATTTTTTTGTATCTTACCACACTTATGTCCCATTGTTGATGCATTAGAGGGGGTATTTTCCCACAATTACCAATGGTATGATTGAGAAACTTGTGGTTCCTTGATCAAAACACATATTTGATTCACACAGAAAAATCACATCATCTAATGACTAGGATAATGCTCACTTACGCACTTAGATAATTTTAATGTATTTAAATAAGCTCTTTTTAGATACACAATCCTTTGAAAATTTTGTATTATTATAAATAATTTGTACATAATATGTAGGTAGACAAAATGAAAACCATGTAGGAAGATAAAAAAATCCATAATCAAATTCAACTTAGTGTAATGAAATAAATAAACAATTCGTGGAGTTATTCTCTCAGTATAGCAATGGTATAAGAACTTAGGCAGTTCGTATAACTCTATTTTTCTCGCTCGGACCTATCTCTTTATATCCATATGTTTTTTTGCATGGCATGTAGAAATTCTTTTGGTGATTATGTATATGGTAGAAACGTCGTAATCCTCATATGTTTTTACTGAGCACTAAACTCACGACAACAAAATTGTAAATCTATTTCTTTGTTTGTACATGTGATCTTCCATACCCATCTGCACCTCGTTCCTGAAAACCTCGACTCAAACCTATCTGTCTTTCTTTTGTTTAATATCTTCTTTTTTTGTTTAGGGCAAGGAGAGTGTAATTTGAATGCAGATAAAGTGGTGTTTTTGTTCTACGACTCGATTATATTCACTGCAACAAGATAAAAAATGACTCCACCATTCGCTCTGCCTATTAGTATGAGCCTGACTCAGAAATCCTCGATTGCTACCTTGTAATGTTTCTTGTGCTAACTAGCAGAGAACTCGATGAGGACGAAATCATGTTGAACTTCCTTCTCATTCAAATAGCAAAGAACCACAAAGGTTTTCAGGAAGAAGTGATAACCATGTAACTTGGTTATTATTGTTACTAGTCTGATACAGGTGGAGATTGGTGTCCACCCACCTATTCCACCTAGACCTCCAGTCGGCTTCATTAGTTCCATTTTTTATAGCAACATTTACTATTATTAGCATTTTTTCAAGTCCTGAACTTTCAGAGCAGTTTTGACCCCCTAAACGACAATTTTTTAGGTCTGTAGTAAGCCCAAATCCATAGGTAAGGGAATGTGGCAAATCTTATAGTACTCGGAGATATCTTTCGAACGAGGTATTGTACGCACCAAACGGAGATAATATGACCCAATTACGACTTGAGCAAGTTGGTTGCCCAATTAACCCCAACGAGGCCCACAAACTCTTGGCATTCCATCTCTTGGGGTTAGGGTTTTGGTTGTTTAGAGTTTTCCTTCTTGTTCAATAATAAAAATACCCTTGAGCCTCATTGTAACATAGTTTAGAAGCATGTAGCCGACACATCCCTTCTCATAGGTAAGCTACTGTCACTTGAGCTAGTTTATTTCCATTATGTTTGTAAGCATATTTCAGTTCTTTGATATTAATGAAATGAAGTGTTATTTATGTTGCATCTCTTTATTTGTGGTTATAGCTGTATTTTTTTGTGTTCATGTTTAAGTTTGGATTAATGGTATTAAAGAGGTATGTTGTTTCTTTTTTTTTTCTTTACATGTCCCCAACGAGGTTGGGATATAAGGATTTATTGCTCGAACTGGTTGAACATTCACAAGACCAGCCTCACAAACCTTGAAGACCTCCATGGCATAAGAAAAGAAAGACGAGGGAGCAAGAGATGCTTTCAAAATATTGCTCTAAGAATTCCTCAAACGACAGAGGAACACGATGATGTAAAACTTTTCCTAGATCCTTCGACGGCTACCCACAAGCGATGCATCTTATTCCAGCAGCCACTTTGGGAGCACCACTCCCTTTAAGGTACAAGTTAACTTTGATATCCCCATATTTGAAGGTAAGATAGATGTTGATGTTGTAGATAAATGGTTAAATTTTCTAAAAGGATATTTCTCGTTTCATGACTTTTCCAATCGGGAAAATATTACTTTTGCACTCCTTAAAGCCACCCCCACGTCAAGGACTAGTGGGAAACCTGTTGCGAGAAGAGGGATGAGAGTGAACCCTCAATAGCCGCACCCACTTGGACTTATTTCTGGGATGCCATCAAGGACCAGTATTACCCTTTTAGGAGCTATGAATATAAATACATAAAGTGGACCACGCTACGACATGGAAGGGATCTAGAGATGCCAGAGTTCACAAATATTTTTCATACCCTTTGCACGAAGTTGGGTATCAAGTATTTTGAGAGGCATTTGGCACTCAAGTTTCATGTTTGTCTACACAAGCACATCTAGGAAAATATGGAATTCCTGGACATCACCTCGCTCGACACTGCATATCGATTCAATGTCAAGATCAAGCATAAATTTAAATAGAAGAAGCAATACTTTGTATCTGTGAATCTAAAGCAAGGCAAAGGCGCCCCCAAGCTGCAAAACAAAGGACAAATCCAAGGAGGGGTGACCCCAAACAACTCTTCAAAGCCACAAGCAAATAAAAACACCACAAAGACAAATAAGGACACAACGAAATAGTTTGAGTTCCATAAGAACCCCACTCACAAAACAAGTGAGTGTCAGGCCAAGCAGTCACAAGTGGCTAAGCTGAAGGCTTCCCAATCAAATGCTTGTTCCAACTCTGAGTTAGAACCTGACAGGGGAATGACAAAGGTAAGCAAATTATCGATGCAGAGCCTAATGCCATTGTTGCCACCACCAAGATCCAAAAGAATGAGCCCGAAGATCCAGAGAAAGGGGAGTGCCTCTTCCACCCCTAGATGTAGGTGAAATGTTCTCTGCTACAATTAATTTTCGATAGTGGGATCCAAAATAACCTCATTTCAGTAGAGGTCATGAAGTAGTTGGGCCTATCGAACACAACAGACCCACAACTGTACACCATTGGGTGGCTTCACCAAGGGCGATATATCCACGTCAAGAAATAGTGCCACCTTCCATACAGAATCAAGCCCTTCGCAGATGAGGTATTGTTTGATGTTGCTCCTCTTGAAGTTTGTGATGTATTATTAGGAAAACCATATGTATGGAAGCGACATGTTGTGTATGAGTTTAGGCCCCACACTGTTATTATTACTTTAGGCAATAAGTTGTAGAGGATACCGGAGGTAGCACCGCCTACCACCATCTCTTTCCGAGAAATAACAAGATCGAAATATATAAATACTTCTTTATTAATATCAAAACCCTTGAGGCAGGGTAACACCATACAATTACTCCTTAAGGAAGGAGATCACTCCATAAGCCATGTGCTTGTTAATACAATAATCCTTGACCTCCCTCAATGGGGAGTATCTAGCCTCTAATAGGCTTCATACATACAATAGCATGGGTCTCTCAATACCATATATCTAATACAGTAGGCTTATCACATTATTCCTAACTACTTGTGGTCCCTTACATGATGCAGTTTAACCACTTTATTTATTAACTAAAGCTCTTCACATTATTACATTATTCCCTTGGGTACCTCCCTCTATAACTCATATTATCCCCCCTAGGTATACTACATTCCACCCCCTTAAACATGTTTCATCCCCGAAACATAAGAAGAACAAAAATAATAAGATCTACTCAAAAGAATAGTCCACTGGTATCATGCACATGCATCTAGCCATCTCGTAGAAAGGTGAACACTCGATCTATTTGGTGCCTCGCTCACTTGAGATGGGAGTTCATCTTGGTGGTTCCTTTGTGTCGATGTGATGTGGGTGGCTTTTTGCAACTCTCTATGTCGTCCAAGGGTTGTTGTCCTAGTTGCTAATTATTTCCCCCCTTACTGGTTGTTGTCTAGTTAGGTGGTGTGGATGGTGATATGCTGGAGTTTTAATTGTTGGTGTATCATTCTTCAATTTGCCACCTTATGGAGCCTGAGTGGTATCTGGTACCTGTTGTGGCGCCTGTGATTTTTGCTTGTCTTCCATTATTACATCCACCACGGACTCCTCATCAGATGTGTCAGTACCTGCATCATTTTCTACTTCAACCTCTTTGGACTCTACGTGTTTACTTATGAAAATATCTTGCAATGTAATTTTCTTCTTTTTATACCTGAGCTTTATGAATTTCTTCTGCACATTAATATTAACAATACCACTAGATTCCATCTAATGGTATCCCAAAATAACATCCACATCAGCCATATCTAAAGCATAAAAAACAGAATGCAACACATACTTATACAGGGAAATCTTCAAACTTTTATAAACTTGCACCTCTTCATTATCAACCTATGTGTGCTCCATTTGTTTTGCCGGGACTTGCAATGTTTTAGCCAAATGAACGTTAATAAAATTATGCTTGCAACTAGGATTGATAGACAGAATGACCTTCTCTTTCTGAATAGATCCATGAACCTATAATAAGGAGATACTAGTAGAAAATAACCCCTTATGTTTCTCATTATCCTATTTTCTAGCATGAGACCATTTGTCTAAAAGGACTTTTTCAAATTCTTCATCAGGAAGGCTTAACAACTTCTTGTTGTCAAGTGAGCTCCACCATACAACAACCTCATCTCTAAAACTAAGCCATGCTAAAGATTTCCAATATTTTCAAAATGTTGACTTTGCCACTTTTATGAATTCTTCAATAGTAGGACCATCATCTTTTCCTGTAAAAAAACATCTTGCTAGAACCCTTAAAAAATAGAGTAAGGGTTTTGAAGAAAATCACTTACTTTGACGAAAATTTAAAATGGCCACAACTCGATCAATATGGCTCATAATCCTTACTATAACTTATTTTTGGAAATGGAATGACCATTCTGTATCTTCCCGTGTGAATGAAATTTCGATATGGTCCCCCTTGAACTCAAATTCATGTTGCAACTGTATAGTTGTCACAAAAAATTCTGAAACAAGAGCTGATTTTAAATCAACGATATCTCCCTCATCCAGATTCCAATTCGACCCTTTTTTTTTTAATTAGGTGATTTTTCAAGAGGATCTCAAATATGTGATTATTTTCCCAAAATTCCCCACAAAAAACTAATAAAATTTAACAAAGATCGTCGTCCACTTGCCGTCAATTTTTTTGTCTGTGAAACAGTTGGTTTTAAATCAACGATATCTCCCTCATCTGGACTCTGGTTCGGCCTATTTTTTTTTCAATTTGGGTCTATTTCCACAAAGAATCTAGATCTTCTATTGGTTTTTCAAATTTTGCACCAAAAGTTTCAGAGCTGATCTACAAACTCGCCGCCCAAAAAATCCTACAAAAAAATAAAAATAAATAAAAGATCTTCCCCTATTCACCCAAGAAAGTGCTCTAATACCACCTGTAGTAGATCTGACCTACAAATGTATGAAAATAGAAAATATGCACAGAAATATCAAGATCAATCCAAGAATAGAAATATAAATACTTCTTTATTAATATTAAAACCCTTGAGGTAGGGTAACATCATACAATTACTCCTTAAGGAAGGATATCACTCTGCAATCCATATGCTTGTCAATACAATATTCCTTGACCTCCCTCAATGGGGAGTCTCTAGCCTCTATATAGGCTTCATACATACAATACCATGGGTCATTAACATGGGTCTCTCAATACCATATATCTAATACAATGGGCTTATCACATTATTCCTAACTACTTGTGGTCCCTTACATGATGCGGGTTAACCACTTTATTTATTAACTATGGCCTATTACATTATTCCCTTGGGTACCTCCCTCTGTAACTCATATTATCCCCTCTAGGTATACCTCATTCCACCCCCCTTAAACATGTTCCTTCCCCATATGCTCAAAAGAGTAGTCCATTGGTACCATGCATGTGCATCTAGCCATCCCAAGAAAGGTGAACACTCGTTTTATTTGTTGCCTCGCTCACTTGAGATGGGAGTTCATCCTGGCGGTTCCTCTGTGTCAATGTGTTGTGGGTGGCTAGTCGCAACTCTCTATGTGTTGTCCAAGGGTTGTTGTCCTTGTTAATTCTTTCCCCCCTTGCTGGTTGTTGTTTAGCTGGGTGGTGACGATGGTGATATGCTGAAGTTTTAACTGTTGGTGTATCATTCTTCAATTTTCCACCTGATGGAGCCTGAGTGGTATCTGGTATCTATTTTGGCGCTTTTGATTGTTGCTTGTCTTCCATTATTACATCCACCACGGACTCCTCATATAATGTGTCAGTACCTGGAACATTTTCTACTTCGACCTCTTTGGAATCTACCTGTTTACGGATGGAAATATTCTGCAATGTAATTTTCTTCTTTTTATACTAGAGCTTTAGGAATTTCTTCTACACATTAATATTGATAATACTACTAGATTCCATCGAATGGTATCCCAAAATAACATCCACATCAGCCATATCTAAAGCATAAAAATCAGAATGCAACACATACTTATACATGGAAATCTTCAAAGTTTTATAAACTTGCACCTCTTCATTATCAACCTGTGTGTGCTCCTTAATATTGCTAGGACTTGCAATCTTTTAGCTAATGAACATTAATAAAATTATGCTTGCAACTAGGATTGATAGACACAATAAACTTCTCTTTCTAAATAGATCCATGAACCTGTAACAAGGAGATACCAATAGAAAATAACTCTTCAGGTTTCTCATTATCTTGTTTTCTAGCATGAGACCATTTGTCTAAAATGACTTTTTCAAATTATTCATCAGGAAGGCTTAACAACTTCTTGTTGTCAAGTGAGCTCCACCATATGGCAGTCTCATCTCTAAAACCAAGTCATGCTAAAGATTTCCAATATTTCCAAAATGTTGACTTTGCCACTTTTATGAATTCTTCAATAGTAGGGCCATCATCTTTTCCTGTAAAAAAACATCTTGTTAGAACACTTAAAAAATAGAGTAAGGGTTTTGAACAAAATCACTTACTTTGGCGAAAATTTAAAATCGACACAACTCGATCAATATGGCTTGTAATCTTTATTATAACATGTTTTTGGAAATTGAATGACCATTATGCATCTTCCCATGAGATTGAAATTTCGATATGGTCCAACTCGAAATTAGATTCGCGCTGCAACTATTCAGTCGTCACAAAAGATTCTGAAATAAGCGCTAATTTTAAGTCAACAATATCGCCGTCATTCGGACTCTGATTCAACCCTTTTTTTTAATTAGGTGATTTTTCAAGAGGATCTCAGATCTGTGATTATTTTCGCAAAATTCCCCACAAAAAACTGATAAAATTTACTGGAGATCTGCCATCCACGAATTCTGTCAGAAAAATTCTTGTGTAACAACTAATTTTTAATCACCGATATCTCCCTTATCCGGACTTCGATTCGACCGATTTTTTATTTTTTTAATTCGAGTCTATTTCCGCAAAGAATCCATGTCTTCTATTGGTTTTTTTTAAATTTTCACCAAAAGTTTCAGATCTGATAGAAATAAAAATACTTCTTTATTAATATCAAAACCCTTAAGGTAGGGTAACACCACACAATTACTCCTTAAGGAAGGAGATCACCCCACAAGCCATATGCTTGTCAATACAATAATCCTTGACCTCCCTCAATGGGGAGTCTCTAGCCTCTATATAGGCTTCATACATACAATTCCATGGGTCTCTCAATACCATATATCTAATACAATGGGATTATCACATTATTCCTAACTACTTGTGGTCCCTTACATGATGCGGGTTAACCACTTTATTTATTAACTATGGCCCATCACATTATTACATTATTCCCTTGGGTATCTCCCTCTATACCTCATTTTATCTCCCTTAGGTATATTATAGCGAAGCATGTAGTAAGATCATTTCCCAAACTGGGAAATCTGTTTTCCTTAGGATTCACCCTCAAGGCAAGAAGAATATTGTGGCCACGACCTCCACGCAAGGCTCCTTCGCACGACCACAAAATATGGACAAGGTCGTGGAGGAGTACATGGACATATTCACCTCACCCACAAGGATACCTTTACACTGTTAGGTCAAGCACTCCATTGATCTGACCCCAGGTGCATCATTGCCCAATGGATCGATCTATCGACGCTATTTTATGGAAAATTATTAAATAAAGAGGCAGATTTAGGAGTTGTTGCAGAAATGGTACATCAGGCCAAGTTCATCACCCTGTGGGAGCTCGATCATGTTGGTACAGAAGAAGGATGGGACTTGGAGACTTTGTATTGACTATCGAATGATGAACAAGATCAATGTCATGAATAAGTATCCAATCCCATGAATTGATGACCTTATGGACCAGCTCAAGGGAGCCAAATATTTAAGCAAGATTGACTTGAAGTCTGAGTATCACCAGGTACCAATAAAACCCTCTAATGTGTGGAAGACTAGCTTCAAATCCAAGGAGGGACTTTTCGAATGGATGGTCATGCTTTTTGGGTTGACGAATGGCCTCGCAACCTTCATGAGGCTGATGGAAGACATCTTGCAATCCTTCACCAACTCATTTGTGGTGGTGTATTTGGATTACATCTTGATCTTCAACCAAAATTGGGAAGAGCACCTCCGCCATATTCGGCAAGTACTCCAAACTCTACGACAACACAAGTTGTGTGCCAATTTGGAGAAATGCACTTTTGGTATGAGACAAGTTCAATTTTTGGGGTACATCATTGATGAGCAAGGTGTGCATGTGGACTCAGCCAAGATACACATCATTTGGTATTGGCCAGCTCTAACCACTCTAATGGAGCTCTGTATCTTTCTAGGTCTTGCCAATTTCTACTGTAGGTTCGTGTTGGGGTTCTCTCATATCACTTGGCCTTTTAGCCAAGTCACCAAGGATGGAGTGAAAGAAAATATATTTTGGTTTGAATCCTTACAGAAGGCATTTTCTGAGTTAAAGCATCGCCTCCACTCTGCACTAGTGCTCACATTACCAAACCTGCAACAACCATTTGAGATTGAGACAAATGTCTCTGACTATGCAATTGGTGTAGTTCTTTCAGCAGGGGCATCCAGTGGCATATCATAGTGAGACACAGTCTAAAAGTATCCCACATATGACAAAGAGATGTATTCCATCATCCATGCCTACTGACAATGGAAGCATTACATTATGGGGAAGGAAACGGGCATCCACACAGACCACCGACCCCTGCAGTTCATACAGACACAAGGGAAGTTGCAGAATGATCACCATCATAAATGGTTTGCATCCCACAAAAATTCCATTTGAACATTAATTACAAGAAGGGAAACACCTATAATGTTTCAGACTGCCTCATCCGAACTCCGGTCATGCCGCTTACTACTGTGCTCGACTATTGTGGGCTAAGACTTCGGGGTGGCCATAACTGTACAAGAGTGATCCAGAATTCCGCAACACATACCAGATGCTCCTTGAAGGTAATCAAGTTTCAAATTTTCACCTCCAAGATACATTGTTATATCACCTGGGACACCTATGTGTTCCTTCAAGTGAGTGTGTCAAGATGGTTTGGGAGGCACACTACAATCGGTTCACTGGACACTTCGGAGTAGAGAAAACAATGGCAGTATTGTAGAAGTATTTTTATTAGTCAAACCTTCGGCATGATGTTGGGAAGTACATCAGATCCTTCACTGATTATGTGATTTCCAAGTTGACCATCAAGAAGTAAGGCCCATATGCTCCTATGCCTACTCCTAGTCAACCTTGGGAATCCATATCGATGGATTACATGTTGGCCCTCCCTTCTACCAAGCATGGAAACGACTGCATTTTCTTGGTCGTCGATAAATTATCTAAGATGGACATTATGGAAGCATGCAAGAAGAGCATCACAGTAGAAGTCACTGCTAAGCTCTTCTTCGAACAAGTATGGGTACACTTTTGGATCCCATATTCCATTATCTCAAATCAGGAAAGTAGGTTCCTAAGTACATTTTTTTCAACTCTTTGGTTGATGCTGGATACCAAGCTCACTAAGTCCACGACTTTCCACCCCAAAACGGATGGCCAAAAATAGGTCATCAACAAAATGATCGTACACATTCTGCACATGTACAACTTGAAGCATCCTCGCACATGGGATGAAATCCTCCCCTATGTTTAGCACAGCTACAACATATCTCTCCATAGCTCAACTGGACACAACCTCATCCATATGGGGTTAGGGTTGTTAGGTTGTGTTATATTCTTTCCACAACTAGCCCACGTAGTTAACCGGGGGGTTAGAAGGGGGGCGGAGCCCCCCCTTCGTTGCATCAATTGCATAGCAGGGGGAGTCACAGGGGGTTTGAGGGGTGCAGGTAACCCCACTCTATGGGGTCCGTACATGTTTTTCGTACATGGTTTTGGATGCGATGGTTTTCGGTCCATGGTATTGGATGCTTCGGCATGTATAAATATGTATTGTAACATTGAAAGGAACATAATGAAAAAATCAAGCTTCGGCATGTATAAATATGTATTGTAACATTGAAAGGAACATAATGAAAAAATCAAGTTGGTAGTCCCGATTTTGGGATCCAGGGGAAAATCTCTCTGTATATGTGTTTTATGTGTTATGCTTTCGCATTATTTATTTTCTGTGTTTTAGAATTCGTATGCAGGTAATTTCTGTACAGGGTTAAAACCTACATTTAGTATCAGAGTTGTTTTGGCTTCAAGGGGATGCCTTTGATGTTGAGGGGTTTTGCTCAGACCTGTGGTAGACCCTGTTCAGTGGGAGATCTGCAAGATCGATTCTGGTAGTGAAAGAAGATGGTGAGCAGTGGAAAGATAGAGATCGAGAAATTTAATGGTCAGAGTTTTGAGTTGTGGAAACTCAAGATGGAGGATCTATTGGTGGATAAAGATCAGTGGATCGTGGTAGATCCGGGTACGAAACCAACGGGAATGTCTGATGAAGAATAGAAGAAGTTGGATCCGAAGGCAAAGAGCACAATACGATTGTGTGTATCAGATTCAATATTGCTGAATGTATCAGGGGAAGCTACGTCGAAGGCTTTGTGGGACAAGTTAGGGACTTTATACCAATCTAAGTCTTTAGTGAATAAACTGTTCCTACGGAAAAAGTTGTATAATGTGAGGATGAAAGATGGAGACTCAGTGACAAAGCATTTGAATGTGTTTAATACTGTGGTAAGTCAGTTATCGTCTGTTGATATCAAAATTTCAGATGAAGATAAGTGCATCAGTTTGTTGTGTTCTCTACCAGATTCGTGGGATAGTCTGGTTATTGCAATAGGTAGTAATGCAACTGCCTTGCAGTTTGATGAAATAGTCTCATCCTTGCTAACGGAGGAAATGAGACAGAAAAATATGGAGAGCCCAAATGGTGATGCCTTGTTTGTACAAGGACGATCCTAGAACAGAAACAAAAATAAGTCATTGAGTGGGAGGTCTAAATCTAGAGGGAGATCTAAATCTCCAGGAAAACCTATAAAGGTGGTGTGCTGGAAATGCGGAAAGGAAATGCATTACAAAAGGGATTGTAAATCTAAACCTCCTAATAAAGGAAAGGGATCTGATGATTCTCCTTCGACAGAGGCGAAAACCACCTCAGATGAAGGTGGGGATGTGTACTTGGCTTCTTCAAGTACACATGTAGATCATGAGGCATGGTTGATTGACTCAGGTGCATCCTTTCACTTCACTCCCCATAGAGAGTGGTTTCATGAGTATGAGAAATACGATGGTGGTGATTTCTTCTTAGGGGATGATAGGAAGGCTAGAATTGTTGGTTGCTGGGCCACAACCTAATTCATATGGTGTTAGGGTTCTAACCACTATGTCCCATTGATGTGGCCATACCATTTGCAACTACTCAAGTAGCTTCAGCCCATGTCCAATCTGAATATGACAGGCTAACATCTTCATTGAGCGCATCTAGCACATCTGCAAACAGGTCCATTACATATTGTACAAAGTCAACGCTAAGTACAAACAACGACATGATCAGCATTGTGTGCCACACAAGTTCCAGGTGGGCGACAAAGTTTGGCTGCATTTTCGGAAGGAGCGCCTCGTTGGGCCCCACAGTAAGATTTGACCGCTCTAATATGGGTCGTACACCATCACCAAGGCTATAGGGGACAATTATTTTGAGCTCACCATTCCACCATTCCTTGGCATGCACCCAGTGTTCAATGTAGACCATCTTCGGCCATACTTTCCACCATTACTGGACACATCCGACTTTACATAACAACTCACACCAACGGAGTTAAACCCAGAAAGCATGGAACAAGCCACAACTAGTCATATCATGGACATAAAGAACAAGAACAATCGCCAACATAGGATTCAACTATATCAAGTTCTCAAAGCAGGCCAACTCCTTCAGCAGGGCAAGTGGTTCACTAGGGACCGGGTTTAATAAAAATTTGCTCACCTCATGGAGGCTCTGCAAGCAATGGGGACCATTGCTTTCTAAGGGGGGAGGAATGATCCAGGTGGATATTGGTGGCCACCCACCTATTCCACCTAGACCTCCAGGCAGTTTCATCAATTTCCTTGTTTATAGCAACATTTACTATTTTTAGCATTTTTTCGGGTCCTAAACTTCGGGAGTAGTTTTGACCCCCTAAACGGTGTTTTTTTGAGGTTCGCAATAGGCACATTTCCATAATAAAAGGCTTGTGGAAAATCCTGTAGTAATCAGAGAGATATTTCTAACAAGGTATCGTACATGCCAAATGGAGATAATATGACCAACTTACGACCCCAGGAAGTTGGCTACCAAACTAACCCCAACAGGGTCCACAAACTCTTGGTGTTCCATCTACTGGGTTAGGGTTTTGGTTTTTTAAGGTTTTCCCTTATTTTCAATAATAAAAATGCCCTTGAGCCTCATTATAATATAGTTCAGAGGCATGAATCCGACACATCTCTTCTCAGAGATAAGCTACCATCACTCGAGCTAGTTTATTTCCATTCTGTTTGTAAGCATATTTCAGTTCTTTGGTATTAATGAAATGAAGTGTCATTTCTTCTGCATCTCTGTATTTCTGGTTATATCTGTATTTTGTTGCGTTCTTGTTTATATTCCAATCATATTCCATATCTCTCTCTATCTCTATTGCACGCAAAAGACTTAACCCTTGCGAAATTATTTAATAAGATGATAGAATGCTACTATATTGACTTTGGAATTGGGTCTCAGAGACATTTAAGCTTAGGGAATAAGTGGCCGATCAAATTTTGTTATGAAACCAGCTCAAGAAAAGATAGAAAATATAGATCAACGCCTTAGAATTCAGCCTCTTCGAGGGGGAAACCTCCTTTACATTACATAAATGAACAATTCTTGGATGATACAAATGAAAAGACCTCCTTTCTATATATAGGAGTCTAAGGGGTCATAACATAACCAGAGCCGACATAACAATAATAATGTAAGGGCACAATAATAACAATAGTGGGCTTCTATGGGGCACATTAGTAACAATATGGGCACTACATGGGTACATCAATATAATAAGTGGGTTGTATTAATAACAATAAGGGGTTACACTAGTAGTATAGGGGCCTAACATGCCCCTCTCCTTCAAAAAGCGTTGTCCTCAACACTTGAGTAGTTCTTGATGCTTCTGTATAAAATTCTTGTCCTCCCATGTGGAATCTTCAGCGGGTAAGTTCTTCCACTTGATGAGATACTCTGAAATTGATCGATTTCGTAGCTGTCGGGTTCTTGTTTCTGTGACTGCTCCAGGTTTCAATATGATTTTTCCTTCCTTTTCAATATCTGACAATATTGTTTGAATTGGGATCTTTTGCAAGTTTTGAATAAGTGGCCATACTTCTTTGTCCTTCTTCCATTCATCCCTTGCTTCGTTTATCCAATCTGGTTGGATAATAGAAATAGCACAAAACAATGCTTCCACATCCTCATCCTTGAAGAGTCTTCCCATTCGGTAAGGTCGCCATTTTTTAAGTGCATGTAGTATTGCCAACATTTCCTTCTCATAAATAGCTTGCTTTAGATGTCGCAGTAAAAATACCCAATCGCCTACATCAAAACATTTTTCACTATGATGTTGATCTACCTGTTGTTTCATTTGATTTTGCACCGAAGTGGCGCTATCCTTTAAAAGTTGGAGAACTTGTTGTTGATGCTCGATGTGATCTTTCACTGCTTGAACCTTTTTCTTCTTGATATGCCTTCTATCTTTAGATTTTGAGGAGTGGTAATTTCTTCCAATCCTTTACAAGATATGGTCGGACTCATTTCTTGACGCTTGATGTGATCTTTCACTTCTTGAACATTTTTCTTCTTGATATGTCCTTCTGTCTCGCTAGTTTGAGGAGTGGTAATTCCAACCAGTGAATTACAAGATATGGTTGGATTCATTTCTTCTTTCTTGATGTGATCTTTCACTTCTTGCACCTTTTTCTTCTTGATATTTCCTTCTATCTTGAGAGTTTGAGTAGTGGTCATTCTTGCCAATAGTTTACAAGATATGTTCTGATTCATTTCTTTCTTCTCTTCACAATCTATGTAGAATAATTTCTTCTCAGCACACTTATGACCTTTAGTGTACTTGCTACCACAACTGTAACAAATCCCTTTTGCTCTTTTTTCTTCCAATTGTTGTGGTGTCAACCTTATAGGTTGTGGAAGACTAGGGGCAACAACACTTCCGTCTTTATAGTTGTGAGTGGTATGCTTCCTGGTTGCCATAATTTTGCTTTCCATTTTTCTTGCTAACCTGAATGCCTTCTCTAATGAATTAGGTTCCCAAAGGCGAACATCATGTTGGATATTATCCTTTAAAGACCCTATGAACACATCAATCCTATGCTCCTCTGGAATATCTTTTACCCTTATGTTCAATTTTTGGAACTCCTCAATGTGCTCCATTATTGAACCCTTTTGTTTGAGACTTATCAATTGGCTAAAAAAAGTGTTGCTTTTTGTATCCTCATAATGTGCTATCAATTCTTCCGTAAAAATTGCCCAAGTGATAAATTGTTTACGATAGCAAAGCCATTGATACCATACAAACTGATTTGGTTCCAAATATAAAGTTGCCATACGTACCTTTTGTGTGTTTTGCACATTATTGAGATCGAAGAATTGCTCCATCTGTAATATCCATGTGGCGGGATCCTTGCCATCAAACTTCCTCATATCGATTTTTGGAACATGGTGAGTCTTTGATCCAACATTAGAGTCTATGGAATCATGATTAACATTTCTTTTGTTCTCATCATGAGTTTCCTTTAGTACCCTTTCACCCTTAGTGACAATTTCTTGTAGCAACTTATTCATATTTATCTTCAATTCTTCCATCTTATCATCCATGCCATCAATTTCATCGTCCATGCCATTCACCTTAGCTTCCATGCCATCCATCTTATCTTCTACATCTTTCCTTAAACCATCCATTTTAGATTCTGTTTCTTTTTGTGCAAGTGACACTCGTTGCACTTGTTCTTGTAATTTTGATATATCATATAGCATTTCTTCTTCTTCTTCATGAGTCATGCTAGAGCTTTCAAGTTCCTTACTAGGTGTTTGCATTTTCTTTCCTCGGGGCATCAGTTACCGATAATAATGCTCTATTATGCCCTTTGAATTCCTTCAAAATAAATTTTCAAACCAAACTTAAGCAAAAATTTAAGAAAATCTACACACCTTTTTTTCACTTTGTAGGAGCTCGATATTGCCTCTGATGTATCTCTGTATTTTTTGATCATCTAGTTCTGAATTTGTGACCTACAGTAGCCCTCTGTGTCCTCTTTCCAATGCCACAAGTCTGACCCAAATTGGATTCTCCAAGGAAGAGTTATGTGAAATCTCCCACAGTGACTTGATTATAGACTAGTTCAGTAGAGCGAACTTGTACGACGTGCCACGAGTCACTGTTTCAACCTTTGGATCTGAAAAATGCATACAAGAAACTATAGTCCGTCCTCTTTCTGCACCTTCTTACGAAATTTCAATCCGATCCCTAGAGAGAAAGTTATGACGATTTTCCCTAGGTCACCTGTTTTGAATGTAATTCAGGAGTAGCAAAAAGACCAACTTCCTCAGATCATATCTCCACAAATATCGCGCGAAAAGTTCTGAAATTCGGACCCAAGGTTCAGAGTGATTTCTTCTCAAATGGGTTTTTTTTTTGTCTTCTGAAACGTCACCAAAAAAAAGTTATATCGAAAATTCCACGATGACCTGTTTGGAGCAGCGAAACCCTAGAATCCAAAGCTCTAATACCAAATGTTATGAAACCAGCTCAAGAAAAGATAGATCAACGCCTTAGAATTCAGCCTCTTCGAGGAGGAAACCTCCTTTACATTTCATAAATGAACAATTCTTGGATGATACAAATGAAAATACCTCCTTTCTATATATAGGAGTCTAAGGGGTCATAACATAACCAGAGCCGACATAACAATAATAATGTAAGGGCACAATAATAACAATAGTGGGCTTCTATGGGGCACATTAGTAACAATATGGGCACTACATGGGTACATCAATATAATAAGTGGGTTGTATTAATAACAATAAGGGGTTACACTAGTAGTATAGGGGCCTAACACATTTTCATGCACTATCATGGTATGGTTTTCTGGACATACTCAGTGGTGCCTCTCATTTCAGGTACACTAGCAACTCTTGGCTAGGTTTAGAGATATTTCCCTAACCATAGTTCTTAGTTCAAGGGTTTCCATTACACCTTATTGCCAATTTTTGTTTCCCAAAACCTGCTCCTGAGTCTGATGGACAATAGAATTAGCTTGATTTTTTGTATCAATACCTTCACTTTTCTCTATCTTCTTTAGAAAATATCTCAGCCCATTTCAATGGTACCCATGATCTAAGTGATGTATTTTGGTGGTTTTGTGTGCTTGCAAGGATGAAGTTGGGTTCAATGAAGGTGACCTTGTGCACAAGTGGATGGAGGCTACTTTTTACTTCCACGGACCCTACAAGTAGCACTATCGTTTTCTTGCATACATGGTTAACTTCTTTATTTAAGAGTGGTGTGGCAATGGCAATGATAATTGTTTATTCCTCATAAGGTCTGCTAGCATATATTAAGATTAGAAAGGAGATTGATCTTTTACAAGTAGAAAGATATTCTTCAATAATGTGATATTCTTCTACAATGGTGTATTTCACATACACATACAAATTAAGATGCATCCTCTCATCTTTATTGTTGGTGTGGTTTTGACCGACAAATAAAACTACTAAGAATGGTTTAGAAAAAATAGTTACTCTCTCATATTTGATGATTTCTCAAATCACATTTGTGAAGGAGAGGAAGATAATGAACCTAAGAAACCCACATCAAATAAGTAGCTAGTCATATGGAATACCAAAGACAATAAAGCTTATGCCCTTATTGTTGCACCAATAAGTGAAGGGGTGACTCATCATATTCTCTCCATTATAGATTATTTTGGTCCTTCAAAGAAGTAAAAGGACCTATATGTCTCACACTCATAACTATAACTATAACTAGTACAACCGTTAGTTACACTCTTTGACCTAGAGTTGAAGGATGATGATCCCATGGCCTTAGATTCTGAGATCAAAGCCATCATGCATGACATAGATTCCAATAGAGTGAAGATATATCTTCTTCTTACAACCTTTATCAAGGACCTACATCCTACATACTCTCACTACCCTGAATCCCTGCAAAATATCTACAAGCTAGTGACCAACTAGAGTCTATTATGTTTGACTCTTTGGTGGAAAAATTTTAATTTGTGAGAAATACTTTAGAAAGAGGAACATGACATCTTAGCCCATTAGAGATACCATGTTCCTTTCTAAAAATGGGAAGAGTCAGTCGCATGCTTCTTTTAGAGGAAATGGAAGTAAAAGAGGACATGGAAGAAAGAATTCTAGAAGTAGGGTTGGTAAACATAATGAAGGAGAAAGATTGTTGATATATGGTTGTCATTGATGTCAACCAAAGAAACATCGAGAGATGCCCTGCCTTTGGTCAACCAAAATGACATGGTAATTCATGGAGTTTCGTGTCAAGACCATCTTTGATGGACTCTCCTCGTCGAGTTTTTTCCAGTGGTATGTGGCACTCCATGAGACGCCTCATGATTTGTGAGTTATGCTTGATTGAAGATGAAGGACCCAATCTATGGGTAAAAACCCCAAAGGGTGGTGATGTGACACTCTATCATTGCCCAGCACAATACGATCACAAAAATAGGGGTTTATATCAAATGTTTATTCTTGAAATATTGCATGGAGGGTCCCATAAATTAATTTTTGTCTCAATAAAAATGAAAATCTACCCCAAGGGAATACAACCTAATTCCTTGGGATTCAAGGTATTATTAAAATTGATTTTTTCGTCTAAAGTGAAAAATGACCTACATATTTGGAAACCCTTTCCATGTATATAAAAAATAACTTGATCTATCATTCATGTATGCACTCAAATGAATATCTCTTAATTATTAAGCTCTGCAATTATACTTGGCCCTATGGAGATAAAGTCAAATCAGACAAAGTGGATAGGGTTTGTTGAAATTTGGTTTGTTGAGGGTTCTTTGTTGGGGTAACTTATTGTAGGTGGAATCTTTGAAGTTTGATCTTGTCACAAAGAACTAATTCATTCAACTCTTTGCAGGGTTATCCTTCATCTCTGTAACTGCAACCCAATTTAGGGCATCAATGCTAAATATAAAAGTCTCATCTCTGAGTATTGAAGGCCTACAAAGAAATCAGACCAGCAATCTCTATTATAGATTGTCTCAATACATGATGATTCATTGATGGCACAAATGATGAGAATTGTTTACACCTTATTCTTTAAAGATGCTGTATGATATCTAAGCTTAAAACAACGAGCATCTGATACAAATTTCCGTTGAAGATACAAAGGCATCTACAACACAAAATTCTTTATTCAACGTAAAGGTATTGGCATAAATTTTGGCATCTTGTATCTATATCATGAAACTTTTAATACATAAAAAATAAGTGATTCGACTGGGCTCATAATCATATCTCCAGCGAAAAGGTGATTAAAGGCATGTTTCATGCATCATCTTAAAACGATTTCTATCTCAAGTAATGCAGCTTAATGAAGGAGTATTTGGTCTTGCACCAAGAATAATATAATCACAATTAAGGCATCAAATTGAGGTCTTTTTACAACTCATTCAAAGATTGCATCTTTAAAATAGTTCGAGCATCCATCCTTAAAGATTGTGGTTCTTGAGGAACAAAACTCTGAGCATAAGAAAGGATCCTGAAGTGTTTGAAAGGCTAGTCAATGCATCATACTTCGCAACTCAGTGATGGATTTATCTGAAGCATCTCAAGATTGAAACCTTATCTGCTCTGAAATGATTATAGTGACAACATTTACATTCAATCTTACAAGGTATGGTTTACTCTTGCATATTGTTGTTTTAGTCGTAGTTTTGTGTTCCTTTTCTTAAGACATAATTCAAGATTTCAACTAAGCATTGAATTCATTTGGTAATGAAAAACAAAAGTGAAACATATATATTTGTTACCTTTCACGACCATCAACTTGGAATAAGCAGTTTGTTGTAGTAAGATCAGACAGTCAGAGTTCCAATCCTACAACAGCTAGGGTTTGATGTACAAACTTCAGGATGTGTTTTAGCATCGTAAATTTCATTTAATACCCGATTCATTATCAATAGAAGGATAAACCATTCACTCTAACTATAGTAAGGGTTTCACACCATTGTTTTAGTGACTAAAGGTTGGCAGAAATTTCCCTACTGGAAGGTATCTTTATCACTGCTCATAAGGACAGAGGTTTGTACAACAGTAAGAATATCGTCATCGAAATCTGGGCTTTATCATCTTCCTCATCTTATTGTTGTCATAACGTTATCAAAGTTGCTCGAGATAGAGGTAAACTTATTCATTTATGTTACAATATTTTGACTACAAGGGTAATTGGATTCATTATCCCTAGTACGAGAGCCCATATTGATTTGCAAAAGCTTACTCATTGTATGTGAGTCATTGTCCCTGTTATGGGAGCCACAATAGTTGATTTTATTTATTATCATTTTCAGGGAGGTTGGGTGGTGCTAGGAAGGTGGTTGGAGTCACTTTCATGTTGTAGCCTAAAAATACTTCAGGGTGGTAGGGTGATGCTAGGCAAGTTGAAGCTTGCCAGGGTGTTGGCGCATCCTTTCAGCTGACTGCTGATAAAACCAAGGCATTGGAGCATACTTCTAGTTGGAGTTGGAAAATTGAATGATTTTCTAAAGTACTAGGGACATGGAGCTTCCCTTTCAGTTGAAGCTGAAGCATTTGATGTACTCACAAAATTATTAGAAAAGTGTTCGGTGGTTTTTTTTTGTTGCGGAGGGGATTTTCCACCTAAAAATTATTGTGTCTATTGTTTAATGCTCATTTATGTTCTTGAATTCATGTTGAATATTAATTAATGCTCTAAAAAGGATTAATAAGTTACTAATTGCTAAGAAATATTTTTTCACCCCCCGCCCTCTCGGTATTTCCAACAATTGGTATCAGAGCTGATCCCTGTTCAATCATTCTAACTGCTAAAGGGAGATCATGGAGTTTACCAAGAATGGAGTTCCTCTGTTTAATGGGAAACACTATGCACTATGGAGTGGAAGGATACATGTATATATACTTGTACATGGATATGATATTTGGGAAATAGTCGAACAAGGTTACGGTGAAAAATCAAAGAATGGCATTATGAGTGGACTCATTGAATATATTTATGTTAAGGTATTGGGTTGCAAAACAACTAAGGAAATTTGGGGAAAGCTTAAAAACATATATGAAGGAGACTCAAAGGTCAAAGAAGAAAAACTTCAAATTTGCAGAGCTTAATTTGAACAACTGAAGATGAAAGAAGGCGAGAACATTGGAGCTTAATTTCAACGAGTGGATGAAGTAACAAATACCTTGGAAGGACTGGGAGAACCAACAGATAAAAAGGTTATTGTATGAAAGGTCATCAAATCCCTTCAAGTAAGATTTAATCTTAAATTTTATGTCTTAGAAGATAGATCAAACTTAAACAACCTTAGCATGGATAAGCTACATGGGATACTTACAACTTATGAAATGAGGATTGAACAGGAAGATGGTCCATCTAACCGGGAAGTAGCATTCATAGCATCCAAGAAGACCAAAAAGGATAAAAAAAAATCAAGACCAAGCTCTAGTTGTTGCGAATAAAAAAAATACTCGGATGAAGAAATTGCTAACTTTGTGAGAAAGATGAAAAGAGGAACTAGTAAGTTCCAAGGTAAAGTTTCATTTATATGTTTCAATTATGGTGAGATCGGTCACTTTGCAGCTAAATGTTCGCACAAGAACTTTGGGAATGAAGTTGAAGCACCCAGGAAAGGGAAGAAGGGTCAAAGAAGATTAGTTGTTGTGAATAAAAAAAATACTCGGATGAAGAAATTGCTAACTTTGTGAGAAAGATGAAAAGAGGAACTAGTAAGTTCCAAGGTAAAGTTCCATTTATATGTTTCAATTATGGTGAGATTGGTCACTTTGCAGCTAAATGTCCACATAAGAACTTTGGGAATGAAGTTGAAGCACCCAGGAAAGGGAAGAAGGGTCAAAGAAGATTCAACAAGCAAGGTAAGAAGAAAGGTTTTAAGAAAAGTTTTTTCTCCCAAGAAGACAACTCATCATCAAAAGAAGAAAGTGATTGTGATGAAGAGGAAGAGTCTTATTCATGGTTAGGGACAACAGTAAGGGAGCACTTGAAGAAGAAGAAGAAGAGATGGAAGAGATTTGATTTCAAAACGAGATGGTCAGAATTGTAAAGGATCTCAAGGTTGAAAGAGGAAACATCAAATCTCTCAAAGCCGAAATGAAGATAGAAAAACAACATGCTAGAAGCCTTAATGATAAGAATGGACAATCAAAGGAAGCCATTATTAGCCTTAAAGTATAATTTAAAGAAGCCAGAAAATTCAAAGATTCTCTCAGAATAGAAATTGAAGAAAGCAATAAGTCAAGGGAAGATTTAGAAGCAAAGATAGTATATCTATGAAAGGAAGCAGACAAAAGAAGAAATATTCAGTAGAATTTTGCAAACAACTCCAAAGTATTAGATGAGCTCATTAATAGTCAAAGGTCGTAGAGTGATAACATAGGATTAGGCTACAAGGAAATGATAGAAAGGGAGATGGACATAAAACTTATGCAACAACTACCAGAGGATCTATTGAGAAGGAAAGAGGATTCTGGTAGAGCAAAAGGTTCATGATCAACAAGGAGGATCATGGAGAACAATATCACAAACAAGGTCTCCTCCTCTCAGGTATCAAAATATCTTTCTTGGTTTTTGTTATTCATGTGGAAATTTTGGATGTAAAGCTACAAATTGTCAAGCCTATGGTAGGAACATAAGCAACATTAAAAGGTCTTCAGGAATGATTATCCCCTAAACTCACATGACGATTACAGGAAAAACTAAAATAGGTTTGGTTATTTAAGTAATGAAGCAAAATTCCATAAATGAAACAACTTTGAAAATGTGGCTAAATGTTGTAGGTTAACCACTACCCCAAGGGAATCACAATAAAATCAAAATGCTCAAGTCTGGAGAAAGAAAACTGAAAAATGTGCACTTGCCCTAAAAGCTCAAAGCAAGAAGAATGTGTGTTATGTTGATAGTTGTTGCTCAACGCATATGATCAGAGATATGAATAAATTTGTATCTCTGAAAGAAGGAAAGATGGAACAATGCCATTTGGAAATGACGGATCTGCAAACTTTATAGGAACATGCACAGTTAAGATTGGAGGCAAGGATGCTACAAGAAAGGATGTGCTTCTCATTATAATCATGAAGCATAGTCTATTGAGCGTAAGTCAAATGTGTGATTAAGTACGCACACTTCTCGTTGAATTAAAGAAATGTGAAATAAGAAGAGAGAAAACTGACCAACTGATCGCTATTGCAACTAGGACTCAAAACGACATTTACACTTTGCATGAGACTGCTAAAGGTTGTTTCTTAGCAAAAGAAGATGACAATTGTCTCTAGAACATACAGATGGGACACATAAAATTTGATAACCTTATCAAAATTGATAAAAAGAAGGTTGTGAGGGAAATGTTGTTGATCTCAAAACCAACCAACACTACTTACATTCCAGGCATGGACAACAAACAAGAGTTGAATTCAAGACCAAAGAACATTCCACATCAAAACCATTGGAATTGATACACATTGATCTATGTGGACGGATGAAGACTAAAGGATTGGATGATGAACAATACTTCATGTTAATAATTAACAACTATACTAGGATGACAGTTGTCAACTTTTTTAAGGAGAAGTTTGAAGCATTTGAATGTTTCAAAATCTACAAGGAAATGCTTGAAAATGAAACTGATTTGAAGATCAAATGCTTGAGATGGAACAATATTGGAGAATTCACCTCTTGATACAACTGTGTACATCTTGAACAAAGGATTTCTTAGGAGAAACTATGATAAGATTCCATATGAACTATGGAGGGGAAGACCAACAGATGTCAAACATTTTTGAGTTTTTTAAAGCAAATGCTACATAAAAAGGGAAGACCAAAACATAGGAAAATTTGACTCTCAGGTAAATGAAGGCATATTTGTTGGCTATTCATGCAAAAGGAAAGCTTACATATGTTATAATTAGAGAATCAATTGGATAGTTGAAAGCATCAATGTAATCTTTGATGAAGCTCGTGGACTAAAATTTGAACAAGGAAACTCATCTTCAAGCAAACCAGAGACACAAAAGACAAAACTAGAAAAGGTTAAAGAAGAAGCCCTAGATCAAGTACAATGATGGAAAATTTTAGGGGTGAATGTTCGCCCTTTGGCGAAATTAAGGGGTTTTAAATTTTTAGTGGGCGAATATTTTGTATCATAGTACATTTTTACAAAACGCCTCAAATAGCCCACCTTATTTTAAGGGAGAGGGTAAAAAGGGTTTAGCCCTTGAAATTAGGAGTTACAACCTTCCATTCACCCTAGTTTTCAAGAATAGGTTTTATTTAAGTGAATCCTATGGGCCAAATACCATATTTATAAAAGAGGTATGGTAAATTAATAAAAATATAAATAAATGAGAGGTATGGTAAATAAATAAAACATTTTTTATATTTACTCCATAAGTCACCTTATATACATGCAAGGATGTAAACAAATAAAAATATAAATAAAGTGGAGGTATGGTAAATAAATAAAACCTCTTTTGATACTTACTCAAAAGGTATGGTAAATAAATAAAAATATAAATAAACTAGACATATGGTAAATAAATAAAACCTCTTTTTATATTTAGTCCATAACCCTCTTTCTATTTATGAAGGCTCAAAAAAGAGGTTTTATTTAAGTGAATCCTATAGGCGAAATACCATATTTGTAAAAGAGGTATGGTAAATTAATAAAAATATAAATAAACGGGGTATGGTAAACAAATAAAACATTTTTTTATATTTACTCCATAAGTCACCTTATATTTACGAACACTCAAAAAATGCGTTATATTTAGGTGAAACCTATGGGCAAAATACTATGGGCCAAATACCATGGGCTAGATTATTATTAATACCATGCAAAAAAACATTATTAACCCTGATATTAGTATTAATAAAAATAAAAATGGCACATGGTATTGAACCATGGTATTCACGTGGAATGTAGCCCCGAGAGGTATCAAATATCGTGATATGCAAACTAGCATAGAGTGAAAAAATATTTGATCCCTCTCAGGGCTTGGTGGATCAAGAGTAAAAATGGATGTTGTAATTTAATGTATGTTAAACATTTTAACTTTGTTAAAATAAAAAAATAAAATAAAAATCAATTATTAATTTTATTAATTTTTATAAATTACTAATAGTAATTTTTAAGCTCCAGTTTTATGATAACCCATGGTATTGACCCATGGTAATACCATGGTATTCATGTGAGCATAGACTATTTAAAGGGGAAATTCTATCATCTTAGATCCATCTTAATTCCGGGTCTACCAAGTGCTCAGAGGGATAAATAGATTTCATCCCCCTAAGAATGGTAGATGTGGAGTTAAGATGGATATAGGTTGGTTTTTATGATAATGAAGATATTAATAGATGTGGAGTTAAGATGGATATAGGTTGGTTTTTATGATAATGAAGATATTAATAGATGTGGAGTTAAGATGGATATAGGTTGGTTTTTATGATAATGAATATATTAAATAGACTTAGGAAATTATATTGTAAAAACATCTTAAGGTGAATGGTTAAAGCTACATTTAGTCACTTCACAAAATTTAGTAAAAAATACCAATATCTCCATTAATATTAGTTTTTAACTTTTTCTGATTTAACAAAAAAAATTTAAAACAAATAAAATTTATCACTCTTTCCGCATCACCCTCGCAGAAGATTTCTCACCATTTTTCAAACATTCTCAATATGATATCTTCATGAAAAAGTTTAGGTACTGATGTTGGATTAGTTGTTTGAAAAATAAGTTGGTTTGTACAACCTTTCATCTTCTGTGCTATTCTTAGTTTGTCGTAATGATCTGTAGGGGTTGGAGCCACTGCACCATATTTTCCTAAAAGGTGAAGATTGTTCACCAAAAAGGAAATTAATCCACATGTTACAACGTTGTTAAAAAATGCGAGACCTATGAGGGTAGTGAATTATGCTAATAAGCAATTTAGATCGGGAGAGACATAATTAAATTTTATTATTTAATTGAAATTTCCAATTAAAATAATAATAAATCTACATTTATATATTCATATATTGATTGGAAGGATTCTCACAATGGTCACTTCTTTCAATTAGATCCCCTTCAAGCCCCCGGGATACCTAATACTTTCTTATATAATATAGTTGGGGCTTGCTACTTGTTGGCGTGTTGGGGTAAACAAACTTGATTTGTTTTTTTTTTTTTTTATCTCACAGTTGGAGTCTATGGAATAAGAAAGAAATTTGATAACTTGAAAAAAGTGGTAGCTTGACAAAAGTTGTAGAGAAAAGATTAATCTCTCCTACCTTGACAAAACTCGTTGTCAATATCAACACCTACAAGAACTTTGTTGTGGAATATTATCAAAACTAATAGAAGGATATGAAAGAGTGTATTGTAAGAACCTTGACAAACACGGCCACTGAAACTTGGAACATTGTTCGTAGGAAGAGAAAATTATGTTTCTTTTTCCAAACATGTATGTTAATATATTACAGTTTAATGAATGTGTTTTCTTATTATTATATATGGTTTCATACTTTAACAAAACATTCGCCAAGACTTCACAATGTTTTATTATTCAGTAAAAGATTTGCCAAGATCTTACAAGATTTTATAATTTAGTGAAAGATTCTCCATCACTGTACAAGATAACTAGTGAGAGATTCACCAAAAAATATATATATATACATATTATATTATTGATAAAATCGCCTCCCATTTTTCCTATGTATCATGGGGATTAGCCCATTTATTAGAAATATAAATTTAGGGTGGTTCTTAAAATTTTCCCTAAGATTCAATGAAGGCATAAGCACCAAAAGAAACTGACAGCTATGCACGCCAGTGCAAGCCATCTTGCACTCTTGGCCACATTTGAGCCTAGAAACTTTGAAGAAGCTACTCACGTTGAACATTGGGTACCAACTATTAATGAAGATTTGGATCAAATTGAAAAGAATGTTTCAGAATTGGTTCCACGAACAAAGGACAAAAAATCATTGGCACAAAATGGGTCTTCAGGAACAAGTTGAATTAGGATGGATATGTTACCAAAAACAAAACAAGATTAGTTTGCAAAGGATATGCACAGGTTGAAGGAATATATTTAGAAGAAACATTTGCTCCCATTCCTAGAATGGAAGCCATCAAAATGTTCTTAGCCTATGCATGCTCGAGGAAGATCAAAGTATATCAGATGGACGTAAAATCAGCCTATTTGAATGGTGAATTAGAAGAAGAGGTATGCATAGAACAACATGAGTGATTTTTTCTCTTTGACAAGAAAGATTATATTTGCAGGTTGAAGAATGCATTATATGGTCTCAAACAAGCTCTTAGAGCCTGGTATGCTCATCTTGACAGGTACTTGTAGAAACAAGGGTTCAAGAGAGGAAATGTCAATACAAACCTATATGTAAAGGTTGAGCACGACAGTTTGACCATGATTTAAGTATATGTGGATGACATCATTTTTGGCATTGGTGATGATAGGTTAAGAAAGACGTTTGTAACATATATGCAGAGATGTCACTACTTGGAGAGTTGACTTTTTTCTTGGGACTTCAGATATCTTAGGAAGATATGGGCATATTCATTTGTCAAACCAAGTACATTAAAGAACTGTTGAAGAGATTTCAGATGGAAAATTGCAAACCAGTCAGCACGCCAATGGTGACAGGTTGCAAGCATAGTATGGATGACTTATCTAAGGACGGGGACCAAAGGATGTATAGATCTATGATTGGTAGTCTTCTATATTTGACAACTTCCAAGCCATATGTGATGAAAGCAACTGGATAGGCAACACATTTCTAAGCAGCACCAAAGAATCCCATATTGTTAAAGTGAAGAGAATCTTTTGATACCCTAAGGGAACAACATATTTTGGCTTATGGTATCCAAAATGAAATTACTTAACTATCACAACTTATACAGATGTATATTGGGCAAGGAGCATTGATGATCGTAAAAGCACTAGTGGAGTAACTTTCTATATAGGTGGTTGTCTTGAATCATGGTTGAGCAAGAAGCAGTCATCAATCTCCTTATCCAAAGCAAAAGCATAATATATTGCAACAACATGTTGTACTCAATTTCTCTGGATGAAACAAACATTGCAGGATCTTCAAGTGAAGTTAAATGAACCCATTCTGATGTTTTGCGACAACACGCGTGCCATAAACATCTCCAAGAATCCTGCCATACATTAAAAAACAAAACACATTCCTATTAAATATCACTTTGTTTGAGAGCAGGTAGAAGAAAGGAACACAAAGGTGGAATATATTGTGACAAAGGAGAAAATCGTTGACATCTTCACCAAACCTTTACCGCATTAGACATTTGATTATCTTTGACAAAACTTGGGATTATCCCAAGTTCACATTGAAATGTTTTTATCCATACATGCTAACAGGGGGAGTAACGACAAGTGACAGGTACACAACATCAGGCATATTCTAAGGGGTATTCACACTTTTCTATTGATGTAAAAGGGGGAGAGAATAAAGTTCAAGAAGATCAGAGGCACGAAGTTAGGGGGAGCAGTGATTACAGGGGGAGTACATTTGTTTCAGTCAATTCCAAAGGGGGGTATTACTGTTATGTGGTTGTCAATGATGTCAACCCAAGTAGCACTTAGAGATGCCCTACCTTTTATCAACAAAAATGACATGGAAATTAATTGAGTTTCATGTTAGAATCATCCTTGATGGATTCTCCTTGTCGAGCTATTTCTAGTGGTATGTGGCATGCCATGAGAGGCCTCACAGTTTGTGAGTTATGTTTAATTGAAGATGAATGACCCAATATTTGGGTAAAAACCCCAAAGGGTGGTGATGTGGCAATTTATCATTGCTCATAAAAATATGATCATGAAAATAGGGGTTTCTAATGTTTATGCTTTAAATATTTCATGGAGGGTCCCATAAATTAATTTTGGTCTCACATAAAAACTAAAATCTACCCAAGGAAAGACAACATTATTCCTTGGGCTTCATGGTATTATTAAAATTGATTTTTTCCTCTAAAGTGGAAAACAACCAACCTATTTGGAAACCCCTCCCGTGTCTATAAAAAAGAACTTGATATATCATTCATGTGTGCACTCCAATGAATATCTCTTGATAATTAAGTTTTGTAATTATACTCAACCATGTGGAGATAAAGTCAAATTAGACGAAGTGGCTAGGGTTTGTTGTATTTTGGTTTGTTGAGTGTTATTTGTTATGGTAACTTATTGTAGGTGGAATATTTGAAGTTTGAACTTGTCAAGAAGAACTGGTCACATCCTGAAAAGCAGTCAAAACACCATAATACCCTTGTGACTATTCGATGGGATTTTTCCTTGCAATAAGGCTATCATATGATCTGTGAAGGACGTGTTTTATATTGCGGATTGTTTATCAGAAGTTTTCTTGAAGTCTATCTTGTTGGGTTATATTTTCTAAGTTTGTTTGAAGGGTATCAAGGTGTTTGTTCAACTCTTTGCAGGGTTATCCTTCATCTATGTAATTGCAGCCCTCTTTAGGGCATCAACTTTAAACATAAAATTCTCATCTCTGAGTTTTCAAGGCCTACAAAGAAATGGGACCAACAATCTCTATTACAGATTGTCTCAATACATGATATTTCATTGATGGAATAGATCATAAGAAGTGTTTATGCCCTATTCTTTAAATATGCACTATGATATCTAAGGTTGAAACAACGAGCATTTGAACCAAATTTTCAGTGAGGTTACAACGACATCTACAACACCAAATTCTCTAATCAACGTAAAGGTCTTGGCATAACTTTTGAAATCTTGTTTGTATATTTTTCAACTTGTAATGCATAACAAATAAGTGAAGAAGTGATTCGACTGGGCTCACAATCCTATCTCGAACAAAAAGGTGATTATAGGCATATTGCATGCACAATACTAAAACATTCCCTATTTCAAGTACTATGACTAAATTAAGGAGTATTGGTTCTTGTACCAAGAATAATATGATCATAACTAAAGTATTAAATTGAGGTTTGTTTGCAGCTCATTCAAAGATTACATCTTAATAATAGTTCGAGCATCCATCCTTGAAGATTGTGGTTCTCGAGGTACATAACTTTGAGCATAATAAAGGGTCTTGAAGTGTTTGAAAGGCCAGCCACTCCATCATACTTGGAAACTCAGTGATGGATCTATTTGAAGTATCTCAAGTCTAAAACCTTACTCGCTCTAAAACGATTGCAATGGCAACGTTAACATTCAATCTTACAAGGTATGGTTTACTCTTGCAGATTCTTGTTTTAGTCATAGTTTTGTGTTCCTTGTCTAAAGGAAAAATTTGATATTTCAACTAAGGACTAAATTCATTTGGGAAGGAATATAGCAGTATTAAAACAAAATTGTGATATATATAAGTAGTTTTTTATAGCAAGATCAGATAGTTAGGGATCCAATATTACAACATCTAGCATTTCATTTCATATACTTTGGGATGTGTGTTAGCATCATCAGTTTCATTTGATATCTGCTTCATTATCGGTAGAAGGATAGAGCATTCACTCTAACTACAGTAAGGGTTTCACACCATTGATTCAATGACTAAAATTTGGTAGTAATTTCCCTACTGGAAGGTCTCTTTATCACTGCTCATAAGGACAGAGGTTTGTAATAATATCATCATTAGAATTTCGGCTTTATCATCTTCCTCATCTTACAGTTGTCACAACATTATCAGGGTTGCTCCAGATAGAGGTACACTTGTTCATTTATGATACAACATTTTGTCTGGAAGGGTAATTGGCTTCAAGTCTGGTAGTAAGGTTGTCATTTCTATTCATTGTAAATGGGTCACTATCCCTGGTAAGAGGGCCCATATTGATTTGCATAAGCTTACTCATTCTAAGTGGGTCATTGTCCCTAGTACGGGAGCCCACAATAGTTGATTTTATTTATTATCATTTTCAAGGAGGTTGGGTGGTGCAAGGAAGGTGGTTGGAGTCACCTTCAAGTTGTAGCATGAAAATACTTCATTGTGGTAGGGTGGTGATAGGGAAATTTGAAGCTTGCTAGAGTGTTGGAGCATCTTTTCAGTTGGCTGTTGAAAAAACCACAGTGTTAGATCATCATTCCAAGTGGATGTTCTTCTAGATTACTACGGAGTTGGGGATTCCCTTTTAGTTAGAACTAAAGCATTTGATGTACTCACAAAATTATTATAAAAGTGTTCGATGGTTTTTTGTCTTGGAGGGGGTTTTCCACCTAAAAATTCTTGTGTCTATTGTCTACTACTCATTTATGTTCTTGAATTGATGTTGAATATTAATTAAAGCTCTAAAAAATATTAATAAGTTACCAATATTTAAGAAATACGGATTCACCCCGCATCAGTATTTTCAACAAAGACTTGATCCTCATTGTATTCATTATAGCATAAATGGACATGATGAAATGACATGCAAAAACCCATAAGAGAAGATCCAAGACAAAATGAAAAAGAAAAAAAGAGACAAAGTTAAAACATTAGATCTAGGAAAAGTTAAAGCAATTGAATATACTTATTACAGGTTTCCTGTTGCATTATTGGAGTAGCTAAAGGTTTGTGTCATGCTTCATTTGCTTATTGGAGAGATGCATGGTTGCTTGAAAAAGGTGCAACAAGCCACATGACATTTTCAAGTAATTGTTTGAGGATTCTTATGACAATGTAGATATCACAGTGTATTTCATAGACAAATCAATTCTCAAAAATTCAAGACTTGGCACCATTAGGATAAGTTATCAATATTCCTTGATTTTCTTCTACATGATGTACAGTATCCCCTAGAGTTGTGAAGGAATTTGTTGTCGCTTGTGCACATTAAACAACAAAGAAACTCCATTCATATTTTTTATGGCAAAGTAGAAATAAGGAAGGCTTCTTACAACATGCTTGTAATGACTAGACTAGAGGATGAATGATTTCTAGAGATGAGAGGGACATTGTTCATGCATAAAATTATGCATACATGTCTGATCACAATGAATATACATTGTCATCTGGTCTTCTGTGGCATGCTAGATTTGGAAATATTAGTTATAACAACTTTCATTAACTGAAAACAATGGTCTTTCTTGTTTTCCTATTATTCTTAGAAAATTGAAGCAACGCGATACTTGTATCCTTAGAAAGCATAGAAAACAACCCATTCATGATTCCACTTTTAGAGCATGTAGAAAAATTGGACTAATACATTCTGATTTGTGTGTACCCATGAATATTTAATCTATAAATGGCAATAAATATATGATGACTTTGTTGATATTGCATGAGGATGTATTAGGTGTATCTGTTGAAAGATAAATCTCAAGCTTTTGAAACTTTTGATTTTTTTGTATGTATGGATTAAAACGAAGCGCAATCACATATTAGGTATCTTTATCTTGTTAATGGAGCAAGATATACATCTAGTGGTTTTGAAAACTATCTTTTCCAACATGGGATTCAATGTCAAATAGTATCTCCATAGAATCCTCAACAAAATGGTGCAACTGAAAGAATGAAGAAGACTATTATTCGTGAAAATAGGGTATTTCATACATGATCAAAACCTGTACTTGCCACTCACAACCAAATCAAAGATCAAAACACCAATGTTTTAATGTGGTTATATCCATCTAGGAGGGAAACATTCCATGACTCTAACCTACATGACCACTTATTAATGCAAATATATATATATATATATATATATATATATATATATACACACACACACACACACACACTTTATACATAAGATAGTTCTCACAATCAATCATCAGTCATGACCCTCCATGCTCTTGAAACAGAGATCATGGACCAATCGGGTGTTAAGCCACATATCAATAGGCATTAGTATTTAAGAGAATATGACTCATCTAATCACTCTTTGTCTAGAACATATTGCGATTGTAAAATTACAATGAAACTAATGGATACTAAAGAAACACACTTTTACCTAACAGAAACATTAGGCCCAGTTGAATTTAACTAGCTCATATGTGTCTAAATATCATAACAACTTTCTTGAATATGGTGTGTTCCATGATGTTTTTAAAAAGTTGATGTTTTGGGATGTTGTCGTTTCATGTGCAATTTTTTAAACCTGAACGTGTTCCATCGAGAAAAGGTGTTATCGACTGAAGGCGTCTAGACACTAGGTGTGACTCTAGGTACACTTTGTACACTTTAGTTAAGCAACATATGTGAAAATTAGGTGTGCATCTCGTGCCCTTATAAATATGACTCCTTATGAAATGTGGTATGGTCACATTCCTTTGGTGAGGCATCTCACAGTCTTTAGTTCCACATGTGATGCCTCTAAGGAGTAAAGAAACAAGCTTGATGCAAAGAGTCAGAACTACATCTTCTAGGGGTATTTGAATACCGCTAAGGAATTCCATCTTTGTGATAGGGTAAACAAGAAGTTTATTAATTCTAGAGATGTGATTTTTCTTGAAAACTCCAACACTAACAATATTATTGAGTGGAAACTTGATCATCTGGTTAGATCCACTCATGTAAAGGCATATCATGAATTTGATGATGAGATTCCACATCTTGATGAGGAGATAACTATCTTGGATCAATCTCTAAAATATCCTTTTGAAGCACCACCTCCCCTTCATGAAGTCCCGACCACTTCGTGCAATTAGGAAGATCCTTGAATGATGTGATTGGGAGGATTAAGAGGTTAAATCTTGTGCAACATCATCTCAGTGAGTGGAGCAACTTAGATCATCGCATAATGGTCCGCCAAAATGGGTCATAAAAACACTTTAAAGTGTTCATCATGACGAGGTCAGAAAAATAAGAGCCAAAGGTTCCACTAGATAAAATGTAGGTATTGTAGATAATTCTAATTTAGGTGATGAAGATTATATGAATGTTTCATATGATTGTGAATAGAATTTATCTACTAATTTTGAACCAACTTCCTTTGAAGAAGTTTCTTCACACAATGAGTGGAAAGAAACAATGCAAAAATAGTATGATGTTTTCACCAAGAATGGGACATAGACATTGGTGTATCCTCCATTTAGAACCAAACCAATTCATTGTAAGTGGGTCTATAAGAACAAGTACAATTTAGATGTCTCAATTGAAAAGCACTAAGCAAGGTTCCTACAAAAGGATCTACATAGAAAAAAGGCATTGATTACAAGGAGAACATTTCCCCTACAACAAAATGGGCCACCACATACAATCTCTTTGCCTTGGAAGCAGATAATGGATGGAAATTCCATGGAATGGATGTGAAGGCCGCTTTCTTGAATGGAGACTTGAAAGAGAATGCCTTCATGTCTCAACCAAAAGGTTTTGTTGTGAAGGGATAGGAGCGAAAAGTATGTAAACTCATCAAATCCTTACATGGTCTGAAAAAAGCACCACAAGCCTAGTATGAAAAGTCAATTAAAGATCTTCTGAAATTGAATTTCAAACACTTTAATCTCAATGGTGCAACTTTGTTTGTCAAGAAAGTTGGAAATATTGTTGTATATCTTGTAGTGTATGGAGATGCTTTGTTGATGAAAGGGAACAATGAAAGCTATATTGCATATATAAATAAAGAGTTGAGGAAAGGCTTTGAGATGACAAATTTTGGACATCTTCACCACTACATAAGCATTGAAGTGATACAACATCCAAAGCACATATCCATCTTCCAAAAGAGATACAATGGATAATTGTTAATCATGTTTGGAATGACTAAATGTAACCCTCTTTCTACTCCAATGGAACAGAATTTGAAGTTCACATCAAAAGAAGGGAATATATTTGAGGATGCAACCAAGTACAAATAATGTGTGGGGTATCTTATTTACCTTACCACCACCAAGCCAAATATTTCATTTATTGTTGGGATTATTTCTACGTTTATGAAAAAACTTTGTGAAGGACATTGCCCTACTACAAAAACAGTTCTGAAACACTTCTAGGGAACTCAAGATTTTATACTAGATTATTTAATTTGGCTTTGATTGATTGGATATTTTTATTCAAACATTGTCGTGGATAAGAAAATATATTATTGACATTAGGATATCTCATGAGTCTTGTATCAACAAATGTCTCCTAGAGGTCACACAAACAATTACTCCCATTAGATTCCACAACAAAGGCATAATACGTGGCAGTTGCAGAAGCAACAAATTGTGTGGCCAAGGAAAATACCCAAATTTGTAGGAGAAACAAGTGGATTCTACTCCTCAATTGATTGAAAATACATATGCAATCAAGTTTCCCGAGAATCCTAGATTATGTGATCAAACAAAGCACATCAACACACAGTATCATTTGATTCAATATCATGTAGAGCCCAAGTCTATTCATTTGAGACATTGTTCCACAAATGAACAAATTGCAAGCATTTTCACCAAAGTGCTTGAAATAGAAAAGTTTGAAAAGTTCAAAATGATGGTTGGACTCATAAGCACCCATTTGACTTAAGGGGGGATGTTGGACACATAATCCTTCAATATGTTTTTATCATTGCAAGTAATTTGTACATAGTTGGTATGTAGACAAAATAACGAGTCACAAGGAATATTAAGATTCCCTTGTAGAAGGTGAAACAAATAGAAATAAATAAATATGTGAAGTTATTCCCTCAATATGACACCCTTAGGTTTTATGTTTAGGTTCATTGTTTAGTTGCTTGTTTTCCATGTCAATTAAATAGATAGATCTTATTTAATGGAGTGACATCAAATCTATATTCATATTGAAATTATCCTTTATTTTATAACACATGTGATGCAAGCATCATAAATTAAAGAATCTCTTATTCAAATTGTCAATTAAAGGGAAAATATGCTCTTGATACATGCTTATTTGGCTACAATTTTTTTGTTGTTTCTACATCTAATGTTGCAATCATACTTAGCCCACATGGTGAGGGCTTGTTGGTGATTAAGTGTTTTGTTAAGGCACTCATTTGTAAAGGTCACTGGTTCAAACCTCGTGGGTGAGCCCGTAAGAGATAACTCTAGTTTACTTGTTCAGTATGGTTTGTGCGCTATTATGCTGGTCCAGGAGGTTTTCTAGGCAGCAACGCAATGTGATTATGGGTGGTAGCTATGATTGTATGGTCCTCGTTATCGATTACCCTCTTGTCATTAAAAAATAAAAATAAATGTTGCAATCATACATATACCTATTTATTGTTATGACATATGGAAAACAAAAAACAAGGAGGATGTTCAAGCAATTTCGAAAGATTGCCCATACTCTCTACTCTATCAATGCTAAAATAAAATGGTCTATTATAAGATAATGTGCTAATTAAATAATAAAATATATGTTTGCAATATTGAACCCAACATTCCATTTAATCATAATTATGCACGCGTTCACACAAACACACACACATATTACTAACGATGCACTAATCAACCAACTCAATGCATATATTTTCCATTATTGATTATTCAATGCACAATATGACCAATTGAAAAAATAAGTAAAAAACTGAGGCAATCACTTTAATCTTGTCATTACAATACCAACATTTGATGGGAATTTTATTACTGTTGAAGGGATTATGAAAAAGGGTGAGCTATGTACTCTCAAATGAGATTATAATGCATTCTTACTCATTAATAGTCTTTGCAGACAATGAATAATTTGTTTTCATTGATGTAAAAATCTAGTGGTAGACCAAAATGGGTGCATGAGACCCTTACGAATACATGTTATTTGGAGACAAATGCGGAAAATTTTCGATAGACCCCTTTTATGTTTCCTACCACATCTATTGTTGGCCTAAGCAATGTAAGGGGTGCACTTATGCTCTATAAATAATATGAGTTGTGAACGTACTAGTGAAAATCATCAAATCAAAGTAATGTGACTTGAGGCACAGAAGAGAGCAACACATGAGTGAGGTCTAGGAGCAGAAGGTATGAATGAAAGATCTTGAAACACCTCCCACCCCCTTATGCCATCTTGGACAATGGGAGTGTTACTCGTTTGACTCAATCTCTCTAAGGTGTATTATGAATATGGGGTTACAACAACCTCTTTTTTCAAAGTCTTCAGATTCTAAAACAAATGTCGCCATCATGTTCAACTCATTAAGAGATTTTTGGAAATATATATTTTATTTCAATTTGAGTTCTGGGTAGACATTTATTCCTTTTATAAATTTATCCCATTAAAGAGATCACATAATAAGAGAAGTATATGTGGTACCCACATGGCCATGCCTAGCCCACGTGGTGCCAGACCACCACTGCGTGGGGGTCCACATGGCACGCACATCATATCGATACCAACACTTTTTTTAGTCCTCAGTATCGTGGTTTCCCGATATTGCATCTCCTCGGGCCTCTTTCTCTTGTACCATACACCCTAATACCATACTCCCCAGGGTATCTTTTCCCCAGTACTGCGCTTCCTCCAATATTACATTCATGGGCCAATAAGTAGATTTAAAGTGGTGTTTAAAAATTAATTACTTTGATTAGACATCTTAATTATAAGCATTATTAATTAATCCCAAGCATACTATTTGATGGATTTTTACATAGAATCACATTATTTCAAGGACTCTACTTATACTTACATGTATGTTACATCCACCTAATTTTCCTATCTAGTGACCGATAGAAGAGCTAAAACTCATGGTTTTATAAAACAAAGGGTGATTGCTCCAAACCCTACAAATCTTTGGGTATTATGGCATACAAGGACTCGAGGTCCTGAAACCTTAAATTTTCAATGAATTTCTATTACAAAGGCAGAACCCCAGATTTTCAATTTCTTAAGTGTTGACAAGCAACAAGGGTGAGATATGCACTCTCAAATGAGATTATAATGCATTCTTACTCATTAATAGTCTTTGCAGACATTGAATAATGTGTTTTCATTGATGTTAAAATCTAGTGGTAGACCAAAATGGGTGCATGAGACCCTTATGGATACATGTTATTTGGAGAAAAATGTGGAAAATGTTCGAGAGACCCCTTTTATGTTTCTCACCCCATCTATTGTTGGCTTAAGAAATGTAAGGGGTGCACTTATGCTCTATAAATAATATGAGTTGCAAATGTACTAGTCAAAATCATCAAATCAAATTAATGTAACCTGAGGCACAAAAGAGAGCAACACATGAGTGAGGTATAGGAGCAGAAGGTATGAATGAAGGAGCTTGAAACACCTCCTACCCCTTTTGCCATCTTGGACAATGGGAGCGTTACTCGTTTGACTCAATCTCTCTGAGGTATATTATGAATATGGGGTTACAACAACCTCTTTTTTCAAAGTCTTCATATTCTAAAACAAATGCCGACATCACGTTCAACGCATTAAGAGCTTTCCGGCAATATATATTTTATTTCAATCTGAGTTCTGGGTAGACATTTATACCTCTTGGAAATTTAACCCATTAAAGAGATCACATCAATAAGAGAAGTATATGTGGCACCCACATGGCCATGGCTATCCCAGGTGGTGCCAGACCACCACCACGTGGGGGTCCACATGGCACGCACATCATAGCGATACCAACACTTGTTTTACTCCTCAGTATCATGATTTCCCGATATTGCATCTCCTTGGGCCTTTTTCTCTTGTACCATACACCCCAATACCATACTCCCCAGAGTATCTTTTCCTCGGGCCTCTTTCTCTTGTACGATACTCCCTGGGCTATCTTTTCCCTGGTACAACACTTCCTCCAATATTACATTCCTAGGCCAATAGGTAGATTTAAAGTGGTGTTTAAAAAATAATTACTTTGATTAGGCATCTTAATTATAAGCATTATTGCCCGCAGAGGTTTGGTCTCGTGGCCAGCAGATGATCTGCTAAGTCGTCCGTGTTGTTGTGCAGGTCACCAGTTCGAGTCTCGTCTTAACCGAGGGTCGTTCTTGCAGGCTGGGCGGTTCCTCCTAGACGTTATAGTGGCAGCTGCTGGGATTCAACCCCGTGTAACGCGAGTGCAATACCACCGCCGTTGCTGATTCCTCTAGTCACCAAAAAAAAATTATAAGCATTATTAATTAATCCCAAGCATACTATTTAATGGATTTTTACATATAATCACGTTATTTCAAGGACTCTACTTATACTTACATGTATGTTACATCCACCTACTTTTCCTATCTGGTGACTGATAGAAGAGCTAAAACTCAGGGTTTTATAAAACAAAGGGTGACTGCTCCAAACCCTAAAAATATTTGGGTATTATGGCACACAAGGACGCGAGGTCCTGAAACCTTGAATTTTCAGTGAATTTCTATTACAAAGGCACAACCCCAGAACTTAAATTTGTTGAGTGTTGACAAGCAACAAGGATAGAGACCCCTGACCAAAATGAACTAGTTTCAAAGAAAAAGAGGGGCAAGGCCCCGAACACTGAATTTATACAACTTATATAATCACACCAAAAGAACTCATACCATTCAATTAAACTTTATTGATCTCTTGCAAACTAGTTAAACTTGCTCAGAGGGCTATGATTATCAATCAACTAAGCACGAATACACAATACTCATAAATATACAGGAGGAATTATAGTCCATCTATCAGACATTACTCATCCTTTGAACACATTGAGCTAATATATATATATATATATATATATAAGCCATTGATGTTAAATAAGTGGGCATAAACACACAATTTCTCATATCAATCACGAACATGACATTGAACAACATAGTCAGGACATTCATTAACATTCATATACACAAAAGATCTCATACTAGTGATAAACATAACAATGAACACCATGGTCCATGATTCAAGTACACAAATGTAATATACTTATCTAAATGTCTCAAATTAGTTGGCAAACAAAGGAGGGACTTCCACTCTCCATCCTAAAATAGGCCAGCTACACCATAGCTTTCTTGTAGCTAACCACCCCTGATTTCACACCAAAAGCTTGGTTAAACACTCAAGAGTGTAGAGCCAATACCTAAGTGGTTTACAAATTGATCTCTAATCGCAAACATCAAGGCGGTTTATCAGTTATACCTATGGCAAAAACCAAGGTGGTTTGTTAGTCGTTCTTAGCAGTGAGCACCATAATGACTCACTCTTTCCTTTCAGTTCATTCATAGGGATTCACCCAAGGTTAATTTGGGGTATTACTCAGTCTCACGAGTTGGAATCCATTGTCTAGGTGGTTTATTAGTTGTCTTTTTATTGAAAGCATCATAGGGCTTTGTAGTCCATTGTTGAGGTGGTTTATCAGCTGTCATTTCATAGCAATTATCACAAGGGTTTGTAGTCCATTGTCCAGGTGGTTTATAAACTACTCAATAAACATCACAGTGACCCATAATGGCCTGTCCAGGTGATATATCGACTATACAACAAGCACCACAATGATTCAATCATCCACTAAGCCTCCCACTGACCACATAGGCTTAGACAACACAATCCAATGGCCTCACATAGTTTAAAAGGATTTGACCCAAAGTCCGTCGGGGTATAAGTCTTGCATAGGGCTTTGCAAAGAGCTCAAACATCATTTTGTCTTCAACTTCCATTGTCCAATAGCTTCCTTGCATTCAAACGACTAGCCATGAGAGCTAACCAGGTGAGTGCCCACCAAAAGGACCAATCAACAAAGTAGAGAGAGTGAGCTCATTCTCCTCAATTGTGTGCTCATATCATTCTTTTCATCTTTTGCTATCTATTTGAAACGTTGAAGGCCTGACTCTTCTATTTTCCATGGGAATAAGCACCATCCTCTATTTTCACCACCTTCAATCACATCTCATAAGTTGAATGTTAACATGTAACTCTTCCCCAATTGTATGACATAATTAACTATAAGAAAGTTGGCTCAACTAGGTCTTCCAAAGGTAGGTTCATTAACTTTAGTAATTTCATTCAACCTTATTTTGTTGTAATTCAAGTAAGCAAGCAAGCTCCCTCAGACTTTGGGATCCATAAGGTCATCACCTCTTTCAATTGGCCATCAAGTATTAAATTTAAGTGTTTACAACATATTGTATCAGTCAATTATGGCTCTTATGCCCACATCGACATTTCAATCACATTAGAAAAATCAAGGGAAAACGATAGGGCTGTCACAAATATGTAGCACTAAAAGCCATTCAAACCACGAATTGAACTGTAAGTCAAAATTTTGAAGAAAACATCAAATTTTCATATAACCTGAAACAATTTACATAATAATATATTTCAAGTCACCTTCCATAAGTTGACAGATAATTTCTTGTACTAACAATAGATGGTCCATCTAATAAACCCTCAACATATTGATTGTTTTGTTAAAGAAACAAGTTTTCAAAATCATCATCCCAGTATATAGGATCTTGGTCACAACCCCTAGTTTTGTGGATGCTTAAGTATAACACTAAGGGGCTAAAATCCATTCACATATCACCATATCAGTGTATTAAAAAAAAGGGCACATATCCATTGATTTTTTGATATGATGATTGTTATGTAACCAGCTCACAAAATAGAAGAAAATATAGATCAATGACTTCAAAATTAGCCTCTTCGAGGGGGAAACCTCATTTACATTACACAAATGAACAATTCTTCGATGATACAAATGACAAGACCTCCTTTCTATATATAGGAGTGTAATGGGTCCCAATACAATCACAGACTACATAACAATAATAATGTAGGGGCATAACAATAAAAATAGTGGGCTTTTATGGGGCACAATAATACAATAAGGTGGTTGCACTAATAACAATAAGGAGTTACACTAGTAGTATAGGGACCTAACATGCCCCTCTCCTTCAAAAAGTGTTGTCCTCAACGCTTGAGTAGTTCTGGATGCTTCTGTATAAAATTCTCATCCTCCCATGTGGAATCTTTAGCGGGTAAGTTCTTCCACTTGATGAGATACTCTAAAATTGATCGATTTCGTAGTTGTCAATTTCTTATTTCTGTGACTGTTTCAGGTTCCAATATGATTTTTCCTTCCTCGTCAAGTTCTGGCAATATTATTTGAACTGGGATCTTCTGCAACTTTTGAATGAGCGGCCACACTTTTTTGTCATTCTTCCATTCATCCCTTGCTTTTTTTATCCAATCTGGTTAGATAATAGAAATGGCACAAAACAATGTTTCCACAACCTCATCCTTTCTTGAGAGTGCATCTACAACAACATTTTTCTCCCCTTTTTTATATATGATTTCAAAGTCATAACCTAACATCTTTGTGACCCATTTTTTATTTTATTTTGAAGATAATCTTTGTTCTAAAAAGTATTTAAGACTATCATCATCTGTTTTTGCCTTGAAGTGTCTTCCCATTAGGTAAGGTCACCATTTCTTAAGTGCATGTAGTATTGCTAATATTTCCTTCTCATGAACAACTTTGTGTAAATAATTTACTTTGACTGGACGACTTTCGAGAGCAATGGGTCTTTCTTCTTGCATTAAAACAACACCAATTCCATTCCCTGAGGCATCACATTCCACAATAAAGGTTTTTGTGAAGTTTGGCGTAGCTAAGACTGGTGTTTGGCACATTGCCTCTTTAAGATGTTCAAAGGCCTTCGTTGCTTATGGAATCCAAGAAAATGTATCTTTCTTTAGTAATGTTGTTAGAGGTGTTGCTATTCTCCCATAATTCTTAACAAACTTGTGATAATAACCTGTGAACCCGAGAAATCCTCGCAGATGCTTTATGGATGTGGGGATTTTCCATTCCTTAATGGATTTAATTTTGCTAGGGTCTACCTTAACACCTTCATGAGATACAATATGACACAAATATTCCCCCTCTTGTACTCCAAAGAAACATTTGGAGCTTTTTGCATATAATTGTTTCTCCTCCAATAGTTTAATCACCCTGTCAACATGTTGAACATGATCCTTCCAAGACTTGTTGTAGATTAGTATATCGTCAAAAAATACAAACACAAATTTTCTAAGGAAGGGTTTTAAAATGGAATTCATCAAACCTTGAAATGTAGAAGGTGCATTGGTAAGGCCAAAAGGCATGACCAAAAATTCATAATGACCCTCATGAGTTTTAAATGTTGTTTTTGGAATGTCTCCAGTCTTCATTCTAATTTGATGATATCATGAATGAAGATCCAACTTGGTGAAGTAAATTGCTTCATGTAATTCATCCAATAATTCATCGATGACAGGAATGGGAAATTTATCTTTAATAGTAAGCTTGTTGAGCTCCCTATAATCTGGACACATGTGCCATGATCCATTCTTCTTGTGTACCAATACCACTAGAACAAAGAAAGAACTTTGACTAGGTTGAATTATACCAACCTCTATAATTTCTGCAACCATACGTTCAATTTCCCTCTTTTGGGCATATGGATATTTTTAAGTCTTGATGTTTAGGGGAACACTTCCTAGAATCAAATGAATAGCATGATCATGATCACGAATAGATGGGAGGCCTTTGGGAGTCTCAAATATCTTGGAATGAGTGTCCAAAAGTTTTTGGAGATCTGGAGAAAGATGATTTTAATGTGAGAACCTCTAGTGAACATAATTGTGAAATTACGCCTTGTTGTTCTTTCTTTAGAAGATTTTTTATGTTATTAGAGATGATTATATTTCCCGGTTTCCCTATGATACCCCTTAATTCAACTTCCTTTCCTTCCCAAAAAAAAATCAAGAAAAGTTCTTGAAAATAAAAAGCTATCGTACCCAAAGATTGTATCCATTGGACTCCTAGTACAACATCAGAACCACCCATTGGAATGGAAAGCATTGGACTATTCAAGACATATTCTCCCATGGATAACTTGATATTATGGCACTTTCCAGAGCAATTTATGGTTCTTCCATTTGCAACCATTACTTGACACCCTAGTGCTGGATATAGGAAGCAATTCAATTCCTTGTCTATCTTACAATGAATAAAATTATGGGTACTACCCTAATCAATCAACACTATTACATTTTTCTTCTTGATATGCCCTTCCATATTGAGAGTTTTAGGAGTGGTAATTCCTCTCAATGCATTACAAGATATGGTCAGATTCATTTTTTCTTTCTCTGGGATTGGCTCCTAGTGTATATCCTCTTTTTTTGACATTTCTTGTTCCTTTTCTTGCTCCTCTTCCCCACCTATGTAAATTAATTTCTTCTCAGCACACTTATGAACTTTAGTGTATTTTCTATCACCATTGCAACAAAGCCCTTTTTCTCTTTTTTCTTCCAATTTTTGTGGTTTCAACCTTGTAGGTGTTGAAAGCCTAGGAGCAACAACACTTCCATATTTATAGTTATGAGTGGTAGGCTTCCTTGTTGCCATAATTTTTCTTTCAATTTTTCTTACCAACTTGTATGCCTTCTCCAATGAATCAGGTTCCCAAAGGTGTGTTGAGATTGCAACAAGATGATGGAGCTTAGTGAAAAGAGTCACCTTCACTAAGTGGGCCCGCAGGCTATTTTTGGCGCAAGTCTATTTTTTAGACTATGTCTATTTTTAGACATATGGATCATGTCTATGGATTGCAGGTTGTTGTTTATGGATGATTGATCAAGTTGGGAAAAAATAGATGGACTTCTATTTTTGATGAAAGTGTGAGTGATCACAGTGTGAGTGATCAAAGTCTATTTTTAGACTGGCTGTCAAAAATAGAAAAGTCAAATATTATTATCTCACAATAATATTTGGACTATAAACTTAATCTTATTCTCTTAGAGCACTTCAGTTTGAGCTACAGAGGTGGCACATGCAGCTATCAGAAGGAAATATGCTTTTCTTATGAGTCAGTTGAGTTGTTGCATGCATGACTTCAGTTAGAACTCAATCAGTTGAGTTTGGTGGAGTTGATGGAGTTGTGTTCAGTTTAGCTTTGTTAAACTGGTTGTATTTAGTCTAACTGGCAAATAGACTAGAGATGAGTTGGGTGAATTAGTTATTAATTAATTCACAGTTATTAACTCATAATACAACTAATGAATACATCAGTTAACTCAGTTGCATGTCAGTGCATGTTCAGTTCAACAGGGACAAGTGGTAGAGAATCAGATTGCTATCAGTTGTGACTATAGTTGTGCACCAGATCTTGCACAATCAAGGGATTGAGTATGCCAATGAGTTTGCTCACGTATTTGCCCACATTATAGCTTGTGCTCACGTCCAACAAAGTGTGAGTGACTATTTTGCAGGTGAAAAACGAGTTTGGTGAGCCATTCTCATCAGTTCTTGAGCAGGTATTGAGCAGTGGAGGCAGGCAAGCAGTGGAAGAGATTTGGAGATCAGATCTGAGCTGTATTGTGTGTAACAGAGGTGGAGATACTTGTGAGAAGTATTATGCTGTGTAATGTTACATGACTCAATCATTAATATACAGATAGTTGGGGTTTTTAGCGAGATGCTTTCCCCGGGTTACATACTGTGTTAATGTGTGAATGCTCTTGATGTTTTATTGTTATTGATGTTGCTATATTGTTGATCAACGTAGAGGAGCTTATGTATTGTGTATGTTTTCCGCAATAGTACATGATCAAGATAATCTCCATTGAATATGTGTTAAATTATTCAAAATTTCTACATGGTATCAGAGCGAGCTAGATAATTGTAGAAAAAGTTTCTACATGGTATCAGAGCTGTTGATCATCAGATCTACTATTCAGGAAGTGTCGACATTCTATTTCTTCAGGCAGAGTCTGTAATCGGGCCAGGTAGCCTCTGGATTCATCCTTCCTTTGGAAGGTGAGATATCTGGTGAATGCCCATACAGTCAATCTCTGTACGAGAAATATTGTGTTCTCACGAATCTTAGATCAGAAATAGTTGAGTTGGTAGCTGGTGGAATTCGAATTTGCAGTAGTGTTGTTGAAATGTCTTTCAATGGATTGCAAATGTTATTCCAAATCAAGAGCGACCTGGCGCTCAAGGATAAAATCAGTAACAATAAAGGTGAGAATGGATCTTCATCAAAGGTATTTGATGAAGAGAATTGTGCTTTGGCTGCCAAAGCAAAGAAGGGGAAGAACAAGAAAGCTTCTCATTCCGGTGCGAAAGGCAAGAAGCAGGATATGTCCAAGGTGAATTGTTTTCACTGTCACCAACACGGACACTATGCCACAAATTGTCCGCAGAAGAAGAAGAACAAGCAAGCTGCTGGATCTGCAGGGGGAGAGGCCTTAGCTTCTCAGTTTGAGCTTGATTTTTCATTGATCGCATGCTTGGTTTCAAGTGTGATGGGATCAGTGTGGTTCTTGGACAGTGGTGCGTCTTTTCACATGACGGGAGATAGAGATTTGTTCTCTGATCTGGAGGACAAAGATCTTGGAGTGCACATCGAGATGGGCGATGATGGTAGATACAGTGCGACCGGTATCGGTACCATTTCCTTTGAGAGGGAGTCTGGTAAACCCTTTGTATTGAAGGAAGTCATGCATGTTCCAGGATTGAAGAAGAATCTCATCTCAGTGGCGATGTTAGAAGACAAGGGGTATGATGTTGTTTTCAGCGAGGGAAAGGCCTTCCTGCGTAGCAAGACAACTGGTGAGATCCGGAAGATAGGGGTTCGAGTGAGGAACCTTTATCAGTTGCATGTAGATGGATGCGCAGCAATGGTAGGCAAGGTAGAAGGATTGGTGAGCCGGGATGATGGCGAGTTGTGGCACAGGATATTGGGTCACCTTCACCATGGAGCCTTGAAGATACTGCAGCAGATCACTACAGGGCTTCCTAAAGGCACACTTGCGCAGTCAGATCAGTGCAAGGGGTGTACTTTGGGGAAGTTTGTGAAAGCCACCTTTCACGAGAAGGATAGTCGCGCCACGACGATCCTTGAGAGAATTCACACAGACGTGTGTGGACCTTTCTCAGTTGCTTCGACAGCAAAACACAGGTATTATGTGATTTTGGTTTATGATTTCTCTCGTAAGTGCTGGATCTTCTTCATGCAGAAGAAGAGCGAGACGTATTCAAAGTTTTGTGAATTCAAAGCACTGGTCGAGAAGGAGTCAGGGAAGAAGGTGAAGGCTCTTAGGAGCGATAATGGTGGTGAATACATCTCAGACGAGTTCAAGGATTTCTGCAAGACAGAAGGGATTCGTAGAGAGCTCATAGCTCCCCATAACCCACAGCAGAACGGGGTAGCTGAGCAGAAGAACAGAACGATCGTGGGTGCTTCACGGGAAATGTTGCATGATCAGGGCCTACCCCTTCACTTGTGGGCGGAAGCATGCAATACAGCAGTTTATGTGCAAAACCATTGTCCTCATAGGATACTTGGCATGAGTACACCCGAGGAGGCTTATTCTGGTAAGAAGCCTGATCTTTCTCATTTGAGGATTTTTGGTGCTAACGTTTACATGCATGTGACGAAGGATGCTAGAAAGAAGTTGGAGCCGACCGCAGAGGTTGGGATATTTGTGGGGTACACTGATACGCCCCACAACTATTGTGTGTATTTGCCAGACAATGGTAAAACTGTTGTGCGACGGGATATAAAATTTCAGGAGGAGAAAGCCATGAAGTGTTCGCTTGAGAGGGAGCTACACTTGCATGCAGATGAGGAGCTATTAGTTCCTAAGGATGAGCTTCAGGACGTGGATCAGCCACAGGATGAGGTTCATGGAGTGGAAGAGACCACTCATGCAGCGCCAACCATCAGAGGGCGAAAGCGCTTGACAGAAGCTGAGCGACTGGCTCAAGATGCAGAGAAAGTTGTAGGACCACCTACAGCCCAACGCAGGCAGAGACAGTCACCTGATCGGTACACTAGATACATGGCTCTTATGAGCAAGTGTGTTGTGACTGAGCCATCCTCTTTCGAGGAAGCTGTGGAGGATCCCGCATGGGTAGACGCCATGGTGGAAGAGTATGATTCTATTGTCAGAAACAGTGCATGGGAGATTGTTCCTAGACCGGAAGGGAAGTGGTGGGTTCGAGATGGATCTACAAAGTTAAGCAGGCAGCTGACGGGAGTGTGGAGAAGTACAAGGCAAGATTTGTTGCCCGAGGCTTTTCACAGATTGAGGGGATCGATTATGAGGAGACCTTTGCACCTGTCACAAGGTATTCTTCCATACGGACGATTCTTGCTCTCTCAGCGCAGATGGGATGGCACATTCATCAAATGGATGTGAAGACTGCGTTCCTCAACGGAGTCATTGAGGAGGAGGTGTACATTGAGCAACCCGAAGGCTTTGAAGTCTTCAGCAGCGAGTCGCATGTGTGCAGGCTCAAGAGAGCGCTCTATGGGTTGAAGCAAGCACCACGTGCTTGGTACACACGGATAGACAGATATTTCACAGGACTTGGATTCTCCAAGAGCGAGGCGGATCTGAACCTATACCAGATTGTGGTGGAGGGTAAGTTGCTTATCATTGTATTGTATGTTGATGATTTGATTCTAACGGGTGATGAGTTGTTGATACTGTCATGCAAGAAGGATCTTGCTACAGAGTTTGAGATGAAGGATTTGGGCCTCCTTCACTATTTCCTGGGATTGGAAATATGGCAGCGCAGTGGTGGACTGTTTGTTTCTCAGGGCAAGTATGCTAGGGAGATACTGGAGAAGTTCAACATGCATGGCTGCAAGCCTGTTGATACTCCTCTTCCTGGAGGTTGGAGGAAGGAGGATGCCACTTCGGGAGAAGAAGTGGATGCCACTGTTTATCGACAGTTGGTGGGGTCGTTGATGTATTTGGTCAATACACGACCTGATATATGCTATGCAGTTAACCAGTTTTCACAAGCTATGGTTAAGCCTACCAAGCTCTTCTGGAAGGCGGGCAAGCATGTATTGCGCTACTTGAGAGGCACATCGGGATATGGTTTGTGGTACAAACAGGAGGATGAGGTGAAGCTATGTGGCTTCACGGATGCAGATTGGGCAGGGAGCCCAACGGACAGAAAGAGCACATCAGGAGGGGTCTTCAGTATTGGATCGACAGCAGTTTCTTGGTACAGCAGGAAACAGAGATCCGTGGCACTCAATTCAGCGGAGGCCGAGTATATGGCAGCAAGTTTGGCTGCATGCGAGGCTATATGGATGAGGAAGATTCTGGTTGGTTTGTTCGGTTCTCATTTGGATCCTACTGTGATTTACTGTGATAACCAGAGTTGCATTAAACTCTCGGCTAATCCTGTATTTCATGATAGATCTAAACATATTAACATCAGGTACCATCATATCATAGATTGTGTGCAGCGGAGGATCATGTTACTTTCGTACATTCCAACGGAGGATTGGGATGCTGATATTCTGACGAAGGCTCTCACCAGGAGCAAATTCGAGTACCACCGAGGCAGGATAGGGGTTGCTGATAATCCATATCTTGTCGAGAGGGAGTGTTGAGATTGCAACAAGATGATGGAGCTTAGTGAAAAGAGTCACCTTCACTAAGTGGGCCCACAGGCTATTTTTGGCGCAAGTCTATTTTTTAGACTATGTCTATTTTTAGACATATGGATCATGTCTATGGATTGCAGGTTGCTATTTATGGATGATTGATCAAGTTGGGAAAAAATAGATGGACTTCTATTTTTGATGAAAGTGTGATTGATCACAGTGTGAGTGATCAAAGTCTATTTTTAGACTGGCTGTCAAAAATAGAAAAGTCAAATATTATTATCTCACAATAATATTTGGACTATAAACTTAATCTTATTCTCTTGGAGCACTTCAGTTTGAGCTACAGAGGTGGCACATGCAGCTGTCAGAAGGAAATACGCTTTTCTTATGAGTCAGTTGAGTTGTTGCATGCATGACTTCAGTTAGAACTCAATCAGTTGAGTTTGGTGGAGTTGATTGTGGAGTTGATGGAGTTGTGTTCAGTTTAGCTTTGTTAAATTGGTTGTATTTAGTCTAACTGGCAAATAGACTAGAGATGAGTTGGGTGAATTAGTTATTAATTAATTCACAAGTTATTAACTCATAATACAACTAATGAATACATCAATTAACTCAGTTGCATGTCAGTGCTTGTTTAGTTCAACAGGGACAGGTGGTAGAGAATCAGATTGCTATCAGTTGTGACTATAGTTGTGCACCAGATCTTGCACAATCAAGGGATTGAGTATGCCAATGAGTTTGCTCACGTATTTGCCCACATTATAGCTTGTGCTCACGTCCAACAAAGTGTGAGTGACTATTTTGCAGGTGAAAAACGAGTTTGGTGAGCCATTCTCATCAGTTCTTGAACAGGTATTGAGCAGTGGAGGCAGGCAAGCAGTGGAAGAGATTTGGAGATCAGATCTGAGCTGTACTGTGTGTAACAGAGGTGGAGATACTTGTGAGAAGTATTATGTTGTGTAATGTTACATGACTCAATCATTAATATACAGATAGTTGGGGTTTTTAGCGAGATGCTTTCCCCGGGTTACATACTGTGTTAATGTGTGAATGCTCTTGATGTTTTATTGTTATTGATGCTGCTATATTGTTGATCAACGTAGAGGAGCTTATGTATTGTGTATGTTTTCCGCAATAGTACATGATCACGATAATCTCCATTGAATATGTGTTAAATTATTCAAAATTTCTACAAGGTGAACCTCATGTTGGATGTTATCATTTAAAGTCTCTTTGAAGACTTCAATCCTATGCTTCTCTGGAATATCATTTACCCTTATATTCAATTTTTGGAAGTCCTCAATGTGTTCTGCCATTGAACCCTTTTGTTTGAGATTTATCAATTGCCTAAAGAAGGTATTGCTCTTTGTATCCTCATAATGTGCTATCATTTCCTCTGTGAAAATTGACTAGGTGACAAGTGGTTTATGAGAGTAAATCCCTCTATACCATACAAACTGATTCGGTTCTATATATAAAGATGCAATACAAACCTTTTGTGGCGGTTGGACATCATGTAGATCAAAATATCGCTCCATCTGTACTATCCAAGTTACCGGATCCTTGCCATCAAATTTTCTCATATCTATATTTGGAATATGGTGGGTCTTCAATCCAATGTTAGAGTCTATGAAATCATGATTAAAATTTCTTTTATTCTCATCATGAGTTTCCTCTACTACCTTTTCGGCATTAGGAAGCCTTTCTAATAGTGACTTTATCCCACCTTCCTTCAAAATTTCCATGCCTTTCTTCAAATATTCCATGTTGTCATTCAATTTTTCTTCTATACCATTTATCTTATTGATCATATCTTTGATCACATTCTTCAAATCATCCCTCCAATTTTGCTTACTAGGTGTTTCTATTTTTTTTATTAGAGTCATTCTTTTTCTTGCTTTTAGGAGGTCGATCTTGAATCTGTCGTATCTCTAAATTTTCAGATCTCTAAGGTCTAAAATTGCGACCTGTGGTAGCCCTTTCCATCCTCTTTCTAATACCACCAGTCTGATCGAAATTGGATTCTCCAAAAAATATTTATGCCCAATCTCCCAAGATGACCTGATTATATACTTTTTTTAGTAGAGCGAACTTGTATGAAGTGCCATGTGTCATTGTTTCAACATTTGGACCTGGAAATGATATACAAAAAATTACAATCCGTCCTCTTTCTGTAATTTTTTATGAAATTTCAATTTGATGCTTAGAGAGAAAGTTATCACGATTTTTCCAAGGTTACATGTTTGGGGTGTAACTCGGGAGCTTGTAAAAACCCTAACTTCCTTGGGTCATATCTTCGAAAATATGGCGAGACAAGATCTGAAATTCATACCCGAGGTTCAACAAGAGTTCGTCTCAAATGGTTTTAATTTCAGCTCCTAAAACTTTGCAAAAAAAAGAAGTAAAATTTATAGCGAAAATAGCACGATGCCCTGTTTGAAGCAGCGAAACCCTAGAATCCAAAGCTCTAATACCAAATGTTCTGCAACAAGCTCACAAAATAGAAGAAAATATAGATCAACGACTTCAAAATCAGCCTCTTCAAAGGGGAAACCTCATTTATATTACACAATTGCACAATTCTTCGATGATACAAATGACAAGACCTCCTTTCTATATATAGGAGTCTATGGGGTCCCAATACAATCAGAGACTACATAACAATAATATTGTAGGGGCACAAAAATAACAATAGTGGGCTTTTATGGGGAACAATAATACAATAAGGGGATTGCACTAATAACAGTGAGGGGTTACACTAGTAGTATAGGGACCTAACATTGATAACACAATTTTTGGTCATAGCTCTTACCATGTGGTGCTAAGGTGTAGCACCTAAGGCTTATGCCCTCGGCATATCATAATATCGACAGATTGCAGAGATTGATAGGCTTTCTGATATTTTGATCCTTGGTAGCTCCTAGTCATAGCCATGGTGACAAGGGGGATTAAGTCTTAACACCTAATGGATAAGCACCCACAATATATCACCATATCCAAATTTTCACAAAAAGTGAAGGCTTAAGGAATCCTCGATATTCTAGTATATTTCCCCCCAATCATCTCCCTGGTTATGGAGTGCTAAGGAGTAGCACCCAAGACCCAAAGCCATCATCATATCAACAAACTAGAAGATTTATTAGTGTATACAATGTTGAATCACTTGATACCTTGATATCTTAGTTTCCAATCCTGTTAACTGACAAAAAAATTCCCCAGTAGTTGATAGAAATAATTGCAGTCTTTTATACCCTAAAGGTCTTGGTTTTGAAATAGTTTTAATTGTTAAAGGATTTAGAAATTTTTATCAATATATCAAAATAATAATTCTTGAATGTGTTATATGGGCATATGTTGTGCTACTAAGACATACAAGCACCATTATGTGGAAAGTTGGATTGACTGGAGCTCTAAGGTTCTAAAGAATGGGAAGCATGTTCATAGTGCTTTGTTGTATGTGGTTAAATTGAAGGGAGCACCGAGAGTTCAAAGAGAATAACGCTTGGTTGTATGTGGGTTGACTAAAGGGAGCACATATATATCAAAGCATCATAAAGGTGTTAAACTTATACACACATTCGAGCACAACTCATAAGCATATGTGGAAGCACTTGGGATATATTATTATTATAGTTGGTGGACAGGTGCTTGGTCTCATAATTTAAGTCTTCAAAGGTGGATTGAAAGGAGTGTCTTGCTATACTACATATTTATGAAGGCATGCTAGTTTAGAAGTTGGGATTGAAGAAAGAACCAAGTTATATAGAAGGATTAACAATTGGCAACACTTGTTTGAATATGTGGTTTGAGGGAAGTATTTGGTTCAAGATATCATTGTAAAAATAATTGCACAAAGACAAAATAGAGTAGAAGTCAGTGAAGCAAATTGGATCATTGTGTCAGGGATGTGTTATATTTTTTTGTGGTTTTTATGTATGTTGCTGGCTGTTTTCAACACATTATTTTTAATAAAAGTGGTTTTGTGGCACATGGTTGTTTTTTCCACGGTTTTATAGTTTAGTTAAGGAACTATGGTTGTATTGTAATCCAAGATAAATGGTGTTAGCCTACCTTAAGTACATACACTAGAACATGATATTTATATCAATCCGGGTGTTCGTAAACTTAGAAGCACATGAAATCTGTCAAGAGATAAGCTAGATTGGTTGTCACCTTCTAATATTAAGTTCTAAAGTTGGCTAATTAAAATTAAAACTCATAGTTCTAGTCAAAAGCTAAAGCTAAGCCAAGGAAGCATGAAACAAACCTTCTAAACTAAACACATTTTTTTGGATGTCAAGCACACGCACTTGAATCATGAACACTTTGGACTAGGCATGCATTAAGGCCTCTCACATGGGTAATATTCTTCTACACAATCATGTTAAAGAATGTTAAGCTCTCACACTCAAATGCTTGTAAATGACTAAAATTGGAAATAATAATTAAGGGATCTTGGTTTAACGGATTGGTAATTCACTAGTACTCTCTTGTTGATGAGACCAAGTGGACATTCTGGTAGTCCTTTATCCAATCTAGTAAACTTCAACCTAACACCATTTAAAAAGGTAAGAATGCACTATGGCCTTCTCCATTTATGAGAGAGAAAATGGATGGTCACTCAAGTAGTCTTTTACTCATATTCTTAATTGTTGTATGTCTAAGTCATTGGTTTAGTTTATGAAAGCAAGAAATGAATAATGACTCTAAGAAAGAAAGGAACTATGGTGCTTATTAATACAATGCTAAGTGAAAAGTTGTGAAAGAGTTAGGGCCTTCTCCACCAAGAAAGGTGGTGGACGACACTCTTGGTCCTTTGCTCAACTTGTCAACTCACTTGTCCTCACATACAATAACTACCATGATAATTGAAGCTTATGAACATCACTTTAAATAATCAAATATAAACAATAATGTGAAGCAAAGTACGGACAACAATATGTTATTAAATATGGTGGTGATCTCGCACATAAACTACAAGCATAATATCATGAAACAACTAGTATGAACAAGATAAGTGAGAATAGACAAAAAATAAAAGTTAAAGAGTATAAACATAAAAAGAACACATGTGAATAGGTTATGCCATCATGTACAAATGAAGAACACATAAAATGTAGCACACAAGCATTGGTTGTGTGTGTGTGGGGGGGGGGGGGGGGGGGGGGGGGGGGAGCTCCTTGTCTCAACAAGGCACCAAATGTCTACCAATGGTTGGAAATCAAAGGAACAACATATATTAAGTGAAATAAAGTGAAGCAAGCTTCAAAGGCTGAAATCTAAGCTACAAAATATTTATTCAAAATCTTCAAATTACAAACTTGTTTTGCAAGCATTATTTGCTTACTTTTATAAGTAAAAATATAACTAAAAAGTCCAAAATCCTCTTTGTTAGTTATTGTGGCCTATCTTGGGAGTGTAATCAAATCAAATTGACCTTGTTCAAGGCTCAAATCATGTAGTGAATTGGAAAAAATCAATTCTGAGTGAAATTCCCAAATTGCCCTACATTTTTGTTATTGAACTAGGCGCATTGACCGCGTGTCAATTGGGCATCTCAAGATCGACTTTAGAGGAGAAGATAGGTATTCATCCATCTTGGGATATCAATCTACAAAACCCATGTCTCGAAATTCACCCAAGTTGCGTGCAAATATGAAAACAAATGACCATTTACGAGATTTATTGCATCTTATAAATGCAATGCAATTATTTGATAAATTTTGAAAAGTAAAAACAACCAACAAAATACCTCATGGAATACATGTATTAGGCCAAATATGACTAAACGTCATCAAAATAAACTTAAAATGGTTTTCCTAATGTTGAATGAGGTAATAAACCATAACAAAAATTATGTCATAAAAGAGAACTCACAAATGGATTGGCAATTCATGGATGTCATAGGATATATATTGCATGTTTATGCTGTACAAAAATAATATATTGAAAAATCGTGTTGGCTTTCTTGATTTGGGTTTTGAGGATAAGTTGTCTAAGTTAATGTTTGTGTTTTTCATTGCATCCTTCATGTTTTAACTAAGAATTTATTTGCAATAATTAATTGTTCAAGGCTAAAACTACACATAGTGAAATAGTCTACAAAACAAACAATTGAGGGAATTGATGTCTCTCGTAGGTTGGTGCCTAAAAGAAGCAAAGGGGATTTGTATCTCTCGTAGTTTGATTCTTGTAAATCATAGGGTATTGGTGTCTCTTATGGTTTTATGCCTACAAATTTGATAGTTGAGGGGATTAGTGTGTCATGTAGGTTCATGCCTACAAATTATTGTATCAGTAGGTTGGTTCTTACAAAGAGCTATCATTTAAAGAGTTTTCATGGTTTTCTCCTAAAAGGGTTTCCATGTATATATTGCATTTCATGTGTTTCTTATGAGATTGATGTTTCATGGTGCTTTAATGTTAAATAAGCAAAAAATGTATCATATTGATTCAACCTCCCCCTCTCAATATAATTGTGAATCCAAAAATTGGTGTCAGATAAGGTTCCTTTAGACACAATCTTGTCACAAGAAGGAAAATCTTAGAGGGACCATAGTCATTCAAGATGAATCATTCACAAATAGGGCTCCACTATTTGACGGAACACATTATGCGATCTAAAAGGTAAGGATGAGGACTTACCTAATGTTTCTTGGTATTGACATTTTCCTATTTGTAGTAATGGCTATAAGGCTCCAACAATTCCACCATTTAATAAAGATGGTGAGAAGGCCTTTGTGAATAATTCAAAAGAAATGAATACCATCTTAAGTGGTTTATCAAAATCAGAGTTTAACAAGGTAATGCAGCGTGAATCTGCAAAAGACATATGGGACAAGCTCTGAAACAACTATGAAGGAGATGAAAAGGTAAAGAGGGAAAAGCTTTAAACTCATATTAAACAATTTGAGAGTTTGAAGATGGAGAAAGGTGAAAAAATTGCAACCTTCTTTTTTCATGTGGATGAGATTGTTATTACTATCCTGAGACTTGGTGAAAAGATTGAGGAATCAATGATTATGTAGAAGGTGTTGAGATATCTCCTATTGAGATTTAATGCAAAGGACTCAACCATTGAAGACATGAAAGAACTTGAAAAAATTAAGATGGATGAACTACATGGAATCCTCATTGCATGTGAAATGAGAACATAAAAAGAGAAGTTATGGTTAAAGGAATCAATGCTCAAAGAAGAAAAGAAGGCAATAGGACACAAGGCCCACAATTACTCTAACTACGAATCAATTGAAGGAGAAGAAAAATGTGTAAGAAAGTTGAGAAGAAGATCTGGAAAATACAACAGCAATATTCCATTTGAATGCTTTATTGTGGTAGAATAGGGCATTTCATTACTAAATGTTCATGTGAAAAATTTAAGGACAATGATAATGAAAAATAGCGTAAAGATATAAGCAAAACTCATAAACAAAAAAAAAAAAGATGATATCTTAAGAAGAAAAACTTTTATTTCAAAGAGGATTGTAGTTCATCAAAAGAGAGTGATGGATATGCTCTTGATGATGACAAATGAGAATTACTATTTGTAGTTATAAATGCTCAAAATGTTGATTAAAAAGACAACCAAAAAGAGAATGCCAATTCAAAGGAAAAAATTCACGATGAGGTAAATCTTGAAGTAGAACTAGTTGGTTCCTTCAAAGGAATAGGCAAATTCAGAAGAAATATTAAAAAGAGGAATGAAATATTGTAGAAATATGAGAAGTAAGGTTATAATTTTGATGAAGAATTTATCATACTCCTAAAAACAAAACTAGAAGAAGCAAAGAGAGTAGAAGAAATTATGATAAGCCAATTAAAAGAAAAGGAAATAAATTGTGAGTAGCTGGAAGCAAAGGTTGTTTCCTTGAGAAAGAAACTAGAGAAAGCAAATGCTTAGTTGAATCAAATATTAGTTTGGAAAAAGTACTTAAATTTTTTCCATAGATTTTATCTTTAACATTATTAGTTACTAAATGTCTCCTTTCATCAAAATAGGGCTTGGCAATGAAGAATATCATGAGACTTCTAAGAGAGAATCCATGTCAAAGTCATCAGAGGAGGAATGCAAAGAATAACATAAAATCTATGCTAATGTACTCAAAAGTTTTATGAATGACAATGAAGGTGAGGACCAACAAAAACATGACTTTTCAAAAGGCCATATTAGCAATACAAACAACACCAAAAATGAAGTAAAGGACCAACATAAAGTTGAGGTTTATCACAAAGATAACAAGAATGGTTTCAAAAGAATTATTCCCTCAAGAATACCTTTATCATTTAGGTACCAAAAGCTATTTTTGGGATTTTGATTTGTTTATAATAGTTTTGGTCATAAAGCAATGAATTGCAAATTCTATGTAAGGAATGATTATATGGTAAATATATGTATAGAATCCTTCAAGACTTTGAGGAATGATTATGTGATCAACAATCCTAGAAGTTTTAATAATATACTCCTAAAAAATACAATTATTCCCCCCCTTATTGGATCATGCTAATTTCTATAAATATAATAACGATGGGCACAATGCATGTAACTGTAAAAGTAGCACAGTAAGGGCTTCTCAACAAATCAAGAAAAATACATCTACAAAGGTATGGAAAAGGAAGTAAGAAAATAACGAAGAATGTGGATTTGCTTGATATGCTCAAAATAAAGGAGGTTAATGGTACATAGAGACTAGGTGTTCATAGCATATGACAAGAGTTAAGAGAAATTAATCTCTCTGAAGGAAGACAAAGGAGGAAGTATTATCTTTGGAAATAATGCATTAGCCAGAATAATAGAAAAAATAAGAATCAATCTTGATAATGGAAGGATTAAAACCCAAAACTATTTGTATTTTGATGGACTAAAACACAATCTTTTGAATGTTATTCAAGTGTGTGATCAAAGGTATGATCTCACATTTCATGCTAAAGGATGTGAAATAACGGAAGCAAGATCGGGAAGATTGGTGGAAAATGCAACAAGCACCTCAAGCAATGTGTATATCTTAGATGAAGTCAAAGAAAAATGTTATATGAGAAAATTGGATGAAAGTTGGTTATGAAATAGACGGATGGGTCATATCAGTTTTGACCATATAGTAAAACTCCCAAAGAACAAGCAGTGAGTGTCATGCCAAAAATATAAAAACCAAGTAATCCCATTTGCAGACCATGTCAACATGGGAAGCAGACTCGAGTCAAGTTCAATATAAAGGAGTATTCATTAACCAAGCCATTAAACCTTGTTTATACACACCTGTATGGGCCTATTAGAACACAAACATTAAGAGGTGAGGGATACTTTATGCTTTTAATCAATGAATGTATGAGAATGACATGGATTTCTTCCCTTAAGGATAAATATAAAGCTTTTCAAAAGTTTAAAACTTTCAAATCCCTAGTAATGAAATTGGTGTAAAGATCAAATGTTTGAGATTAGATAGAGGAGGAGAATTTACTTTTGATGAATTGGCTAAATTTTGTGAAGACCATGGGATTATAAAACATATTTCAATGGCAAGAACCCCTTGGCAAAATGGCATTGTCGAAAGAAATCAACATAGAATTGTGTATAAGATGGCAAGAACTATTCTTAATGAAGCAAACCTTCCAAACACCCTTTGCAGATAAGCAATTAATATAAGAGTGTACATCCTAAATAAAGCTCAAATTAGGGTAAACAATAGTAAGACTCCTTGCGAATTAAGGAAAAGGCAAAGTTTCTTTAGTCAAACATTTCAATGTTTTTGGAAACAAGTGTTACTTCAAGATAAATGAATATTAGGAAAATTTGATTCTAGATTAGATGAATAAATCTTCCTTAGTTATTCATCTAGAAGCAAGGGATGCAAATGTTAGAAAAAAATACTATGCAAAATAGTATAGAAAATTGACGCAAAAAATAGATCAAGCATTACCTCAAAAGAAAAAGCCACAAGGAAATGAAGATCCAGAGGAGATATTCAATAGACATCACGAGGGAGAAGAAGAAGAAGAGGAAGAGGAAGGACAAAAATAACGAGAGGGAGAGGAGGAGCATAAAGAACTTCAACATCCAAAGACTCCATTAAGGTATGTTAAGAAAAATCATATAGAAAAATCAACTTTTTGGTAATAAAGATTCAATTGTTTAGACTAGAAGGAGATTGAAAGGCTCACCTATCCAAAATAAAACCCAATAATTTTGCACGAGCTAGTAAAGATGAGCATTGGGTCAATTTTATGGAGGAAGAGCTAACTTGGATTGATAAAAATGAAACATGGGAACTTGTGCCTTGATCAAGTGCTCAAAATTCAAAGTTGTCATATCGGTGTGGAACCTAAACGAATGTGTAGTGCTCGTCATTCCGAATTCGGCGCAACTTGTTTCACGAGAAACTTCGTATGCTCCCAAAAACATGTTCTGTTTGTTTTCCAAAATAGACGAATTTGGCAAAAAAATTGACAACCTAGTGAGTAATTCATACTGTTGACATGGCAGGTTGATTGGGCCTGTTGACTAGGCATGGTTTACTGGGCTCTGTCGGGCCAATCAGTGTTGTCACTTGTCCGAATATCATTGGTGCTGATTTGGGCGATTTTCATTTGTGGGTTGGTGGCCAACCACAAGCTGCCACGTTGCCCAAACGGAGGCCACCACATGGCAGCATGGGGGCCACCAAAACCGTGTTAAGGGACGAATGGATCGGGTGAGGGTCGAACACCAAACCTCCGTCCAACAAACATTGCCAACTATCAATGTGCCACTATGTTTCTTATTATACATTGGCATACAAAGGTTATTTAAACTTTAAATATGCGCCATTCGAAAAAGGAGCTAGCCCCAGGGCACGTACAACCCAATAGCACCGCCGGTGGAGCGGAGTGGGGGCCTGGCCTGCGAGGGCGAGTCATTGGCCTTAGCCCCGAGCACATGGTCCCCCATGTCACCTTGACTTTTGGGAATAATGCCTCATTGGTAATTTAATCACTCCGACAAATTCGCCCAGAATCTGGTGGAATTGGTGCCAAGTTAGAAGAAATTTGGGCAAATTTGTAGGATGGTGTCAGATTTTTGGGAAATTGTAGAGCGACTAGTGCAAGAGCTAGGGGAAGCCATAACTTCTTCTATTTTTTACCAATTCAAGAGTAGGAAGAGGCTAGACAGGCATTTTTTGGCATTCTAGAGCTATTGGAGCAGGTTTCAAAGTTGATTGAGCATTGTAAACTGATGTATTCACAATTTTGAGAATAATAGAGAGGGCCAATCCATTGGAAGTTGGATCAAGGAGACGTAGCCCAGGCGGGGTGAACTCCTTCATCATGTGTTGTTGTGATACTGTTTTGGTGATGTTCTTGTCTGTTGTATGTTGTTGTTCAGTCATTTGTTTATGTTAATTTGTACATGAAATTTACATAAAAACACTCAAAAACTCATGATAAAAATTGCAATTAACCTCATGAATCCTTAATCACTTTTACATATTCTGAAGAGGAATTTAGCACAACAAAACTAATTTTCCCATTCAGATCAAGTTTGGTATCATAGCTCTTGGTTTTCTTTATGCAAGGAGGATTTAACTGTTTGCAAGTGAATGTGATGCTTACAAGGTTGAAGCTCAAGAGAGGAGAAGGAAAGCTGGTTGAAGGTCCTGAAGTTGGGTCAAGGAGAAGGAGAGCAATATTGCCACAATCTCCACCACCAGTTCTACCTCAAATTGCAGTTGAAGCTTCAGCAAACATGTCACATGAAGGAGAGCCTGCAAATATGTCAAAGGATGAGAATTTTTTTAGGAAGGCTTTCTTTGACATGGCAAAGATGGTGAAAGTCCTTTATGAAGGGAGGAATACAAAACTGCAGGGTGAAAGCTCCAAGCTTCCAAAAGGAGAAGGTTCTTCAGGAGGAGGAAGTAAAGTAAATGGAGGTAAACCTCCACCATCATCTTCATCTTCATCTTTGTTTGGAATAGGTCCCCTAGGGTCAATTGTGGAGTTAAAAGCCAAATTTTGTATAAACAATGTGATGTCTCCTCATTTTTGTGGTCGCGGAGTGCAAAGATGTAAAGAGTCATCAAGGGTTTTTGCCCTTAGTTTAGGTAACTTGTGTCGGCTTTATGAGATCCACCCTTTGTCTGCAGACCATGGGAATGTATAAAAAGGAGAGTTTAAGGGAGTATAGAGTTCATACTTGATGTTGATGAAGGTAATGGGTATGTGAGAGCTAAGAGTGAAGAGTCTTAGTGTAGGAAAGAGGCTTTGTAGCTGAGTGTGCAGAGGCCTAGGGTGGTCCACAGCTGAGTGCGCGAACCTCTGCAATTGTGTGCGCATGGTAGTCAGAGTCTGTAAAGGAGATCTGAACATCAATAAAGAGAATTATTCTGGAAATACCTATGTATGAGCTATTTTACTTCTGTTATTAATGTATGTGATTATGTTATGTTGAATATTGGATTTATGATTTAATGCTATATTGATGCGCAAATCTATGTGTTTTACTTTGTTATATGAACGTAAGTAAGAATATATGTCTACACGAAGATAATCATAATGCATGTTGAAGTTATCCACCACTTAAGCTAATCTGGGTAAATACAACAGTAAGAGTAGTCACAGAGGCACGTAAGTGTCTGAATTGCCTATTTAGGATACGCGAAGGACAATTGCAGACCTTCGCGAAGGTCTCGAAGCCGAATAAGATAAGTATATTGATAAGCCCTAAAGGGCTTATTGGTTTGCGCGAAGGAAGGGTTAGGGTATAAAACGACATCACTACCATCTCAGGGTGCAGAAACTTGGTTCATGCATCCCCCCATACTACTTCGGGTGAGACTTTAGTCCGTAATCCGTGGATTGATGCTGAAAGGGCCAGTAGTGTAGGGATTTGATTAGCTAATTAATGTTGAACCTAGTTCAGGGCCCATCAAGCCAACCAATGGTTCTGTTGCCGGAACTGGGATCTGCATAAAGAGATGTGTGATTTCGCATCACTAGAATCCAACTAAGAAAGAGATCAAAGACTGGTTGGATAGAAAGATCCACGAATTCACGGCACAAGAGAACAGGAGTCCATGATTAACAAAAGAATAGTGGTTGGATAGATACTTGTACACAGAGATACACGAGATCTTCTTCTGTTCCTTTTGGGTCAAGTTGTACAAATGGATAGCGAAATTGGCAGACGGCCAAGGAAGGTGTAGGCTTGACGGTCCAATAGCCTAGACCCTAGAGTTAGTGCGGAGATTAGAAGCCTCTGAAGATAAGATCGCACACGCTATTGATCATTGGCTCGATCGTATCATAGGAGGGTTCGTGACAGAGTTCACGGTCGATACCTCGGTCAGTTACAACGAAGCAGAGCACCACTTCTTCAAGGGGCCGCGAGGTAAGTATTTAAAGTCTTTAAATACCTAGATTAAGATGCTCTTGTGTGAAAAGAAGGTTATGCAGCTACCTTGATGTTTGGGGCTACGCGAAGTGGAAGGACATTCAGGAACAAAGGGAAAACATGCCCTGAATATAGCCCGCTAATTGAACCTCCTCTGAGTGACGACGAGGAAGCAGCACAGGCTTCTCCGCAGAGCGTTGTTCAGTTGATAAAGCAAGGGTTCCCGTGAATACCCCATCCACCCACACCGCCTCCATCTTCACCTCTACCGCATACACCTTCGCCTACACCACCGCCACCTCCGCTGCCGTTCAGTATGGCGAACTTAGTAAAGCTACATGTGTTCAAGGGTTTGGGAAATGAAGATACGAACTAGTTTTGGTTCATCACGAAGGTTGTATGGGAAGCTCAGGGTATCACAGATGATCAAATGAAGAAAGCAACGTTGGTTAGTGCTTTATAGGGTCACGCACTAGAGTGGTACCTTGAGTACTACACTGATAACCCAACGTCTGTGTTGGTAGATATCTAGACCGTGTTGAATAAGGAATTGAGCAGACCTAAGTATGAAGCACGATCAATTGTGGGATTCAAAGAGATCATGATGAAGCTTGGCAAGACACCCTGGGATCTATATCAGAGATTGAAGTGTACAATCTGCGAACCTAACATGAATCTGACAGATGGGCAGCACCCTGAATGGTTTGTGGCTTCGCTCTTGACTCATCTAAGGGTTGTGCTATCACAGCAAAATATTGAGACCCAGGCAGAAGCCCTAGAAATTATGATGAGATTGCACGAGACACCGATGCAAGGTGTTAATCTGGGGGTTTAGCAGATTCATGCGTAGTTGTAGAACCTTTGCCTAGAAATGCAAAGTATGAAGAAATATAGAATAGTTCAGCCAGAGGTGTGTGAAGAAGTTTGGTGCCTGAAGTGCAAATGTCAGGGGCATGACAAAGATCACTGTCCAGTCTTCGTAAATTATGTTGCAGCAGGGGGACCAATGCCTCTAAGGTCGGGAGCTCCAGCAGGGCCAAGTACGAGACTTGCTCTATGGTGTGTTATCTGTCAGGCAGCTTGAAAACATGCGACATAAAATTGCCACTTGCTGCAGAAATTTGTACAGACATCGCAACATCTCTTTTGCAACTTCTGTCAATCAGTGGGTCATGATGAGTGCAATTGTCGTAGTTACGAGTTAATGATGGATAGAACGACCACTTATAGGGTGCAGGCAGAAACCCGGCCTCCGGGCCAAGGGGTTGGGGGATCGCGAGGCGAATACCAGGGGCGTGAACGAGGTTGAGGTGGAGGAGGACCTGGTAGAGGTCGGGGGCAGGTCATTTGTTACAACTCTGGAGGACCAGGACACTACACGCAAGACTGCTCGAATCCGACGCGTCTATCATGTCGGTATTGTACTCAGTTTGACCACGCAACTAAAGATTGCTCGGTATTGCTAGCTAAGATACATGAAAAGGGGGCACAACCTCCACAGCCAACTCAAAACCTGCAGATGATGAGGGTTGAGCCTCGCGAAGAGGATCCCAAGGTAAATATTGTGTTGTAGAGTGGGATGACGACTGGCAAAGATAAGAGGAAGCAGCCTAAAGAAAGTGAATGGGTCTGTAAAGCTACAGAAAAGGAGGTCAAGTTTGATCTGAAATGCGCACGGGAAACCTTTATGGAAGCAAAGAAAAGCTTCGTTGAGGCCTCTACCTTAGCAAATCAGGACAAGCGAGCTGAAGAGACCCGTTTAGGCTTACTACTTTCTTAGAGACCTATATGAACTTGCTGCACGATAGAAAGGCTATGAAAGGGCTACAAGAACTGATAAATAAGTGTGCAAGGAAAGAAAACGCTCCTGATGGACCGTGCATAGTTAAGAAGATTGGTAAGCATAAGGCAAGAATGAGGCATGAGATGAGGCTCACTGCACAGATAGGAGAATATGATATGGATCAAGTAATTTTGGATCTGGGGTCGGGCGCGAATGTTTTGCCTAAACAGACATGGGAGAGGATGGGGAGACCTACGCTGCAGTGGTCTCTGATTCAGTTAAGAATGGAAAATCAACAAAAAATTATCCCCATGGGAAGATTGCAGGGAGTGACAGTTGATATTGAGGGCGCGAGCGCATTGGCTGACTTCAAAGTGATAGAGATTGTGGATGACAACAATCCCTACCCTACGCTCCTTGGGATCAATTGGGCCACTGACATGAATGGGGTAATCAATTTGAAGAAGCGGAATATGATATTTGAGAAGAAATTGCTCCGCGTAGTAGTGCCCCTAGACCCTGCAGAAGGACCGCGCTATACTGAACCGGTCCGTGATTATGAAAGCGATGATGATTTGGACTAGATTTACAAGATAACGACGCGAGTTTAGGATTGGGTGAATTTGACAGTGGATGGACATATTGCATGGGACCGCAAAAGCTCCTGCACTTCAGATTCAAATGAGGAGTTGGAACACTGGCAGAACCGACTGCATGAATTATCTACGTTGCTCTGTAATATGATGACTAAGTCGTTGCACTGTGTACCATTAGAGGTAAGAAATCTGCCTTACTATGATGGTTTAACTGATGTTGATAACTTTTTGGATGCATTCGAGAGAGAAGTGCTCGAGGAGCATTGCTTCCAAGCCTTGGATAGGGCTTTGCGCGTTACACCTACGAGATGGTGGGGCACACACAAGGACAGTTTTTATGATTGGCGCGTGTATAGAAAGATGATGAGAGTGCAGTTTGGTCACCCACAAGTGTGGATAATAGAGAAATATGATGGGAGGAATGACCTGCGCGATCACTTGGCCAAATGGACGAAGGTTTATGGAGCGGAGCATCCACTTGAATGGGTGCACCTGTTTTCTCATAATTTGGATGTAATACCGATGAACTGGTACTTGGAGATAGAACTCCGCCATGGCATTGAAGAATGGGACGTTTTTCAACAGGGATTCTTGCTGACGTTTAACTTTGAGGATGGGTTTGACAGTATTAACGAAGCATTGCAAGAAGTTAAGTCAGCAATCTTCAGAGTACCACAGGATCCCTTGGACTTGATTCAACTGGATTGGACCACCCAGCTGAGGTACGCGTTGGAGTGCCACAATGTGACTGTCGAAGAAGAGGACGAGAACCTGAGGAACATTAACATCCCAGAGACTAAAGGTCACATGAAGTTGAAGGACCGCAAATTGAAAAAACAGATATCACCGAGCTGTTAAAAACAAAACAAGTGAACATTGGGACAGAGGTGGAACTGAAGTTTGCAAAGATTGGGGACTACTGGGATGACAGAATAGTAGATAAGGTTGTTAAATTGCTCCGCGACTAACAAGACTTGTTCCCTACGGAGTTCTCAGACGTAAAGGGGATAATAGGAGACCTGGGGGTGATGAAAATTACAGTGAAACTGGACGAGAAGCCGATCAAGCAGAGGCCTTACCGCCTCAATCCGAAGTATAAAGAAAGGGTCCGCTTAGAGTTGGATCAAATGCTTACGGCGGGTATCATTGAACCAATAGAAGAATCCAATTGGGTAAGCCCAATGGTAGTTCAGGACAAGAAACATAAGGATGAAATAAGGATATGCGTAGACCTTAGGAAGTTGAATGACGCCTTCGTACATGATCCCTTTCCAACTTCGTTCACTAATGAGGTGTTGGATAATGTACGAGGACAAGAGGCATATTCGTTCTCTGATGCATTCTCTGGGTACCATCAGATCAAGATCGCACCGAGGATAGAAGTAAGACGAACTTCGCCACAGAGTGGGGGTGCTTCCAGTATACAGTAATGCCTTTTGGGTTGAAGAATGCGTCGACGATCTTTTCACACGTGGTCATCGCGGCGTTCAATGACTTCATTCACAAGTTTTTGGAGGTATACTTTGATGATTGGACAGTGCTTGGGTTGGTAAAGCTCCACGTAGTTATTCTACGCTTGATGTTAGATACATGCTGGAGGTACTAGATCATGCTCAATTTGAAGAAATTCTTGTTTTGTGTCCCTTTTGGGATCTTGTTGGGTCATGTGGTATGCAGACGAGGCTTAATGGTAGAAAATGCTAAGATAGTGGTCATCATCAATTTGGAGGCACCATGTAGCGTGAAACAGCTGCACACAACGTTGGGGCACACTGGATATTATAGGAATTTCATCAAAATCTATGCCCATATTACCGTGCTAATGGAGAAGCTTCTAAAAAAGGATGTTATGTTCTGTTGGAATGAAGAGTGTTAGTAAAGTTTATATGTGTTGAAGGAAAAGATGGTCACCACACCGATCCTAGTCTTCCCAGATTGGAAGAAGGAATTTCATGTGCATGTGGACACGTCATGTATTGCGCTCGGGCCAGTACTGACACAGGTCGATGAGGGAGAATTGGACCATCCTATAGAGTTCGCAAGTAGGAAGTTGTCTAAGGCTGAGAAGAATTATTCAACGACAAAGCGTGAAGGGTTGGCTATGGTGTACATGCTCCAGAAGTTCAGGCACTATTTGTTAGGCAGACACTTTAAGATGTATACAGACCATTCTGTGTTGAAATACCTGGTCAACAAGCCTGTGTTGGGGGGGGGGAATATGCAGGTGGTTGTTGTTATTCCAGGAATATGATTTTGAAGTTATCGTGAAGCTAGGATGATTGAATGTCGGTCCATATCATCTGTCACGCGTTGAAACAGGAGAAGAGCCTACTAATTTGGAGGAAGGACTGCTTGACGCGCAACTCTTTGCAGTGCGCGTCGAGGACAATCATTTTGAAGATATTATACACTTCCTGACGACGGGAACAACTCCAGAGGGGTATACTAGCCAAAAAAAGAAGGAATTGGTGGTGCGCGCGATAGACTTTTCTATCATTGCAGGGCATTTATATAAAATGGGCTCGGATGAAATTCTACGATGTTATGTACTTGACTTTGAACGGAACAACATCCTTGCTGAAACCCATGGAGGAGCCGCGGGAGGACATTACGTAGGAAAATCTACAGCGTAGAAGATTTTACGCACTGGGCTATGGTGGCCAACACTTCATAAGGATTCAAAGGCTTATTGTAAGGCATGTGATGCATGTCAGAGGACGGGTAGACCATCATGGAGGGATGAGTTGCCTCTGAATCCGCAGATGTTGTTACAACCATTCGAAAAGTATGCGATTGACTTTGTAGGACCAATTCAGCCTCCAAGAAATAAGACGGGTGTGCAGTACAACATCACCGCGACTGAGTATTTGACCAGATGGACGGAGACGCAGCCTGTAAAGGACTATACAGGGGCAACAAAAACAAAATTCCTCTTTGAGTATGTGCTTACTAGATTTGGTTGCCTGAAGATTTTGATGAGCGATCGAGGTACACTTTTCCTTAATGAGACGATCAACACTCTTACGGAGGAGTTAGAGGTTTATCACCAGAAGAATACGCCATATCACCCGCAGGCTAGTGGGACGGTGGAAGCATTTAATAAGATATTGGAGAATGCGCTGAAGAAGGTCTGCAATGCACAAAGAAATGGCTGGGATGTGTGCCTACCCATAGTGTTATGGGCTTACAGGACGACTTGCAAAAAACTTAATGGAAAAATGCCTTTCAGGCTGGTTTATGGCGTAGAAGTTATGATGCCAATGGAGTACATTGTAGCTAGTCTGCGCATAGTGGCATTCACAGGAATGGTAGATCGAGGAGCCTTGGAAGAAAGGCTCCCGCAATTGACAGAGATGGAGGAGGATAAATCTTTGGTTGGATTCCATCAGCAAGTTCAAAAGGAGCGCGAAAAAGCATGGCATGATCGGCACATCAAACTGCGCACCTTCAAGGTAAATGATTTAGTATTATTGTATGACAACAAGATTGATAAAATTACTAGAAAATTTCGGATGCATTGGTTGGGGCCCTATGTCATCAAGAAGATTACCGATGGTGGAGCAGTTCAGTTGGTGAAGTTGAATGGAGAGCCATTTCCAGGGAAGGTGAATGGCAGCCGATTGAAGCCATACACCTAGGATCCGACCAGATGACTATATGGTGGAGGCACAGTATTAGCGCTCCAGGTAGCTGAAAGAAGGTGCAGGACTATAAACTACACTTCTCGAGGTATAGATCTGCGCAACTGTGGGATTGCGCATAAGGGAGGAATGTCACAGTATCATAAGAAGCGCGAAGGAAGCTATGCCATTGGAGGAGAGACTGTGCAAGGTCGCTAGGAAGTGACTGTTACGGTCACTGTTCATGATTTGACAGTGAGAAAACGAGTAAATGGAGCGGGGGGCAACATTTAAGTTAGAATTTAAGAGAAAGATATTTGAAAATATGTCGCTAATCTAGCATTTATGAATAGATTTTGGGGGAAACGATCGGATTCAAATTTGAATTTAACTATAAATTACAAATGGCCACCCAACGAAAAACACTTGGAGTTTTGAGAATTGAGGTGTTGATCTATCAGGCGTGCATGAACCTTGACTACTTCGAGGCTTTGGTGGTGAGTTCAGTGTTTGAGAAGTTGCCCAAGGAAACTCAGGAGCTCTTGACTAGCATCATGTCGGCACCTGTGGAAACCGTAACTGTTGAGGGATCGATGGCATCAGAGGGAGTTTCCCCTGAGATTGCAAGTGTAGAAGTACCCGTAGAAGTACCAAAATCACCAAGGTCACGCAAGCCAAGGCCTACGCCAACTATAGAGGGGCCTAAAGCGAAGAAGGACAAACAAAAAGTAGCACAGTCGGTGCGCCTATCGCCCAGGAGACACCTGCAGAAAGAAAATCCCACTGCGCAAGAGAAAGGCTACGTGGTAGACATGGAATTTAAGGAGGGTGTCAAAGATGTGGATATGGGGGCCAAAGACATTGACAGTAAAGGTGTAGGCCCTATTTCCAAGTTGCCTAAGTACATTCCCTCGCGCCGAGGCAAGGTCAAGGTCTCAAAGGATTCAGATGAGGGAAAATTTATGTTGAATACCCCATTGCTGCCAGATCAAATTACCTTTGAACGCCCGTTCTTGGTGCACATCCCCTCTCTCAAGCTAGAGGATTGGGATTCGGCAGACACAAAACAATTCCCCCACTTGGCCACGGACACCTTTATGACCTGAGTGTTCTACAAAGAGACGAGTGTCACCGCGCTAGAGCCAAAGAAGTGGATCAGAGGGGTGGACAAAGCAGGACTGCTAAACCTGCTATGGGTGCCACATTACCATCGCCCACCCATAACCCTAATGGTGATCAAGCAGTTGCTATGCTTAGTGCATAATGGATGCCTGTGGTCAGGAGAACCGATACCCGTCACAGATGTGTTGATCCATAGGGTCACATCGTTACCACATTCAGGGTTGAATCTGGTCATGGCATTTGGCGGAAAGACGAGCAAATGTGACCTCGCTGTAAGAATGAAGGACAAATTCAAGCTCGCCAAGAAACTGCATGGGTACTCATTTGCCAACATAACTGACCCCGTGGTTAAGGTTGCCACCGAGATTTTGACTAGGAAAATCATGAGGAAGTGTTGCATATATGAAGTGTCGACACCTATTGTGTCATTAGCGGCCTAGTGCATGGAGGGCGTACAATTTAATTAGGCGCACTACCTCTATGGGGAATTCCTCGCAAACTGCAGAGAAGCACAAGATGAGAGTAAGACCTTCCATTACGCCTAGATCTTACTCTCAATTATGCTGGTCGCATGGGAATTATCGGAGGACAACCAGTTTCCTTCGGTTGCATCAGATCTACCAGAAGTAGCGAAGTTCGCTTCGCTCTGGGCCACCAAGGACGCCACGAGGGTCAAGGATGTGAAAATATTTTGGGTGCTGATGGAGGTAAGCATCTGCGCCACGATCAACCGCAAGCGAGGCTATCCCCAACTGTCTTTGAGCAGTTGTCAGGATATGTGGAGTTCAAAGCGAACTTCCACTGTGTCTCCATCCGGGCGCGGAAGGACCCTGAGAAAAAATGGTATGATCTTCCATACCTGGCAACAGATGATGCAATTGTAGTGGTCCTAGAGAGTTGGCCATCAGAGTGGTGCATGACGTTAGACTTTTCAGTTGGGTCTAGTAAGTCCACCACAAAGTAGAAGAAGGAAGAGGCCTGGCTGAAGATGCAGCAGTTGGCCGACAAAAGGAAAAAGGAAGCTGAAGAAAAAGCTAAGGCAGAGCGCGCTGCTAAGAAGCAGGCTGAAGAGGAGGAAGAAGAAGAGGAAGACTGCGACTTTGACAGAAGTCAGAAGTCTCCTTCGTCACAGACGGAGGAAGATGAGTAGCAGTCAGGACAGGGAGGTGCAGACCCAGAGACTACTCCATTATGGGTTAAGTGCGCTAGGGAGCAGGAAAAAGTAGGGTTGCAGAAGAATTCCAAGGCCAACAAATCATCACTTGATATGATCACTTTGACTGAAGGTGATATGAATGATATCGAGGACACAGTGAGGGATGCGACCGTGGAACTGCTACAGCAGTTCGAGCAGTAGTAGAAGCAAGCCTTGGTCGCCATTCAGATGGGTCTGCATGAGCTATAGATCCAGGCCACTCAAATGCAGACCAGTATGGGACAGCGCAGTGCGACATCAACTAGCTTGGCAGCCTGGGACCTCAGACATAGTGGAGCTGGTCCACTCCTTGGATCCCCTAGCCGTTGTGCTGCCGGACAAAGCATTAACTACAGAAGTGGAAGTTGACAAGGCCACTGTCAGCGCCCTCAAGAAGGTTGGGTTGAACTTGGCCATGCTGCCAAGTGAAGCCCTTTACACCCTACAAGACGGTGTGATCACGGAACTTCGGGCTAGAGAGCAGCGTGCGTTGAATGTGATCAACGAGTAGAAGGTAAACAATGCCTAGATGTTTGTATAAAAGACTTTCGCGCTTGATCTCCTTAAGAAGATCACAGAGAAGAATGAGCGCACCATAGCTATGGTAGCTAAGGCCTACAGAACCATTCCAGAGCTGAATATCCCAAAGGATGTGCCAGTCTATGCAAGAATTCAAAAGCTCATTGTGAGTGTGCGCAATGCAAGGACGGAGCTAGCTAAGGTTCAGTTTGAGCTCAACCTTAAGATCATGGAGCTCAAGTTGAGGGCCCAACCTTTGACTCCACCAGAAGTCAGAGAGCAACACAAGGCAGCTGTCAAGGATGCAGTTACCGCAGTGGATGTTGTGGTGAAGGAGTGCACTTCGCTCTTCGAGTAGTCGCTCGAAGTAGTTACCAGACTGTAAGAAGATCCCAACGTGCTGTTAACACCCAGGTTGTTCCCTATGACTCCCAAGGGAATACGGCCGGGGTAACCACTAACCAATCTTTGGATCACTGTTTCTAGCCAAACTGTGATCAGAGAGGGCTCTCTCTTTATGATTTGTAACTATTTGTGATAGGGTTTTAGGCTAGCTATTATGCACAGGTTTTGTTTATGTTTTGGTTGAAGAGTTTCTTTTAGGTCTTAGTGATGTAGTATTCAGAGAGTCAAGTATCATTGGGCAATGGAGTCTGTGGCTGTAGGTGTCTAGAAACCTTGAGGTGAACTGGTGAAGTTTGCAGGGCCATTTGGATACTTCATAGAACAAATTTTGATTTATAACACAAACAGGTGAAAAACCAGTGAAAGCAATTAAGAATTTTCACTAAAGTATTCGAGTATTTCCACCAAACTAGGTATGAGAAACAGATAGATGCCTCAGGAGCAAAACTTGAATCCCTGGGGATGTCTATCACTGTAAAAGATATAGTTTTAAAGTGCAGCAATTAAGAATTACACTTCATTCACTGTATCTGAAGAAAAACATGGATAATAGCTCAGATTGAGTTGAGGGTAATCAGTGATTAAATCCTGAACTATTCTTCTACTTTGTTATTAAGTTTAAAACATTTAGACAATAAAAGAGAACAAAAGACTCGAAAACATGTAACACAGAGATTTAAGAAAACTTATTGTTTTATGAAACATTCTGGAATCCTGCAACATTCACCATTCATCACAACGCATCAAATACACCAAGCTTCGGAAATTCCATTCTCCCTTTGCATTACTTCTCTGAGAATTTTTACAGCAAGTGAGACTCCCAAAAGGAAAATAACAACAACCCCCTGAGCTTCTGCCAGGGGTGAATATATACTTGCGATTTTTACAAAAATATCTGAGTCCTGAGTTGTCTCAGACTTAATATTCTCACCAACTTTGAGATATTATTATCAGAAATTTATTACAGCATTGAATACAAAATAAAGGCGCCTTAATGTTCTGTCAGAAGATATTTTGGCCTTTGGGATCTGCTGAGTCGGTTGAGATACTTTGATTAAATGCTGGAGAACCCGACTTTATGGCTTGTACGCTGTATTTTGGGTTGTCACCTGTGATTGTGACTACTGCTGTGGTGAGTAAATAGCTCTGCTGAGTTGGCTCAGCATCTGCCTCTTCCTTGTAGATTTTATTCATCAAAATTGTGCCTGCGCATGACTGCTCATGTACTGGAGAAAACTAACGCTACAGGTTCTGGCCTGATAAAATTATCTGTGTCAAATTCCTCCACTCTTCCTGTGTGGGCAATTGGTGTCTTATGATTGCCCCCATAGTCTCATCTGCTTCAGTATACTTAAAGAAATTTGGTGGTGTATCAAACAGATGATCAATTTCATTCATGATAAAAAACAAGTTATCCACCCTATCATACAGATTCTGCCCTGATGCTGGCCCTGTGTCTGTTGAGGTACTGGGCTGTTTTGCAATCTGTGCTACTGCATGGGCATCAATCCTTTTGTTGTAATTTTCTAGGGTGAGCAGTCTTCCTACACTGCTTAAAATGCTGGGGAGGCCTCTGTTCTGCAATGCCACAAATCTGTCCAGGAACTTGTTGATCTCGGTCTGCATATCCTGTGTCCTCCTCTCCAGCGTACCAACTAGACTTCTTAGTGTCAGGACTCTTTTAACTACTGAGATTGTTTCAGTCCTGTTAGTAATTCCCATGGTAGCTAGTTGAGAGCTAGTTTTGTTATTTAAAACATTGATCATTCTGCTGGCAGCATCTGGCATGTGGCCAAGGCTTGCTCTGGCTCTGTGTATTTCCTTGTTTGCCTTGGTGATGAGTGCTATTTGCTCATCCATAGTCTCAATATACTGCCACTGATTGGTGATGGATCGACCAATGTTGCCCCAGAGGACTGCTTTCAATTCTGCTGTTACTTTTTCTAGTGCAAGCTCTTTTTCTAGTTCAGCTATTCTCTTTTTTAGAGCTTTTATCTCTCTCTCCTTTGCTGCTTCATTCTGCTTGCTTTTGTCAAATTTTTCATTCACCTTGGCCAAAGATTTCTTGACTTCATCAAGCTCTTTCATTTGAGATTCAAGAACTTGGATCTCAGCTTGCAGCTTCTGCATATCCAGACTGGGAGTCTGTCCTGGTGTTGGTGTAGTTGTTGCTGTAGATGGTGCTGTAGTTCCCGTTTGCTGAGGAGGAGGAGTAGTTGTTGGAGGGACTTCCTCAAGATTAATTATCACAGGAGGAGGCTGGAAGGGTTGGCCCTCTTCTCTTTGCTTCATTGCTGTTTGTAGTGCTGCCTTTGCAGCTTCTGATTGTCCTAGCTGGTCTTGAGTTCGAACTAGCTCCTTGTACAGGGATATCAGTAGGTCTGTAGCATCCTTTTCCTGCCTTTGCTGGGCAACCTCGTCTGTTTGCGGATGGATGGTAGCTGGGAGCTTGATTTTCTTTCTTAAGGCCGCCATGTCTGCATCCCTTAGCTTCAAGAGTTCTTGGATACCCTTAACATCTTTAGGATCATGTCCTATTTCTATAATTACTTCTTCCAAGGACTTGATCCTGTTGTCCTTGGCTTGTGATGATGCTCTCTCCAATTCCAGCTGAGATGCTGTGTTATCAAGGCTGCTCTTCAATTTGTAGTTCTCCAACGTTTCATCTGCCAAGGAGGCATACACCATTTCACCAGTTTGTTTATGTAATTCAATCTTATCCATAGGGTGTATGTCTTTGGCCAGCACCTCCATGTTGGTTCTTAGGTAATCCGAGGTAGTTTGAGGATGCAGCGTTGTGGGCATGAAGTGACTCATGATCATCTTGCCTTCACTTACATCAAAGGCAGACATGAGTCTTTGCTGATTGGTGGGAGCCAGGTTCAGCAAATGATTGTACAGCTGTACTTTAATAGGATCACTCCTCCTCTTAATGTCAATAAATTGTTGTTTGATGCTGGACTGTCCTTCTCTGTGCTGGCTGGAGGAGCTGACCTCTCCTCCTATAGTTCTATCATATTCATGCTGAAATGAACTGGCTGAAACTTCTCCGCTGGGTGGGCCCATGCCCATTGCTTGCCTCACTGCTATGTCATCCTCTTGAGAGTCATTTAGTCTTTGTCTTTTCTCTCCCCGATTGATGGATGAAGTCAGGGGAGTCTCTCTATCCCTTTTCCTGGTTAAGTCCTCCTTTTGTGGGGTTTGGAGAACTGAGGTATCAACAGTAGTTTCTGCCCTAGGAGGCACCACTGTCTGAGCCTGTTGCTCAGTGGAGCTTGGAGCATTCATCACTTTTTCTTGCTGCAAGGGCTGCTGTTCACTAAACTGTTCTTCTTCTTGTTGCTGCCCAAGTTCCTGCTGCTCCATCTCTTCTTGCTGCTCCATCTCTTCTTGCTGTTGTAGCAATGTGTCCACTTGTTCTTCTGTCAATGGAGGTGGCTGTTCCACCTGCTTCCCTTTATCCTTGCTTGCTGTCTGTGATGCTTTCTCGGCAGTTTGCTGTTGTACTGTTGATGATGTAGCAGCTGCTCCAAGTTGCTTTTTGTAGGAGAGGGGCACCTGTCCACAAGTTTCCAAGTCAGCTTCCTTTTGCATATTTCTAGCCTCTCTCTCAAGTAACTCTTCATTAGTAATTTCCTCCTCTAGGGTACCCTCTTCCCAATTTGATGCATTGGCATACTGTTCAATCTCGGGTTGTCTCTTGTGTGCATAACTACCCAATTTGTATCTAATCCTCCTGAGGGAGATAGCATGATTGGGGTCATAGGGTATCCATTCAAAGCTGGTTTGCAGTCTGAGGCCTTCCAGGATAGTGTTTGCCTCTTTCCATCCCTCTTCTTTTCTGTTATATAGGAAAGGACCCAGCTGGTTCCTTACCTTCAACTGTGACTTCTTGTTGTTGCTCTGAAAATGAAGATAGTCTGAGTTCCCAAACTGTCTGAAATATTCCAAGGCAAAAAGCCTCATGGGGACATACCTTGGCAACCTAAATGGGTTCAACTCACAGCCATATATCCTGATGACTGTGTGGTTTTGGTAGAAGTACCAATTACCAATGCTGTAGGACTTATTCAAATGGAGAATTCTCCTCATGTCATCAGTTAGTCTAGGAGGAGGAGTACCATGCAATACTGTCATGACTGGATAGATGAATAAGTCAATGAACTCAGTGTATGTGTAAGGTGATACAGAGGTATGATGAAAAACAGAAGTCCAGAACACAACTGACCTTGGAATTCCCTGGGCATTGAGTGGCTTCAAAGGAACAGAGAAGGTGGTTGGCTGATAGAACAAGAATAGATGGTATATATATGAAGTATACCTGAATAGTCTTTCCCTCTTCAAGTTCATAAACTGCTCATGGATTTTATCTGCAATGTAGGTTGCATAGTCATAATGTACAGCTGGGGGCTTACCAGGAGAGAATATAGACAGCATTGCGATTAGGCTATCATCCACATCCTCCATTCCCCTGAATCCTAGGACATAACTGATTAAATCCACTAACATCCTGCCCAATTCATTCAAATAGTGATACCCAATAGGGGGGGTCTGACTGATTCAGAGCCTGGTCTTACAAACAACTGATTGATTTTAATGATTTGGTCATTTGACAGCTTGGTCCCTTTGTTTATCAAATTCTGCATAAAGAGGGGGGTCAATTGCTTGGCAGTTTGGAAGTGCAGCATTCCATTTATACTCTCTGGGGTAATCTGGAACAGGATTGAGCCTGTGGGGCTGATGACAGCTCTTTGGTTTGGGTCATAACATTCCTGGCAGCTGTAGATCAGTTCTGGCATAGGATTTACTTGGGGAAGGTTGTAGATGGGCAAATTTGAGTCCCAAATTCCCAAGATGTCTGCCCCACTCAGGTGCTGGGCTTTTAACTCATTCATCATCTGGATATTGTATTTGGTTCCCATAGGGAACCAGTCCAGCATTTGGTAATCCATGTCTCCCAGGGCTTTCCATGCTAATTCCTGGTGAGGAGCATTGAGGGGCTTGATATTTAGAGCAATAGGAGTCTCCATAGTTCTTCAAAGTGCAACAATTGTAGGTGAATAGTCAAAATGGAAGCAACACAGAATAGAGGTGATTCTCTGTGAAAACAGTTTGTATTTTGGATACCAGAGGGGAATTTACTTAACAGCAATTGAAATACTGTTTGTTTTTAGGAGCAGAGCTTCTCTAAGGTCTAACTGTCCCCTTCCAGCGGGTGAATTGTATTTATCAAGAAATCTGCCGGGAAATGCAGAGGGACAGTGGTTTTGAGCGAAATTACAAGTATTAAGGCTCGGCCGGTGCTTTTTGGACTTCACAGTTACAATGGTGGACGTGCAGAGGGAAATGGGCGGTGTAAATGTAGTTTCAAGGTGTCTTAAGCCTTCTGAGCAACTTAAATCTCAACAACAGTCGTATGGAGGGCAGAACAATGGTAAATACCTGTTAATTGACGAACAGAGGTTGCGCAGGTGTGCACGGTTGATGCTGAGGAGGTCGCCCGAGTTGACTCAGCAGGTTGGCGGAAATTTCGAACGTAAACGGTCATGCAGAAAGAACAATAGCGACAGGAGAGAAAAGTGGGAAAAACACGGTTTTTTGGGTAAATATAGACTTTTTTACCATTTTGGCGCTTTTTAGTGATGACGTCAGCATGACGTCATTGGTGGGTCAAGGTGAGGTGACGTCAGCTGACGTCATCGGGTGACGTGGCGGTTCGTTGGCGGAAAACAGTTGGCGGTTAGGACCGTAGCGGTTACGGTTAAGGTTAACCGCTACGGTTTCTCGGGGCGGTTTGGGTACGGCGCCGAAGTTGTCAGGCCCGGCTCCGAGATACCTTAGCGCTTGACGCGTGGAGAGGTACTGACGTGACGCAACGTCACCTTCTCGGGCGGTAAAGGACGGCAGTGGGGGCCGCTCCGATATTGCTGTGGGTCGTCGGATCTCAGAGACTTGATCCGACGGTGGGCGGAGTGCGAAGATGCTCGGGTTATATGCAGGCGGAAAACTTTGGGTAGAGGGTTTTTTATTGGTTTTTTCAATGTTTTTTCATAAAATCAAACTGCGCGCTAACCCTTTGGAAATGCGCCAGAGGCGGGTTTTTTGACTTTGGTAATTTTTGCAAAGGATTTTTATAGGCAAAAGAGGTTTTATAAGGTTTTTTCAATGCAAATGGTGGTTTGAGGAGCAGTTTGACTTGCAGCAAGGGGGAATGGGATGGGACAGGTTCACCAAAGTGACCAGAGGTCATTTTGGTCCCTTTTGAAGAACATATGGCTATAATGCCAAGGGGAGGGAGTATTTATAAGATTTGGGGCTTTATACACCATAGTGTTAATATTATTAGGGGAAAGGGTAAAATAGGGGAGCTATATAGTAAAATTAGAGGTTAATATGAATGAAGGGAGCAAATGAAGGGGATTTTACTGAGTTTATCTGAAATTGACTTGGTTTTGAGAGTAGATCAAAATGAAAAGATCTTAGACAAGAAATGTGGATTCTGAATGAACTAGAACCATCATAAAACCATAATCTCTCTTCATAAATCTCAGCTAAAGAAAGGGAGTGTTAGTAATGGAATGGAGGGGAAGAGGGAAGTTAGTCATGCTCCTTGCTGTAATATGATGGGATTAACCACTTTGTTCATTGATAGATTTTGCCTTGGCAAAACACCTCTTGATATATGAGTAATGGTGAAAATATCCTTTCTGCAACCACAACTGCCTACCCAGCTATTTTCCTAGCATTTTTTGTTTCTCCATAGAGGGTGCATTTGGACTTGCAAACCCTTACTTGCCTTTTCTTTTCTTTGGCTTTTTTCTTTTTTCTTTTCTATCTACTTCTAATCTTATTTCTTCCAAGGTCCCAGATTAAGCTGTTGGGAACCTTTACTCCTCTACCTAAACTACTTGTCTGCCAAGATTAAGCAGTTTGGACAGACTTCTTTCTCTATTCTATAACTCAAAATTGAAACATGGCATGATCCGGATTAGACTGTTGAATCATCCACAAAATTGAAATAAGGTCCTCAATACTTGAAACACTTTACCCACCTCTTGCTTTCTAGGAAATATGGGATCTTTGTGAACTCAAAGCAGAGCATATTTGGCCTTTCTCTTGCCAATCATGAAATATGAAACCTATTAGTATAGGTATCCAACAGTGGCTCCACATGGGGATGGTTTTTCTTCTGAAAGACCAAGAACAGCAGGTCAGATTGCCTTGTTCCTTGACTGCCCATCCCAATCTTTGAAATTTGCTGCAAAAATGTGTCAAAATAGTGTGCCTCTTTCTTGGAAGACCTCTGATTCTATTTGCCTCTTGCTGGTTGGTGAATCACTTGGAAAACTGTATTTTACAATCTAAAACAGAAAACAATATGTACATCTGCATATATACAATGAATCCTTAGTTTCCATTCATGATGAACAGTCAAAGTAGTGCTTCAGCATCCTGCCATTGACAGGACCTTCATCCAAGTCAGTTTCAGTCAGACTTTTAAGGAAGTAAGTGTTGTTACCTTGTACTGCTTGGACAGCAAATGGTCCTTTCCATAAAGAATCAAACTTTCCATGTTTCCCTTTCTCTTCTCTTCTTGCATCCCACTTTAAAACTTTGTCCCCCATATTGAAATCTTCTGCTTTGGTTCTCCTATCAAAGGCCTTTTTCAGTTTCTCTTGTAGTATCTGCACTCGGCTGAAAACTTGTTCTCTAGTTTGCTGTAAACAGATTATCTGATTAATCCTTCTTTGCATGTCATTTGGCTCTGCATGGCTTTCTTGCAGAAGTTTCATAACCGGCACTCCTAGTGATGAAGGAAATCTGGCCTCTAATCCATAGACTAACTCATATGGGCTGGTCCCAATGGATCTTTTAGTTGTTAGCCTGTCTGCCCATAAAGCATTTACTAGTTTCTTATGCCAGTTCTTTTTGTTCTCTTCCAGCACTTTCTTTATGATATTTATCAAACTTTTGTTTGATGATTCAGCAAGGCCATTTCCTTGAGGATAGTAAGCCGTAGAATGGCCCAAAATAATGTGAAATTTATGGCAGAAGTTCACCATTTTCTTGGATCTGAAGGCAGCAGCATTGTCTGTTATTATTTTGTCCGGGCAGCCAAATCTAGCCAGTATATTGTTTTCCAAAAACTGAATGATTACTGAATCATTTGCTTGTCTGCATGGGGCAGCTTCAATCCACTTGGTGAAGTAGTCTGTCGCTGTTAAAATCCATCTGTGTTGCCCTGAAGATGAGGGATGAATTTCCCCAATGAAATCCAAGCCCCATTGTTGGAAAGGTCTCTCTGTTGCAATGGGCTTCAAAGGAAGTGGCAGCAACTGTCTTTTGCCTTCAAACAGTTGGCATTTGTGGCATGAGGCCGTAAATTTCTTAACCTCAGAGAACATAATGGGCCAGTAGTACCCAGCCCTCAATATCTTGTCCACAGTGGACTTCCAGTACAAATGTCCACCGCAATCTCCAGCATGGAAATCTTGCATGATTTTGTTAGTTTCATTCTCTATTAGACAGTGCAGCAAGATACCTTCATGGTTTTTCCAAAGTAAATTTCCATCCATCACACAAAATCTAGATGTTTTCATTTTTAGGAACCTACACTTAGTTCTGGACAGTCCTGGGGGAGCACACAGGTTTTGTAACACATAACAGATATCAGAGTACCAAGGAGATTGTTCAAAGGCTACATTGATCTTTGGAGTCGCCAGCTCTGTTTCACTGTCCAGTTGATTGATATCTAAGGCTTGGAAATTTGCTTCTGTCATTAATTTGGCTAAACCTTGCCCTTTTATCAGCTTTGTGGGTTTTATTTCAATGTCAAATTCTAGTATATTGGCAATCCATTTTCCTCTTCTGCCCTCTAAGTTTTCTTGGGTGAGAATGTCTTTGACAATAGGACTTGGTACATAAGCCACAACATGGGAGTAAAGGATGTAAATCCTAAAGTCTTTAATAGCTTTGATCAAAGCATAGGCTTGTTTTTCCATTATTTGATACTTTAGGGGGGCATCTCTAAGAGCTCTGCTGAAGAAGGCAATAGGCTTCTCATTCCCTTGGTCATCTTTCTGTAATAATACAGCAGCAATAGTATGTTGGGAGGCAAAGGAGAAAATGATAAAGTCTCTGTCAAATTGAGGATTGGTTAACACTGGGGTTTGAGTCAAGGCTAATTTTATACTTTCAAAGGCTTGTTTTGCTTCAACAGTCCATTTGACCTTTGAATCTTTCTTTAGCATATTATTTAGTAATCTGATTAATTCTGCTAAATTAGGGATAAACCTTCTTAAAAAGTTGATTTTCCCTAAGAATCCTTGCAACTCCTTGACATTCCTTGGATGAGGCATTTGTAGGATAGCTTGTATCCTATCTGGATCAATTCTTATGCCATCTTTTGAAATAATGTGTCCTAAAAGTTTCCCTTCTTCCAAGCCAAATAATGACTTCTTGGGGTTTAAGGAAATACCATATTTCCTGCATGTTATGAAAATCTGTCTTAAATGTTTCAAGTGTTCTTGGTCAGATTTTGAAAAGGGTGTTAGATCATCTAAGTAAATGACCAAGAAGTCATGAATCTCTTTTGCAAAAGCAATGTCCATTGCTCTCTGAAATGTTGCCCCTGCGTTTTTCAATCCAAAGGGCATTTTCACATACTTGAAAGTTCCCCATGGGGTTGTAAATGCAGTTTTGTCCTGATCATCAGGGTGTACCAGGATTTGATTGAAACCTGAGAAACCATCAAGCAATGATATTCTCGAAGCCCCTACTACTCTTTGAAGAATATGATCCATTTTGGGTAGAGGGTAGTTATCTTTGAGTGATACTTGATTCAAATTCCTTAAGTCTACACAAAGTCTAATCTCACCAGTTTTCTTTCTTGTAGGGACCAAATTTGAAATCCATTCAGAGAATCTGATTGGTGCTATGATACCAGCTTTGAACATTTTCTGTAATTCTTTTTCAATGGAAGGAAGGAGCACAGGATTGATTCTTCTCAATTTCTGTTTGAATGGTTTTTGATTAGGCTTGAGGGGAATGGTATGCTGGATAACAGAGGTATCATAGGACTTTAGATCCTCATAACCCCAAGCGAAAACATCTTGAAACTCTTTAAAGAGGTCAATATATTTGGGTTTTTGATCAGGGGGCAAAGCAGCAGATAGTTTTATTATTTTAGGCTTGTCAGTGGTACCAATGTTACATTCTTCAATTGCTGCATCTAATGGCTGCATCTTTGGTTTCCTGGGGACATCATTTGAGTCAAAAATGTCCTCTAGTGGGGTAAGGCCTGTTGGAAGGAAATTGTCTTTGAGTTGTATGATTTCATCTTCAGCGTTGCTCACCTCTTTACAGTCAATTTGGTGAATTTGCTGAATGTTTTCATTGTCGAAAATGGTTGGACTCAGTAATTGTTTTGCTGTTCTAGGTGACATTGGGTGAGCAGACTGTTGAAACTGTATTTGTGATGGACATGATCCATCAAATATTTGTGATTGACATGCTGACTCAAGCATTTGTGATTGGCATGCTCCATCAATATCAATATTTAATCTTGTGAACTCTTGTTGCAAGGTTAAAAAATTGTTTATTTGCATGTCATCCTCAAAAACTTGCCATTCTTTGACATTGTTTGGAATAGAGGGTCTGTATTTGACCTCGGCTGTGAAACAGTTATTGGGTTCTAATGGGAATTTGAAGGTGCTGGCAAACGTTGCCAAGCTGTGTGCATGGAGATTGTGGCCCCTTGAAATTTTTGTGATAACAAACTCAGAGAAGGTTTCTAATATTTCAATTACAGCAGATCTGTAGGACCTCAATCTTTTGTCATTGGTGACAAACTGTCCTTTCACCTGTTGAATGACTAGATCAGAGTCTCCCATGATGGAGAGTTTAGGAGCTTGTAGTGATTTTGCTAGCTTTAGGCCCAGCAAGAGAGCTTCATATTCTGCCATGTTGTTAGTGCACCTAAAATTCAATCTGTAAGCCCTGCCTTCTGCATAGCCTTTCTCTTTGTTATATATCCACACTCCAGCTCCTGCCCCTAACTTGTTGACTGACCCATCAAATTCTAGGACCCACAGGGTATCTTGCTGGACAGAAGATTTAAAGTTCTGTTCATGGGATGGCAATGTGAGCAGGAGTTGGGGTTTCTTCCCCCATTTGTTTTCTAGGACAGCTTTATCATTTGTTTGACAATCTTTAACGACTAGAGGAGGGTTAATGTGTATTGTTGGGCTGATTGATGTTTGGCAGGTGCTACTTGTCTGATCAATGTTTTGTTCTTGTATGAGTGTTTCGGTCCTAATCTTATTGTTTGAAAGGTTTGTGCTATCATTGAAAAGGATGAAGGAGTCTATGTCCGAATGGACAGCATATATTGGAAAATTTTGAGGCTTTTCTTCACTGCTGACCATATACTTCATGAGTGTTTCCCTATAAAGTCTTTTTGGTTGCCCAAAGACAGAAATAGTTGCATATGACATGTCTAATTGCAGGGATCCTTGGAGCTTGGCTCCCCATGATCTTGATAACAGCATCCCATATTTGGGTGGGATATCAGCAACTACCACATCCATTAGAATAGTCTTGTTGGGATATTGAACCAGAGACACACATAAATCTTTTATTAGGCCTAAACATTTGACTTGGCTGGAATCAAAAGAAAACAGGTCTTTGTATGGTCTTGTTATATCCAAGTTCAATCTTTCCATGACTGCTTTTGGCATAAGGTTGTGAGAGGCGCCTGAGTCAAACATAGCATTATGCAGTATTTTATCATGAACATGCAGGCTGACATAAAACGGTAAAACCCCTGTGACTTCTGATTTTCCATCTACCTCTGGGCCAAACAGTAATTCTGGAGTGTCATCTAGCACATTTACATCATCTTTGCTATTGGTGAGCTGTAGGGATTTCTTTATCTGTTGCTTATATATGTCATGCTTGGCTAGCTCTGAGAGGGGGATTGCTATCTTTAACTTGCCAATCTCTGTACCTAGGTCAAAAGGTTTGTCAACTTGGGTTTTAGAGTCACGGATAGCAGTCTTTTCTTTGTTCCCTAAATCTTCTTGTTGGATTTCATCTTGATTTTGAAACCTGCCCCTCATACTCATGTCTTGAGGGGTAATGTTCGGATTTGGGTGGGAGGACGAGGTTGCCATGGGCTGTTGTAGTGGGGACAGTAGTTCAGTAACCTCCTCAACCACTACTTCTTTTGTAGGCACGTTTGTGTTGTCATTAGGTTCAGTGACCATGGTTTCTTTGGACTGTTGTTTCTCCTTTACCTTTTCAGGCTGATTTACATTTACAGTCCTACTCCTTAGTTTATATTGTTTATGGACTTCATAGACAGCAGTGTCATATCCTTGTTTAAAGTCAAAGGATTCTCCTGATTTAGTTTGGAATGTTTTGCTTTCATCCTCCTCATGGTCTTCTTGTGTTAAGAATACATGGCTTTTACCATCCAGACCCATCAAGTTAATTTCGGGATCTTCATTGAGCTGATTGGCTGTGGAGGTTTCTGCATAGTTTTCTTGAAAAGGGGGTCTGATATCTTGGTCAGCACTTGTTTTTCCTATGTTTGGGTTCTGAGTTCTCCTAAAATTTGGGTTTCTAGGAGGGTTGCTTTGTGATGTCTCCCATGATGATTTTCTTTCAACTGATTCCACCCTTTCACCCAGTCTCTTCATGCTGTTTAGTATTGCATCCAACTTTTGATCAAAACCTGAGGGCTCTTCTCTGAAGCCAGCCTTCTTTTCCAACTTTGCCCTGTTTCTCTTGGCAATTAGGTTGGCCTCTACAGTGACTACAACTCTTTGAGCTTCTGCAAGGGTTGGGGGATCTCTTTCTTTCAGCTGATAGGCCATATCGAGTCAAAACCGTCAGGGAAGTTATACAGGGCCAAATCAGGAGGGGGTCTTAAGTTCTGGGGGATAGCATTATATACATTGTTAAACCTAGCACAATATTCCAAAACTGTTTCTTGGGGACCTCTTTTAATAGTGTTATATTCACCGAGTATGTGTAGAGGATCTTTCTTCTTCTCCCATCTGTTGGTAAACTCTTGGTACAGGACCTCAGGGGTTGCGATGGAATTTGCATTCAGGGATCTAAACCAAGTTCTGACATCCCCAGTTAAGCTTTGAACAAAAATTCTCATCCTGACACTGTCATCATCTATTTCATAGGTCTCAAAGTGATCTTGCATCTTCTTAGCATGCTGGACAGCAGTCAAAGGGCCGTGGGAGTCAAAAAATGAGATTTTGGTTTGGTAATCTTGGGGTAGAGCTGGAGCATTAGCTGGTATCTGCAGAGGTGCATACCTGTTGGCCATGTTTATGGGATTTATGGGGTTGACAGGAATAAATGGGACAACAGGGATTATAGGTGTGACAGGGTTAATGGTATGGGTAACAAGCGGGGAACTGGTTGCAAGAGTATGTGCAGATGGTGAATATGGGAGAGGAGGGCTTTGAGGTGTTGATGATGAACTAGGGGAACTAGGGGTGGACCGGAACAGAACTTTGCAGGGTGTGGGAATGCAGATAGGCTGTTCTGAAATTATATCTGAATCGGCAGGCTTCTCCTGCTTTTGCTGTCTCCTAATGTTCTTTGGAATGATATTTGGATTATCAACAATGATAGGTTGATTAGGGTCAGGGTTTGCCCTAGTGTGCCTTGGATTTCTTTTGGGAGCCAGCTTCTAAATATTCTTTTGAATTTGTACAAGAAGTTTATATATGCAAGGACTGGATGAAAATTTTGGAATGGCTATATATGTTTCAAAGCTAGGATGAAGATTCCCTAATCAGCTCTTCCCTAAAGCTGTTCCCGTGGCACAGAAACAGTCCTAAGGCCTCTTGGCTAGTTCAGGCTTGATGGAAGCTTTGGAATATAGATAGTAATTGAAAAATCTTTAAGAATTCCCCAGCGGAGTCGCCAATTATGTTAACACCCAGGTTGTTCCCTATGACTCCCAAGGGAATACGGCCGGGGTAACCACTAACCAATCTTTGGATCACTGTTTCTAGCCAAACTGTGATCAGAGAGGGCTCTCTCTTTATGATTTGTAACTGTTTGTGATAGGGTTTTAGGCTAGCTATTATGCACAGGTTTTGTTTATGTTTTGGTTGAAGAGTTTCTTTTAGGTCTTAGTGATGTAGTATTCAGAGAGTCAAGTATCATTGGGCAATGGAGTCTGTGGCTGTAGGTGTCTAGAAACCTTGAGGTGAACTGGTGAAGTTTGCAGGGCCATTTGGATACTTCATAGAACAAATTTTGATTTATAACACAAACAGGTGAAAAACCAGTGAAAGCAATTAAGAATTTTCACTAAAGTATTCGAGTATTTCCACCAAACTAGGTATGAGAAACAGATAGATGCCTCAGGAGCAAAACTTGAATCCCTGGGGATGTCTATCACTGTAAAAGATATAGTTTTAAAGTGCAGCAATTAAGAATTACACTTCATTCACTGTATCTGAAGAAAAACATGGATAATAGCTCAGATTGAGTTCAGGGTAATCAGTGATTAAATCCTGAACTATTCTTCTACTTTGCTATTAAGTTTAAAACATTTAGACAATAAAAGAGAACAAAAGACTCGAAAACATGTAACACAGAGATTTAAGAAAACTTATTGTTTTATGAAACATTCTGGAATCCTGCAACATTCACCATTCATCACAACGCATCAAATACACCAAGCTTCGGAAATTCCATTCTCCCTTTGCATTACTTCTCTGAGAATTTTACAGCAAGTGAGACTTCCAAAAGGAAAATAACAACAACCCCCTGAGCTTCTGCCAGGGGTGAATATATACTTGCGATTTTTACAAAAATATCTGAGTCCTGAGTTGTCTCAGACTTAATATTCTCACCAACTTTGAGATATTATTATCAGAAATTTATTACAGCATTGAATACAAAATAAAGGCGCCTTAATGTTCTGTCAGAAGATATTTTGGCCTTTGGGATCCGCTGAGTCGGTTGAGATACTTTGATTAAATGCTGGAGAACCCGACTTTATGGCTTGTACGCTGTATTTTGGGTTGTCACCTGTGATTGTGACTACTGCTGTGGTGAGTAAATAGCTCTGCTGAGTTGGCTCAGCATCTGCCTCTTCCTTGTAGATTTTATTCATCAAAATTGTGCCTGCGCATGACTGCTCATGTACTGGAGAAAACTAACGCTACAGGTTCTGGCCTGATAAAATTATCTGTGTCAAATTCCTCCACTCTTCCTGTGTGGGCAATTGGTGTCTTATGATTGCCCCCATAGTCTCATCTGCTTCAGTATACTTAAAGAAATTTGGTGGTGTATCAAACAGATGATCAATTTCATTCATGATAAAAAACAAGTTATCCACCCTATCATACAGATTCTGCCCTGATGCTGGCCCTGTGTCTGTTGAGGTACTGGGCTGTTTTGCAATCTGTGCTACTGCATGGGCATCAATCCTTTTGTTGTAATTTTCTAGGGTGAGCAGTCTTCCTACACTGCTTAAAATGCTGGGGAGGCCTCTGTTCTGCAATGCCACAAATCTGTCCAGGAACTTGTTGATCTCGGTCTGCATATCCTGTGTCCTCCTCTCCAGCGTACCAACTAGACTTCTTAGTGTCAGGACTCTTTTAACTACTGAGATTGTTTCAGTCCTGTTAGTAATTCCCATGGTAGCTAGTTGAGAGCTAGTTTTGTTATTTAAAACATTGATCATTCTGCTGGCAGCATCTGGCATGTGGCCAAGGCTTGCTCTGGCTCTGTGTATTTCCTTGTTTGCCTTGGTGATGAGTGCTATTTGCTCATCCATAGTCTCAATATACTGCCACTGATTGGTGATGGATCGACCAATGTTGCCCCAGAGGACTGCTTTCAATTCTGCTGTTACTTTTTCTAGTGCAAGCTCTTTTTCTAGTTCAGCTATTCTCTTTTTTAGAGCTTTTATCTCTCTCTCCTTTGCTGCTTCATTCTGCTTGCTTTTGTCAAATTTTTCATTCACCTTGGCCAAAGATTTCTTGACTTCATCAAGCTCTTTCATTTGAGATTCAAGAACTTGGATCTCAGCTTGCAGCTTCTGCATATCCAGACTGGGAGTCTGTCCTGGTGTTGGTGTAGTTGTTGCTGTAGATGGTGCTGTAGTTCCCGTTTGCTGAGGAGGAGGAGTAGTTGTTGGAGGGACTTCCTCAAGATTAATTATCACAGGAGGAGGCTGGAAGGGTTGGCCCTCTTCTCTTTGCTTCATTGCTGTTTGTAGTGCTGCCTTTGCAGCTTCTGATTGTCCTAGCTGGTCTTGAGTTCGAACCAGCTCCTTGTACAGGGATATCAGTAGGTCTGTAGCATCCTTTTCCTGCCTTTGCTGGGCAACCTCGTCTGTTTGCGGATGGATGGTAGCTGGGAGCTTGATTTTCTTTCTTAAGGCCGCCATGTCTGCATCCCTTAGCTTCAAGTGTTCTTGGATACCCTTAACATCTTTAGGATCATGTCCTATTTCTATAATTACTTCTTCCAAGGACTTGATCCTGTTGTCCTTGGCTTGTGATGATGCTCTCTCCAATTCCAGCTGAGATGCTGTGTTATCAAGGCTGCTCTTCAATTTGTAGTTCTCCAACGTTTCATCTGCCAAGGAGGCATACACCATTTCACCAGTTTGTTTATGTAATTCAATCTTATCCATAGGGTGTATGTCTTTGGCCAGCACCTCCATGTTGGTTCTTAGGTAATCCGAGGTAGTTTGAGGATGCAGCGTTGTGGGCATGAAGTGACTCATGATCATCTTGCCTTCACTTACATCAAAGGCAGACATGAGTCTTTGCTGATTGGTGGGAGCCAGGTTCAGCAAATGATTGTACAGCTGTACTTTAATAGGATCACTCCTCCTCTTAATGTCAATAAATTGCTGTTTGATGCTGGACTGTCCTTCTCTGTGCTGGCTGGAGGAGCTGACCTCTCCTCCTATAGTTCTATCATATTCATGCTGAAATGAACTGGCTGAAACTTCTCCGCTGGGTGGGCCCATGCCCATTGCTTGCCTCACTGCTATGTCATCCTCTTGAGAGTCATTTAGTCTTTGTCTTTTCTCTCCCCGATTGATGGATGAAGTCAGGGGAGTCTCTCTATCCCTTTTCCTGGTTAAGTCCTCCTTTTGTGGGGTTTGGAGGACTGAGGTATCAACAGTAGTTTCTGCCCTAGGAGGCACCACTGTCTGAGCCTGTTGCTCAGTGGAGCTTGGAGCATTCATCACTTTTTCTTGCTGCAAGGGCTGCTGTTCACTAAACTGTTCTTCTTCTTGTTGCTGCCCAAGTTCCTGCTGCTCCATCTCTTCTTGCTGCTGTAGCAATGTGTCCACTTGTTCTTCTGTCAATGGAGGTGGCTGTTCCACCTGCTTCCCTTTATCCTTGCTTGCTGTCTGTGATGCTTTCTCGGCAGTTTGCTGTTGTACTGTTGATGATGTAGCAGCTGCTCCAAGTTGCTTTTTGTAGGAGAGGGGCACCTGTCCACAAGTTTCCAAGTCAGCTTCCTTTTGCATATTTCTAGCCTCTCTCTCAAGTAACTCTTCATTAGTAATTTCCTCCTCTAGGGTACCCTCTTCCCAATTTGATGCATTGGCATACTGTTCAATCTCGGGTTGTCTCTTGTGTGCATAACTACCCAATTTGTATCTAATCCTCCTGAGGGAGATAGCATGATTGGGGTCATAGGGTATCCATTCAAAGCTGGTTTGCAGTCTGAGGCCTTCCAGGATAGTGTTTGCCTCTTTCCATCCCTCTTCTTTTCTGTTATATAGGAAAGGACCCAGCTGGTTCCTTACCTTCAACTGTGACTTCTTGTTGTTGCTCTGAAAATGAAGATAGTCTGAGTTCCCAAACTGTCTGAAATATTCCAAGGCAAAAAGCCTCATGGGGACATACCTTGGCAACCTAAATGGGTTCAACTCACAGCCATATATCCTGATGACTGTGTGGTTTTGGTAGAAGTACCAATTACCAATGTTGTAGGACTTATTCAAATGGAGAATTCTCCTCATGTCATCAGTTAGTCTAGGAGGAGGAGTACCATGCAATACTGTCATGACTGGATAGATGAATAAGTCAATGAACTCAGTGTATGTGTAAGGTGATACAAAGGTATGATGAAAAACAGAAGTCCAGAACACAACTGACCTTGGAATTCCCTGGGCATTGAGTGGCTTCAAAGGAACAGAGAAGGTGGCTGGCTGATAGAACAAGAATAGATGGTATATATATGAAGTATACCTGAATAGTCTTTCCCTCTTCAAGTTCATAAACTGCTCATGGATTTTATCTGCAATGTAGGTTGCATAGTCATAATGTACAGCTGGGGGCTTACCAGGAGAGAATATAGACAGCATTGCGATTAGGCTATCATCCACATCCTCCATTCCCCTGAATCCTAGGACATAACTGATTAAATCCACTAACATCCTGCCCAATTCATTCAAATAGTGATACCCAATAGGGGGGGTTCTGACTGATTCAGAGCCTGGTCTTACAAACAACTGATTGATTTTAATGATTTGGTCATTTGACAGCTTGGTCCCTTTGTTTATCAAATTCTGCATAAAGAGGGGGGTCAATTGCTTGGCAGTTTGGAAGTGCAGCATTCCATTTATACTCTCTGGGGTAATCTGGAACAGGATTGAGCCTGTGGGGCTGATGACAGCTCTTTGGTTTGGGTCATAACATTCCTGGCAGCTGTAGATCAGTTCTGGCATAGGATTTACTTGGGGAAGGTTGTAGATGGGCAAATTTGAGTCCCAAATTCCCAAGATGTCTGCCCCACTCAGGTGCTGGGCTTTTAACTCATTCATCATCTGGATATTGTATTTGGTTCCCATAGGGAACCAGTCCAGCATTTGGTAATCCATGTCTCCCAGGGCTTTCCATGCTAATTCCTGGTGAGGAGCATTGAGGGGCTTGATATTTAGAGCAATAGGAGTCTCCATAGTTCTTCAAAGTGCAACAATTGTAGGTGAATAGTCAAAATGGAAGCAACACAGAATAGAGGTGATTCTCTGTGAAAACAGTTTGTATTTTGGATACCAGAGGGGAATTTACTTAACAGCAATTGAAATACTGTTTGTTTTTAGGAGCAGAGCTTCTCTAAGGTCTAACTGTCCCCTTCCAGCGGGTGAATTGTATTTATCAAGAAATCTGCCGGGAAATGCAGAGGGACAGTGGTTTTGAGCGAAATTACAAGTATTAAGGCTCGGCCGGTGCTTTTTGGACTTCACAGTTACAATGGTGGACGTGCAGAGGGAAATGGGCGGTGTAAATGTAGTTTCAAGGTGTCTTAAGCCTTCTGAGCAACTTAAATCTCAACAACAGTCGTATGGAGGGCAGAACAATGGTATATACCTGTTAATTGACGAACAGAGGTTGCGCAGGTGTGCACGGTTGATGCTGAGGAGGTCGCCCGGGTTGACTCAGCAGGTTGGCGGAAATTTCGAACGTAAACGGTCATGCAGAAAGAACAATAGCGACAGGAGAGAAAAGTGGGAAAAACACGGTTTTTTGGGTAAATATAGACTTTTTTACCATTTTGGCGCTTTTTAGTGATGACGTTAGCATGACGTCATTGGTGGGTCAAGGTGAGGTGACGTCAGCTGACGTCATCGGGTGACGTGGCGGTTCGTTGGCGGAAAACAGTTGGCGGTTAGGACCGTAGCGGTTACGGTTAAGGTTAACCGCTACGGTTTCTCGGGGCGGTTTGGGTACGACGCCGAAGTTGTCAGGCCCGGCTCCGAGATACCTTAGCGCTTGACGCGTGGAGAGGTACTGACGTGACGCAACGTCACCTTCTCGGGCGGTAAAGGACGGCAGTGGGGGCCGCTCCGATATTGCTGTGGGTCGTCGGATCTCAGAGACTTGATCCGACGGTGGGCGGAGTGCGAAGATGCTCGGGTTATATGCAGGCGGAAAACTTTGGGTAGAGGGTTTTTTATTGGTTTTTTCAATGTTTTTTCATAAAATCAAACTGCGCGCTAACCCTTTGGAAATGCGCCAGAGGCGGGTTTTTTGACTTTGGTAATTTTTGCAAAGGATTTTTATAGGCAAAAGAGGTTTTATAAGGTTTTTTCAATGCAAATGGTGGTTTGAGGAGCAGTTTGACTTGCAGCAAGGGGGAATGGGATGGGACAGGTTCACCAAAGTGACCAGAGGTCATTTTGGTCCCTTTTGAAGAACATATGGCTATAATGCCAAGGGGAGGGAGTATTTATAAGATTTGGGGCTTTATACACCATAGTGTTAATATTATTAGGGGAAAGGGTAAAATAGGGGAGCTATATAGTAAAATTAGAGGTTAATATGAATGAAGGGAGCAAATGAAGGGGATTTTACTGAGTTTATCTGAAATTGACTTGGTTTTGAGAGTAGATCAAAATGAAAAGATCTTAGACAAGAAATGTGGATTCTGAATGAACTAGAACCATCATAAAACCATAATCTCTCTTCATAAATCTCAGCTAAAGAAAGGGAGTGTTAGTAATGGAATGGAGGGGAAGAGGGAAGTTAGTCATGCTCCTTGCTGTAATATGATGGGATTAACCACTTTGTTCATTGATAGATTTTGCCTTGGCAAAACACCTCTTGATATATGAGTAATGGTGAAAATATCCTTTCTGCAACCACAACTGCCTACCCAGCTATTTTCCTAGCATTTTTTGTTTCTCCATAGAGGGTGCATTTGGACTTGCAAACCCTTACTTGCCTTTTCTTTTCTTTGGCTTTTTTCTTTTTTCTTTTCTATCTACTTCTAATCTTATTTCTTCCAAGGTCCCAGATTAAGCTGTTGGGAACCTTTACTCCTCTACCTAAACTACTTGTCTGCCAAGATTAAGCAGTTTGGACAGACTTCTTTCTCTATTCTATAACTCAAAATTGAAACATGGCATGATCCAGATTAGACTGTTGAATCATCCACAAAATTGAAATAAGGTCCTCAATACTTGAAACACTTTACCCACCTCTTGCTTTCTAGGAAATATGGGATCTTTGTGAACTCAAAGCAGAGCATATTTGGCCTTTCTCTTGCCAATCATGAAATATGAAACCTATTAGTATAGATATCCAACACGTGCAATGGCTAAAAACAGAGGCAAGGGAACTACAAAAGAGATACGACGAGGCCAAAGCAACATCGCGCACCGTCACCATCACACAGACGTTGGCCAAGCTGCAGGAAGCAAAGGTACTAAAAGAATAGGTAGACGCAGCACAACGCAAGGAGGTAGTACTGAAGGCCAGATTGGGTCCTTGGCTAGATGAAGCCTATGTGCTCACGACCTCCATTGAAGGAAAATTGGCTAGTCTGCAGGAAACACAACAAAAAATGCAAGCATATAGTGCAGGACCAACGATGGAGCAGTTGGTTGAGCAGGTTAAGCAGGTGGTGACGTAGTGTATCACCGAGGTTGCAGTAGTGCAAGTGGAGCTGGGAGGTCTTCGCGACAAGATCTATGCGCCGACAAAGTGACTCGAGGGCAAGTCACCATGTTTGTGTTGGGGGCCTGTTGGGAACAGGTCCCCTAGGGTCAATTTTGGGGTTAAAAGCCCAAGTTTTGGGGCTAAAGGCCCAAATTTTGTATAAATAATGTAAATTCTCCACATTTTGTGGTCGCGAAGCACGAAGATGTAAAGATTCATCAAGGGTTTTTTCCCTTAGTTTAGGTAACTTGTGTCGGTTTTATGAGATCCACCCTTGGTCCGCGAACCATGGGAATGTATAAAAATGAGAGTCTTAGAAGAGTCTAAGGGAGTATAGAGTTCATAGTTGATGTTGATGAAGGTAATGGGTCTGTGAGAGCTAAGAGTGAAGAGTCTTAGAGTAGGAAAGAGGCTCTGCACTCGAGTGGACAAAGGACTAGGGTAGAACGCCGCAGCTGAGTAAGTGGACCCCTGCAGCTGTGTGCACAGGGTAGTCAGAGTCTGTAAAGGAGATTTGAACATCAATAAAGATAATTATTCTGGGAATACCTGTGTATGAGCTATTTTACTTCTGTTATGAATGTATACGATTATGTTATGTTGAATATTGGGTTTATGATTTATTGTTGTATTGATGTGCGAATCTATGTGTTTTACTTTATTATATGAATGCAAGTAAGAATATCTGTCTACGTGAAGATAATCATAATTCATGTTGAAGTTATACACCACTTAAGCTAATCTGGGTAAATACAGTAGTAAGGTTAGTCACATAGGCACGTAAGTGTTTGAATTGCCTATTTAGGGTACGCGAAAGAAGATTGCAAACGTTCGCGAAGATCTCGAAGACGAATAAGAGAAGAATATCGATAAGCCCTAAAGGGCTTATCGGTCTGCTCAAGGAAGGGTTAGGGTATAAAACGACATCACTACCATCTCAGGGTGTAGAAACTTGGTTCCTGCATCCCCCCATACTGCTTCAGGTGAGACTTCAGTCCGTGTTCCACGGATTGATGTCGAAAGGTCCAGTAGTGTAGGGATTTGCTTGGCTAATTAATGTTGAACCTAGGTCAGGGCCCATCAAACCAACAATCTTCACAAACATATTCATCCTCTTCCACTAATACAACCCTTATTCATACTCATTAGCATACCTAAAAAGGAATTGGTAAAACACCCCTATTAAAACTTGATATTAAATTTGAGATGACTATGTATAATGGTGAAGTGAATGCAGAGAATCTTGGCAATTGGGTTCATCAGTTGGAGGTCTATTGCAAAATTCAAAACCTTCAAGATGATGACGCAAATATTCAACTAGCTTCCTTGAGACTGGAGGGTGCAACACTAATTTGGTGGGAAGCCAAGACACAAGTAGAGATAAAAGAACATGGTAAGATCTCAATTTCTTGGTTTGATTTCATTGCTATAATTAAAAGACAATTTTACCCTCTAGCATATATGCAGAAAGGCATCATGAATTGGTAGAACTTTAGACAAATTAAAGGTAAAAATGTGCAAGATTACACCCAAGAATTAGAAGAAGGTCTCTAATGTTAGGTGTAGATTTGCAATCACAAGACACGTTGTTAAAGTATATAGGCGGTTTACACAACTACCTAAATCATATTATCCTTATGTTTAATCCCACTAGTCTAGATGAGGTTTGTGTGCAAGCCACCCATCTAGAGGTAAGAGGGAAAAATATTCCAGAAAAGGGTAGTAAAAACCCATTTAAGGGTAAAGAAAAAGGAAAGGGTTTCAAAGGGAAAGGAAAGAAAAATGCATCCATTAAGAAGTAAGGAGAGAAACTAACATGCAAGCATTGTTCCAAGGAGGGTCATGATGAAGCTCATTGTTGGAGGCTTAATCCTGAGATGAAACTAGAGAAATTCAACAAGGGAAAGAAAAAGATAGTTGCAACCATTCAACAAGATTTGGGATCCAATCCGGGTGATGAAACTAAAATCACAGCCATGGGGATAAAAGGTAAGGACTCCATTGCTAGCACTAGTACTTCAAATTTAATGATACTCCAAATGAAAAGAAGAGGATAGAACTTTTCCACATAAGGGTAATCTCAAAACATAGCAAAAGTGATACTCTTTTTGATAGTGGCTCTCATGCCAATCTCATCTCTGAAAACATTGTCAAAATTTTAAACTTGGAAACCATTCCATATCATAAGCCATATCCATTAGGATGGGTGTGTGACAATGCACAATTCCAAGTAACTAGAAAGTGTAGACTGAAATTCATCATTACTACAAATTTCATAGATGAAGTGGAACTTGATGTTGTGCCATTAGACATAAGTGGTATATTTTTGGGCAACCCATATCTCTATGACAAAAAATCCATCTTCCATGGACATGAAAACAAATACCATTTGTTCAAAGATGGAGTAGAATACATTGTAAGAGCCCATAGCAAGAAACTAAATCTCTCACTTGTAAATGCAGGGCAGATGAAAAGACTAGTAAATTCTAGCAAGAATTTTGTGCTTTTAATTATCAAACCCAAGAATGATACTGATAATGAAGCTTTTCAAGGTTCTGACTCAAGATTGAAATCTGAATTGGTTGATTTTGTTAAGCAATATGATGATATGTTTCAGGAACTGAAAGGATTGCCTCCCAAGAGAGGAATCCAACATGAAATACAGTTGCAACAAGATATCCTCTCCCTAACATTGGCATGTACAAGATTTCAATGATGGAAATTGCATACATTAAAAAGAAAATTCAAGAGTTGTTAGACAAAGGGATCATCATGTGAAGTTCTTCGCCATGTGGGTCACCTATTGTTTTGGTTTCAAAGAAGGATGGAACATGGCGATGTGTGTGGACTTATGTGCAATGCACAAGATTACGGTAAAGAACCATTACCCACTGCCTAGAATAGATGATTTAATTGATCAATTGAGAGATGAAAAGTATTTTACTAAGTTGGACTTAAGGAGTGGCTACCATCAAATTAGAATTGATGAAGGAGACATTTGGAATACAACATTCAAGACAAAACAAGGTTTGTTTGAATGACTAGTTATGCCTTTTTGTTTATGTAATGCTCCTGCTACCTTCATGCGTGTGATGAATGATGTGTTGAGGCCATTTCTTGATGATTTTGTTATATTATACTTAGATGACATCTTAATTTTCAGTAAATCTCGTGATGAACATGTCATGCATGTGAGAAAAGTACTTGATGTCTTAAAGAAAGAACAATTGTATTTAAAGATGTCAAAGTGTGAGTTTGGAAAAACTTCTTTAGTTTACTTGGGTCATATTGTTGGAGGAGGTAAGTTGAAAATAGGTCCCTCCAAGGTTGATGTCATTTTGAATTGGCCAAGGCCTGAGACAGTTACTGAGGTAAGAAGCTTTGTGGGAGCAGCTCCATCTTGGAGGAAATTCATCGCTAACTTTTCTTCTATAACAGCTCCTTTGCATGCATTGACTAGTGTGAAAAAGGTTTTTCAGTGGAGACGCAAACAAACAAAATGCCTTTGATGCATTGAAGAAAAAGATCAGTTCATCCCCAGTACTTACACTTCCAAACTTGAGACAGTCATTTGAGATCCATATTGATGCTCGCGACTACACCATGGGTGAAGTCCTCATGCAACATGGTAAGCCTATATGTTTTCATTCGGAAAATTTCAATGGTGCAGTGATTAATTATCCTACATATGACAATGAATTGTATGCATTGGTGTAAAGTGTGAAAAAAATGGAAACACTACTTGATGGGTAAGGAAACAATCATTCACACTGATCATTAGCCATTGCAATACTTGCAATCTCAACCTAAGTTGCAGCAATCAAGGCAATTCCGATGGATAGTTTTTCTTCAACAATTCCACTTGGTGATAAGGTATAAGAAAGGTATCTACAATAAATTTGATGATATGCTTTCTAGGCCTATTATTAGTGCAGCTAATTTACTCAAGCATAATTCTGTTTTGCATGAAAGTTATATTGAGCAGTGTGCACTAGAAAATGACTTTCAAGATGTTTATGCAAACTTGAGTGACAGTAACCAAGTAGAGGAATTGGATTATCATATGCATGATAACTTGTTGTACCATCTTGGTAAGTATTGTATTCCATAGGGAGAAAGAGGCAACATCATAAGAGAGGCGCATACTTCTCTTATTGCTGGTCATTTCGGTGTAAGTAAGATGGTGGCACATCTACAGAGGTATTATTATTGGCATTGTATGCTTGAAAGTGTGTCACGATTTATTAAAGGATGTTCATTGTGTGTAATCAGTAAGCCTAGAAATAGGAAGTTAGGATTATACACGCCACTTTCGGTACCTTCACGACCATGGGAGAGTGTTTCTATTGATTTTGTAGGAGGTCTTCCATTGTCAAAAAGAGGTCATGATTATTTGTATGTAGTTGTGGGTACGTTAAGCAAAATTTGTATTTTGATGCCATGTAAAAAACAAATTATAGTTGAACAAACTGCTCATTTATTCTTTCAGAATGTATGGGTGCATTTTGGATTGCTCGCATCCATTGCTAGTGATCGATATTTTCGCTTTTTTGGGACTTTTGGTCAAGCTTGTGGGGATTCATGGACACCAAATTGAAAAATAGTACAACATTTAATCCACAAACAAATGGTCAAATAGAGGTGGTGAACAAAACAGTCATGCATCTTCTTCGTGGGTATTGCAGCAAGCATCCTAAGTTGTGGGATGAATATTTGCACTACATTCAACATGCTTACAATTGGGCCAAGCACTCTTCAACTCAAACATCCCCATTTGAAGAATGTTTGGGATACTTGCCTAAGTCTCCTTTGAATTACATTTTTGGAAAGGATGTTGTTATTAATGGTCATAGTGACATAGACAAAGCAAGAAGGTTCATTGAACAAATCCAATTGGTACATCAAAGAGTTCACGAAAAGTTGGAAAAGAGCCAATGCAAGTACAAGTCAAGGCATGACAAGCATCGAGTAGATCACAAGTTTCAAGTTGGTGATGAATTTTGGCTTCACATTAGCAAAGAAAGGCTCCAAGGAGAAGGTAAAAAGTTGAAACCAATTCGATGTGGTCCATTCGAAATTCTAGAGAAGATTGGTGACAATGCCTTCAAGTTGGATTTTCCTTCATATATGTAAATTTATGTTGTTAATGTGGAAAATTTAAGGTTGTATGAGCCTCCTTTGATTGAAGATAAAGGAGATAATGTTCAAATTCCGTCCATTGAAGATTTCTCTCTTGAATACCTTGATGAACTACAACAAGACACCATCCTTGATAGAAGAATAAGGTCTTCAAAATGAGGGAATGTGGATTACCTTCGTGTGGGACTCAAAGCAACAAATCCTCCAAAGGCCAAATGGATCGAGATTGGAAAGGTGAAGGAACTATGCCCTCACATGTTGAACAACTGAAAGTGATCTTTTGGGGTCCAAAAACTTCCAGTGGGGAGGAATGATCAGGTGCTCAAAAATTAGCTCAAAATTCAAAGTTGTCAGATCGACGTGGAACCTGAATGACCACGTAATTCTCGTCGTCCTAAATCTGGCGAAACTCATTTCTCGCAAAACAAACTCTATATGCTCCCAGAAACATGTTATGTTTGTTTTCAAAATAGGCGAATTTGGCAAAAATTTTGACATCCCAGTCAACAGTTCATACCGCTGATGTGGAAGGCTGATTGGGCCTGTTGATTGGGCTCCGTCGAGCCAATCATGTCTTGTCACTTGTCCAAATATCATTAGCACTGTTTTGGGCGATTTTCATTGGTGGGTTGGTGGCCAACCACAGGCTGCCACTTGGCCCAACCGGAGGCCGCCATGTGGCAGCATGGGGGCCACGAAGAACTTGTTAAGGGTCGAATGGACCAGGCGGGGGTCAAACACCAGACCTCCGTCCAACAAACATTTCCAACTACTGACGCGCCACTATGTTTATTATTATACATTGGCATACAAATGTTATTTAAACTTTAAATATGCACCATTCGGAAAAGGGGCCAACCCCTAGGCACATGCAACCCAATAGCACTGTGGGCAGAGTGGAGTGGGGGCCTACCTGGCGAGGGTGGGTCGTTAGCCTTGGCCTCGGGCACATGGCCCCCCATGTGGCTTGGATTTTTAGGAATAATGCCTCTTTAGGAATTTAATCACTCCAACAAATTCACCCAGAATTTGGCGGAATCGACACCCAGTTAGTGGAAATTGGGGAAAATTTGTAGGATCGTGCCAGATTTTGGGGAAATTGTAGAGTGAATAGTGCAAGAGCTAAGGGAAGCCATCATTTCTTCAATTTTTGACCAATTCAGGAGCAAGAAGAGGCTAGACATGGATTTTTGGGCATTCTGGAGCCATTGGAGCAGGTTTTAGAGTTGTTTGAGTATTATAAACTGATGCGTTCACACTTTTGAGCATAACAGAGAGGTCCAAGCCACTGGAAGCTAGACCAAGGAGAAGTAGCCCAAGCGGGGTGAACTCCTTGATCATGTGATGTTGTGATATTGTTTTGGTGATGTTCTTGTCTGTTGTATGTTGTTGTTCAATCATTTGTTTATGTTAATTTGTACATGAAATTTACATAAAAACACTCAAAAACTCATGCTAAAACTTGCAATTAACCTCATGAATTCTTAAGCACTTTTACATATTTTGAAGAGGAATTTAGCACATCAATACTAATTTTCCATTTCAGATCATGCCTGGACCAAAAGATAAGAATGTAAATGGCACTAAGTGGACCTTTAGGAACAAATTGAATGAGGATGGAGAAATAAGGTTAGATTGGTTTGCAAAGGACATGCACAAATGGAAGGTGTTGTCTTTGAAGAAACTTTTGCTCCAATTTCCAAACTAGAAGCCATAATAATTTTCTTGGCATTTTCTTGTTTTAAATTTTCAAGGTTTATCAAATGGATGTCAAGTTAGCTTTCCTAATTAGAAGCGTGGAAGTGTAGGTATATGTTGAACAACAAGAGGGATTTCAGTTGTCAAAAAATGAAGATTATGTATGTGAGTTGAAGAAAACTTTTATGGTCTTAAGCAAGCTCCTAAGGCTTGGTACTCAAGACTTTATAAATGCTTACAACAATAAGGATTAAAAAGAGGAGCAACAATTAGCAACCTATACCTCAAAACATATAATGAAAACCTATTGATCGTTATTGTTTATGTGGATGATATCATATTTGGAAGTGATGTTAACATAATGAGCCAGAGGTTTGCAACATAAATGTAGAATGAATTTGAAATGTCCATGCTAGGAGAATCATCATTCTTCCTAGGATTGAAAGTTGTTCAATCAAATAAAGGAATATTCATCCTCCAAACCAAATAGCTTAAGGAAATGATGAAGAAGTTTAGAATGGAAAATTGTGCACTTATCAACACTCCCATGGTTACAAGATGCAAATTAACCAAAAGTTATGAATTTCCAGATGAAAATCAAACTCTATACAGATCAATGACTAGTAGTTTACTATATTTGATAGCATTAAGACCAAATATCATGCAAGTTTTTTTTTCCCGGTGGTTCATGGGCACCTTTGGTCATTGGGTAGCCACTACGTCCACAGTAAATCTAGGCAGATCGACCCCGAAGGGGATCACATCCCCGCGGCCTATGTACTGACCTGACCCCAACAGCTTTCGCGTAGATTTGACCCTGTGACCTCCCGTATGGCGAGGCACTACTTTGACTAGTTGAGCTAACTCTTGGGGCTCAATATCATGCAAGTTGTAAGATCGGTTGCAAGGTTTCAATTTGCAGCAAAGGGGACTCATGTGCAAGTAGTGAAGATTATTTTCAGATATTTAAAGGGGACTATGGACTTTGACTTATGGTACTCAAGAAGTAAAGGCTTTACTTTAACAACATATACATATGTAGACTAGGCTAGAAGTATTGATGATAAGAAAAACCCTAGTGGAGGAGTGTTATTTTTGGGAGATTGTCTGGTGTCATGGTTGAGCAAGAAATAAACCTCAATCTCTCTATTAATAGTTGAAGTTGAGTAGATTGCAACAACAATATGTTACACTTAGGTTTTCTAAATGAAGCTAACTCCGAAGGACATGGGGATAGACTATCATCAATGAATATCAATTAGCTATTATAATACAAGTGAAATCAATATCTCAAAGGACCTTGCTATGCATTCAAAGACAAAGCACATTTATATGAAATATAATTTACTAGGACAATAGGTAGTTGATCAGAATGTTAAGCTATAGCATATTGCTATTGAAGATTGGATTACAGATATTTGTACCAAACCCATTGCCAAAGAGACATTTTAATATCTAAGGCAAAATCTAGGAGTGATATCTCTCCCATCTCATAAGTAAAAGGCAATTTAGCTTTAAGGGGAGTAGTCTCTTGCTCATGATTTATGAAAAAGGGGATGATTGTAGATAAAGATAAGCATTAGTTCAGGGACAACAACCCTTTTCCATTGATGTCAAAGGGGGATAAATTGCAAAAAAATGAATAATTTACGGTCAAAAGGAGAAGCTGCAAATAAGGGGATTTTGTATATAAGGGAAGTTTGCAAATAGGGGAAGTTGCTCAACTCTTTGCCAAATTTGTTTAAGGGTTATCATCAACGAAAAAAGGGGAGATTGTTGAATTATGTGTTGTCATTGATTTCAAGGCTTGGGGAAACCAAAGATGGGTACACGAGACTCTTATGTATGCGAGACAAACGTAGAAAATGATCAAGGTACCCCTTTTATGCATGTTTTCCCTGTCAATATTCGGTCTAAGCATTGCTTAGGGTTGCACTTATGCTTTGTAAAGAATATGAGTTGCAAATGTATTAGTGAAAAGCATTGGATGAAAGTAATTTGACCTAAGGCGCAGAAGAGATGAGCAAGGTTGAGGAGAAGAAAGTATTAACGAAGGATCTGTAACACTGAAAGCGGTTCAAGCCACGAAATGAGTAGTAAGTCAAAATAATGAAAACATTAAATTTTCCGATAACTTGAAGTAACATGCACAACACTTTATTTTGGGCTGCCCTTTATCAATTAACAAAAAAATAATTTGCTAACAGTGGATGGTTCATCTACTAGACCCTCGGCATATCAATGTTTTTATCAAAGGCACAAGTTTCCAAAATCACTAATATCTCAGTATACAGACTCCTGGTCACAACCCTTGGTCACATGGGTGCTTAAGTATATCACCCAAGAGCTAAAAACCTTTGGTATATTGCAATATTGATGTATTAAACAAAAGGGCATAAATGTGTTGATTTTCTAATATGTTGATATAATACAACTATGGGTCACAACTTCGAGTATGTGGTGCTAAAGTATGGCACCTAAGGCTTAAGCCCTCAACATATCACCATATTGGCACATTACAAAGATTCATATACTTTCCAATATTCCAAGCCTTGGTAGCTCATGGTCATAGCCCTGGGTCATGAGGAGGCTTAAGGATTAGCACATGAGGGTTAAACACCTTCGATATATCACCATATCAATGTTTTATTTCCCCTAGTCACTGTCCCAGTCACAGAGTGCTGAGTAACATCTATGTCTTACGACTCTCGATATATCAACAAACTGGAAGATTTAATGGTGCATAAGACATTGAATCCTCCAATATCCCAATATCTCTGTGCCTGAGCCTATTAACTAACAAAAAATTTTCTAGCAATTGACAAAAATAATTGTTGTCAGATGTACCCTAAAGGTCTTGGTTTGCAAGAGTTTTTAATGTTAAAGGATTTCAGGGATTCTACCAATATGCTAATATGATAATGCATCAAAGTGTTATATGGGTATATGTTGTGGTGCTAAGGCATTAAAGCACCATTACATGGAAAGTTGGATTGGAGGGAGCTCGGAGATTTTAAAGAATGATAAGTGATTGGTTGTATGTGGTTGAATTGAAGGGAGCATTGATAGTTCAAATATCACAATGCTTGGTTCTATGTGGTTGGACTAAAGGGAGAACATATATATTAAAGTATTATAAAGGTGTTGGACTAATATAACCATTCAAGCACACCTTAGAAGCATGCGTGGAATCGTTAGGGCTATATTATTATCATAGGTTGTACAAGGGTGCTTGGCCTCGTAAACGCTAAGTCTTGAAAGGTGGGATGAAGGAAGCACCTTGCTATATTGCAACTTTATGAGGGTTTGCTAGTTTAGAAGTTGATATTGGAGGAAGTGCCATCATTTATAACTGGTTAATGATACATTGTGGGTTCATAACCTTGGGTTGAAGGAAGCATTAAGTTGTATAAAAGGATTATGAATTAGAAATGTTGGTTTGAATATCTGGTTTGATGGAAGAACTTGGTTCAAGATATCACTACAAAAGTAAATGTACAGAAATAGAGAATGGAGGGGAAGTCAGAGAAGCATATTGGACCATTGCAGAAAAAAATTATGGAATAAACAACTAAGGGGATTGGTGTGCCTACAAAGAAATGTAGGGGATTGTTGTCTCTTGCAGGTTGGTGCTTACAAATGAGAGATGATTTGTGCCTCTTGTAGGTTGTTATCTACAAATTTGAAAATTGAGGGGATTGGTGTCTCATATAGGTTGGTGACTATAAATTATTGTAACAATAGGTTGGTGCCAATTAAAAAACAGTCATTTAAAGATTTTTTTTAGTTTTCTCCCAAAAAGGTTTCCACATGTGTCTCGTGTTTCATGTTTTTCTTGTGAGATTGATATTTTATGGTGTATGAATGTTAAATAAGTAAATATTGTATTATACTAATTCACCCCCTCTTAGTGTAATCATGAATCCAACAATAAATGCTATGGCTTGTGCACAATCGTTTACTCATGCGTGCACATACTCCATGGTTTCGTTCTCCTCTAATCTTCAAGAATATTGCTTTTTTAGGCCCTCTTCTTTTGATGCTACCCTTATTCTCCCCAAGCTTCAATTTCTCCTTTGTTGTTGGCTATCATTCATCAAGTAAGACCCTATTTTATTATAGGGCCGCTTTGGAATACCAAATAGCAAGGTGATCCATTTCAACTTCTTTTGGCCTTCGGTCTTTTGTCTGCAAGTTAATTGTTGATTGCAAATTTTGCCAAATTTTAATTTCATTGTAAAGTTTAAATGACTAGTATTTCAAATCCTTTTCAAAACATTTCTTCTACATGTTCCTATGCAATTACCCACATAATTTCCTCTTTTCCTTGCTCCGTGTGTTGAGAAACCGATAGGGACAACAATTAGGGTGGTTTCTCATTACTTAATAATTGATCGTGAAATTATGTTGGCTTCTTATTACTTTTATTACATTTTGTTCATCAAACAATTACCAAAACCATAAACCACGAAGATCACAAATAGACAATGAACACAAGATGTAGGCTCCAAGCCAGGGCAAAACCCCTCCAAACCAAGAAAAAATTATTCTCATTATAGAATGAGATCAAATGAGAAATCCATGACCCAAACAATAAGACCAAGACCTCCAACAAAACCCAAGTCAACCCTCCTTCCAAGCTCTTCCAACAAGTCAAAGTCAACTTAAGTCAAACCTTCCAAACTTGCTCCAACAATAGACTTTCGGTCCCCGACAACAAAATATCGAACTTGCAATAGATCTGCAACTTCGGCCCCTATAGTAGCTCAAATAAATCACATGTGTGAGAGAATTAGGGCATAAAACTTGCCTTTAGAACTTCGCTTTCCCTCTCCTTGCTTATTTGGACCTTAACTCTTGCTTCTAAGGTCCTTCACTAGTATTCATCTTTCTTCTTGGCACAAAAGTTGAACTTTCTCACTTGGCTTCAAATGAGGTCGAACTATCTTCTATTTATACACATCCAAGAGGTCAAATTACCCTTTCCAGGTCCGACTTGGTCTTATGGGTACACAATGACATTTTTTACTCAAATAAAATTATTTTTCCACTTTCTTTTCAAAGTCCAAATGGGACTTGACTCTAGTACAATGATTTGGCTTATGACAAATATTCTTTTGACTCAATAAACCCTAGAAGCATGAAGAACATGCTTGACCTAGATGACAAATCAATTTGAGCAAGAAACCCATGCTTGAAAAATAATATTTATTTTTCTTCTTTTTGATCTTTTACATGAAATATGTAATAACATAAGTATAATAGAAATTATGAAGACAAAACCTAGTTACATTTTTCAACACTCCCTCTTAACTAGGGGGTATTCATAATTCCTTAACAGGTACAAAAATACTCTCAAACTGAAATATTCTCATAAGAAGAGTTGGATTGGTAAGACATCTTTTAAACATCAACACTATAACCAACATTGTCAAATTGCAACATAGCAAGGCCTTTACTTTGACAAGCTCTAACTCTACACATGATCAGAGCACAATGTTCAGAGGCACACACATGGGCACCACCATATCCTCTCAAGGTACATACCCCATCCAAATGTTCACTAGGTATGTCTTTTTAGGACTATTCTTATCTTGGATTCCCAATCCTCAAAGAATATTGGTCCTCTTTGACCACTCTTATCTTGGATATCCTGTTAGATCCTCAAAGAGTGTTGGTCCACAAGACTACTACCTATCTTGGATCCCCAATCCTCAAGGAGTACCAGTCCCAGATTCTTATCTAATCCTCCATTCTTCCTCCCAGTGCCATACACTAGAGGTACGATGGTTAGTCCTGACCTAGTGCATGATATATTTGGAGAATAAGGTGTCCCATATCAATCCCTCTTAATCACGTATGTATTCCTTATCCCCTTTAAAACAGGGAGTAGATCTTAGCTTGCTCTCAACTAGGGAGACATTATCACAATTCTTAGTTAGTCTCAATCATAATCTTCATTCTGTCTCATTCATCAACTACTTTTTCTTCTGTGGAGATCATAGTAGTAGTTGTAAGGGCTCCTATCTCTCATCATCATATCATACTTGAGCTTTGACCTTCCTAGATGTTATGGAGCCAAACTCTTTCTCGATCTATCTTCATTGTAGGGTTCTTGTCATTATCCTTTTACATCACCTTCCATTAATCATTACTTACATCATCTTCATCATCAACAATATCTTTCCAAACCAATCAATGTGGAACTAATTATATCTCCCTCTATCCATTGGGAAAGTGAATATCATCATATCCAACATGACCAATAGGCTATCTTGCGACTTGCTACCTTTCCTATCTCCATGGTGTAGACAATTTTTCCATTAATATTTCTAAGCTAAAACCAATATTGTCCACTCAATCCATGTGTTTATGAATTGAGTTTAAACCAAACAATTGTAGATGTATTATCTCAGCTACTATCTTTCTAATATGTACTTCTACAACATGTTCTTCTAGGTAGCTAAATCATATCTCAAACAAGTCATCAATACCAAATCATGAATATCAGAGTTATCTAGTCATGATAGCCTTATCGTCAAGATGTCATGTTCTACTACCAACTCTTTCTAAGGTCAACGTTCCTTTACATGGTCTATCTTCATACTAGAATACTTCTTCACGCTCTTTGCCTTTCAAATATCAATTAACGCGTTCAAGCAGTGAACTAATCAACAAGTTTCAAAATCATATGCACTAGATTTTAAGCAGTCCACTTTGAAGTTGTCCATATTTCATTCTTCAAGAGACTATATCAAATGTTGATCAATATCATCATATTTATTGTCCATTTATTATGCTTCTATCTATCGAATGACCATATGGAAGAGTTCTTTCTTAATCAAAACATATCATCAATCTCATCTATCATGCTTTTATGTGTCAAGCAGCCAAAAGGAAGAGTTTCGTCCAATCAAATATTATCCCAAACATATAATGCTCATGCTACCAAGCACATTTATTCAACCAGCTCTTCCTACAATATATCCGAAGACATGAATTCTACTTCCTAATGAAGAGCTCTCAAGATATACATACGTCTTCCTTCATACTACCATCTAGTCTTCTTCTCTTTTGATCGAGTTGCATATTTCCTTGAAGATGATGTCTAAGATGAGATTCCTTCTCTAAGATGAGAAGTGCTCCTTACTGCTGCAACATGATTATCTTCATGCTTGCAAGCTTCCTTGATGCCAACTTCCATAATCTTATAGTAGAAATATATTCTAGTAAAAGATAATTTCACACAGTGAAGAACCGTCATAATTATTGTCAAGGATCCTTGTGATCCTTTCTAAAACATGATGCCAAAAAGTAGTTGTATAAACTATGAAGTGCTAGATGGTCCAAGAACTTCTATCCTTGCTAGATGATTTCTACCAATGATATGCAACTAACGGTATAGACTATAATCCTTCCAATGCTTTATGCTTCATTCCATGATGCCAAGCTCCAAAAATATTCTACTAATGTAACTACACATACTATTCTAATTTCCATCTTCTAATAAAAGAGAAACAAAATGTAAGTAAACTTGGTAGTGATGAAGTTATTAAATAATAAAGATCCTTTGGATCTTCACTCTTCAACTTCTTCATTTTATTCAGTTGTATGCGCTCCACTTCTTTCCTTCCTCCTGTTGTTTTTCCTGTTTTCCACGTCTTTGGGACAATATAACTTAAAGTGTCCATCTTCATTGCATCCAAAGCATTGTACTATGGACATATCTTGACTTCTTTGTAGCTAATTGTTGTTGTTCCTTTTACGAGTTTTAAAATTTCCAAAATTCCCTTTCTTCTTCTTTACTTTAACAACAAAAGCTTGAGACTTTTCATTTGGTTCGATGTCATCCTTTGCCTTCAATCTTGTCTCTTCTATCATACACAAATACCATAGCTCATCAAACTTTGGAGTGTCCTTTCTTGAATATATTATTGTCACAAAACTACTCCACTCAAGAGGTAATGCATTGAGTATACAAGTTGTTAATTCAGAATTAAAAACAACTTCTTCAAGTCCTTGTAATTGATCCTTCAACTGTGAGACCTTTAAGAGATATGATTCCAAGTATTCATCCTTTGATAACCTTGTCTTGTAGAGTCTATTCCTTAGTGATATTTTATGACCTATCATACTCTCTGAATATAGTTTCACTAACTTGTGATATATTGCTTCAGATGTGCCCAAATCTACGACAAAAGGAATGGGATGATCTTTGATGGATTTAATGAGAATCCTTTGAGCCCCCACTTCTCCTTTCATGTACTTGGCCAATTATTGAGTCTTATCCTTCTCTGGTTCTACAACTTTGCCTAGAACATAGTCCATGACTTCATTTTCAACAAGTATCAAATCTATTATTTTCTTCCATGCTTGAAAGTTCTTTGACCCATCAAGCCATTTTCCTTCCTTGCAAAATTAAGTCATTTGATTTGAATATTGATCCATAGAGAATAAAGTAGTACTTACTTGATACAAGAGTGTCCTATTGATGAGGAGGTCTTCAAATACCTTGATGTTCCCAAGACTTCCAAGAGACTTGAAGATGTCCTAGAATGATGACTTCTAGGATGCCTGGAACAATAGTGACTTCAAGTTGCTTCAAAGAGTATAGATGATGTTCCCAGGATTCTTGATACTTCCTTTTGTGATTCCTTCTTAAAAGATGTCTTCCAAAGAGCCTCTAAAATGGTAATTAAGGAAATTACAAGAGAGAGAGAGATCAATGCCCTCCTTCAAGATGATGATGTGTAAATAAGAGCCTTACGATGATAAAGAGAGAGAGAGATGATAGTTTGATGTAGTAGTCTTCCTTCAAGATTAAATTTTGAGTCTTCTTCCTTGTTCCCTTACTTGTATCTTTCCTTATGTCCTTCCTTGTATCTTCTGCAAATGATGTCCTCCAAGGTATCTTGAATGAATGTCTTCCCTTTTATTCCTACAAGAGCGATCTTAAAGTTGCCTTCTTCTTCACCTTAGCTTTGATTCCATGTTGAGAAATCAACAACGGCAATAGTTTGGGTGATTTCTCTTTACTTGATAATTTCTTGTGAATTTATGTTGGCTTCTTATTACTTTTATTATGTTATGTTCATCATGTTAGACTCTCTCATAAAACAATAATAAATCCAAAAATAAATTAATTAATTAAATATTCCAAGTTAGGAATTTGTGCCTAACTCTTGGGTTGTTCCTCTAAGATAGGAGTTAGTTTAGGTAACTCCTATATTGGTGTGTCTGGTGAGAAATTATCTCAACCAAAGGTGTCTAAGATAGCACGCACTATCTTGAGAACACTGTCTCTCATCTATTTATTTGTAACACTATATTCAATTTTTTTAATGTAGTGTGTAATGAGAGAGAATACGTGAGGCTTCAGCCTTTTTTCCGCCAATATTTTGTCTCTGATTTTTATGTGTGTGTTTCTGTAATTTGTCTGAGTTAATCTCATTTTCAATATGTGGTATCAGAGCTGTATGGAGGGACCTGTACGCTGAGTGGAGGGCCAAGCAAATGGGGGACAATACACCAAATTTTTTGGTAGTTGCTGCATGCAAAGACTCGATTGTCAGCAGTGTTGTAATGCATAAGGGTGAAGGGCGTGCATATGAAGTGGAGCACTGTATCAAGCCCGCATCTGCGTATTGATTTGTGTGTGATTTATATATATATGCGTATTGATTTAGGCTACACGCCATAGTGCTGTTGGCTCTATATGTCAAATTTCTAAAGGAGTGTGGATTATATTTAAAGGGTTAACTGATTCGTGCTTCTCCTTTAACTGCTGGATGTTTTCCTTACGGGTAGCACGAGTTTTGAAGACGAGGGAGTCGAATGCCTTCTTTCTGTTGACTGGTTAAGTTCTCATCATTATGGGCCAAGTTTCCTTCCTGTAAGAAGGTTGTGCTATTATTCCTTCATCTTGAAAGATTTTTATAGCAGAGAAGATCAAACTGCTTGACTTAGGGGACGAAAAACAGATTACACATGCTGTGTGGGGTATAAATATAAATCAAAATCCAAGTTTCAAGTTAAGTGTGATTATATCTGCTTTTAGAAGTACCGGTTCCTCACATTTGTGTTGACTGCAAGTTCTGGAAGTGACATAAATGAAAGTGGCGAAACAGATCCATTTCTTTGCCCATGCCATTGAAGCGTTTGGACTCCCGGACGTTAGTGGAATCCAGCAGGACCTCCGGCTCTAGGCAGCGCTTTCTGAGCGTGGCAGGCATGGTTTAAAGACGGTCCGGAGATTCGAACACGGAACACAACGGGGATAATAGTTTGGCTGCAGCGCGGATCTCCACCGAACCACCAACGATTTGCTTAACAACCGTCAGGCAGTGACTATTCAGCAGTCCACAAAAGAGTCGTCGTTCTAGGATTCGATTATGCTTGTGCATATGCATCTCTGCAAAATATTTTGACCAATGACGTGAATATTTCGTGAAAGGAGTTGACATTTTAGTTAAACGCCGATACAATGAGTAATTTAACGTTGAAATTTTTTAATCTATTTGTATGAAATGAAATGAAATGAGCGGAGATCCGGTGCGCTCTCTGTTGTATATCTTTACTGGCTACTCTTCAAACAAATTGGCATTATTTCACTTGGGGACGTAGGGTTTCATCCTCTGCTTCTTCTTCAACAGTGCCCTCGAATTCCATCTATCAGAGATGAGATATGCTCGTAAAAGTCGTTGCAGTTGGACCCTAATTTGTAACAGAGGCCTCAGTGTTGGTAAGCCCTGGATCCCCATCTCCAAGCTGAAGTTGTACCAACATTTTGTTTTTCATACCCAGAGAAGTATAGCAGAAGTGAGGTGGTGCCGCTGAAGTTAATACTCCTTTCTAAAAAGGTAAACGAATTACTTTTAGTGTGCATAGTTGACCTCTCAATCATTTACATGCATAAGCATACCATGAGCCGTGCTTTATAATTTTTATATTCGCATTTTGAAACGTAAACTCACTTTTTCATAAAGTGATTTTATAAAATCCATAAAATTGTTTTTTAATGGAAGAAAGGTAAATGAGTGAGAGTGGAATTACTTGACATGAAATTGGAAATGCATTTTTATATGCATGAAAGTGGTGAGATTGTGAGTTGAAAGGTTGGTATTTAGCTCTTTGAAATTGAAAAAATAAGGAGTGTTTCTATTTGTATTTGGAGTGATAAGGTGCATTACATTTTGTAAATTTGAAGAATATTTTGTGGAGATATAAGTGTATTATTTTGTATTTGGAGTGATAAGGGAAAGTTGTTGTAATTCAAAGTATTGTTTTACTTTGAGAGGGATCGTGTCACTATCTATTCAGATTTTGAAGGCGAGTTGTTTCAAAGGGTTGTCAGCTTGGCATTATCATTGCTTCAGATGTACTCAGTGATTAATAAAGATATCATTTTTTAGCGTTGATGTGTCCTAGATCCGCCCAAAATTGAATAAGGGGATCTAAGGTGCACTATGTGTGCTTGATGGCGCCTGTGTTTTATGGATTCATGTTTTTGCTTTTCGATCTGTGTCTAGTTGTGACACATCAATAATTTCATCGCATACATAAAGCAAGCACAACACATAGCTGCAAGAACAACTCTACAACAAATAATCAAAGTTTTCAACATCGCCATTCTACCTCAACAAACAATTTCACTCAATATAATCAAAGTTCATGAATCTGCAAACTCCAGCATTTCTAAGCAAAGTCTACATCAACATTCTTGCAAACAAATTTAAGAACTTGTGAATCCAATTCCAATTACATTGCATTGTACGGGTGCATTCTCGGTTGAAACCGACACCCACGTTTTGATTTGATCAGAAGTCAAGCACGTCCATTCTCTTCAACTTAGCCAAATTAAGACAAGTGAATTCCTTGTTTTATGTGAGTCATTAAAACCATTGTAAGCTTTTTTGGGTGCATTTTCGACAGTGTTCGACACCCTTCCTTTAAGCAGACTCTATTGAATGCACGAATTTTAATTCTAAAGCAAATAAGAAACAAGTTCACAATCGTCATCAAGCGAGCGTGGCTATTCATTCAAGTGAGTGATCACACAAACGCGATCATCATCAAGCGAGCGTGCCATTCAAGTCCCATAGCAAGCGAGCCTGTCATCCAAGTAACAAAATCAAGTGCAATAGTTCAAAGCACGACATCTACAACAAGAGAGCCTGATTTCAAGTGAGCAAGTTCAGATGGCGCAACATATTCAGTTGTTAAACATTCTTCACAGTTTGATCATCTCCAGTGATGAAGACATGGTGCACATCAGCAAAGAAACTCTTGCTGATCTTTCACGACATCTACAACAAACACATGAAACCATTGAGTTTCTTCAACTTGAGTCCCAACTTCAAAGGAATGAATTGCAAGAAAAGAGTGATACTTTCACGTCTTTGAACCATCCAGATGATAAGTCATTCATCCCAACAACTTCAAGTGTCAAAGTTGTTCATGATCAAATTCCAATTTCTTCCAAACCCCTCATCAAGCCCTAGGAAGAAATTCAAAATAACAAGAATAGACGAGGCTTAGGATATGTCACTGATGACACCAACTTACATATCCCAGATTATTCCAAGCCAATTAAGTTTGTGAGTGCAGGATTTCTTGAACAACTCACCTCAGCCGGTTATGAGAAAGTAGTAGTCAACCCGAATTGCACGCAACCTGAAGTTCATGTTCAATCGAAATGCTCTCATTGTCAAAGAGCCGGTCATATGGAAGATCAATGTTTTGATCTCCATCTGTGTTGCCATTGTGGCAAGCACAATCATTCCTCAGCAAAATGTCGCAACCACCAAAAATTAGGCAGATTGAAGATACATTATGAATGGATCGATCCTTGGAAATGGTCATCCACAGTCAAAATATTGTCTTAGTTCTACAACCGACTACAAGCACACATAGTGCAACCAGCAGTAAACAGATGATGGTACTCTCATGTAGTTGAATGAGGGAGTACAACAGTGAAACTCTCCTACACCTGAAGGGGGGGATTTCAAATATATTTTGGAGAAGATTGTCTCTCCTTTCAGCTGACAAAGGGGGGAAAATGTCAATGAAATTGACAAGTGGTTGTCAGACTGAAAGTCTCGACAACATCAGCGAAGTAGCCAGTGGGCATCTTCATCAGCCAGTGGGCATTTGTCATCAGCAGTGAACATCAGCAAATTCGCCAGTGGGCGATCGACAGCCAAAGCAGCAGTGAGCAGCTTTCATCATAGCAAAAGCAACATTGAGTTGTTTTTCGACATCTTCAGCCAGTGGGCAATCATCATCAGCAAACACGCCAGTGGGCATTCATCAAATTGTGTCAGTGGACACCGGATGCTGTTTTCAAACAAAGGATAGTTGGATCCTTTTGCGGCTTGGCACGTGATGGAGTTGTCAAGCAACATTCAGAGATCAATCAGGCATGCAGCTGATTCATGTTCTCTTCAGATTTGAGTTTTTTTCAGCATCCAGTTTTGGCGGTTTTTTCAGGCAATGTTTTTGAGGATCAACATGAGAACTTGGAAGATGGTTCTCATTCTTATTTTTGGATTTATCATTGAGGGGGGGAATGTTAGACTCTCTCATAAAACAATAATAAATCCAAAAATAAATTAATTAATTAAATATTCCAAGTTAGGAATTTGTGCCTAACTCTTGGGTTGTTCCTCTAAGATAGGAGTTAGTTTAGGTAACTCCTATATTGGTGTGTCTGGTGAGAAATTATCTCAACCAAAGGAGAAATTATCTCAACCAAAGGTGTCTAAGATAGCACGCACTATCTTGAGAACATTGTCTCTCATCTATTTATTTGTAACACTATATTCAATTTTTTTAATGTAGTGTGTAATGAGAGAGAATACGTGAGGCTTCAGCCTTTTTTCCGCCAATATTTTGTCTCTGATTTTTATGTGTGTGTTTCTGTAATTTGTCTGAGTTAATCTCATTTTGAATACATCAAACAATTACCAAAACCATAAACCATGAACATCACAAATAAACAATGAACACAAGATGTAGGTTCCAAGGTAGGGAAAAAATCATTTAAGGGGAAAACCCATATTTTTTTTCTCTTCTTATAAAATCAAATCAAATGAGAAATCCAAGACCCAAACAATAAGACCAAGACCTCCAACATGACCCAAGTCAACCCTCCTTCCAAGCTCTTCGAACAAGTCAAAACCTTCCAAATCTCCTCCAACAACAAAATTTTGACCCCAACAACAAAATTTCAAACCTGTAGCAGATCTGCAACTTTGACCCCTGCAACAACTCTAGAAACTTGCACGTGTGAGAGAATTAGGGCAAAAAACTTGTCTTTAGAACTTTGCTTTCTCTCTCCTTGCTTCTTTAGACCTTCGCTTTTGTTTCTAGGCTCCTTCACTGGTGTTTCTCTTTCTTCTTGGACCAAAAGTTGAACTTTCTTGCTTAGCTTCAAATGAGGTCGAATTGTCTTCTATTTATACACATTCGAGAGGCCGAATTTCCCCTTCTAGAGTCGACTTGATGAGGCAGGGCTGACTTGGTCTTGTGGGTATAAAAATGAAATTTTTGACTCAAATGAAATTCTTTTTCCACTTTCCTTTCAAAGTCCAAATGGGACTTGACTCTAGTACAATGATTTGACTTCTGACAAATATTATTTTGACTCAATAAACCCTAAAAGAACGAAGAAAATGCTTGACCTATATGACAAATAAATTTGAGCATGAAACCGATGCTTGAATAATACTATTTCTTTTCCTTCTTTTTGATATTTTACATTAAATATATAATAATATAGGTACAATAGCAATTATGAAGACTGAACCTAGTTACATTTTCCAACACCATGTTTAGCTACCTTGATGAGAGAACTTCTTTCACAGCCTCATCTTTGGATCTAGCAAAAATAGAGGAGTGATTAACCTTGAAAATTGAAGGAGAAGGAGGAACGATGTCCAATGTAGAAATACTTAAGTGTTCCACCATCACATCATCCCAAACACCTAGAGATTTCAAGTATTCTTGACTCTCTCCTTGCTTATATTTTGTGAAGGCATGAACAACTTCATTTCCACAATGCTTCTAGCTCTCCCTTTCCACTAAATTTGCTATGGTTCTTACTAGTCTTCTTCCCATCTACTTCTTTTCCTCACAATGTTCACTATATGACTTTGAGTTTCAAACACTTCTCTCTCACATTTGTCATTTTGCTGTTGCCATCTCACATAAAGGCAACAACTATTGGAAATCATTGTTAGGTAAAATTTACTTAGTGAAAGAATCAAAGTTACTCGATCTATAATGGTGGTTTTGGGCACATGGTTTTGGTTTCCCATGGAATGCATGTAATGTAGCCTTTAAAAGGCTTGGGAAAACTTCATTATAAAGGGCTAGGGAGGTAAGTGGTGAAGGATCACTTGGCTAAATTTCCCAAGTTTTGGCCAACGAACTAATAGAATTCTATTAGCTGGGTTTTCCCCAAATTGTGGTTTTCCAGGATTAAACATCGTGCTTATATTTTATGAAATGTTGTTGGATGTTTTAATTTTCCTCTCAGTGAATTTTCTCTCCAGTAAATTTTACATGGTATCAAAGTCGAAGGTTTATTTATGGCTTGGGTACTTGATTTTGATGGATATATCAGAGCCAAGTGTTGGCTTCATAGGGACACCTATGTTGCCAATGGTTTATTTGTCTTGGTGAGTGTGAGAGAGGCACATGAGTACAATGATAATAAGAAAGAAAATTCAATGGAAGAACCAAAGGAGAATGGATTCCAAAGCAATGGAAAAGTAGATCATGTAGAGTATAGATTGGGTTCGTGGCGTGGTTTTCATTGTTGTGGTTCGTGTTGAAGGCCATGTCATCTAGGCCACACAAGGAGGAGGCCCAGGTGATGAGCACAAAGTGTAGGAACATGGAATTAGAAGAGAAAATAAGAGGTCGGTGTGCACAGATTCATAGGTAGAACAGGCGTAGAAGTTGGATTTGAAGAGGAGAGCATCGATCAAGAGGATGGCCATAACAACAATAAAAAAAATACTATTATTTTATAATGGAGTTAATTTTTTTATTACATGTAAATGCGTATATTTCCGTAAGACCTGGTAAGACATGCACACCCCTTGGAATTTACTAATAAAGTCTAGAGTTACGCCTAGGTGATAGAGGGCATGCCAAATTATAACCTTGATATAAAATTTGAGGGGAGTAGAGCCTAGAGGTGAGTGGGTTGGTTCACTTGGCCAATTTGGAAGGATTTGGTCAAGGGAAACCCCAAGTCAAGTTTTGAGGGGGGATTGTTAAGTAAAGCTTACTAAGTCAAAGTGTCAAAGTTACACGATTTACAATTATGGTTTTGGGTGCATTGTTTTGGTTGCTCGTGGAATGCATGTAATGAAGCCTTTAAAAGGCTTGGTGAAACTTCATTGTAAAGGGCCAGGGAGGTGGGTGGTGAAGGCACACTTGGTTGGGTTTTGGCCAAGGGACTATTAGAATTATGCTAGCCAACTTTTCCTTGGATTGGGGTTTTATAAGATAAAACATTGTGTTTATGTTTTATGAAATGTATTGATTGTTTTAATTTTTCTCTTAGTAAATTTTCTCTTCGATAATTGTAACAATAATGATAGTAACAATGAGCCACAATGAAGTGAATGTATGCCATTCTTTTTGGAGGGTTGAGAGAATTTATAATGACAAAAACACGAAGATGTCACATATGAATCAAATCACAGCCATAGAACCAATTCTCAACATAAGAGATGAGCCATGGCATTGAAATAAAACCACATTGCAAGGGACATGAGCTTCCCCTCTTTGCTCAACATAAAAACTAGACCAAAGAGTGAGCAACACCAAGATTCAAATTGAAAGTGAAAATCCACATGCACCAAGCCATCCCGTCACTATACGCCAAATAATTCCAACAATGCACAAGGAATTAACACAAAGAAGTGTGATTTAATTTCCTTGCCATTCCAACTTGCATATACTTCCACTCGTTCTCGTAGAGAATTGAGAAGAATTGCATGAGTATTGTCATGGTATGGGATTGATTAATATGTTACCACCATTAGTAGCTAATTAACCTTCTTCCACGGAGACACCAACTTTAGCTTGTTGATCTACATTTTTATTTTGTGCCCTTGATACTTGATAAAGCTCAACTTGGTTGAGATGTTTGGCAAGGTCTAAGGGTTTTTGAATGATACTAAGCAAGCCAATATTTATGTGTGTCATATAGAGAGTGTTCTTATGATGATGGGTGCATTCTCCACACATGGTTCCTTTTTCATTTAGCGCACACAAACTTTGAAAGTTTACCATGAGTTGACTTCATTATTAGTGACAACTCCTAATCTTGAAGCATGTTCTTTTTTTTCTTTTTCTTTTTGTCCCCTCAATATAATATAAGACCTATTTGCTCTTGCCACCTCCTTCTTTTTTTTTCTTGTCCCCTCAATATAATATAAGACCTATTTGCTCTTGCCATCTCTTTGTCTATTTTTTTTTACTCGGTAAGTAAGACTAACCATAGGTTTTGAATCCATGACTTTAATATCAAAGAATGCACTAACCGTACACCCAATCACCATTTATTTAAAGCCCTAAATATCTAAACTTAAAATTTAAAACCTAAATAATAATATGTTATTTTGAAAGATTACCACTCTTATATGTAAGTAATGTGTAATTAGAAAAAATCAATATTTTAAACATAACTAGATTAGCTATGATTTTTTTGGTACAATTGCTTTATTTGCTTACATAATTAAAAAAAAAAAAAAAAACCCTTAATTAATCGGTGCCACTATTATTATCCCTGCCGTGCAGGGTATAACACATTCACAAATGCGTTGACTTTTTTGAATTAGTTTTAAATTGACCAAAAAATAAATTAGGATATCTAAAGTTTACATTATAAAAAAAATTATTTTTATTTTTTTTTAAATGTGATTTTTTTAAATTCTAATTGGTTAAATGACTTGGGGGTCTTATTTTGCAATCATTATATTGCAGTCAGTTCGTACTTTGCAGATTGACAGAGACCATCAGGGTCACGTGGCAAGGCCCCGACTTCCCGACAACATAACTCCCAAGGAAATTCGAGTACAGTAACTCTGTGGGGAAATTAAAAAGTGTTGATATAAGGAGAAAATTTTAATGGTAAAATTTGTAAATTTAAGGGACGTGTTTGTTATTTATTTATAGTATTTCAACGCTCAGCTATCAATTACCGAAATCGTGCATATTATTGTTCAAAAGATATAAGTACACATTATTTATTTGAAAAGATTGAACGAGAAGTGAATTTATGTGAAAGTACATGACTATTATTTATTTAAAATATCTAGATACTCATTTGGATACTACAGTAGGAAGTACATCTATGCAATAAATATGGATACTAAAACTCATATACCATTATTGCTGAAGTGAACTCATATCTTGATTTAGATTTTGTGAGTAGACACAATCATGGATGGATTATATTATATTCATTTTATAGATATTTTAATATATCGTTAAAATGAGCATTTCGAAAAAACATTGGAATTTGAAATATTTAATGGCATTGAAGTACAGAGAAACACAGATTAGATTATCTTGAATAATTTATTGATATGGAGTATTTGCATAAAACATTGGTATTTGAAATATTTAATGAAGTTGAAGTAAAATTTAAGACAAGATAGAATTATATAACAATTACTTTTATGACATTTGTCCCCTTTTGATTCCTCTTTAGGATTACGCTGATAATCAATTAGGTGGCCCCTTGTATCATTCCAGGGGGATTTTGATTCAAATCTAACAGTTGTGATAGTAATAATCGTTAAATTTCATAAAACTACCATTTCATTAATTTATAAAAATTCAACTGTGATGGTATTTAAAATGTAATTTAGGGTAACAATCTTAAAACTATTGGCGAAACAATATGATATTTTTATTAATTTTGAAAAGATTTTTGGTATATCATATGTGAGAGAGAGAAATTGTTAGTTTTACACAATGATGTTGGCAATACCCACTCTTCCTGCAACTATGACCTGAAGTCCTCAGATCCTCTTCGGGCCAAATAGCTTATTTTAATTGAACTTGCAATCAGGTTTGAATTTCTCTTGTTCTTTAATTCATATACTGAATTTCCAGTGAGTTCATTTATGCCCGCAATCTTGCCTTTTCGGTAGATGTTGATGACATCCACAATCACAATTTGGTGGCCCATTTTAAACTGTTATCCAGGCTATACTACAAGGATGATGTCACAGAATCTACTTCATCTCATTCAAAATTATAACATGATCTTAGGTTTCTCATGCGAAATATTTTCTTATTAAATCCCATTAAATCATTTAGCATTGTGGCCGCTCTCTGTGGTTCATGTTTTCATCCATCAACACTTTGGATCGTTATTATCCCTGCCGCACATGGTATAACACATTCACAAATGCGTTGAATTTTGAATTAGTTTTAAATTGAACAAAAATTAAATTAGGATATCTACTGTTTACATTATATATATTTTTTTAAATGTGATTTTTTTTAATTCTGATTGGTTAAATGACTTGGGGGTCTTATTTTGCAATCACTATATTGCAGTTAGTTCGTACTTTATAGGTTGTCAGACACTGTCAGGGTCACGTGGCAAGGCATGGCTTCCCCGCAACATAACTACCAAGGAAATTAAAAAGTGTTGTTATAAGGAGAATTTTTTAATGGTAACTTTAATTGACAGTCACTATCCTCGGCATGCGGTGTGGGCGACATATGCACTGACGAAAAACAAAGGGAAAAAATGTTTGACAATGCAGAAAACAATGCACAGAGCTAGATGATGTTAAAAACAATTTCAAATTGATAAAATTTGTCGCCCAAGTAAACTAAACCAATTTACAAAATAAAGTAATGAGAACATAAAAAAAATGACACACATCATAAATTACTCTCACTATGATGACAAAATGTCTCCTATTTGGCCAAATATCTTATCACAACTACTATATTTTTGAATTTTGATATAAATTATTATTAATTTGAAAATAAACAAGGCTCTTTGTAAAATCAATTATTTGGTTTTGTTTAAAAAAAAGCACCAAACATTTATTATTAATTTTACATGATTTTGGTTATGGTGCTTCTTTGTTGTCTTATCTTTATTTGATATATGTATATGAAACTTTTCTTATTATCCCTGTGGCTTAGGGTATAACGTATTCAAATGCGTATAATGTATTCAAATGCGTTGACTTTTAAATTAGTTTAAATTGATCAAAAATTAAATTAGATTATTTAATGTTTACATTATAGTTTTTTTTTAATATGATCTTTCTAAGTTTTGATTGTTTAAATGACTTGGGGTCTTATATTGCAATCATAATATGGTCGTACTTTGCAAGTTGACAGAAACATGGTGCTTTGTCGCTAATACAGAATCCCATCAGCTCATACAGACCAAATAGTCTTCACTGTTTAGTTCTTCCACTGCAAACTCATTCATAATAGCAAGATGGTTGACATAAATATATTATGCTCAATACATTTAGGCAATTAATGCTAACAATGACATAATGACAAGACAAGTTTGACGTACCATAGCCAATTTTATTATAACTCCAAACATTAAAAAAGTAATTAAGTATAAAATACAATTAATTGTAATATACATTTTTTATATAACAAATAAATATACTATAACTTTACTTACTCCTTTACTCCTTCACTCCATCTTAAACATATGATGAACATGCTTTAAGCAACATACACTAAATGGTGCTAAATAATTTTCCATTTGTACATGTACCCATTAAATAAATTTCTCCATAAGGAATGCAAGCCATAAAATTATGTACTTTTGTAAAGTCGTGATACTCAACACTAGTCCCAAAAAGAATAATGAATTGAACTTTAGTATAGAAATGATTTGTATTTTAACGAAATTTTAAATCAATCCATTAAACATAACATCACAAAACAGGCTTGTATTTTAGTTAGTGGGTCACGATGGGTGGATGAATAACAAATCAAAATCTATATATATATTTATATTATAATAAACATTAAAGAATTAAAAAATTATGCAAAAGTAAACATTTATATATATATTATAATAAACATCAAAGGGTTAAAAAATTATATAAAAGTAAACAAATTTGTGCAAAGTTAATGTTATTTGATTTTTTCAAGGCCAAGTACTAAAAAATATTTTTCAAGGATAAGTACTCGCTAAAAATGAGTTTTACCTACCCATAAAAAAGAGCACATTGCATGTGTTAAAAACTATAGTTCATGGCTAAAAAAATATTTTTCTAACGCCAGGTATTCACTAGAAATGAGTTTTACCTTCCCACAAAAAGAGTGCATTGCATGTGTTAGAAACTATGGTCCATGGCGAGGTCTTACCTTTTTATAAAAAAAAAAAGAGGTGAGAATTTGATGTCTTTTAACTAATATATTTTGTTATTTTTTTAAATTATAAATAGATTAACTAATTTCTACTAACATATAAGAGGATAAAATCTTGAAATTGTATTAACAAAGATAGGTGAATAATTTTGTGTATAATGGATTTTTAGTGTAAACATTTTAAAGTGTTTTAAGTAGGTGGAAAACTGATATTGTAAATTTGTATTTTATTTGATTAATAATTTGATTTATTATTCAGTAAAAAATAGTATAATTGAGATCAAAAATCTGGAGATGGTGGAAAATTCTGGGCCGGATTTGAACCTGTTTCTCGCGCTCGCTTGATCCTGCTCCCCAAGCCCTGCCTGGCAGGGCTGCTGCCTCCCTCGATCCCCTCTTCCGCTTTGGACTGTTCTGTTGGTCCCTGCTCGGTCCCTCGTTGGGGCCCAGCCTCTGCCTCTCTTTCCGCGCTGGTCTCCTCATCCCATCTCCCGCTGGCCATTCACCTCTTGAATGGCCGGGCTCGCTCCCCCCCCCCCCCTAGACTCTGAGAACAATGAGAAACTTTTCGCCTCTCTTTTTCCTGAATCGGCTAATCCCAGACCCCGTCCCACAGTGACCAAGTTTATCAAAAAACTCGATGAAATCCCTGAGGTTAATCTCCCTCCATCCCTTCCAAGGAAGTCAGCAATAATACTCGCGGAAAGAGGGCTAGTAGGCCAGTTCACTGGTCTCTGGCCCTCTCCGAGATCAGTTCAGAAATGGGTAGAGCGCAACTGGAGCGCGATGTTACAAGGGAAAATAGCCATCAGATTCTGTGGAAGAGGTTATTTCACATTCCTTTTCGAAACAAAAGAAGACAAGAATCTCATCTTCAGAAACGGCCCCTACTTCATGGATTCAAGAGGTCTCTACTTGAACAGATGGTCTCCGGACTTTGATCCGGAAATGGACATCCCAAATGCAGTACCAGTTTGGGTCCGGCTTCCTCATCTGCCGCTTCATTGTTGGGGAGACGAATCAGTAAAGGCAATAGGGAACGCAGTAGGCAAATACATCGACAGATCTGAGCCAAGGGAGAACATGCATGCGTGCGCCAGGATTTGCGTGGAAGTAGACCTAGGGAAAGGTCTGCCGGAAGCTATCAAGATCAAGGTAGACCAATGGACGCACATCCAACAGCTAGACTACGAGCAGCTTCCCTTCAAATGCAAGGTATGCCATGAATATGGTCATTTCGCAAATAGATGTAGTAAGTCAAAAATAAATGAATCTACTGAAAACGAGGAAAACCCTGAGGGCACATGGGAACCAGTAAAAAGGAAAAAACCTTCCTCCACCCAAGGACCTAGCTCTAAACCCCCCCCCCCCCACCGGAATCCCCCCCTTCCCCTCCCCCTCCCCCTCCCAGCTCAGCTTTCCCTTCATCCTCCAACCCCTTCGAATCTCTGTCCGTCGAAGAACCTTCTTCCCCTCCCTCCTCCCCCCGGGCAGCTACCTCTCCCTCCCTCGTGATCCCCCTGCCTTCCCCCCCTCCAACCATAGAGAGAATCCTCACCAGAAACAAATCGAAAGAAGCTAGTCAATCCACAGACCCCCCGAGAAAAGCAGGCCGAAAGTCAAACAAAGAGCTCAGAGATGAAACAGCGGCAAAAGAGATGGCTACGGGAGCGCAGCAACCAATGGACTCATACCTAGACAAACTAAAAGAAAGTGGAGAAAAAGCAAAGGAGAGGAGTGGAGCTCACCCAAAAATTGGTAAATAATGATCTTGGTCTCTTGGAATTGTAGGGGGATGGGCTCTTCCTTAAAAATAAAAGCAATCCGGGATTTAATAAAACAGGAGCAGCCAGACCTTCTCCTCATCCAGGAGACCAAAATCTCTGAACAAGACTTCCAAAATCAAACCAAAAGCTTCAAAAATTTCACAGGAGTATCAACAGGCTCAGAAGGTGCTTCAGGAGGAATAGGAACAATCTGGAACAAGAATAAATGGGATCACATCAATTTTCAATTTTGCAACTGGTGGGTAAGAACAGATTTAAAAAACAAAGGATCTCAGGAAATTTACTCTATATACAACATATATGCTCCAAATCATTACAGGGATAAAGGCCGCTGCTGGGACACTATATCCTCAGATCTCCAGTCCGTGCAAAACAGGAACATAATTCTGGGAGGAGACTTGAATGTAATAAGAAACGTGGAAGAAAAGCTAGGAGGAAACTATCACGCAGACCCTTCAAGAGATTTGCTGGAATCTATAGTACAGACACACAATCTGATAGACATTCCCCTCTCCAACGGGAAATACACATGGAGTAACAAAAGAACTGGCTCCTACAATATTAAAGAGAGACTAGACAGATTTCTACTTCAGGAAAGAATCGCAGCAAGCTTCCAGTCTATTAAGAGCAAAATAATTCATGCTTCGGCCTCCGATCACAAACCTGTGGTATTAAATCTGGACAAAGGCAGAAACTTGGGGCCTCTCCCCTTTAAATATAACAAAACATGGGATCTCAAAGAAGAATTTCGCACTCTCATCCAAAATCAGTGGGCCAAGGAAGTCTATGGATCGCCCTACTACATTTGGGAAACAAAACTAAAATCTCTAAGAGCAGTCATCAAACAGTGGGCAAAGGAAGAAGCAATTATGGAAAATAAAAAAAAATCAGATTTGCTCACGAAGATGGAGCAGTGGAATCAGGAAAAAGAGAACATTCAATATACAAGTGAAGACTTAAATTATGAAAAAGAAATGTACAGGGAACTTTTTAGACAAAATAGAGTAGAGGAAGAGGACCAAAGACAGAAATCTCGGTGTCTTTGGCTGAAAGCCGGAGACAAAAATACATCCTTTTTCCATAATAACATAAAGCTCAGGCGAGCTGGAAACCAGATAGACAAAATAGAGGCAGAGGGAAAAGAGATCAGTGACCAAGAAGAAATTAAAGAAGCAGCTTATAACCATTTTAAATCTCTACTATCTGCTGCTCCTCAGCAAACGGACAGCTCCGACTTTCTTAGTGCAGTAGAGAGCAAAATATCAGATTCTCAAAATAAAGAGTTGGACCAGGACATCTCAGAAGAGGAAATCCGATCAGCAACCTTCAGTATGCAGCAGGATAAGGCCCCGGGTCCGGATGGGTTCACGGTCGCCTTCTACCGAAATCATTGGGAAACAATCAAAAAAGACTTTGTGCGGATGGTAAAGAATGTATTCAAAAATCACAAGATGGGAGAAAATACCAAGTCCTCTCACATAGCTCTCATTCCTAAGGAAGTGAATCCTCTCACTTTTGACCGGTTCCGCCCCATATCCCTATGTAATGTTTCTTACAAGATTGTCACCAAAATTCTAGCCAACAGGCTCAAAAAACTTCTTCCTCACTTAATCTCTGAGAACCAAGGAGGATTTGTCCCGAACAGGCAAATCACTGACAACGTCATTCTGATCCAAGAAGCTATCCACAGCAGCTTCAACAGAAGAGAAAGAGGAATGATAATCAAACTCGACATGGCAAATGCTTTTGATAGAGTCGACCATCCCTTTTTAACAGCAGTCCTCAAAAAATTCGGGATTTCAAAAAACTTCATAAGCATTATCAATGGGTGCATCTCCAACCCTTGGACCGCTCCCCTGATTAATGGCCGTCCCAGCAACTATTTTAGAAGCTCTAGGGGACTGAGACAAGGTTGTCCTCTCTCTCCCTTCTTATACATCATAATTGCAGAGACTTTGAGCATTCACTTAGAAAACCTCCGCAAGCAAAAAGAGATCACTGGAATACGCATAGAAAGAGGGACCAAAGAGATCAATCATTCGCTCTTTGCGGACGACACCCTCCTCATTGGGGGAGCCTCAAGCTTAATGGCAAAAAGATTCAAGAAAGTGTTGGATGCATTTCTAGCAGCCTCAGGAGGGAAGTTGAACAACAGAAAATGCAAGATTTACACTTGGAACGTTCCTCTCCAAATCAGGCAAAGAATATCCTTGATTCTGGACATTCCAGTGCAAAGGAACTGGAGTTTCTTCTCCTATCTAGGTTTGCCATTAGCCAAAGAAACAGTCAAGGCTGAGATTTGGGTCAAACACATAGAAAAGATGAGAGGCCTCCTGCAGAGTTGGGGAGTGTCTTGGCTAAACTTGGCAGGAAGATCGATTCTCATTAAGGCTATCCTCTCTGCTCTCCCAATTTATCAATATGCGGTCACTATGGCTCCGGCCAGCATCCACAAACACATGGAGCTTATCTTGCGAAGCTTCCTCTGGCAGGGAGGAAAACAAGAGACCAAGAAATTTAGCCTTGTCAAATGGGATCAGGTAACCCTTCCATATGAAAAGGGAGGACTATCCATCAAAATTCCGAGCCTCTCCAATCGTGCTTTGGGCTTTAAGTTGATTTGGAGAATCCTTACCGGCAAAGGATCGTGGTGGGTTGAGGTCATAAAAAGGAAATATCTCAGAGGCCCGAACTCTAATCTTCTTTCTGAACCAATAGCCGAAAGACCCTGCACCCCTGTGTGGAAACTCATTAAAAAAGTGCTTCCCCAATTCAGAGAAAACACATCTAAAACCCCTGGAAATGGTAAGGATATTAACATCTGGTCAGACAGAATTATGGGCTCTAAGCCGAGAAATCTTCTCCAAGCTCTCCGACCTCTGCAGATCTGGATGGATGAAAGAAATTTAACCACCTTGTTTGATATATCAATCTGGAATCATAACAATTGGCAAGACTGGAAGGACCTTCAAATCCCCAACGAACTTAGAGATCTCTGGTCCAATCTCAAGACCTCTCTCTCTGGTTCTGCGCCCACTAACATAGGGGCCGAAGACAGGTATATCTGGGATCCCAGTGGAGGAAAATTCACGGTAAAAGAGGGGTACAAAGCACTCCAGGCCACTACCCAAACAGCAAACTGGAACCTTTCCACAACTGTCTGGAAATCAGAGTGTCTCCCAAAGATCAAACACTTCAATTGGACTCTTCTTAAAGGTAAGACCCTCACTGCTGAGAATCTAAGGAAAAGAGGAATTCTGGGCCCATCAATATGCTGCTTCTGTCGCGCTGAGGAGGAAAGCATTCAACATATTTTCTTACTCTGTCCTTTTGCTCAAAGCTGCTGGAAGCAGGTTATCAGTCCCATGGAAATTGGTGAAACTTTTGATCAACTCTCCTCTCTTCAGAAAAATTGGGGGAAATGTTATCCCTTCTCCAAGAAAGGCAAACATAATATCAGCAGACTGTGGAAATGCATCCCAGCCACCCTATGTTGGCAAATTTGGCTAGCCAGGAATAACTACGTTTTCAACAATAAAAAGCCCAATCCAGCCAGCATCCTGGCTAAAACGACAGCCATCATCTCTGAAACAATAAGCACAAATCTCATCGCCCTCCCAGATCAGTCAAGCTGGCATCAAGAAGAGATGGACTGGTACAATAAATTTAGCCTCAGTTACACCAACAATAACCATTCCCAAACAAAAGCACACAAGAAAAGGACTCACTGGAAACTCAGAGGAACCAAGGAAGAAGTTAATCAGTGGATCTTAGAACAGAAGCGTCCTACTCTGCATTTCGATGGCGCTTCTAAGAACAATCCAGGGAAAGCTGGAGCAGGGGGTATCATAAAAGATCATCATGGCAAAACTATCGTAAATTATGAATGGGGACTGGGAAAAGTTTCTAACAATGTGGCCGAAGCTTATAGCCTCCTTCTAGGCACCACCATTCTGAATAGGCTGGGAATCAGAAACCCAATCATCTTGGGGGACTCGGCCATCATTATAGCAGCCTTGGTCTCGGGAGCAGACTTTAAAAAGCAGCGCTTAGCAATATAAAGCTCAGGATACAGGATAATCTCAGAAATATGGGAGATACGATGTTCAAGCATGTTCTAAGAGATAACAACATTGAAGCGGACTTTTACGCCTCTAAGGCCTCCAGCAGACAGAGTGGACAAATCAGAGAAAATGATCACATCTACGACAAAGCAATCCCATAGCAGACTAAGCTGTCCTCCAAATTCTTTGAACAACAGCATCAGTACGCTTCTGAAACCAAGTCATTTCAGTCATCATTCTTATCTTGAATTTCTCTGCCTCAATCTTGACAAGCTGACCTCAATCCGCCCCCTCGAGAATTGCGTTCCACCTTTCTCCCCGTCTGCATCCTGGCTCGCCCTAGGGACTCGATCACACCAAGTTTCACGTGATTCTCCCTCTCGGAAATCAGGTATGTGTCCCTTCACAATCCTTATAGACTGCATCACTGATTCTATGTTTGATTTAGAGCCAGCCCAAATCCATGAGCATATCCCGTATCACCTGCTTGCTCAGCCTCCCTTGGTGTCTTATTTATCCCTCTCCCCCCTCGCTCATCCCAGATCTCCTCCCCCCTTCCAGAAGCAAAGCAGAGGAGCAGTGTCTGGCTTTCCGCTCCCGGAAGTCCGCAGCAATAGTGGTAGACAGCAGCCCAGTTCTCCAAAGTTTCAAATCTTTTCCCTCCTTGCCCATCTCAGATCTTCTCCTCCTCTTCAGCAGCAAAGGAAAGGAACAGTCCTTGGCATCCAGCCTCAGGAGTTTGGCAGCATCAGTGGTCGATTCCAGCACATTTCTCCAGCGAGATCGTCATTTGCAATCTTCAGAGGTATATTCAGCATTTCGCAGTTTCGGTTGTTTTATCATAACCAATCCTCCTTTAATTTGGTTCTCTTCAGAGATTGGCCGATCTCTCCTAGCGCTGACACCCGCCTTCAATCCCTCTGCTCTCCCATTTCTCGTTCTCCTCTCTCTCTCAGAGCTTCTTCTCTTCGTTCTTTCTCTCTTAACATCACCTCTGAGATGGCCTCAAATCCGGAAAATGATGAACATGCCGAGAATCCTTTGGACAGAGTAATCACGAACAGCTCTTGTACGCTCTGTAAGGCTCATTGTTTTATGATAGCTCGGTTTGTGAAACATTTCAATGAGCTCAAAGAAGATTTTCAGGCAGACAGTAGATCTAAGAGAAAGAAGTTGGAAAAACAGAAAGTGGAAATTGAAGAATTAAAGGAAAAATGTAAACACATGGAGGAAGCAATCGCCCACATCAAAACGCTCACTCAAAGTATGCAAGCAGAGAACTCTACCAGAGCCAGCGCAAAGCATGAACTGCAGTATGATGATTCGGTCAACCAGCATGAGTAATTTATCTAATGTCTTGTAAATTTTGTCTCCTAGCAGGCTCATATGTACGACAATATAGCCGTTGTCTTTTTCAATCTGTATTTCAATTCAAGCAACAAGGAGACAGGGTCTGCGAACCCATTTTGGATTTCTCCTTCTCCTCTTTCTCTTCTCTTCCCAGATGTAATAGGACTTGGTCCCAACAGTTTTTATAATATATAAGTACCCGATCTTGTTAAAAAAAATAGTATATAAGTATGGGGGATTTACGCAGTGCATTATATTAGATATCATTTTTGGGATTCAACTGCGTTAAGTAAGTCATTCAAACGTATGACCATTTCCATGAGAGGTAGTCGTAACTGACTAATTTCTCATACGTTTGAATGACTTACTTAATGCAGTTGAATCCCAAAAATGATATCTAAAAATAGTATAATTGAGCTGAGAGGCTTATTCTACAGCGCAATATGATGTGTAATGTCATCAAAGTTGAAACTTTGGTCATTGAGCTGAGATACTCATTCTAAGGTTGTCTGTCCTACAACCCAGTATGATATGTAAGGTTGTTTGTCCATCATCAAGGGTGTTTGTCCGTCATCAAAGTTGAAATTTTGTTCATGTCTGTCAAAATAAAAAATCTAAAAATCTAAAAAAATAAAATAAAAAATTATACAAAACATTTAAATAATGTGGGCTAATAAAAAAATTGCACGTGAAGAAATTGGACCCCTCTCAACTCATGTTAGATCCTTATTTAAAATGGATCTATGCTGGTTTAATTATTTGATATATTTTTATACAACCCGTCTTTTAATCAGGTGGAAAACTGATATTATAATTTTGTATTATATTTAGTTTATAATTTTATTTATTATTTACTAAAAGGTAGTAAAGGTAGTATAATTTTATTATTTGATGTTTTTGATATATTTGAGCAGGATATATATGAAAATTTGATTTTCAATTAGTTTTGAAATTCTGAAATTTATTTAAATTTTGAAAAAAAATAAATTGAATATTAAAAATAAATAAAATTTTAAAATGTAATTTATTTTTCTAATATGTTGATGATTATTTTGGTTTTAAATTAAATTCCCACAAATAAAAATTATATTAAAAAATAAAAAGTCTAAAAAAATTGTTATAATAATTGAGATTTTATTACGAATATCACATGCCTAAAAACCATAACTCATTTCAAAATCATAATATTTTATTTTAATTTTATTATCCTTGTCGCTCAAGATATAACCTATTCCGTAATGCTTTAAATCCTGAATTAATTCAAGGTTGACTAAAAATTAAATTTTCAATATATAAAATCTACATTAAAAAAAATATATATTTAAAAAAAATCTTTATATTTTAATTAGTGCGCAAAACTATCCTATTATTCAGGAATAATGATTTTTTTAGATAAATTATACATTTATAGTCATTTAATTTCCCATAGTTTTCAACATGTGTGAGGCTTTACCCTTCCTTGTACTCCTCTGAGCTCATCTTGCAAGGGCAGGAAAAACCTTATCCAATTAAAATTACTTGAAATGTGGATAACTTCAAGGATTAATGGGAGAAGAAAGGACTCTGAAATTCTTACTATATCCAAAATTAGGGTCTTGTGCAATTGTACATGAAACAACAAATTTTAAAAAGAAATTCAGAGAACTGAACCGGAACTAAAGATAATTTACAAGGAGTATTTTGAAAACATATCACGAGAAGTGTAGGAGTATTTTGAAAACGTATCTCGAGAAGTGTAGGATTGCCCAAACTGCATGATGAGTGATGGTTCATAAACCATTAAATTGATGTAAAAAAGGTAGTTAAATTTGGATTTTAGTTTTTCAACTGACATTTTTGTTGTGTTGAGGATTGTCCTTAATGTCTTTCCTATTTTTAAATTATTATAATGACTTACAATGGTATGGTACATGTTTGACATGTCTGTATTTCAACAATTTTAATGTGCAAATCTAAATTATCATGGTGATTAGTTTCCAGATTAATTACACAGTGTCAAGATTTAGATTACTTAGGTTATTTGGTGTGTAGAGTTTTTACAACAATCTAAAACAAAAAACTTATCAAATAAAAATTAAATAAATTATTTAATTTTATGGAAAATGATTAATTATTTTAATAGAAAATTATTTTAAATATAAAATTTGTTTTATAATAATGAATAATTTATTTTAATATAGATTTAATCATAATAATTTCTTATGATAGAGACCACACACTCATTCATGTGTATGTTTCTACCTCAAGAAAAAGACAAAAGTAGTCCACATGTCAACACGGCAATATATTTGGGTCAATTTAGGGGATCACTGAAAACTTGTTATTGAAAAAGGTTTTCACAATGATTATAAGTTTAACGTGTTTGACTCCTCAAATATTTAAAATAGTATGTTTGAAGCCTAAAACCAAAGTGGACAAGTGTTTAAAAATTCGAAGTGTCAATGGACATTAACTTGTATCGATTTTTTTCTTTTCAATTGCGAAGACTTTATTATTTTGGTTGAATATATTGTTTATATTTTAGCAAAAATCTGCATGAATTTACAACAAAATGAAAATTTTCACAATGATTATAAGTTTAACGTGTTTGACTCCTCAAATATTTAAAATAGTATGTTTGAAGCCTAAAACCGAAGTGGACAAGTGTTTAAAAATTCGAAGTGTTAATGGACATTAACTTGTATCGATTTTTTCTTTTAAATTGCGAAGACTTTATTATTTTGGTTGAATATATTGTTTATATTTTAGCAAAAATCTGCATGAATTTACAACAAAATGAAAATACACCTGTAAATGAAAAAATATGTTATAGGTTTCTTTCACCTATGTGCTTAATTTAATTTGCAATAATCATGCAATCCTCCATCACAACCACCACTCATTTGCAATATCACAACCACTCATGATAACTTATTTTTATTAACTTATTAGTGTCAAATTTTCAAAGCAAATTTACTATTAAAAACAAAAAATTGTATTATTAAATTTATATAAACATGAGAAATATATTATAAATAATAAACTATAGAAACAATTTATTACCAAATTTTAATAAAAAATCAAAAGATTAAAAGAATATACTACACATTTTTAATTTCTCACTAAAAATTTAAAATTTTCCACCTAAATTCAGACTTTCAATTTTCTAATTAGTTTTTATGACTATCCTCCATATTCCATTAAATAAATATAGTTATAAATACATATTTTCCTTATTTGTGTATATGAATAATAATATTTTTAAATATATCTTATATCCTAAATTCAGACTTTCAATTTTCTAATTAGTTTTTATGACTATCCTCCATATTCCATTAAATAAATATAATTATAAATACATATTTTCCTTATTTATGTATATGAATAATAATATTTTTAAATATATCTTCTTTATTGTTTTTAACTTTAATTTAACTATATAACAAGAGAGAACACTACTTATTCAGCCTTTGTTATGACGTTGTTAATAACACGTCATGTTATACACATTATTTTTCCAATTCCCACAACATTACACCATCCATCATGATTTTTAACGATTTAACCAAACATTTTGAGGGATTGCTGCCCCATTCTACCCCATTTTTTCTAATCATTTTTGATGTGCAAAATATTTCATGATAAATATTTTACTCGTCACATTTCAACATCGATTACCCAAACCATCCCGGCATTAATTTATTAAAAACAAATACGAAATTTAAATTAATTTGATTAAAAACATTAACCTAAATCCTCAAATTGCATAGGATTGATGCACCCGGGGTACATGAAGTGCTAGTTTTCATTTAAATGCTAGAAATATCGATCTGATCATTCATGAAGGCAATTTCCTTTTATCTCTCAATAACGACTTTTGTCTGCTGAATCCCCAAGTTATTGATTGTTCAGGTGCTCTGCTGTTGTTAGGAATTTTTCACTTTCGTCTGCTTAATTTCCAAGTCCTTCATTGTTCAGGTGTCTTTCCGTTGCTAAGGGAAAGGAGCGAAGACCATGGAGGGTGGAGAAGTTACAGAGGAATTAATATACCCTGCAACGATTGCCAACGAAGCTGGCGAAGATTATGATGATAGTGATCGGCCATGCCTCAGCTCACATACACTTGCAGCTCTGCAAGATTTTTTTCTCCAAAATCAACCCACTTTAGATCCTTCTGCTAATAATGTCGAGAAAACTGAGAATAATGGACTGCAGGCTGATTTATTACCTGAGGATTGGAGGTTGAGTCAGTTCTGGTATGACCCTGCAACTGCCCAAGTAGTAGCAGAGGAGCTACACTACCTCAGTAGTCTAACTGCCTCCACTGTTGCCTGCATTGCTTGCCCAACTCTCTATGTCCAGCTCAAGGTAAGGTTTTCCCTTTTTGTTAATTTTAGGTAACAATGGTATGTTCTATGCTTTAGAGCCATCTTACTTCAATTTCTTTATTAGCCCAATATCAATATCTAGTTTAGCAATCACATCAACATGATAGTAAAATGCAGATAAAACATAAACATAAATAGTAGAAGACAAGCAAAGACAAGAGGACATAAGATGTGGCACCAGCCAGGGACAAACCCCAATGTGGGGAAACACTTGATCAATTTTCTTATATTCTTTAATAGTTCAGCAGAGAGAGGGATAATACATTTCACAAATCTGATAATTTATGACAGCATCAAAAAGCCCTAATGAGAAAAGTCAACGCTAGTCAACAGGGCAGATTGCTTCATCAATTCAGCTCGGTCAAACCCAGTCTTTCGGCCTCCAACAGCAAGTCTAATCAGCCCAAAACAATCCGAAAAAGTCCAGTAAAACTGGTCAACGAAAGTCATCTCTGTGGCCAGCCCTAGTACAGTCAACGTTGGTCAAAGGAGAGGTCAGATTGCCTCGGTTTTAGTGCTCAGATCTGCAGCCTGCTAGGACAGAGATACCTCACCCAAACCGAAGTCAAAATAGGTCAACGCTTCAAGTCAACGCAGTAAAACAGCCTTCTTGCAGCTTGGTCAACGCAGACAACAGAAATCTATCCTCCTTTCCTTCGCACGTTTGAGAGAGAAGAATGCCCAGAAATGTGCACCCAACCACAAGAGGAGAGAGAGAGATGTGAGATGAGATGATGGTGAAAATGGCTTGAGGTCTCCTTCTTTTATATGCAACATTGAGGATGAATTTGGGGGTTTGAATACCTGTTTTGCTTGCTGGCCGACCTTGACAATTTGTCCATAATATAAATAAATTCATATCTTCATTTGTACATGTCGGAATTGGATGATCTTTACATCAACCCTACACCTCTCGGAGAGAGGAATCCAAGAAAAATATCAGCTGTCATAAATAAGATGACCCATGTGGAGTTTGGCCCTAGTTGCCAATTTTAACACTCCTTCTCAGCTAGGGAGAACTCCATCTGCTAATCCATCTGCCAATCTTTACTATCTCTGCCATCAATGCACTGCTCTGCTCTGCTGAACTATGAAGAAGAAGAAGTGATCGAGAATGTATCACACCATTCTCTACTGACTCGAAGTCAGTCCCAAATAAAAGAGAGTGTCTCATACCACTCTTATTGACTCGAAGTCAGTTCCAATAAAAGGAGAGTGTCTCATACCACTCTTACTGACCCGAAGTTAGTTCCAATTGATCCCAGATCAATATCAGTCATCCTAGCATAGGGAGTACGGTAGTACACAATGCGTCCATCGATAATACTATGGTCCCTGTTCTCATTTCCCTACTCATTAGCCAGATGAGAGGTACTTCCCATGAGTTCCAGACTGCATGGGTTGGATGTCTCAACAGGAGAAGGATGAACCACTCATCCTACCTACATGTTGCCACGAGGTATCACAAGGGAAGGCTGGACCACTCACTCTGTACAAAGCAAACCATTAGGGGAAGGTTGAACCACTCACCCTATGTTTGCTCATCGCTCCAAGAAGTACCCCAAGCCCCCCGGAGCTCCCAGAGCTTAATGTCTATATCATACAAGACTCTCATCATGTTGAAGAAAGTGTAACTAGGTTTGGTTTTCATAATGACATGATCTTTCTAAATGATGTAATAAAAGGAATAAATTATTTTTGTATTCCTTGCTACATGGGTTTCATGAGCAAGAAGTGTAATTAGGTCAAAGACTTCTTGATGTCTTTAGGATTTGATTTATTTGTCAAAGAGTCATCCTATGTAATGAAAGCTCTTCATGAGCCTATGTAAATGTATACAAGTCCTCAAAGTTGTGTAACAACCCTCCAAGACCAAGATCAATACCTTAGAAGCAAGATCACCAAAATCTGCAAGCAAAACAACAAAGAAATCTTATGTCAGCTCCAAAATGAATTAAATATATAAATGGATGTCATATCAGCTTGGGAAGAGGACATGTCGGTTCATGGGATCATGTCGGCTCAAATATATGGACATGACCACTATAAATACCCACCTAGGGTTAGTGAAAATAGATGAAGAAAAATTTCGGATGCCTTTGAAATTTCGCATGAAGGAGCCGCAGCCAAGGAGCAGATGATTGGGTGAGGAAGCCGCAGTCAAGGAGGAACATAACTTGCATTTTGTCTCTGAATTTTCGGGTGACTAAGGAGCATAAGATCCAAATTTTTTTGTGGGATAGATCTAGGGTTCAACTGCCTCCTCAGATGGGTATAAGGAGTAGCAGAACCTAGATCAACCTCCTCTCAGCATACCTGTGATCTAAAGGTGATATCCTTGGATGGATAAGAACAGATAAGGCATCGTGTGACTTGGGCAGTTAAGTAATGAAGTGATGACTTTGTTTCATTCTCGGCATGACGACGTAGTGTCTATGGATGGACTATCCTCGGCCTTCACACATATTACTGTCTTGTTAGAGTTCACGTTGATCTTAAGGATGACATACCTGTAGCTGCCTCGACATGATGAATTGCAGTGATTAGAATTGTATGAAGTAGATCTATACTATCTCAACAGAACCATGAAAGGAGTTACATGATGGCAGATATCCTCAGCAGACCTATGAAAGGAGACATACAGTCTCATTAGTTACCACAACTTTCGGACTTAATATGATGCAGTGTTGACGTACTACTGTGAGCAGAAACAAGGATCACAGTCTTGATCTTGGCATAACCATAATCATAATAGCTATAGATCATGATTTTGTGATCTCATTGTCTCAGAGTGCAACAATGATCTCAGTACGGTTAGCAAACGATTTCGGTGATACTGTTGTGAAAGCATTCATGTTGCAACAATGGTGATTTCAATGCAGATATAGCAACTATGGTCTTGGTGAAAGCAATGATGATGATCTCAGTTAAAAGTGTTGTAGTAGTGCAACTTTGATGACATCAGTGTAAGCAGTAGTGATGATGATAATGATCTAAGCAATGGTGAGGGAGAGGGTTGATGTCTTGGTCTTGGAGAGGCAGATTGTGTCAAGAGTCATGGTCTTGGTATTCGTCAATGGAATCTCTATACGAAGAATTTATGCATGGGTTTTCCTCTCCAAAAGGGAGAGGTTTTGGCCGTGGCAGAAAGCCAAACATTTGTGTTCTTGTCTCTTTTGTTTTTGATAGCAGTTTGATGAAGCTAACATACACATACTAGTAATGAAGTCAACATCAAGCTAAGATAAAATTGTACAAACACTTCACAAATTGTTATCATGTAACGAAGAATCGTCTTAATCATGTTTGCTCTAGATTCTTCAACATGGTATCAGAGGGATTGGTTCAACAGTCAAGGAAAGGGGCAGAAAAGAGACATTCAGAGGTCAAGGCATCAGTCTAGCTGAAGGATCTACAATCAAAGAACAATACCCAGATTTAAGAAGCAATCTACATCATCAAGTCTACAACAAAGGGTTTGAATGACAACAGTCAAAGGATGAAGCATTCATGGCAATGACTTTGGTGACTCCCACAGTTTTGATCTATTCCACATTGATCTCAATCATTTCACAATGGCATTACCTCTATAGTCTTGACAACTCGGATTGTCAAAGGCTTGATGCTTAAGGGCTTACAAAATCAGATCATCTACAACATAGTAATGGGTCTCACTACACTTCACATAAGTTGTATGGACAGAACTCGATGCAAAATGAAAGTGTTCGTTGACACAACCATAATAACTCTATCTAATGAGTCTCTATACATCATGGCCAACAACTTCAAGTCGATGTTGCAAGGATCAAATATTTAGGTCAATTATTTTGAAAGCTTGAAGTTAAGCTTCAGCAAGGATCCTATCCGGAGGAAGCTTCAATGCATCTACCTCAATAACTGCCAACATGATCAAGATGAAGATCTCATCTTCATGTATCAAGTAAGTATCTTTTATTCTATAATCAAGTTTGGTTCATTGACTTCATCATTGCAAGAAGAACTATGGGTGAGATGGGTCATCAAAAGTTCTTACAGTAGGATTGATAGAATCCTTATGAAGAAGTGAAGTCAGTACATCAAGGTCTCCTTTGAAGACATGAGAACTCTTAAGGTTCTATAAAGTAAGAAAGGAGACATAAGAAGGTTACATGAAATGCTGCAGGATATACTCTCTGAAATGAAGTGCAGAAGGTGCCAAAGAATGAAGAAATATCTTCATGAGATCTCAGTTACGAGATTTGGGAATAATGATGAAATAAACATCATTGATATTGATATCGATAAGCAAGGTAACAAATGTCCATGGACAAGGAGGTTACCTCGATCAATAGTTTGTGGTCTCTATGTCAGATAGAGAAAGACAAGCTAATAGGACTCAAATAAGTATAGATAAGTAAAGGAAAGTTGACAAGACATAATAGTACTATGGAAGAAGAGATCATATCATCGGAAGGCTGGAGGAAGCTGAAGAAAGGGATCAGGGAAAGAGGGAATAATAGATCTCCATTATGAGTGAGATGGTGTCCCTCTCAAAAGGATCCCATCAGAAGTCCTTACAGATATGACCATGATAAGAAGATGCATCGTGGCATCATGAACACAAGAGGTTGTATGAATCATGAAGGATATAGCTCTTGGGAATCTCATTGTACATTGAAGGAAAAGAAGAAGTCATCTAGGACAAAAGAAACATTTGCCAGATGGGGATATACTAGATCCTGAAGGATCTCTGATAGAAATCTCAGTGGAGGATCTCCTAGCCTGGGAAGGCAACAAATGTCTCGTTAGGAATTCCAACTTGTGGAACTCATGAGATGATGGTTCAATGACATGAGAAATGAAGCAGACCAAGGGATTGAAGATCTTTCCAATCAAAGAAGCTGTTGGAAAATACCCGAATGAAAATGAGGTATGTATGATTGTATTTGTATTTGCATTTGATATTGTAATGTCATGATATATGGTGGTAGATAAAATGGATCGAGCATAATCAAAGGGGAAAGGATCTCCTCCTCTGAAAGGATGCAGAAAGACATAAGTCAAACTAGATGAAATCAACATAATATGTCCTCATATGAAGTATGAGGTAGTTGACTACAATTGAAGAACTATGATAGCTACTGGGAATAAAAGACATGAGGATGGAAGAGATCGTGAATTATGCAACCATGATGAAGGCAATGAACATCCAGAAGATCAGGAAAACTTGACCAGGAAATCTCTCGAAATGATGTGAAGACTCTGATGGAAGTTTGAAAAGATGAAGACACTTGACAACGGATATCGTTGGGAGATGTGTCAACATGTATACAGGATGATTGAATCCTACAAGAAGATGTCATTGATAGAAGGCCATCACCAAAAGGTAACATGTGATTTTTTTTTGGTGTCTGACCTCTTGGAAAATTCTGTGTATGTGTGCAGGGCCAAGGTAAGGAGAGTTGTGAAGGATGTCACAACTATGTACCTTGTGAATCACCGTTGAAGAAAAGGTGAAGATAGATGGCCTTATGAAGGAAGCCCCAGATGCAAAGCCAAAGAGGATACTTTCTAGGAAAGAAGGAATGACATGACAAAGGAAAGTGATGGATGGCTGAACCCTACATGTGAAGAAATTGATGACATCGAAGTTTTGGATCATCAGTCAACTAGAGGACCCTATAAAACACTGATGATAGAGTCCCTGGATAAGAGGGAGCTCTAGGAGGTTCCTATGAGTAAAGGAACTCGAGTAAGTTTCTAAGTCAAGAGAAACTTGGAACTCGTCCCTGGTTAAGAGGGAGAGTTAGACATTACATTCTTGTCTTTAGTTTGGAAGAAAGAATGGAGGATTGTGTAATCATATGGCATCCAACACTTTATGAGGATGTGGTAGGGTATCCAAGACAAGAGTGAGCAAGAGGACTGATATTCTTGAGGGTTGGGAACCCAAGATGAGAATAGTCCTAGTAGGGCATACTCGGAGAACACCCGGGTGGGTATGACCCTAAGAGAGACAATGATGATGTGTGTCTATCAGTCATTGGTCTCGCCAACATTGTGCTTTAATCTAAGAGAGAGATGGAGCTGGTAGTCAAGGCCTTGCTATATCGAAACAATGTTGGTTGAAATGATGCTATAACAGATGGATTGCAAATCCGATTCTTCTTATGAGAAATTCTTCAGATTGAGAATGACCAAGTACTGTTATGAATACCTCCCTTTAAGAGGGAGTGTTGAAGAAAGTGTAACTAGGTTCGATTTTCATAATGACACGATCTTTGTAAATGGTGTAATAAAAGGAATACATTATTTTTGTATTCCTTGCTACATGGGTTTCATGAGCAAAAAGTGTAATTAGGTCAAAGACTTCTTCTTGATGTCTTTAGGATTTGATTTATTTGTCAAAGAGTCATGTCATGTAATGAAAGCTCTTCATGAGCCTATGTAAATGTATACAAGTCCTCAAAGTTGTGTAACAACCCTCCAAGACCAAGATCAATACCTAAGAAGCAAGCTCACCGAAATCTGCAAGCAAAACAACAAAGAAATCTTACGTCGGCTCCAAAATGAATTAAATATATAAATGGATGTCATGTCGGCTTGGCAAGAGGACATGTCGGTTCGTGGGATCATGTCGGCTCAAATATATGACGTGACCACTATAAATACCCATCTAGGGTCAGTGAAAATAGACGAAGAAAAATTTCGGATGCCTCTGAAATTTCACATGAAGGAGCTGCAGTCAAGGAGCAGATGATTGGATGAGGAAACCGCAGTCAAGGAGGAACAAAGCTTGCATTTTGTCTCTGAATTTTCGGGTGACTAAGGAGCAGAAGATCCACATTTTTCTGTGGGATAGATCTATGGTTCAACTGCCTCCTCATATGGGTATAAGGAGCAACAAAACCTAGATCAACCTCCTCTCGGCATACCTGTGATCTAAAGGTGATATCCTCGGATGGATAAGAATAGATAAGGCAGCGTGTGACCTGGGCAGTTAAGTAATGAAGTGATGACTCTGTTTCATTCTCGGCATGAGGACGTAGCCTTTATGGATGGACTATCCTCGGCCTTCACACATATTATTGTCTTGTTAGAAATCATGTTGATCTTAAGTATGACATACCTGTAGCAGCCTAGACATGATGAATTGCAATGATTATGGTTGTATGAAGTAGATCTATACTATCTTGGGTGAACCATGAAAAGAGTTTACATGATGGCAGAGATCCTCGGCATACCTGTGAAAGTAGACATTAAGTCTCATTAGTTACCACAACTCTCAGACTTAATATGATGCAGTCTTGACGTACTACTAGGAGCAGAAACAAGGATCACAGTCTTGATCCTGGCATAACCATAATCATAATAGCTATAGATCATGATTTTGTTATCTCATTGTCTCGGAGTGCAACAATGATCTCAGTGCAATTAGCAAACAATTTCGGTGACACTGTTGTGAAAGCATTCATGTTGCAACAATGGTGATTTCGATGCATATAGAGCAACTATGGTCTTGGTGAAAGCAACGATGATGATCTCAATTAAAAGTGCAGTAGTACTAGTAGTGCAACTTTGATGACATCAATGTAAGCAGTAGTGATGATGATAATGATCTCAACAATGGCAAGGAAGAGGGTTGATGTCTTGGTCTTGGAGAGGCAGATTGTGTCAAGAGTCATGGTCTTGGTATTCGTCAATGGAATCTCTATAAGAAGAATTTATGCATGGGTATTCCTCTCCAAGAGGGAGAGGTTTTGGCCCTGGAAAAAAGCCAAACATTTGTGTTCTTGTCTCTTTTGTTTTTGATACTTGTTTGATGAAGCTAACATACACATGCCAATAATGAAGTCAACATCAAGCTGAGATAAAATTGTACAAACACTTCACAAATTGTTATCATGTAACAAAGAATCATCTTAATCATGTTTGCCCTAGATTCTTCAACACATAAGAGGGTCTCTCCACGACTCCAAGTCGTTCTTGGAAGGCCAAGAATTTGACCTTCCCCAGGGGCTTTGTCAGAATATCGACGACCTGCTCATCGGTCCCAATGTGATGGAGCCTTATTGCTCCTCGTTGTACCATGTCCTTGATAAATTGGTACCTAATATCTATGTGCTTGGAGCGATCATGAAATACAAGATTCTCTTATAATCGGATCCCACTCTGGTTGTCACAGAGGATCACGTTGGTATCCAACACATGTCCAAATAGCTCACTGAAGAGCTTTCTCAACCAGACAACTTCACAGGAGGTCATACTAGCAACTATGTATTCGGCCTTAGCGGTGCTCAAGGCAACCAATTTCTGCTTCCTGCTCATCCAGGATATCGAAGCAGAACCCAAAGAAAAACAACATCCAGAAGTGCTCGTGCGATCCACCACACTGCTAGCCCAATCAATATCAGAATAATTATGCAGCCTCACATCTCCGACAATGTATCTCAGTCCATGAGTGATTGTGCCCCAAATATATCTCAGAAGATTCTTGGCACCAATCCAATGTATGTGACGAGGCTCAACCATATATTGGCTCAATGTGTTAACTGCAAAACATATGTTCGGACAAGAGTTCACCAAGAACATCAGTGCTCCTATGAGTTGGCGATACTTAGAGGCATTTCCCAATTCAGGTCCGACAGCACTACCACATAACTTCTTAAAGTTAAGTTCCATCGGGTTAGTCATAGTGTTAATTTTAGGTATGTTCTATGCTTAGAGCAATTTATTTCAATTTTCACAGTTAGCTCCATATCTTTTCCAGATTAGCAATCACATCAGCATTAAAGTAAACTGCAGATAGAACATAAAAATAAATCGCAGAAGACAAGCCAAGACAAGAGGACATAAGATGTGGCGCTAGCCGGGGACAAACCCCAATGTGGGAAAACCCTTGATCAATTCTTCTTATATGTTCTTCAATAGTTCAACAGAGAGAGAGAGATAATACATTTAAAACAGAAGTCAACACTTTGACTTATCTAGTTAAGAGCATAGATCATCTCTAAGAAGATGATACATGAGATCAATTGAAGACATGCTGCTTCAACTAATTCTCCAAGGTGACTCCTTCACCTATCATTGTGCTGCATTTCGTCATCATGCTGCACCTCACCGCGCTGCACCATGCTGCACCCATCATCACTATGCTGCATCTGATCACGCTTCATTAATCATGATTGTACCCTTCACTATACTACATTATGTGCCATTGCTGCACCATGTTGCCATCCTGACCTATGTGTTGGTTGCACCTTGCTTGCTTGTTGTCCTTAGCTATTTGCTGCTAAGTACCATACAACTGTCACAATGTTAGTTAGCTGTCCCTTGCATGCTGCTCTCCTTTGGAGATAGATGCTTTGGCTGTTTCGGCAGTTCCCGACAGTTCTGGCAGTTCCGTCTGTTCCCGATAGTTCCCGGCAATTTTGGCAGTCCTGACAGTCCCGACAGTGCCGGCTTTTCCGGGAGTTCTGGCTTTTCCGGCAGTTCCGGCATTTCTGGCTTTTCCAACTTTTCTAGCAGTTTTGGCTTTTTCGGCAGTTCCAGCTTTTTTGGCAATTATGACTTTTCCGGTATTTCTGGCTTTTCCAGTAGTTCCAGCTTTTCCCGCAGTTCTAGCTTTTCCAATAGTTCCAACTTTTTCGGCAGTTCCGACTTTTCCAGCTTTTCTGGCTTTTCCGGTAGTTTCGACTTTTCTGGCAGTTCCGGCTTTTCCGGTAGTTCTGACAGTTTCGGCTTTTCCAGCTTTTTTGGCTTTTCCGGCAGTTCCCGCAGTTTCGGCAGTTCCGGCAGTTCCGACTTTTTTGGCTTTTCCGTCAGTTCCAACTTTTCCAGCTTTTTCGACAGTTTTGGTAGTTCCGGCTTTTTCGGCAGTTCCGGCTTTTCCAGCAGTTCCGGCTTTCTGCCCTCTGGATCAGGGCAACGTTATTCCTTAGGATCTCTCCTCCTATTAAAACCCAAAGACAAGTAGAGAGAGGAAGAGATGCCAAGTGTGTTGAAATGACTTGAAGGCCACCTCTATTCATACTAAAACGTTGAGCACATGTGGGGTTTATTTGGCTGCTAGTCGACCTTGACGAATTGTCTTTTAATGCAAATAAATTTATAACTCCATGAATACTTATTGGAATCAGATGATCTTTAGATCAATCCTACACCTCTCGATGAGAGGGGTCCAAGAAAAATATCCGCTGCCATAAATAAGATGACCCACATGGAGTTTGGCCCTAGTTGCCAATTTTAACACTCTCTCTCAACTAGGGAGAACTCCATCTGTTGATCCATATGTCCGACTGTACTATCTCTGCCATCAGTGCCATGCACTGCTTTGCTCTGCTCTGATCTGCTGAGCTCTACTCTGCTTTGATCTGCTAAGCTTTGCTCTGCTGAACCATGAAGAAGAAGAATTGATCGAGAATGTCTCATACCATTTTCTACTAACCTGAAGTCAGTTTCATTTGAAGAGAGTGTGTCACATCACTCTTACTGACCCGAAGTCAGTTTTATTGATCCCAGATCAATATCACAAGAGAGTGTCTCAAACCACTCATACTGATCCCAGATCAATGTCACAAGAGAGTGTCTCAAACCACTCATACTGATCCCAGATAAATGTCACAAGAGTGTCTCAAACGACTCATACTGATCCCAAATCAGTTTCATTGATCCCAGATCAATGGAGGTCATCCTAGCATAGGGAGTACGGTAGATACAACGATGCGTCCATTGATAGTACTACTATGGTCCCTATCCTCATTTCCTTGCTCACTGATCAGATGAGAGGTACTTCCCATGAGTCCCGGACTGCATGGGTAGGATGCCTCGACAGGAAAACTAATCATCCTGTCCACAGGAGAACGAATCATCCTGTCAGTGGATGCCACAGAGAACTAATCATCCTGGCCCACAGGAGAACTAATCATCCTGTTTCACAGTCGCCACGGAGAACAAATCATCTTTGCCCACAGGAGAACTAATCTATTAAGTTATGGTATGTTCTATGCTTAGAGCACTTTACTTCTTTTTATTATTATTATCCACATATTAGCAATCACATGTACAGTAAGTAAAGTGCAGATAGAACATTAAACGATCGATAGAAAACAAGCCAAGACAAGAGACACAAGATGTGGCGGCTAGCTAGGGACAAACCCCAATATGGGGAAACCCTTTGATCAAATCTTCCTTAATATTCAATAATTCAACATATAGAAATAGTACATAAATCTGATTTACATCAGCAACAACAAACCCTAGATCAGCCCTAAACTAGGGCAGACAATATCTTGCAAACCGACCGTCGGATCGGCTTGATTCCTTCACCAAAAAATGCGGCCTTCTGAGGAGAGTCAGTTCCACCTACAACGCAGTTCTGAGAGAGAGTCTGATGGTCAACGTTGGTCAAACTTCCGATCTGCAGTTGCAGCCCTAAATTCTGTGTCCTTCCTTCCACACGTGTGAGAGAAGAGTCCCTTTCTGCGCAGTAGGAGAAGAGCCTCTTTTCTGCGCAAGAGAGAGAGAGAGATGTGATAAGATGAGTGTGTCCAAATGAGGAAAAGACCTCCTGTATTTATATAAAAATGTTGATGATTGAATAGATGCGACTGTTGGGCTTTTGTGCCTACATGAGTTGCTGGTCGGCTTGATAATATTCCATAATCAAAATAAATTCATATATCCATAATACTTATCGGAATCGGATGATCTTTAGATCAATCCTACACCTCTCGACGAGAAGAATCTAATAAAAATATTATCAGTCATGAATAAGATGACCCACATGGAGTTTGGCCCTACTTTCCAATTTTAATACTCCCCTCAACTAGGGAGAACTCCATCTACAATTCGTCTGTCGGTCGCTACTATTCATCCATCAAATGCACTGCCCTGTACAACTTGACCCCTGCTCTGCTCTATTCTGCCTGCTCTGCTCTGTTCTGTTCTGCCCTGATCTGATCTGCTTTGCTTTGTCCCAATTTTGAAGAAGAAGAAATGATCGAGGATGTATTATACCATCCTCCACTGACCTAGGTTGCACGAAATGGGGAAACGGGTACGAGTTTCCGAAACGGGAAACGATACGAAACACGACCTCCCCAAATTTTGGAAACGGGGAAACGCGAATATATATATATATATATATATATATATATATATATATATATATATATATGTGCAATCATAAAGCATAAATGATACATTATAATTTATTACACTTAAACATTAAGATTTAATTTACATCACATTTACTTATGAATGATCACATAATGAAAATAAAATTATCGGAATATCCAAAAGCAACCTTTATTATACATCCAAATCTCAAAATCAGCCTTTATTTATATTAATATATGAGGCTGCAAGTACAATAAAGACTATAAGGCTGCAAGAGAGAGATCCAAATCAGATTTTCTGCATCCACATCCCATTCTTTAGAAGGACCACTGTTGAATTGGGAGTCTCCTCCTACATAGTCGAACGACCTTAGTGCTCTTGATTAAATACAAGTTTCATACCCTAGTACCCTATATGATCTTGATTATTGGGAGTTTCCCTTGCATAGATGGCTTGGTTCTCTTGAATACCCTAGTACATGGTAAAATCCAATGGAAACATTTCAATCCCCCCAATTCTGAAATCCTGAAAAACAGATAAGTCTGTTGGATTTTGAGTGAGATCTAAAATTCTACTTTCTCCATATGAAATCCAATGAGGGCGAAACCACTCTCAAACATCCCGAGTCATTTCATGGTAATGTTAAAAATTTAAGTAAAAGGATGAAAACGAAAAATAAAGGAGAATATCACTTTTACTTTAAGAATTTAACATTACCCTGAATTGCATATGCCTCAAACTTCCTGATGAACTGCATATCAACACTAGGGTAAAAATTCACTTTTATAACTTTAGACACGCATCTAGAAGCAACTAGAAGTCACTAACATACCCTAAAAATAAATTAAAAAACAAATTAAAAAAAACACAAGTTAATGAGGAAACGTGGGTCGTACGGCCGTGAAACGCGTTTCCGGCCGTATTGCCACGTTTCCATTTCAAGAAACATGGCAATACGGCCGGAAACGCGTTTCATGGCCGTACCAAACGCGTTTCCGCGTTTCGTACCAGTTTCCGTACGGAAACGGACCTCTGTACCACGTTTCCTGCAACATAGCCACTGACTCAAAGTCAGTCTCAGAGTGTGTACCACTGGACCCAGACCAGTCCTCAACTGACCCGAAGTCAGTGTCATAGTGGGTACAGCTCCTACCACTGGTCCCAGATCAATGAAGGTCATCCTAGCATAGGGAGTGTGGTAGATACAACGATGCGTCCATCGGTACTACTATGGTCCCTATCCTAATTTCCCTGCTCATTGATCAGATGAGAGGTACTTCCCATGAGTCCCAGACTGCATGGGTAGGATGCCTCGACAGGAGAGCTAATCATCCTATCCACAGGAGAGCAAATCATCCTGTCCAGTGGATGCCACGGAGAACTAATCATCCTGGCCCACAGGAGAGCAAATCATCCTGTTCCACAATCACCATGGAAAATACATCATCCAGGCCTCACAGGAGAACTAATCATCCTGCTACACAATCGTCATGGAGAACACATCGTTCAGACCTCGCAAGAGAACTGATCATCCTGTTACATAGTCGCCACGGGGTGTCACAGGGAAAGTTTTGATTCTTTTACCCTGTACATGTACACCACCAGGGGATGGTGAGTCACCGTGTGGTCATATGTCACTCCAAGAAGTACCCCGCGCCCCCCTGGAGCTCCAAGAGCTCCATACATCATACAAGACCCTCATCAGAGGGTCTTTGAACAAACACCAAGTCGTTCTCGGAAGGTTAGGAATTTGACCTATCTTAGGGGCTTTGTCAGAATGTCGGCGACCTGTTCATCTGTACCGATATGTTGGAGCCTTATTGCTCCTCGTTGCACCATATCTCGAATATAGTGATACCTAATATCGATATGCTTGGAGCGGTCATGAAATACGGGATTCTCTGATAAACGAATCCCACTCTGGTTGTCACATAGGATCACGGTTGTATCCAATGTAAATCCAAACAACTCACTAAAGAGCTTTCGCAACCAGACTGCCTCACAGGAGGCCATGCTAGCAGCGATATACTTTTCTTCGGCGGTGCTCAAAGCCACCGGCTTCTGCTTCCTGCTCATCCAGGATATCGAAGCAGATCCCAAGGAGAAACAACACCCGGAAGTGCTCTTACAATCCACCACACTGCCTGCCCAATCAACATCAGTGTATCCAAGTAGTCTCACATCTCTGACAGTGTATCTTAACCCACAAGTAATTGTGCCACGAAGATATCTCAACAGATTCTTGGCACCAATCCAATGTATGTGGCGAGGTTCAACCATATGTTGACTCAACGTGTTGACTGCGAAGCATATATTTGGACGGGAGTTCACTAAGAACATTAATGCTTTGATGAGTTGGCGATACTCGGTGGCATTTCATAAAACATGTCCAGCAGCGCTACCGCTTAACTTCTTAAAGTCAAGCTCCATCGGGGTAGTTACAGGCTTGTAGTCCACCATACCGAATCTTTCCAATATCTTCACCACATATTTTCCTTGAGATAGGAAAATTTCCCTTGGCTTCTGCCAGACTTCAAGTCCTAGGAAATAGTGCATCAGTCCTAGGTCCTTCATTTCAAATTCAGAAGCCAACTCCCTCTTACATTTGTGAATGAGAGGGTTGGCACCTATTAGAAAGAGATCATCCACATACAACACCAGTATGAGAGGTTTGTCATCTTCAACCTTAAAGTAAAGGTTAGGATCAACTTCATTCCTAGTGAATCCCAACTTCATCAAGTAGCTATCGATCCTCTCATACCATGCTCGGGGTGCTTGCTTCAGCCCATAGAGAGCCTTCTTCAACCTGCATACATGAGATTTTCGATCATAAATCTCAAATCCTTCGGGTTGCTCCACATAGACCTTTTCTTTGATTGAACCATGCAAGAACGCGGTCTTGACATCCATCTAATGTAGGTTCCATCCTTGTGAAGCTGCAAGGGCTATGATCGAGCGGATGGTGGTATATCTGGCAACAGGTGCAAATATCTCGTCATAGTCTATACCTTCCTTCTGGGAGAAGCCACAAGCGACAAAATGAGCCTTATACTTTTCTGTATTTCCATTTGCTGCATGCTTTATCTTGTAAATCCATTTAGAAGTGACAACTGTCTTGTCCTGGGGTCTGGGAACTACTTCCCAAACATCATTCTTCATAATAGACTCATATTCTTCGGTCATAGCATCCTTCCATACTTGATGCTTGACGACATCTGAGAATGATGAAGGCTCATTTTGTATGATCGTGCTCATGATGGTCAGGTATCCCTGATACCTGTTAGGTTTTTTACTTTCACGGAAGGTTCCTCGGGGTGCAGTGTGTCCTTCAACATCATCGAGTGCCCCCCCTAAGCCATGAAGGCCTCTTCCTAGAAGAGGAAGGCTCAGGTGGAGGAGGATCAATAGGATCCATGGGTTCTTCCACATCGAGCATTGTTTCATCATCTTTTCCTTTAGGTTCCCTGGTGTCAACTTCTTGAGAGCTCCTCACAGTAGGAAGATTGTTCACCTTGCCGAGAGCCATGTCTTCATCAAAGGTGACATCATGACTAATCATGACTTCCCTTTGACTGACTACATAGATTCTATAGCCCTTAGTATTTTCACCATAGCCCACGAAGATTCCTTTCTTTCCAGATGCACCCAATTTATTCCTTTTCTCTTTCGGCACATGAAAATATAGAGGGCTTCCAAAAATTCTAAAATGAGATATGTCAAGTTTCTTACCGGCGAACATTTCTTTAGGAGTCTTAGAACCCAATGCTTGATGAGGGCATCGGTTTTGTACATATACGACAATGTTTGCAGCTTCGGCCCATAGAAACTTCGTAAATCTTTGATCATGGAGCATGGCACGGACAACTTCCACAATTGTACAGTTCTTCCATTCTGCCACACCATTTTTTTCAGGAGTATATGGTGTAGTAGTCTCCCTGTTAATGCCAGCCTCTTTACAAAAGTCATGAAACTCATTAGATTCATATTCAGTCCCATTATCAGTCCTTAAGATCTTGATCTTCTTTTCGGTTTGATTCTCGATCAAGGCTTTGAAGTGTCGAAACCAAGAGAACACTTCATCCTTCTTTTTCAAGAAGTATATCCAAGTCTTTCGAGAATATTCATCTGTAAAAGTAAGTTAATATGAATATCCTCCCAAGGAGTTCACAGGCATCATACCAGATATGTCTGAGTGAACCAACTGTAATATATCAGAGGTCTTGCTTTGGCTTGAGGGGAATGGTCCCCTTTTGAGCTTTCCTTCGGCACATCTCGGACATACACCTTCTTTATCTACTCAGAATTCGGGCATCCCTATCACCATTTGTCTTACATTGGGTAGAGCTTTATAATGAAGGTGGGCAAACCTCCGATGCCAAAGTTCGGACTGAAGAGATGTGTCACAAGACATTACCCCTAGCGGACTTCCACTGACCTAATATAATGAATCAACTCGAAACCCAAGAGTAAAGGCATATTTAACATTGTTTTTCCATACACGTACCTTGCCATTGCTGAAGGTCACCTTATAGCCTTTGTCTTCCGTTGCTGAAATGGACACCAGGTTCTTTTTGAGGTTAGGAACATATAATACATCCTGTAAGTGGATCGTATTACCTTGATTCAAGTTAAGAGAGACATTGCCTACACCTTTCACGGGATATTTCATATTATCTCCAAGGACAATTTCCAGGTTAGTTTATTTCTCTATCAGATTATGGAGAACTTCTTTGTAACCAGTGAAGTGCCTTGAGGCACCACTATCAATAAGCCAAATTCCCAGCGAGTCCGAAGGAGCAGAGGTAGATAGAGCAGCTGGTAGATAATATTCATCCTGCTTATTGTCAACAGTGTTAGATTCATACCTGGAATTTCTAGCCTTCTTGAATGATTGTCCTCTTGCTTGATTTCCAACACTCCTTTTACCTCTGCTACTAGATTTGCCATTCCTTTGATTGCCATGAGAGGGATTTTGATGATCGTCCCGGTGTGAGTCCCATCTATCAGGGCATTCTCTTGTATAGTGACCTGCTTTATCGCAAATGTAACATCATCCTTTTCTTCCACCCTCAGGTCCAACCTTTCTTTTTGATTTAGTCCCGGAATTATTTCTTTTTTTAGCATGAGAAAAAAAGGCAGCAGGAGGACCTGTGGGCATGGGCATTTCTTGCTCTTCTATCCTTGTTTCTTCTTGAATGCATCTTGCCATTAATTTCTTGAAACTAGGAATTACGTTATTGTTGAGAAGAGTAGTTCTGAACACGTACCATTCGGATGGTAATCCTCCAAGAGTCGTGAGTGCCATTTCCCTATCAGTAATAATCTCCCCAATAGATAGGAGATCGTTCTTGATCTCGGTGATTCTTAAGAAGTATGTTTGCATACTCTCATCTTTGCCCTTCTTAATTTCCTTCAGCTTATCTCTAAGAAACAAAACTTGTTTTGCATCATTAACTTTAAATAAACTCACCAGTCTATCGTAGATTTCCTTGGAGGTGTTCAGGTCGGAGATGTAAGCCACCAAGTGCTTGTTGATAGAGTCCCGGATGATCTTCTTTGTTTTGACTTCACCGGTTTTCCATTTGTTCCTGGTAGCAACGGGTGCATTTGATGGAGGCTCAACAATATTGCCTCTCACATGGTCCAACACTCCTTGATCTTCTAAAGTTAGATCGAGAGACATCTTCCATCCGTGATAGTCAGACTTCTCACGGAGCTTGTCTTTGGCAGGGAAGAGTGTTGAGGACCCCATAGTTCTTTTAGGATAGCCTTGCCAATCTTCTCTTCGGTGATTGCTCTTGCTCTTGCTCGGGCTTTGTCTTCACCTCAGCTCTGATACCATGTTAAGTTATGGTATGTTCTATGCTTAGAGCAGTTTACTTCTTTTTATTATTATTATCCACAGATTAGCAATCACATGTACAGTAAGTAAAGTGCAGATAGAACATTAAACGATCGATAGAAAACAAGCCAAGACAAGAGACACAAGATGTGGCGGCTAGCCAGGGACAAACCCCAATATGGGGAAACCCTTTGATCAAATCTTCCTTTATCTTCAATAATTCAGTAGAGAGAAATAATACATAAATATGATTTACATCAGCAATGGCAAACCCTAGATCAACCCTAAACTAGGGTAGACAATATCTTACAAACCGACCGTCGGATCAGCTTGATTCCTTCACCAAAAAATGTGACCTTCTGAGGAGAGTCAGTTCCACCTACAACACAGTTCTGAGAGAGAGTCTGATGGTCAATGCTGGTCAAACTTCCGATCTGCAGTTGCAACCCTAAATTCTGGTCTTCCTTCCACATGTGTGAGAGAAGAGTCCCTTTCTGCGCAGTAGGAGAAGAGCCTCTTTTCTGCGCAGGAGAGAGAGAGAGATGTGATGAGATGAGTGTGTCCAAATGAGGAAAAGGCCTCCTGTATTTATATACAAATGTTGATGATTGAATAGATGTGACTGTTGGGCTTTTGAGCCTACATGAGTTGTTGGTTGACTTGATAATTATTCCATAATAAAAATAAATTCATATCTCCATAAATACTTATCGGAATCAGATGATCTTTAGATCAATCCTACACTATCGACGAGAGGAATCTAATAAAAATATTATCAGCCATGAATAAGATGACCCACATGGAGTTTGGCCCTAGTTGCCAATTTTAACATAATCATCCTGTTCCATAGTCGCCATGGAGAACAAATCATCCTGGCCCATAGGAGAACTAATCATCCTGTTCCATAGTTGCTACGTGAGAACTAATCATCCCGGCCCACAGGAGAACTAATCATCCTGTTCCACAGTTGCCACGGGAGAACTAATCATCCCGGCCCACAGAAGAACTAATCATCCTGTTCCACAGCTGCCACGGGAGAACTAATCATCCCGACCCACAGTTGCCATGGGAGAACTAATCATCCCGACCCACAGAAGAACTAATCATCATGTTCATAGTGCACCACTAGGGGAGGGTAAGTCGCCCTGTGGTCGTATGTTGCTCCAGTAAGTAACCCAAGCCCCCCAGCGCTCCCAGAGCTCAATGCATGCAACATGCAGGACCCTTTTATAAGAAGGTCTCTCAACGACTCCAAGTCGTTCGGGAAAGTCACATATTTGACCTTTCCCCGGGGCTTTAGCAAAATGTTTGCGACTTGTACATTAGTCTCAATGTGATGGAGCCTCCTCGCTCATCGACTTACCATATCGCAGATAAGGTAGTATCTGATGTCTATTTGCTGGAGCAATCATCAAATATGGGACTCCTCAATAATCGAATCCCCCCTCTAGTTGTCACAGAGAATCACAGTGGTATTCATCATGTGTACAAACAGCTCACTTAAGAGCTTCTGCAACCATGTAGCTTCACACGAGATCATACTCGTAGCTATGTATTCAGTCTCGGCAGTGCTTATAGCAACTGACTTTTGCTTCCTGCTCATCCATGATATCTAAGCAAAATCCAAAGAGAACCAGCACTCAGAAGTGCTCTAGTAATCCTCCACACTGCCCACCTAGTCAGCATTCGAATAATCATGCAGTTTCATATTTTCGGCAGTGTATCTCAATCCATGAGAGATTGTGCCCCGAAGATATCTCAGAAGATTCTTGGTACCAATCCAGTGAGGCTCAACCAAATATGAGCTCACCATGCTAACTGCAAAACATATGTCCGGATGGAAGTTCACCAAGAACATCAACGCTAATGAGTTTATGAAACTCAAAGGCATTTCCCAAATCTGGCCCGACATCACTACCATATAACTTCTGAAAGTTAAGATCCTCGAGGTAGTCATAGGCTTGCAGTTTATAATTCCACACTCGGAATCCAACTCCCTCTTACTTCTGCAAATGAGAGGGTTTGCACCTGTCAGAAATAGGTCGTCCTCATAAGGTGCCGGTATGAGAGGTCTATCATCCACAACCTTCGGGTAATGGTTCGGATCGGTCTCACTCCTAGTGAATCTTAGCTTCATCAGACAACTATCAATCCTCTCATACTACGCCTGGGGTGTTTTGCTTCAAGCCATAGAGGGCTTTCTTCCACCTGTATACATGAGATTCCTGATCATGAATCTCAAACTCCTCGGGTTATAAGATTTTCCTTCGGTACATCTCAAACATGTACCTTCATGCTCTACTTGAATTCAGACATCCCTATCACCATTTGACTCACATTTGGTAGGGCCCCATAGGTAGACCTCCAGTGTTATAGATGCGATATGTCAATTGACATGATCCCCAATGGACCATCTTCCAACTTGATACAAATTGCCAACCCTGAACCCATGAGAAAAAGCATCTTTGAAATTATATTTTTTAACACGTACCTTTCCATCGATGAATGCCACCCTGAAACCTTTGACTTCCATTTTCGAGATGGACACCAGGTTCTTCTCGCAATCAGGTACATAAAAGAGATTCTGTAAATGAATCGAGTTACCCTTGTTCAATTGAGAGTTAACATTCCCTACACCCTTTCCGGGATAGGTGGCATCGGCTCCAAGTATAATCCCACGATTGTTTCCATCTCTACCAAATTAGAGAGTGCACCCATCTATCCGATGAAGTGCCTTGAAGCACTACAATCTATAAACCAGATTCCAAAAGAATCTGAACGAGAGGGCCAATACAAGATAACGCTTCTTTATCTTATCAGAAACAACATTTGATTCTTCATACTTGGGGTTCCTTGCTTTCTATGAAGAGTCGGCCATTTCCTTGATGACTTGCATTACCTGTCATTCCTTTGATCATTGAAGATGTCCCTGGAATGATTGTTATCATCATCAAGTGATGTGTCCCTGCCATTCGGACACTCCTTCGCATAATGGCCGAACTAGTTATCTGCCTTTCCTTCCACCCTGAGATCCGGTCTTCCAATGAAGTGATCTTTAGGTAGGCCATATTCCGCTGCGCCATTCTGATAATATTCTCTGCTTTGACTTCACCCTTGGTGAATTTGAAGAGGGATGAGGAATCCACTCATCCTTTTGTCCTTTCCCAACTGTGTTCGGTGATTGCTCTTTCACTCTTGCTTGGGCATTGTCTTTACCTCAGCTCCAATACCATGTTAATTTTAGGTATGTTCTATGCTTAGAGAAATTTATTTCAATTTTCACAGTTAGCTCCATATCTTTTCTAGATTAGCAATCGCATCAGCATTAAAGTAAACTGCAGATAGAACATAAACATAAATCGCAGAAGACAAGCCAAGACAAGAGGACACAAGATGTGGCGCTAGCCAGGGACGAACCCCAACGTGGGGAAACCCTTGATCAATTCTTCTTATATGTTCTTCAATAGTTCAACAGAGAGAGAGAGATAGTACGTTTACAACAGAAGTCAACACTTTGACTTATCTAGATAAGAGCATAGGTCATCTCTAAGAAAATGATACATGAGATCAGTTGAAGACATGCTGCTTCAACTAATTCTCCAAGGTGACTCCTTCACCTATCGTTGTGCTGCATTTCATCATCATGTTGCACCTCACCGCGTTGCACCATGCTGCACCTATCATCACTATGCTGCATCTCATCACGCTTCATTAATCATGATTGTACCCATCACTGTACTGCATTATGTGCCATTGCTACACCATGTTGCCATCCTGACCTATGTGTTGGTTGCACCTTTCTTGCTTGTTGTCCCTGGCATGCTTGTTGTCCTTAGCATGCTTGTTGTTGCATGCTAGCTGTAACATTGCATGCTTGGTGTACTTATTTGCTGCTAAGTACCATACAACTGTCACAATGTTAGTTAGCTGTCCCTTGCATGCTTCTCTCCTTCGGAGACAATTGCTCTAGCTGTTTCGACAGTTCCCAGCAGTTCTGGCAGTTTCGTCTATTCTCGGCAGTTCCGGCAGTTCCCGGCAATTTCGGCAGTCCCGACAGTTCCGACTTTTCCGGCAGTTCCGGGATTTTCGTCTTTTCCGGCTTTTCTGACAGTTCTGGCTTTTCTGCATTTCTGGCTTTTTCGGCTTTTCCAGCTTTTCCGACAGTTCCGACTTTTCTGGCTTTTCTGACTTTTCTGGTAGTGCCGGCTTTTCCGGCATTCCCGGCTTTTCTGGCAGTTTCGACAGTTCCGGCTTTTCCAGCGTTTTTGGCTTTTCCAGCATTTCCGGTAGTTCTGGTGTTTCTGGCAGTTTCGGCTTTTCCGGAAGTTCCGATAGTTCCAGCTTTTCTGGCAGTTCCGGCTTTTCCGGCTTTTCTGGCTTTTCCAGCTTTTTGGCAGTTTCGGATTTTTCAGCTTTTCCGGCAGTTCTAGCAATTCCGGATTTCTGCCATCTGAATCAGGGCAACGTTATTCCTTAGGATCTCTCCTCCTACTAAAACCCAAAGACAAGTAGAGAGAGGAAGAGATGCCAAGTGTGTTGAAATGACTTGAAGGCCACCTCTATTTACACTAAAACGTTGAGCACATGTGGGGTTTATTTGGTTGCTAGCCGACCTTGACAAATTGTCTTATAACACAAATAAATTCATAACTCCATGAATACTTATCGGAATCGGATTATCTTTAGATCAATCCTACACCTCTCGATGAGTGGGATCCAAAAAGAATATCAGCTGCCATAAATAAGATGACCCACATGGAGTTTGTCCCTAGTTGCCAATTTTAACACATAGGCTTGCAGTCCACCATCCCAAATCTTTCCAATATCTTCACAACATATTTTCCTTGAGGTAGGAAAATTTTTCTTGGCTTTTGCCAGATCTCCAACCCTAGGAAGTAGTGCATCAGTTCTAGGTCCTTCATTTCAAATTCAGAAGCCAACTCCCTCTTACATTTGTGAATGAGAGGGTTTGCATCTGTCAGAAAGAGGTCGTCCACATAAAGTACCAATATGAGAGGTTTATCATTTTCAACCTTAAAGTAAATTTTTAGATTGGCTTCACTTCTAGTGAATCTCAGCTTCATGAGATAGCTATCAATCCTCTCATACCAAGCCTGGGGTGCTTGCTTCAAACCATAGAGAGCTTTTTTCAACCTGCATACATGAGATTCCCGGTCATGAGCCTCAAACCCCTCGGGTTGTTCCACATAGACTTGCTCTTTGATCGAACCATGCAAGAAAGCGGTCTTGACATCCATCTGATGTAGGTTCCATCCTTGTGAGGCAACAAGGGCTATGATCGAGCGAATGGTGGTGTATCGGGCAACAGGTGCAAATATCTCATCATAATCTACTCCTTCCTTCTGAGAGAAGCCTCCAACAACAGAGCGAGCCTTGAACTTTTCAGCACTTCCATCAACTCCATGCTTGATTTTATAGAGCCACCTAGAGGTAACAACCGATTTGTCCTGGGGTCTAGGGACCACATCCCAGACATCATTCTTCATAATTGACTTGTATTGTTCATTCATAGCATCCTTCCATACTTGTTGCTTCACGACTTCTTCAAATGATGAAGGCTCATTTTGAATGATAGTGCTCATGACGGTCAAGTATCCTTGATACTTGTTCAGCTTCTTGCTTTCACGGAAAGTCCCTCTTGGTGCAATATGTCTCTCGACATCTTCGAGAGTCTTCCTAAGCCATGAGGGTCTCCTCTTGGAGGAGGAGGGCTCTTGAGGAGGAGGATCAATAGGATCCAGAGGTTCATCAATATTCGACATTGTTTCATCTTCTTTTGCACCCTGTTTTTCGGTGTCAGCTTCTTTGTCCTTCCTTGGGATAAGAAGGTTGTTATCTTGCTGAGAGCTATATCTTTGTCGAAGGTTACATCATGACTTATCTCAACTTCCCTTTGACTAGCCACATAAATTCTACAACCCTTAGAATTTTCACTATAGCCCACAAAGACTCCTTTCTTCCTAGATGCACCCAATTTGCTTCTTTTCTCTTTTGGCACATGAAAATATACGAGACTTTTGAAAATTCTAAAATGAGAGACATCAGGTTTCTTACTAGTGAACATTTCTTCGAGAGTCTTGGAGTCCAATGCTTGATGAGGGCATCGGTTTTGAACATATACTGCGGTATTTGCAGCGTCAACCCATAGGAACTTCGAAAGCCCTTGATCATGAAGCATGGCACGAACAATTCTACAATAGTGCGATTCTTCCTTTCAGCCACACCATTTTGCTCGGGGGTGTATGGCGTTGTAGTATCCCTCTTAATGCTAGCTTCTCTGCAATAATCATGGAATTCTTTGGATTTGTACTTGGTCCCATTATCAGTCCTCAATATCTTGATTCTCTTCTCGGATTGGTTTTCGATCAAGGCTTTGAAGTGACGAAACTAGGTGAACACTTCATCCTTCTTTTTCAAGAAGTAGATCCAGGTCTTGCGAGAATAATCATCTGTAAAGGTGAGATAATATAAGTATCCTCCCAAAGAGTTTACGGGCATCATACTAGATATGTCAGAGTAGATCAATTGCAATATATCTGTGGTCTTGCTATAACTTGAGGGGAATGGCCCCCTTGTAAGTTTTCCTTCGACACATCCCAGAGATACACCTTCATGCTTTACTTTGAACTCGGGCATACCTGTCACCATTTGTCTCACATCGGGTAGGGCCTTATAGTGAAGATGGGCAAACCTCCGGTGCCATAGTTCAGATTGTAGAGATGTGTCGCAAGACATGGCTCCCAATGGACTTCCTCCAACTTGATACAAAGTGTCAACCCTGAACCGAAGAGTAAAAGCATCTTTAAAATTTCTTTTCCAAACACGTACCTTTCCATTGATGAATGCCACCTTGTATCCTTTGTCTTCCATTGTCGAAATGGACACCAGGTTCTTTTTGAGATCAGACACATATAATAGTTCTTGTAAGTGAATAGTGTTACCTTGATTCAATTGAAGGGTAACATTCCCTACTCCCCTTACGGGATAGGTGGCATCGTCTCCAAGGATGATTTCCAAGTTTGTCTCCTTCTCTATCAGATTAGAGAGAGCTTCCTTGTATTTGGTGAAGTGCCTTGAGGCACCTCTATCAATTAGCCAATACCCCAAAGTGTCCGGTGGAGAGGGCCGATATAAGATAGTATTCCTTTTCCTTATTGTTAACAACATTTGATTCTTCATACCTAAAGTTCCTTGCTTTCTTGGAGGGTCGACCATTTCCTTGATGTCTCGCATTCCTTTTTCCCTTGCCATTGGACCTGTCATTCCTTTGATCGTTGTTGTGGAAGTTTCCCCGAGAATGATTGTGATCATCATCATGTGATGTGTCCCTTCTATTTGGACACTCCCTTGCATAGTGGCCAAACTTATTGCAAACAAAGTGCCTGCCTTTCCTTCCTCCCTTAGATCTAGGCTTTCCATTGAAATGACCTTTAGACCCTTGGCATGAGCGGTGAAAGTAGTGGAGTTGCTTCTATTATAAGGCATTTCTTGCTCCACAATTCTTAGTTCTTCTTGAATGCATCTCGACATCAATTCTTCGAACCTTGGAATTCGATCATTATTGAGAATAGTGGTTCTAAATATATACCACTCGGGTGGGAGTCCTCCAAAGGTAGTGATAGTAAGTTCCCTGTTAGGAATGACCTCTCCAATAGAAAGTAGATCATTCTTGATCTCAGTGATCCTTAAGAAGTAGGATTGAATATCCTCGTCCTTGCCCTTCTTAATATCCTTCAACTTATTTTTGAGAAATAAAATTTGATTAACATCACTATACTTGAACATGCTGATCAACTTGTCGTAGACCTCCTTGGAGGTCTTCAATTCAGAGATGTAGGCCACCAGATGTTTGTCAATAGAATCTCTGATAATCTTTTTTGCTTTGACTTTAGCCCTATTGTACTTGGTCTTCGCAGCAGCCGGTGCATTTGAAGGAGGCTCAGGGATTTTACCCTTCACATAATCCAACACGTCTTGTTCTTCCAAGGTCAAATTAAGAGACATCTTCCATCCATGATAGTTAGATTTTTCACGGAGCTTGTCTTCAGCCGGGAAGTGGGATGAGGAACCCATTGAGCCTTTTGTCCTTGTCCATCTGTCTTTGGTGATTTCTCTTTCACTCTTGCTTGGGTTTTGTCTTCACCTCAGCGCCGGTACCATGTTAATTTTAGGTAACAATGGTATGTTCTATGCTTTAGAGCAATTTTACTTCAATTTCTTTATTAGCCCAATATCAATATCTAGTTTAGCAATCACATCAACATGATAGTAAAATGCAGATAGAACATAAACATAAACAATAGAAGACAAGCCAAGACAAGAGGACACAAGATGTGGCACCAGCCAGGGACAAACCCCAATGTGGGGAACCCTTGATCAATTCTTCTCATATTCTTCAATAGTTTAGCAGAGAGAGGGATAGTACAATTTACAAATCTGATAATTTATGACAACAACAAAAAGCCCTAACTAGAGAAGTCAACGCTAGTCAATAGGGCAGATTCCTTCCTCAATTCAGCTTGGTCAAACCCAATCAACTTCAGCCTCCAACAACAAGTCTAATCAGCAGAAAACAGTCCGAAAAAGTCTAGTAAAACTAGTCAACGAAAGTCAACTCTGCGGCCAGCCCTAGTACAGTCAACGCTAGTCAAAGGAGAGGTCAGATTGCCTCGGTTTTAGTGCCCAGATCTACGGCCTGCTAAGACAAAGATACCTCACCCAAACCGAAGTCAAAACAGGTCAACGCTTCAAGTCAACACAGTCAAACAACCTCCCTGCAGCTCGGTCAACGCTGGTCAATGCAGTCAACAGAAATCTATCCTCCTTTCCTTCGCATGTGTGAGAGAGAAAAATGCCCAGAAATGCGTACCCAATCACAAGAGGAGAGATGGAGATGTGCGATGAGATGATGGTGAAAATGACTTAGGTCTCCTCCTTTTATATGCAACGTTGGGGATGAGTTTGGGGGTTTGAATGCCTGTTTTGCTTGCTGGCCAACCGTGACAATTTGTCCATAATATAAATAAATTCATATCTTCATTTGCACATGTCAGAATTGGATGATCTTTAGATCAATCCTACACCTCTCGGAGAGAGGAATCCAAGAAAAATATCAGTTGTCATAAATAAGATGACCCATGTGGAGTTTGGCCCTAGTTGCCAATTTTAACACTTTTATACCAACAATACCTTTGATGCTCTCTCTCTATATATATATTTAATGATTTCTGTTTGAAGTGCTTCAAGAAACATATGCCCTTGCCTACGGGTACGGTTTAGTGGTGGAGATCGCGGCATGTCAGGGTGCCTGCGATGGTTCAATTTCGCATGTGAATAAGCGGTTCAGATCATGCACAAGATTTGAGTGATTTTCACAAAAGAGTGCCCTCTGTTGCAACAACTTAGTGGTTTGCCCTTGGAGGGTCGTTTCACCATTTGTGGCGCCCTAACTTGTACTGGTCATTTGTCATCTGGCTTCCAAAATATAATAGCCAGAGATAATATCCCCCAATATACTAATATAAAAAAAGGTGCAATAAACAAATTGTGGGAATGAGTATAATAATCTCTTCCGTATACTATTTTCTCAAATCATTCCTCGTGTAGCTCCAATACTTTGCCAAAATGCCAATTACTTATACAAGTGTGGTCTTATATTGGACAGGGTTGTATATATATATATATATCCTTCTATGTTAAATTTGTATTTGCATACAATGGTGAAATACCGAGTGCCTCTACATTGAGCTAACACTCTCCCAAGTAAGGTGTGTTCTCTACTTCAGGGACATAGGAATCACTAGTGGATCCCAACCTTTCATCAGATTCTACCTCTGAGTGATATACCACTCAATTATTGCAAGTAAGGTCGAATGCATAGAGATGATTTTAAAAATGCCTCATCCAACAATTGTACAAATAGTGCATGCCCTCCCTTGAGAGCACATAAAGTTCAACTTGTGGGATTTTAAGATTCGATGGATACTACCTCCTAGAGGTACATTTGCCCAACTACTACAAGTAAGGCCAAGTGTATAGTGGTGATTTTGAAAAGGCATTGGTTCATGTGATTTGTAGGTTGTTGCTTGTGAGGTCCCTTCCATTTTTTTTTCTCGGTAAAGATTAAATCTATTGATAGAAAGTATAGTACAGCAGGAAATTACAGCCAGGAAACGCAAGAACACAGGCAACCGGAAAGGATAGGCTATCCACCTCGGCTCCTAGAAGAAGAGAGAAGAGTAGAGCTGAGCAAGAAGTAACTAGAAGAACCAGGGAGCAACAACGTAGCATAGGATTCTACCCAACATGGGAAGAGTCAACTATTCGGCACTTTTTCCCTTTCTTTTTACCAGCTTTGACCCAAGCATGCGGGCAATGCTGAACTGGCATGGTTTGCAAACTGAGCTGGGCAGTCTGAGAGTTTTCCTTATCTGAATCCGAGGTAGAAGATTCATGAATTCTTTTCTGAGAGAGTGGCTGGACGGACAAATTTTCGGGCTCAGCCGAGGGCGGATCCTGTGCCATCTTTGCAGCTACTCCTTCCTCATTCTCCTCCTCTTCATCCGAGCTGAAATCAAAATCGTCCATGGGGGGAGGGTCATGAGGCTTCCAGCTTTTGGATTTCTGCTTAGGGTTGGCTTTCTTCTTTTGGGCAGGCATCGAGGGACAAGAGCTCTGAAGGTGCCCTGTGTTATGGCAGTTGCGGCAGCGGAAGGCTGTGTTCTCGTAATCCAAGTTCTGAGTCCAGTGGAAGTCTCCAATCTTGAGATTGATCTTGTCCGGGAGACCTTTGCTCATGTCTATTTCTGCACAGATTCTGGCAAAGGTGTATAGGCCCTTTTCCCCTCTAGACGTGTCTGTGTCTAGAAAGCGGCCTAGAGAATTACCTATCCCTTGGAATACTGCAAAGTGCCATAGGTGGGCCGGGAGATTAGGAAGTCTGACCCAGATTGGGAGCTTGGTGATGATTGCTGTAGATGGATCGAAGTCTGGGAACCAGGGGGTGAGGAATAAACCTGCTGAGCCCCAAAACCATGGACCTGCTTTTAAAGCTCTTTGGTAGTCCTCATCAAAAGCAAACACTGTAATGAAAAAGCCCTTTGAGCATAACAGAACCTGACAATTGTTGGTCCAGTTAGAGTGAATCCATTGGTAGAGGTCTGCTGTGCGTGGCCATAGCCCATTGAACCTGCATATAATGCCATGCTCTGCATACTTTTGGGTTTGCTCATCCAGCGTTGGATGCCCGATTTCAATGGAGGGGGTTTCCTCCAGTTTGTCCACCAGAAAAGGTTTGGGAGCCTGAACTGGTGGAACTGTTTTTTCCTGCTTCTGTGCATGGACTGCATCTTTGTATGAAAATGCCTTGGCTAAGGATGATTGTCCTACAGCTCCCCCTCTTAGACGAAGGGCAATATTAATGGAAGCATTTCTCTTAATGCTGTAGAAAGAAAGAGGATAGGGATCCTCAAGTTGTTTACCTTCGTGGAGAAGTCGTTGAGCTGCCGAGGGGATTCCCAACTTGAGATCTAGAGCATGCTTGAGGTCCTGCACTAGATCCGAAGAGTTCACCCATTGTAGCAGAGTTTTGCCAGAAATGAGCTTGATTTGGATCTGAAACGTGACAAAGAGATCAGAGTTCCTCTTTCCTCTGCAGATCTGAGACAAAGGGAGGCAGGAGCTTTGCTGGGCATTCTTTTTCTGAACCTGCCGTAGGGGCATGAGAGGAGATGGTGGGAGTATTCCTCGTTATTGAGACTGTCGATGCATCCCGCTCCATCAGGCCTCCATATGAACCATCCAAATAGATCCCGGGTTCTGAGGGGATTCTGAAGATTAAAACCAGAGTTCTGGCTATTTTGGAGGGACAGAGGAGGTAATAATAAGGTTGAGCAACCTTCCGGATCACAGAATGTCTTCCCCTTAGCCGCCATCTGAGGAGAAGTGTGAGAGTAATCCGCCTGATCATCCTCAACCAACACGATTGCAGTCCAAGGGGGCCGACGGGTGCCAAAAGCAGCCACAGAGGGCCGCAGATTGGCAACCCCAGAAACCCGAATGGAAGCTAAAGAACAGAGGGGGGCGCTCAGGAAATGATGAAATACCTGCCAATCACTGTTAAAGGGAAGAACCATCGCCTTGTGGTTGAAGCGCACGCCTTCGTCAACATCAGAGCCGAGCCGAGGCCTGGCGGCGGTCGAAGGAAGGGAGGCGGCGCCCAGGGATTTAGGGTTCATTGCTGCAGGAATTTCGAAAAACTCTATGAGAACGAAATGTTGGTCATACTACATCGTGAGGTCCCTTCCATTGGTGTACACTGCGAAGGCACATTAGAATTTAGAACACAGGTACGTGAAAAAGACAATCATATTTTAGCCCTCACTACCTTAATATTAGGAATATAATAACACGTGTGTACATATATACAACCGTACATGTATTCCCATGCTTTTTTTATACATAGATATATGTATTTTTTCACACATATGTATGTAATCATGTGTTTGTGTGACAGTGTGTGCACACATATATATGTATGCATGCTGCATGTATATGTGTATTGTGGGTATGTTTTGTTTGTAATCATGTTTTTTGGCATGACCATGCGAACATGCACACACATATGTATGTATGTATATGTGTGTTACTTGTGGGTATGTTTTGTTTTGGATCAAACTTCCAAATATATAGGGTTCATCCTCATTCCCTAAAACGAGTTGGGATTTGGTGTTAAGTTCATGAACTAGAGCTAAGTCAAAGTATACTAGGTCGAAGCCACATATTTTTCTTCTAGTAACCTTAGTAGCATAGGAAGATGAATTCTGTTACTTCACAAAGTCCAATTTTGCGAGGCTACACAACATAAGCAGATATATATGAATTGAAAGTTGTGTGGTTGAAAGGACCCACAATCCCAATTTAAAATATCATAAGAATGTCGGGGTTGAAAGGACTTGCAATTCATGTTTGCAGGATTACATGAAAGTTACAACTTCTTAGAGGGTCAAAAGGAAAAGTACAATAATTAGAGTTAATTAATTATTGTGGACTATTAAGTCAATTTCTAAGGATAAATAATTAAATTATTTAAGTGACTTAGAAATGATCTCAACCATTGATCTCCTAGATCTTCTAGAAGGGAGATTAGGGTTAGGGATTTGGGCTTGATGAAGATTATAAAATATGCTTAAGGGAGAGGTGAAGACACACAGTAGGTGGAGAAAGCGATTTTCTCTAGAATGAAAGGCTCAACAAGACTATAATAACAAGGGAGGAAGAGTGCAAGTTGATTCAAGTGATTTTTAGGAGGTCGAATTGGTGGAGATTGTAGGGCCGAATTGTTGAAGCAAGAAGGAGGTCGATTTATTAGAAAGGCCGATTTGCCAGGGCCGAATTTCCTATAGCAACAAAGGCTATGCGAGGGGAAGGAGCAAGGCTGAGTGGCTTGTGAATTGGAGGGCTGAATTCTCTAGGCCAATTAGAGGTTGATTTTGAGTGTGCCAAATTCATCTAGTGCGCCCGAATTGCAGGTTCTAGTCAATACATATTTCCCTGTAATTTCTTTGTGGGTTAATTAAGATTAATTAATGAAGGAGTATTGTTGTGGCTTTTTATCTGTTGTAACGTGCAATTGATCTCTCTGTTTAATTTCCGTTGCATATTTAAATTTTCTAAAGTTAAAACATACCAATGATTTTATTTTTCAATGATTCAAAATTTATTTGGTAAAATAAATTAATTTATGGGAATAAAATTGTTGTGAGAAAATAAATTTGGGCTGTTATTAAGAGATTTAACACCCTAAGTGATCCAGGTGGATGTTGGTGGCCACCCACCTATCCCATTTGGACCCCCACAACTGTCTCTTTCAGTTTTTCTGTTTCCTTAATTATAGCACAGTTTACTATTTTTAGCAGTTTTTCGGGTCCTAAACTTCTGGAGCCGTTTTGAGGCCCTAAACGACGTTTTTTGGGAAATCCACCGCCAGCGATTTTTCTATTTAAAAATCATCTTTTCCGTCGTAGTCCTCGGAGAGATCTTTCCAATGGGCTATCATGCGCGTCAAACGGAGATAGTACGACCAATTCGCGACCCCAGGAAGTTGATGTACCAACTTACCCAAAAACGGGGCCCACAATTTGGCGTTTCATCTTCTAGGGTTAGGTTTTGGAATGTGAAGGGTTTTCCATTGTTTCTCAACAATAAATAGGTCCTCGAGCCTCATTGTAACACAAAGTTTTTGGAGAACAGTTTAGAGGCATTTAGCCGACACATCTCTTCTCAGAGATAAGCTACCATCGCCCTCGCTGGGTTATTTCCATTTCTATTTGTAAGCATATTTCAGTATTTTACAGTAATGAAATGAAGTATTATTTCCGCTGCATATTTGTCTTTATGGTTATCTCTGTATTTTATTGCGTTCCTGTTTAAATCTGGATCACTAAGGCAAATAACTTTATAAATGAATCACATGAATGAATATTACAAATGGGGAGGTGTGTATTTATACACTATCCTAGAGGTGGGGCACTAGCCCCACGGAGGTTGACTAGGTTGGCCTTAGCCTAAAGTAGCCAAAGTAATTAGTGTTACAACAATGCAATTGATATTACGGTAAGATCAACTCATGGCCTATGTGAAGATTAAACCAGTATGTTTAACAAATAATATTTAGTCTTTAGCATGCTATGGTAGGCTGTAGCATTTAGTTCCCACCTTCACTTGGGGTTTCACAAGGTGATAATAATAATACTTTGATGTGTCGCATTATAAACTTCGTACCACAAGCAACTCATCAACAAGAATCTCCTTGCAGCTTGGCATAAACCTAGGGGTTGCTCCCCAACCTACCACTTATGACGTTGGCCTATAATTATGAAATCAACGTGCAATTAAGAATTAGCTTGCGCTCTTATGAGGTTGGTGTCCACTTGTAAATTTGGCTTGCAATTTTATGTGGTTGTCGTGCACTTGTAAATATGGTGTGCACTTTTTCACCAGTTACTCAGAAAGCTGGCCTGCATTTTTAGGATGTTCGCTGAAATATGTGACTTCAGTATTTAGTTCTAGGAGGATTGTTTGCAACATTTGAAGTTGGTTTCTGGGGCTGATTTGTCAAACTGCTGATCATTAGAATGCCCTTTTTCACTTGCTGTACTTTCGTTGAAAAGGATCCCGCATGGAATTCTGGAATCTAAAGGTGACTTTCTTTTCGTGAAAAGAGTCTTCATGCAAATCATTGTTATCCTTCAGATCTTACTGGAATACTAAATTGCTATAGTGTTAATTCCGAAAATACGGTCTATGTTAAAGGATGCCAACCGTAGTTCAGTCTGAATATGCAGTAATCACCCACAATAATGTGCAATTCCTGTGAAATGGTAGTGCCCCTTCTACTGTGTCACATGTGTATGCAATCTAAGTAATAGAGTCTCATCTGGACTTCACATGCTCAAGGCAATCACCCTGAATCTCTAAGTGCAGGTCAATTCTTGCCAAATCTGTGAATTTGATGCCAATTCACAAAGACAATAGTATGCATGAAATATCCTGATAATATTTTAATTTTAATTATTAAAGACATATCCCTTTGTTGGAAATCTTCTTGTGATTCTACTGACATCACATGGGATAATAAATTTAATAATTTGCAAAAATAAAGCTAGAAATTCAATAATAATTATTGATTTAGTGTTAGTGCAGCCATCGTCTTTCCGTGTAGAGGCAATATATTAGAAATGATAATCTGCCAATATTTTCTGGTTTTGTTCTTTGGCATCGGTAACTGATAATGGCACAGATTATTTTCTTTGCTAGTTTTTTTGTTAATCTGTTTCGTTTTTCTCTATGTTTCTGAAGGTTCGTATGTTCTTCGCATGCAGAAGAGCAGTCCAGAGGTTGAGGCACAAATATTTGAATTTGACAAACGATTTGAAAAATATGGAACTGATTTTATCTTCTATGACTACAACCAACCTGAAGACTTGCCAGCTATTTACCGGCACAAATTTCAAGTGGTAGTGGCAGATCCTCCATATTTGGTAAGATGCAATCTTTGGACCTCAAAGTTATTTCTTCCTCTTTTCCATTATGATCAAGTATACGAGAGTGAAAGCAAGATAGAGAAGAATAAGTATTGAAAACTGCAATAACAATCACATCATCATTTTTGAAACTTTGTTAAATAAATTTGGGATTATCTAGTGCTGATTGCATGGAACTTGCCAACAAGGGTCAGAAGGGCAATTTTCTGAATTGTACCTTTTCCCAGCACAAAATGAAATAGTACTTGTTAGCCCTCCTTCCAGCAGGGGTATCTATATTCAAATTCTTCATTTTTATTCAGCAGGGCAGATTGGAGACATGAATATGTTTGGCTATTTTCATGTTTCCTAAGGCATTTCATGAACCCCAATGCACAGGGCTTCTGGGTCCTATTGCCACAAAATCTAGCAGGCCGTGTAGATGGTTACCCCACAAGGAAATCACTAGACCAAGTAACAAAAATAAGGTAGTAGCCCACTGTCACCATAGCTACTATCCCTTGCTCTTTATGGATTTTCACCAATGGGAGGAGCCCCGATATATAGGTCACCTAAGAGATATTTTAGGCCTATAGGTATAAGGTGACTTAAAAGGCTTCTAAGGGATGGCACAACTAAGGTACAAGGTTCAAGCAATGAAGAAGAGGCAATTGGCTTCCATTAGAGAGGCCAAACTAGGGCATGCTAGACCTAGGGTTTGATTAATAGCGTGAAAAATGAAATGATCCAAGATTCAAGGTACCAAGAAAAGGTTTCCAAGGATGTATTCTAACAAGACAATGGCACATGAAACCTTCAATAAGCCCTCAAGTTAAAGCTTAACTAAACTAGGGTTCCTAGGGCAAGAGAAATTATGGAGAAAAATGGAAAGATTAACTACCAAGAGGAATGATTTTGAGGTAGCCACTACTACCCTTGATGTTGAATCCTTCCAACCCAAAAAATTCCTCTTTTGAGCAATTTTGCACCAAGCCCTAATTGGGCCGCTTACCCTTAAGAGGACCGAATTTGAGAAAAAGAGAGAAAATTAAATTTGATTTGATCACCAACTAGGCAAGGCTAGTGCCTAGTCCTTGGGTTGATGGAGTCTTTGGATGCTTAATATTTTCTAATCCTTGTGAAGGAGTAAGGATATTTTGATGTCCTAGCAACCAAACCCTAACTATTACCTTTGTGAGGGATCAAAGGCGCTCGGGAGAGCTACAACAAGAGTTCACCAAGGGGATTACCATTCACATTCCATAAATGAGTAATTTACACAATGAGGCTATCTAGATCCCATGTAATTGATTTTCAACAAATTAGGGCACAATAGAAAAACTGCAGATAGCCATTACATTCCATACATTAGACATTAAATAAAAATTTCTTCAACAAAACTTACTTGTTGAAATTCTGATGTTCTATGATGAAACAATTACTTACTCCAAAGACTTCTTTCTGCTGCAATATTAGTTAAGTAGTTGTAGATAGAACATAAACCAAATGCACAATAGAAGACAACCAAGAACAAAATGAGAGACAAAGAATTTAGGTCCAATGATCAGGGCAAAACCTACAAGGGGAAAACCCACAAGGGGAAATCCCAACCATATTCTTCTTCTATTAGATATCAATTGTTCAACAGTGATACAAAGTATAATGAGAGATCAAGAAAATGAGTAAGTTCACCCAAATCTGAACAAGCTATAACATGAAGATCACTAGTAGCAGCAACAAATGCAAACACTGAATCAACCTTTTCTTCAACTGAATCAACACTGAAACACTGAATCAACCTTTCCTCCAACTAAATCAACACTGAGACACTGAAGCACTGAATCAACCTTGGCTCACCAAGTTTTGCTCTTACTCTTCAACTCTCTCTCTCTCACAATCTTTTACAAGTCTATCCAACTCTCTCTCTCAAGTTCGAATTCTTCTTTCACAATGCACAAGTCTTAGTAGTCAGGTGAGAAGACAAGCGACACATATATAAGAGGAGCAATGAGTTCTTGTCATAGAGGAGCAATACACATGCTTTGATGAAGAGTAACATATGCCATTTAGAGGAGTGTAACTGTGTAACTCATGCCATTAAGGAGAGAAACAGATGCCTTAGTAACTTATGCCATTAAGAAGAGGTACGCATGCCTTAGTAACTTATGCCATTAAGAGAGGAACGCATGCCTTAGTTAAGGAGAGTGTAACATATGCATTAAAGAGAGCATAAGAGGAATCTTTTATGACACGCCTTTTAATGAGTGTAAGAGGAATATGCGATGACTTTAATGAGTGCGTAAGAGAGAGTGTAATGTATCATTAAGAGAGAGAGAGAGAGAGTTATGTAGTGCTATGTGAGACATCAAGGAGAGAGGTGTGAAGTGATTGAGGTGATGAAGGTAAGGTGACTTGTAATTCTTTTAATAATATTATCATAGTATCATAAAGGATAATAATAATAATAATATTGATGATTAAGTCGAGATTGAACTATTAGGATTGATTAATGATAAGTTAAGTGATTTTCCTTCAACTATACTTGATTACCAATTGATGCAAGGTGATTTACTATTTTTGGAAAGTCATATTTGAGATGCTAGACATGACTTTCTATTTTTATAAAGTCACTCCAAAATTGTCAAAAATGAGATTTTATTTAAATAAATTCATCATTGAGCTGCCAACTTTCAACACTCCCTCTCAACTAGGGAGGAATTTCTTTCTGCAACAAGGATCTCTTCTTTCTCTGCTCATCTCTGTTCTAGAACAATGATGTCTCAATCTAATGAAGAAGAATCATCATAGGGGAGATTCATCTATCACCCTATATCCACTGATCTTCCCACCTTGACATAGACTTGGGGGGATTACCACTTGTCAACACATGAGAAGGATCACACACAACCAAGCTTTACCATAAGAGTTAAGTGGTAGAACACGCACATCCACAGACTTTCGGGGGATTACCACTTGTCAACACATTACAAGGATTGCACACAACCAAGTCTCATATCTGCTTGGGGGAATTACCACTTGTCAACACATGACAAGGATAGCACACAACCAAGATTTACCACACCCATTGGCCAGATGGGTGGCAATCCCAATAAGCCCAACTTGTGGGTAGGATGCACACTGGGGTATATTCTTGGAAAGACCTAGACTTCATGGTAGGGGGGTTACCACTTGTCAACACGTGACAAGGATCACACACAACCTACAGTCAAGAGTTCCCTCAACCCCGTGAGCTCTCTTGGCTCCATTCCCAACTTGTTAGCTCAAACAGTAGGGAAGAGCATAGCTCAATGTTCTTGATCATCCATGATCGCCCCCACCAGGAAGGGTCACATCCGTCAGTCCAAGCTGCTCTCTGAATACCAAGAACTTCCCTTTTGACAAAGGCTTGGTAAGTATGTCAGCTATCTGATCATCAGTTGCAATATGATGGAGTCTCACTGCTCCTCTCTGCACCATATCCCAGATATAGTGATATTTAATCTCAATTTGTTTGGAATTCTCATGGAACATGAGATTTTCTGCAAGTCAAATCCCACTCTTATTGTCAAAGTAAATTACTGTTGTATCTAGTACATGCTCAAAAAGCTCTCCAAAGAGCTTCCTCAGCCATACTGCCTCACCACTAACCATACTAGCAGTAATGTACTAAACTTCAGCCGTGCTAAGGGCTACACACTTCTGTTTTCTGCTCATCCAAGATATCATGGTGAATCCCAAGCCAAAACAACATCGAGATGTGCTCTTTTTGGCAGCCGAGTTACCAACCCAATCAACATCAGAGTACGCATGTAGTCTCACATCTCCGACAATATATCTTAATCCAAGATTGATGGTCCCATGCAGGTATCTCAACACATGCTTTGCAACAATTGAGTGTGCATGTGATGGCTTAATCATATATTGGCTCAAAGTATTGACCGCAAAACATATGTCCGGTCTAGTGTTCGCTACAAACATCAGTGCCCCAATCAATTGTCGATGCTCAGAAGGATTTGTCAAGAATACGTCATCAACATAGAATACCAAAATCAAGGGCATACCTTGGACCGTATTGAAGTAGAGATTTGGATCAACATTGCTTCTAGTAAAACCAAACTTCATCAAGAAGATATCAATGCGGGCATACCAAGCTCTTGGGGCTTGGTTCAATCCATAGAGATGCCTACACACGAGTTTTCCAGTCATGCACTTCAGAGCCTTGTGGTTGCTCCACAAATATTTTTTCCTTGAGGAAAACATGTAGAAAAGCAATTTTCAGATCTGTTTGGTGAAGAGTCCATCCCTAACTAGCAGCTAGAGCCACAATAGATAAAATGGTAGTATATCGGGCAACAGGTGCAAAAATTTCATCATAGTGTATTCCCTCTTTTTGAGAGAAACCTCTAGCCCCAATTATAGCTTTATATTTTCAATACCGCTATTTGTTGAAGAAAGTGTAACTAGGTTCGGTCTTTATTATGACATGATCTTTATAAATGATTTAATAAAAGGAAATAAATTATTTTTGTATGCCTTGCTACATGGGTTTTATGAGCAAGAAGTTTCACTAGGTAAAAGACTTCTTCTCGATGTCTTTACGATTTTATTTATATGTCAAAGAGTCATGTCATGTGTAAAGAAGCTCTTCATGAGCCTATGGAAATGTATACAAGTATGTAGCAACCCTCCAAGACCAAGATCAATCCTCCAAAAGCAAGCACACCGAAGTCTGCAAGCAAAACAACAAAGAGATCACCATGTCGGCTCCAAAATAGAATTAATTGGATAAATGGAAGTCATGTCGGCTAGAAGAAATAGTCACAACGTTTCACTTGGTAATGTCGGCTCAAAATAGGAGCATGAACCACTATAAATACCCGTCTAGGGTTAGCGCAAAAATGACAAGAAGAATTCACATTTCTCTCTGAAATTTCATGTGAATATGGGTGCAGGGATCCACAAACAAGAAGGGACAGAACTCGCAATTCTCTCTAAGATTTCTAAGAAGCAGATCCACATTAGGGCAAGTGCTTAAGAGTCTGTCTGCACCTCAGATGGGTATAAGGGCAGACAGACTAAGTCTCAGATGAATAGAATACACAGGAAGGAGACCTCGCACTACAAGAAGACAATTGTTCAGGACTATGGATTGAATGTTATCACTGTGATCTTCACATGGGCAAACAGAGGCACAGTCTCGACATTACAGTGAAGAGTATTCAATCTCGGATAAGAATTTGGATCTGCCTCTAGTAACCTCGACATTCTCTCCAAGCATAACTACAATCTCGGCATACCATTGATGAAGTAGATCCAGGTTGTATTCCTGTAGCAGTCCGAGCATAATGGCCAACAGTGGTTAGGGTTTCAAGCAGTAGGGCTACATTCTTGGCATAACTATTATGGTATAGAAGATCACGATGATTTCATATACTGTCTCGGCATTCTCTCAATCAGATCTGTAATGATATTAACATTCAAGATAGACGCAACTTATGATGACTTATACTTGGTGATCACTATATATATTGATGACAAGGAATGATCTCTGTGATATGTTCTTATATACAGTCTTATGATAGTTATAGGATCATGATTCTTGATCTCGATATAACTCTCATAACTCAGTGAATGGTGGTATAGAAGATGATCTCACAAACTTGATCTTGGTGGCACTGATGTGAATGTACATCAATGATGATCTCAGCGAAAGGAACAACAAGTGAAGATGCAGCAATAGGGTGTTGACATAAGCATGGTAGCAGTGATGATGATGATCTCAGCAGTAAGGGATTGATGTCTTGGTTTTGGAGAGGCAGAATGTGTCAAGGGTCATCGTCTTGGTATTCATCAATTGGAATCTCTATAAGAAGAATTTTGTGCGGGTTTTCCTCTCCAAGAGGGAGAGGATTTGGCCCTGGCAGAAAGCCAAATATTTTGTGTTCTTGTCTCTTTTGTTTTGATAGTAGTTTGATGAAGCAAACACACTCTAATAATAATATGAAGATCAAGCTAAGATAAAATTATAAAAGAACTTCACAAATTGTTATCATGATAAGAAGAATCTCACTAATAATAACATGCCCTAGATTCTTCAACATGGTATCAGAGGGTTGGGTTTAGAAGTCAAAGGAAGGGTAGAAAATAGACATTTAGAAGTTAAGTTTACTACAAGGCATCAAACTAGCTGAAGGAATCAGGATCTACACTCAAAGAACAAGACCAAGATCTAAGAGTCAACCTACATCAACAAGTCTACAATAGCAAGGGGTTTGAAAGACAACAATTCGAGGATGAAGTAGTCAGATCTCAAGATGCATAACAACACCTTTAGTGACTCCCACAGTTTTGATCCACATTGATCTCAATCATCTCACAATGGCATGATCTCAACATACCAGTGATTGGATCCCTTCAATAAAGAGAACAATTTTGACAACTCAGATTCCTACTCAAAGAAGCAGATCATCTACAACATAGTGTTCAAGAATGGACCTCTCTACACTTCAGTCATAATTTGTATAAACTGTACTCAAGTCAATGTTGCATGCTACAAGGTTCCTTATGTAGCCCAATTACATAAATCAAGATAGCTCGAAGGCAAAGGAGGCAATCTGCATATCAAAGATCTCAGTCGAAGGAAGCACCAATATGTCTACTCCAACTACTGCCAACATGATCAAGGTGAAGATTTAATCTTCACATCTCAAGTAAGTATTTTCATTAATCATTTTTGAAATGTCTTCATGATTGCAAGAAGATCTATAGGCTGTATGGGTCGTCAAAGGTTCTTGCATGGAATGAGAAGGATTGTCACAATCCTTATGAAGAAGAGAAGTCAGTGAAGATATCAGAGGTCTCCTTTGAATTCATGAGAAGGAACTCTTAAAAGTTCTCTCATCTCTATAGGAGATAGATAAGAAATACATGAAATGCTAGAAGAGGTACTCTTTGAATTGCAGAAATATATTCATAAGATCTCGATTGCGAGATCTAGGAAATATGATGATAGAATAATCATCATTGATATTGATATTGATAGGCAAGGTAACAATTGTCCATGAACAAGAAGGTTACTTCGATCAACAATTTGTGGTATCTATGTCAGATAAAGAAAGACAAGTTGAAAGGACTCAAATAAGTGCAGAAATGAAAAGGAAGGTTGACAAAACAGAATAGTACTATGGAAGAAGAGCTCATATCGCCAGAAGGGTGGAAGCTGAAGAAAAGGACCAAGGAAAGAGGGAGTAGCAGACCTCTACTATGAATGAGATGGCATCCCTCTTAAAAGGATCCTATCAGAAGTCCTTGCAGATATGACCATGATAATAAAATACATTATGGCATCATGGAAGCATTGGAAACAAGAGCTCGTGATATCACCATGGAAATCATGAAGGACAAAAATCCATGACAGTCGAACATGAAGGACATAGCTCCTGGAAATCTCATTAGATGTCAAAAGAAAGGAAGAAGTCATCTAGTTCAAAGGGAACATTTACCAGATGGGGATATACAAGATCCTGAAGAGCCTCTGATAGAAACCTCAGCGGAGGATCCCCTAGTTTGGGAAAGCAGCAAATGCTTCGTTAGGAATTCCAACTTATGGAATTCATGAGATGAAGGACTGATGACATGAAAAAGCAGATCAAGGGATTGAAGATCTTTTCAATCAAGGAAGTTGCTGGAAGTAGCAAAAGTAAAATGAGGTATGTATGCTTGTACTTGTATTTAATATCATAATGTCATGTTATATGGTTGCAGGTAACATGGATCGAGCATGATCAAAAAGGAAAGGATCTCCTCCTCTGAAAGGATGCAGAAAGACATAAGTCACATTAGATGAAATCAACATAATATGTCCTCATATGAAGTATGAGGTGGTTGACTACAATTGAAGAAATCTGATTGAAAGCTCCTGGGAATGAAAGACGTGAGGATGGAAGAGATCGTGAAATATGCAACCATGATGAAGGCAGTCAACATCCAAAAGATCAGGAAGATTTGACTAGGAAATCTCCCGGAAAGATGTGAAGACTCTGATGGAAGTCTAAAAAGATGAAGACCCTTGACAACATATATCATTGGGAGATGTGTCAACATGTATGCAGGGTATTGATACCTACAAGAAGATGTCACTGGAAAAAGGCCATCACGAAAAGGTAATATGTGAATTGTTTTTGGTGTCTGACCTCTTGGAGAAACTCTGGGTATGTGTGCAGGGCCATGGTAAGAAGAGTTGTGAAGAATGTCACAACTATGTACCTTGTGATCTAGAGCAATCACCATTGAAGGAAAGGTGAAGTTAGATGGCCCTATGAAGGAAGCCCCAGATGTAAAGCCAAGGAGGATACTTTCCGAAATTACATGATAGAGGAAAGTGATGGATAGTTGAACCCAACATGTGAAGAAATTAATGAAATCAAGGTCTTGGATCATCATTCAACTAGAAGACCCTATAAAGTACTGATGATAGAGTCCTTGTGTAAAAGGGAGCTTTGAGAGGTTCCTATGAGTAAAGGAACTCGAGCAAGTTTCTAAGTAAAGAGAAACTTGGAACTCATCCCTGGTTGAGAGGGAGAGTTAGACACGACATTCTTGTCTTCAGTTTGGAAGAAAGAATGGAGGATTGTGTAATCATCTGGCATCTGACACTCTTTGAGGATGTGGTAGGGCATCCAAGACAAGAGTGGGCAAGAGGACTGATATTCTTGAGGGTTGGGAACCTAAGATGAGAATAGTCCTAGTAGGGCATACTCGGAGAACACTCGGGTGGGTATGACCCTAAGAGAGACAATGATGATGCGTGTCTATCAGTCATTGATCTCGCCAACATTGTGTGCTCTAATCTAAGTAAGAGATAGAGCTGTTAGTCAAGGCCTTGCTATATGAAACAATGTTGGTTGAAACGATGCTATAACAAATGGATTGCAAATCTGATTCTTCTTATGATTAAATTCTTCAGATTGAGAATGACCAAGTACCGTTATGAATACCTCCCTAGTTAAGAGGGAGTGTTGAAGAAAGTGTAACTAGGTTCAGTCTTCATAATGACATGATCTTTGTAAATGATGTAATAAAAGGAAATAAATTATTTTTGTATGCCTTGCTACATGAGTTTCATGAACAAGAAGTGTCACTAGGTAAAATACTTCTTCTTGATGTCTTTAGGATTTTATTTATATGTCAAAGAGTCATGTCATGTGTAAAGAAGCTCTTCACGAGCCTATGGAAATGTATACAAGTATGTAGCAGCTCTCCAAGACCAAGATCAATCCTCCAAAAGCAAGCACACCGAAGTCTGCAAGCAAAACAATAAAGAGATTACCATGTCGGCTCCAAAATAGAATTAATTGGATAAATGGAAGTCATGTTGACTAGAAGAAATAGTCACAACATTTCACTTGGTAACATCGGCTCAAAATAGGAGCATGAATCGATATAAATACCCGTCTAGGGTCAGCGCAAAAATGACAAGAAGAATTCACATATCTCTTTGACATTTCGTGTGAATATGGGTGCAGGGATTTGCAACAAGAAGGGACAGAACTCACAATTCTCTCTGAGATTTCTAAGAAGCAGATCTGCATTAGGGCAAGTGCTTAAGAGTCTGTCTACACCTTGGATGGGTATAAGGGCAGAGAAACTAAGTCTTGGATGAATAGAATACGCAGGAAGGAGACCTCGCACTACAAGAAGAAAATCGTTTAGGACTATGGATTGAATGTTATCACTGTGATCTTCGCATGGGCCAACAGAGGCACAATCTCGGCGTTACAGTGAAGAGTATTCAATCTTGGATAAGAATTTGGATTTGCCTCTAGTAACCTCGACATTCTCTCCAAGCATAACTACAATCTCGAAATACCATTGATGAAGTAGATCTAGGTGGTATTCCTGTAGCAGTCTCAGCATAATGGCCATCAATGGTTAGGGTTTCAAGCAGTAGGGCTACATTCTTGGCATAACTATTATGGTATAGAAGATAACGATGATTTCATATACTATCTCGGCATTCTCCCAGTCAGATCTGTAATGATATTAACGTTCAAGATAGACGCAACATATGATGACTTATACTTGGTGATCACTGTATATATTGATGACAAGGAATGATCTCTGTGATATGTTCTTATATACAGTCTTATGATAGTTATAGGATCATGATTCTTGATCTCGATATAACTCTCATAACTTAGTAAATGATGGTATAGAAGATGATGTCACAGACTTGATCTCGGTGGCACTGATGTGAATGTACATCAATGATGATCTTAGTGAAAGGAACAACGAGTGAAGATGCAGCAGTAGTGTGTTGACATAAGCATGGTAGCAGAGATGATGATGATCTCAGCAGTAAGGGATTGATGTCTTGGTTTTGGAGAGGCAGAATGTGTCAAGGGTCATCGTCTTGGTATTCATCAATTGGAATCTCTATAAGAAGAATTTTGTGTGGGTTTTCCTTTTCAAGAGGGATAGGTTTTGACCCTGGTAGAAAGCCAAATATTTTGTGTTCTTGTATCTTTTGTTTTGATAGCAGTTTGATGAAGCAAACACACTCTAATAATAATATGAAGATCAAGCTAAGATAAAATTATAAAAGAACTTCACAAATTGTTATCATGATAAGAAGAATCTCGCGAAGAATAACATGCCCTAGATTCTTCAACACTATCTGCACCATGTTTAATTTTATGGCCAGATTAATGTAAAATTTGCTGGTGTTGGTTGGAATATGGAGAAAAAGAAACACCATTGGGCGATGGAGTCTATTTTGGCTTAATGTAAAATCACACTAAAACAGTCAACAAAGGCAAGGTAGCTGAGCAATTCTGAATCATTAATTTGTTGTAATGAAAGGCAGAATATGAGAGGAACAGTCCACTGAGAAGGAGCATCAAATAGATGAATTCCAAAACCAACTTTAGAAAGAAGAATGCAAACAATTGAATCTATAAACAAAGCATTGCAATGAACGAATTATGTTTATGTTCTTTCATTCAATCATTAGAAGATGATACATCATGGCAAGAAGAAACACATCAAACTGGAGAAAACAAATTCAGAACACCCAACACATGAATCTTTGCTGTAGCTTCAAGCTTTCTTCATTAAAATATTCCAAAATATACAAAGCACAATAGTTTTTTCAACAAAAATCGAACCCCTGTTCATTACAAAATCACAGTCTTTATAGACTTTGTAAAAACCAACTACTACTATTGTTCTGGAAAAATAAAAAATCTCAAATGATTTCAAAAATATAAAATAAAAATGAGAAATTGTTGCAAGTGTCTCGAGCTATTGGAGTTGCTGGAGGTGTTAATCCCTTGCTGATTTGGTGTCTGATATCTTGCCTTGAAACCTGAACCTTCTGTTGCCACTTGTACTTCAATGCTGCCCCAAAATCTGGAACTGTTTGATCATTCAAATCTAAAATTAGTCTTTTGCTGATGCTTTTGACTTTTAAGTTTCCAAATGCCCTTGAATCTGGGATTTGCTTTTATTTGTTGATGATGTTATGCCACTTGTGACTTTGAATGCTTATCGAACTCTTGAGTCTGCTGATCTTGTGCTCTGTCATTAATGAAATAATGACTGAAAATCAGGGATATAATCTTTATTTGCATATCAAAATATCTAGAACTGTTGAAGTCTCGAATTTGAAATTAGTTCAACTGTTGATTGATTCTTTGGCCTTGAAAAGCTCTGCCACATGTAACTGACTTCCACCTCATCCTTGACTGTTGATCTTCTGTTGACAAGTGTTTTTCCACCTGTTGATTTGATGCCCAAGTCGAATTGATGAGGTGGCTCATCAACAATTGTCCATGAACTTTTTCTAGCGAAATCCTGAAAAATAGGCCTCAAAGAGCCATTCAAATCTCCAAAACTGTGATAGCTATGCAAAATCTGAGAGAGGTTTTTGTTAATGGGCCCGTTCTTGACAAAAAACCTCTTTCGATTTTCAAAAACACATTCCCATTTGTTCATAAACCATGCTCCAATTTACTGTCTTTTACGGGAAAACACTGTCTAAAAAACAAAGTTTTGTCAAGTGAAAACAAAACATGTTTTGGCACCCTTTTCCTTTGATTGTTGATTTTGTGTCATTATGTTTGAGATAGTAACCTTGGTGAATAACATAATAGAATGGATTAACCCTGCACGACTCTTAACTTTGCACAATATAACTTCCACCGTCTAGAAACACTTGAGATTAAACGTGACAGTAAATCAATCATACATAAAAATGATTAATTACACCACTAGTTTACCATGATGATTACCCTCTAGCGGCGGAAATAATCCAATGTGAAATCATGACACAACATGTCACCATTGTTTAGCCAACGCTCACTTGATCAAGTGTCCACTCCTTCACTGGCGTGGAATCTGTCAGCGCTTTGCTTTTGACATAAAAAGTTTAAATTTTACATTTGGCGCTAATACTCTAGCTGTCAGCGCTTTTAATTTTACAAATTCACAATAGTGCTGATATTTTATCTGTCAGCTCTTTTACACTATATTTTACAAATTGGTGCTGACATTGAAATTATCAACGCCTTGAAACTATTAACTAAGATTGTGATAACAATAAGTGTGGAAGGTTAGATTCAAGAGTGCAAGAAGCAACTAGCAGCAAAATTCGATATGAAGGATCTAGGGCTAATGCACTATTATTTGAGGTTGGAAGTATGGAAAGGACTTGATGAGATATATCTAGGTTAGGGAAAGTATGTGATCAAGATGCTGAAAAGGTTTGACATGATGGATTGCAAACCTATGACAACCCCTATGATCACAAACTTGAAGAGGCTAAGAAGTTCCAAATCGAGCCCTATGGATCCGACTAGGTATAGACAATTGGTTGGCTCACTGATGTATTTGGTAAATACTCGTCCATACATTTGTTTTGCAGCAGTGAATATTCTCAGTTAGTTCCAGCTAGAGCCTAAGCATGAGCATTGGATAGTAACCAAGCATACACTAAGATACCTGCAAAGAAACATCCTCTACTACCTGAAGTATGATAAACGGAATGATGTCCACTTGATTGGATATACAGATTTCGACTGGGGAGACAGTGAGATGGATGGGAGAAGCATTATAGGAGAATGTTTTAGTTTGGGATCCTCCATGATATCTTGGATAAGTGGTGTTGACCACTAGAGTGGCACTTGTAGATGTTTTGGAGACTCCATGCCCAAGGATGTACCAAATGCTGCTTGTACCATCAAATATCGTCATATCACCAGAGTTTTTCAACTCTACTTCTTCTCATCTTTTTCTGTTGTACTCAAATTCCACAAGCCCTACAAGGATATTGTATAAATGTCATTAGCATGATGACTAAAGCCATGTAATAGGCCTAGGGTGTTGGGACTCAATCAGTAAGCAAGTACACTTTGGAGTGTTTTTTTTTACTTGGTTAATTATTCTTGTTTTTTAGCGGCGAATATTTTTCTAGGTTTTTTCACTCATTGCATACCCCAAAGCCGGAGTGACAACTTGAAGGTTGAGCGCCTAATGCATCTTAGTGTCTAGAGTCATCTTTCAAATTTCGTAGAATTTGACTAGGTCTAAGTAGGATTTTTTAATAACTAAAAATTTTCCGCAAAACGAGATTTTTTAATTAATTTCTATGTAATGATGTAAATAAGTGGCCTTCAGAAATGTCTAGGGCATGTGACTACTCAAAATTTATCTCAGAGGCCCAGCATTATCCTAGGAACCACTTTGGGGGTCAAAAAACGACTTATAGTCCCTCAAAAGCCGATTTTTCTATTGTCAGTGGCAAAAATGAGAAAAAAATTCAAAAAAAAAAATTGGAAAAATTTATAAAATTTTTCCAAAGTTAAAATAAGTCAAATTTTGATATGGAAGGTTGAGGGGAAGAAAATGTTGATGTGGCAGCCATGTGGGGTCCTCCAAAAGAGGTCTAACCCATATTCAAAGTCAAAAGGTGGTCAACAAGATAGCACGTTAAAGTTTGGAGACACCACAAATTATTGAAAATCAAATTACAGATTAATTGGGGATAAAAGTATAAAGTCTAAGGTTAAGACTTTAATAAAATGAGTGGGGAATGAACCCCACTCACTCTCCAATGTATACGCATGGCCAACCACAAAGTAAATAAATCACATGCCATAAAAAAATGCCAACGCATCTCAAGGGAAATAAACGCGAAACTATGGAAGATTTAATAGAAGATTTGGGATGAGATATTTGTGGAGTATTGTTTCCACTTACTCCACATACAATTACACTTGTACACACTTGTTTGCCCAACATCAATGCACAACATATTTCCCTTAATGCTAGCCTCTTCTACAACAGTCTAATGCAAGGATGGTGAGCAGTTTAACAGAGGTGTCAATACCACAGGTTATGGGGCATCTTCTTCTTGAGAAATTTGTGGGGATTGCTCCCTTATTCACTCACATACATCCACACATGGCACAACAGGGTTGATAAACGAATTTGGCACATAAGGGAAGAATAAATTGTTGTCCACTTGCAAGAAATCAATTTTTACACTTGGCATTGGAGCTGCATTCAACAAATTCGAATTTCTCTTTGGGATTATCACCTCATGCCACTTGTTTGATCAGTTTTACATTGGGATTTCCTCCCAAATTTGTATAAAGAGACCCCTTGGGCTCTCATTCTATATCTTTTGCTACGAGCTATTGTTCTTGGGGAAGCTCTGCTTCTATGTACACTTGTTCTTCATTTGAATAAAAAGACTTTGAGGTTCATTCATGACTGTTATTCCATTGGAGCATGTGTTTGGTTCTTTGATGGTATGATCTTTTCTACTTGTGCTTTAATGTGTTTGATTTCTCATATGCTTTTATAGAATTGTAGATGTAGAGCTATCTTGCATTTTCATTTGGTTTATGAATATGCTCTAGGTGTAGACAATCTCTAGTCATTTTCATACAAATTTCTAGAGTTATCTTACCATTGTTTTTTGATTAATCCATATGAGCCAATGTGTGCTAGAAGTTTTGTAGAAGGCCATCTTTTGGATCAATTAACAAGTGAGGGGAAGTCTTCAACAGACCTCTTGTCACCTGGATTGTGCAGGCACCACGACAACTGCTCAGGGCAGGGGCTGTCACTTTGATCCCCGCTAGCTATCTCCCAACAACAGGCTATGGGGGGTAGTCCCTATGGCATGAGGTGAAAAGAAAACAAGTTGGGAATCAACTCTCTCGGGTGAAATGGATGAGTGGCCTGGCTACTTGGTTAAAATTAGCAAGACTTAATGATTTAATTAGATTTAGAAATGAGACCAGTGCCTTATGGAGTCACAATTCTTGCTTTTTACAAATTTAGACCAAGTAACCGGATGGACATCCGCTGCTTAATAAGATAGACTAATTTATATGAGATGCAATTCTTAAGAACTAGATGTGATGCAAGGGTGTTGGTTAATTTTAGATTAAATGCCTAGTCTAAGTTGAACCTCTCCCTTAACTGTTTTGAGAAATAATCTTCATAGTAGGTTGTGAGATGAAAGCCAACGAGAAGCAGGAAATGGCCTAATTAACGATACCTCCCCCTGTGTTCCAACCACCCAGTGCCTTTGGCGCTGTAGAGATTGTGGCTCTGACGACTGCAAGGTCACTTTGTTAACCACTAAGAAGGATTGAATCCCTCAAGCTTATTGGAAAATGGTTGCCATAGGAGTCAATCAACTAAGCTTATGCTTGGAGGTAAGTTATTAATGCAAACTAGGCCCTAGGATGCTTGTGCGATGATTATGAGTGAAATTATCTTGAGTTAAGATTTGTTTATGTTGTTTAAGTACATGATGTGAATTATCTTAAAGCAAGAGTACTTAACAATGATGAGATAACAATCTTAAACAAGATAGGTACTTAAAGATACAGGTGCAAGCTTCAACTATAGATCAATCCACAAGATGCTTAATCAATTTAAAGAAACTAGAGCACTTATCCACCAATGATTATCAACACGGGATGCAAATCAAAGTTACTCAAGAATATTCTTATGCCAGTACCACAATGCCAATTAGATCTTAGATGCTCAAGTTAACTTTATTCATCAACAAGATTAGACTTAGATTTTTGAGTGTTTTCAAGTGCAAACTTAGACAATTCTTATGACCAAGATGAGATAAGCAAATTTTAGATTTCCAACAACTCAGATCAGCAATAATACTTCAGAAATTTCAGCGCTTATTAATCTTATGACAACAGTAAGAGAATCACTTTAGATCATGAAATTCACCAAGCATGTGAAACATAAAATTTTTCAATGATTAACACATGTAAATTTATGATTTTAGCCCACTTTAAGATGAAGTATTCAGTAATAAATCAGATCTGAAGTAACTTATTACAATAGTAAACAAATCAATAGATCAACAAACTAATGGTGTTACAACAAGTACCCAATATGCCCAAATTTAGGAAAAAATTACCAAAATTGAAAAAAATAACGTTTTAGGGTTTTTAGAGTGTATGATTAATAAAATTTTAGAATTGATTCAGTGATTTATGCAGTAAATTCCTGCAAACAAAACTTATATGTAGGCTAGATCCTTGATGCCCAAGTGGCCAAAATTTATGAAAATTCAGATTTTGCAAATTTAAGCTATTTTGACCAATTTAAGTGTGATTTAGAGCACTTATATCACTGCTGTAGAATAAAATTACAACAAAAGTAAAACAGTGAGAAAACTAGGGTTTAGAGAGCAAACCCTAGGCCTAAGGCTTTGAAGATCTCTTGGTCCAGTTTTGATGAAACTTTGGGATCAAGTTACCACTTGCAAAATATATTTTTTTGAGGTCCAAAACCTGCAAAACCACCAAGTCTTCAGTCCAAAAAAAATGATAAATTAGAGGTAAATTTAGGGCAGATTAGGGCCAAGAAGGGCCAACTCTAGGCCTATTGGGGCTAGCGTTGAGGGCTAAGGAGGCTAGGAGGCCAAATGAAGGGCAAAAGATGAAGGAGGAGGCCAAGGAAAGCCAATGCTGGAGGGGGAGAAGGCTAAAAGGCTGGGCGACTAAGGTTTTAGGGCTGAAAAGCCCACGACTAGCCCAAAGGGCAACCATCTAGGGTCTTTGAAGGAGGTTGAGGCCCTCCAAGGCCAAATTTGGCCTTAAACCCTCAACACAGGGGCTAGGAGGGGAGGCCAAGGCCTTTAAGGCTTATGAATTTCCCTAAAAGGGCCAAAAATGCTGATGCAGTGGAGAAATAAGTTGACGCATGGGCCTTAGAGGCTGGCGTTGTGTTAGAGGACGCTGGATCTAGGTCTGGGAGGCCCAAAAAATGAAACCCTTGCTTCAGAATTGTTTTCCATTTTCAGATCTTAATTTTGCTGCAAATTTCTCAATGGCTGGCCCCGAAAAAATATTCTGGAGACTAGATCTTAACCTCAAGGGCCTAGATCTAGTTCTTCTTCAGCCTCTTCTCTTGATTTCACCTACAAAAGTGAAAATAAAACACCAAAAACCCCAAATATATACAAAATCTCAAAATCCCAAAACCCCAATTAGCAAAAATAATTTACAAATTTAATTTACAAAATTATTCACAAAAAAATGTACAAATATACAAGGGTTTTGAAAATTATTTTTTTTGAGAAATATTTTTTTTTAGGGTTATTTTCTTTGATAAATGGCTAAAAACACTTTTGGAAACCCCATGCACACTATAGCCTTAGCGAAGATTTAATCGACCACATAAATATTCAGGATCCAAACAAAGTTGATCCTTGCCCATAGTTTGTGAACTTAGATGCCAAGGATTGAAGTACTTGCAAAGACTATGTATTTATCTCAAGACAATTCGTTAATCATATGGTGAATCAAATCACCTAAGATTAACCCAAAACTATCAATAGAATGATTTTATATCCATCTAATGAAAAGCATATCTTACTATTTATCAACACAACATAGGAAAGCCCGTAGTTAGTACATACCAAAAATCAATGAACATGGACACCTCGAGTTGCACCCCAAAGTATTTATTATGATAGAAAAAGTAGTTCCTAGTGGGACAATAATTTACACAAATGCTTCAACAACAATTTCTTAGCCAGAAATTGGATGGCTAGAGACTCAAATGACTCTCTAATTTATAGATAAATCCTCCAAGTGAAAAATAACGGCTAGTTTGCTTGATCCTTGTCAAAATAATCTCGGTCGTCGAAAAATACTTGATCATCTTTTAATCTTAGCTGTTGAATTTTTATTTTTGAGGAATTTTTGAATTTATCATTTAATTCCATTGTTATTAGCTCAAAATAATTAATTTTGACCTAATTTTCTAAAAAAATTGACTTTGACTTAACCACCAAGGTCGAAGGGTCCAATTTTTCTTGAAATATTCAATATTCCCTTGGTGGAAGACCTTAAAAAATTAATTCTTTTAAGATCCACGAATTTTTCACTTGGAGAATTTAATTTTCCTAAGATATTTAAATTTTGACTCTAATTAATTAAATTTCTGGTTTAGGATTTTAGTTTAATTTTGCCAGAAAATTTAATTAATTTTTTTTTTTTTTTTTCTACGTAAAGACTAAGCTAATATATTAAGAAAAAGAAAAGTATTTACAGAGAGGGACTGGCCTCTGAGGATGAATAAATTCACCCTCCATCTGGAAAACATAACAGGTGCACAAGGCTGCCTGAATTACAACGGAACTGGAAGTTCGGATTTACAAAAATAGATGCATTGAAAATGAGCATGGAAATAACAGTTGCCTTAGGACTTCCTCCATACCGAACCTTAGCAGCATAATTACGACACCAAAGATCCTCTTTCCTCTGCTCTCTTCTTGCTGCCATTGCCATTTTACTGATAGAGGGTAAAATGGTTGGTGATTCCAGAAGTCTGGAAACACTACTGGAACTGGGTACACCTCTATTCTTAAAACAAAAAATGGGCATCTCTGACAGAGTGAGACCCCTCCAAAACTTCAAAATTTGTTCAATTTTCATCAATCAAAACTTCAAAATTCGCCTGCGAAGGCTCACCTTAAACGTTTTTGTCCAAGTCTGGAATATGCGCATCTTCATTCATTAACTGGCTGGAACTCGGAGGAAATGCTGTCTGTTGAGACTGACTCATAACCCGAACATGCTCGTCAGAATGAGCAGCGTCTGGAGGAGGATTATCGTTGCCCAGTTCCGCCCTCTCTTGCGTCATGCTTGCTTGTGCCAACTCCCCTGCATCGTCCTCCTGGCTCTCAGAATCATCATCCTCTTCCTCTGTTGCAATAACCGTGATAAGCAGTGAAACCTTGGATCGATTTTTCCTGCACCTAAATGTAAAACTGGAAGTGTGCATTTGGCTATCGTGCTGGTCCGACTCCTCAGATGGAGAAGACGGTGGAGAAACCATGGCCAGAGGTTGAATTGCCCTTGCTTGGGCCTCCTCCCTTCCGCTGATGCCCAAAACCCCTCCTCTTCTCGGAACACCACGTCTTCTAGGCGCCATAATGGACTGCTGGGCCAAACTCTGAGTACCCACTACCAAAATCCTCGTCCTACAGCGATGGAGCTCCCCCTGAACTAAGGTATTTCCTCTGTCTCCACTCACGCTAACGGCAATAACATTCTCTCCCCTCTGCTCATCGCAGAGCCTTATAACATCACAGACACCCATGATCTGAAATCGATTCTCCTTAATGGCGTTCTCTGTGCGGAATTCTCTGGAATCCGCCATTCCGAAAACCAACACAATGGCGTACAGTACCATGGAGCTCACCTCACGCGAACCCATCTCCCCTGCTGCCGTTACCTCCATTCAGTGTTTAATAGCATTAAAGACTGGTATCGCCATCTGGAATGGCCTTCCCACCAGCTCTTAAGTTCACGCCAGCTGCCCTTTGCTGGTTATCTTTATTACCACCCGCATCCGGGTGAGAATCATCGTGTTGATTCATGTCTCTGTCTATCAATGCTTGGAGAGTGGATAGCTGATCCATCGGCAGTGTATCTTTGGGAATTCCAACTGAGAGGTCTTTTCCGTTTTCGACTCCCAGATTAGCTAGGAAATCAGCTGGTTTATTCCCATCCCTTTTAATATGCTGGAAGGAGACTGCTTTGTTCTCTTTCAACCAGTGTTGTATCTGTTCAAGTCTGGAAGTCAATCGCCAACTGCTGCTGATTTTATGAACTTGGGATCCTTGCTGAAGTTTTAATGCCATATTTATAAGGATTTGGGAATCCCCTTCCACGATCAATGGGAGATAATTACCTTGCTGAGCCATAGTGAGACCTTTCCATAGAGCCTCCAGTTTCGCTGCATTGTTAGTGTTCCACCCAATAGTACCATAATAGATGAGATGAGATTTACCTTGATGATCTCTTATAATGCCGCCATAGCCTGTCTGGCCCGGATTGCCTTTCGATGCTCCATCGAAATTCAGATGGAACACATCGATGGGAGGTGGCTTCCATGTTACTGCATTCGTATTTTTCTTTACTGGGCTGTTCTTGTCAGGAATCTGATCTTGTATTTTGATTTGCCAATTGTTCCAGATAGCCTGTTCCTGAGATTGCTTTGGATAATCATCTTGGGACCAGTTCTTTGTAGTAAGAGTTTCACTGATGTTGTTGTGAATTCCCTTCCAAACCTGCTCCATTGTCATTGTTTGACCTTTGAAAATCCTCCTGTTCCTTTCCTTCCATATATTCCACATCACGAAGCCCGGGATAGTTTGCCAGAGGGTGTTCAGAATATTGCACTCATACGGAGCTTGAGGCCATTGACGTATTGTGTTTTTGATGTCCCCAAACACTCTGCCCTCCTTTTGACATCTAAATGCCACTTTTTCCCAAATCTTTCTACTTAACTGGCACGTCTGCATCAGGTGAAGCGCAGTTTCTTCTTCCTGATTGCAAATGAGACATATTGAAGGCCCACAGAATCCTCTTCTTCTAAGATTATCCCATGTAAGTATTCTGTTGTATGCAAGCAGCCAGAGGAATGTAGATACCTTCGGCCAAATTGGTTGTTTCCATATTTTGCTCCATATCTGATCTTTATCTATTCTATCCTTTATGATTATCCTGTAGGCCTCCTTTGTGGTGAAAGTCCCCTTCTCCTCATAACCCCATCTCAATGTGTCCATGCCTGCTTGCTTTAAGATCCTACGTTTGTTCAACTCTTCATTTAGAGCGAGTTGGTGTTGATTTGAGCTGCGCGGTAAGATCAGGCTTGTATCTTTCCATTCTCTTTGCTCTTGATTACTTTGTTCTTTCCAGCAGCAGCTTATTTTCTCCTGCGGTGTTATCTCCCAGTCCTGAATTGTTTGCACACAATCTTTAATACTAGGTAGCTGCTGCCAGGAGTCTTCCCAGAATCTGGCAGTTTTCCCATCCTTCACCTCCCAAAAGCTATGTTTTTGGATAAGATCTCTGTGCTGGATAGCCGAATTCCATATTAGTGATCCCTTACTTGTTTCTGACATTCGTATCCTTTCTTCTAAAGGTAAGTTTCTTGAGTATTTAGCTGTCCAGAGTCTCGCCCAAGGGGTGTTGAAGTTTGAAAGCCACCGCCACCATATTTTCGCCCCCATGGTCCTATTGCTCTGTTCTGGATCTCTGAGTCCTATGCCGCCTGCCATCCGTGGAAGACAAACCTTTTCCCACCGGAGGAGAGCCCATTTTCTGTTTGGGCCAGAGCTGCCCCATAGGAAATTCCTCTGTAAGTTTTTGATGGCCTTAAGAACCCACTTCGGTGCTGCTAATATAGAAAATAAATATAGTGGCATAGATTGCAGAACTGACTTGATCAATACAATCCTACTGGCCATATTAAGAGACCTATAGGTCCAAAGGAGTAATTTAGCTTCAAGTTTTTCAAGCAGGATTGTCCAAGCTGAGTGTTTGAGGGCTGAAGCTATCAGAGGCGCGCCTAGGTAAGAGGAGGGCAAAGAAGCTTTGGAGAATCCAAGGATACGGACTATGGCTCTTTGGGTATAGGGGGGTGTATGAAAGAAGAATATCTGAGATTTTGCATTATTTATGTGAGCTCCCGAAGCTTTAGAAAAAGAGTCTAAAATGGATTTGAAGGCGCGTGCTTCTTGAACGGAGGAGTGGCCAAATAACATATTATCATCAACGAATTGTTGATGAGAGACAGCAGGGAGATGGTGAATAGCAATTCCTTTGAGGCGTCTCTCTTGAATGGCTGCTTTTATACTGCGCCCCAAACCTTCAGCCAAAATAACAAACAAAAATGGGGACAAGGGATCGCCCTGTCTTATGCCTCGAGAAGGACGGAAAGTGGAAGAAGGAATCCCATTGATGAGGATAGAAAAGAAAGAAGAAGAGATTAGACTACTTACCCATCTTACCCAGGGGGGTGAAAATCCAAAAGCCAGGAGGGTTTTTTGCATATAATCCCAACTGATGCAATCAAATGCTTTTGAAAGATCAATTTTTAGGAGCATCCCCGGCTTCTGTAATTGTTTAAGGGAATGCAATATTTCATGTGTAAGGATGATTCCATCTGTTATTTGATGCCCTTCCACATACCCGGATTGTTCAGGAGAGATGATAAGCGGAAGCAAGGGCTTCAACCTAAGAGCCATGACCTTTGAGACTATTTTATAGATGATATTACATAAAGCAATAGGGCGATACTTAGCTGGAGTATTTGATTCCGTTGACTTGGGTATTAATGCTAGAAAGGTAGCATTCATAGCTGGAAACATCCACCTGAGAGACCTAGATTCCTCCACCACCTGCCAAACTTCCCATTTTATTAATTCCCAGAAATGTTGAAAGAAGTTCGACGTAAATCCATCTGGACCGGGAGCTGTCCCTGCCTTTAATTGGTTAACCGCTGACTCCACCTCTTGAAGACTGATCGGTTTCAGAAGCAAAGTATTCTGATCTTCCGTGATAATTTTGGGAATGTGCCTTGTGATGTTGTCAATGGCTGCTGTTCTGTCTATATTTGGTTCTCTAGACATCTGTTTGAAGTAATTCACGAACTCCTTTTCTATTCCTTCCTGATTTTCGATCTTGATTCCTTGCTCATTATTCACAGAGGATATTTGATTGGTCATACGTCTTTGGACTGTTGTTTTGTGAAAGAATTTAGTGTTTTTTTCACCTTCCTTCAGCCATTTGATACGTGACTTCTGTCTCCACAAAATCTCTTCCTGCATTTCCCTATCTAGAAGTTGCTTTTCAATTAGTTGTTCCTGTAGAGTCAATTCTTCAGAGCGACCATGAGAAATTGTACTTTGTTGAGTGTACTTCATTTTTTGGAGTAGAATTTCTTTTGATTTGAAAATGTTACCAAAGGTAGATTTATTCCATCGTTTTATTTCCTCTTTGAGATGCTTCAGCTTCTTTTGAAACAATGCCATACTTGTCCTCTCCGTTGCCCCAAAGTTTGCCCAGGTTGTCATTACGAATTCATGGAAGCCTGGATGAGTTAACCAGAAGGATTCAAATCTGAATGGCCTCCTTAAACTCTGACCTGGTCTGCTCCAATTTAACGCTATGGGCCAGTGGTCCGATCCTGAATACGGTAATATGGATGCTGTGAATTCTCCGCCCATGTGCACTGCATTATCAGAGATTAGGAATCGGTCCAGTCGCGAAGCCACTAGCATTGGTTCCGTCCTCTTGTTTTCCCAGGTATATATACCATTTTCTGTAGGCAAATCAATCATCCAGTTGTCCTGAATGAAATCTTTGAGAAGAGTACCATCTCTGTTAATTCTGCAACGACCTCCTCTCTTTTCCTCCAGATTTGCAATCATGTTATAATCTCCGCCGGCGATCCATAGCGGATGCATTCTATTTGCATTAAGTTGTGTTAGTGCTGTCAAAATATCCCTTTTTTGTTGTGTTTCTTGTGGAAAGTAGACATTTGTAATATGTCCATCTATATTCGTGCCTAATATATGAAACTTGGCTTGAATAAAGTGTCTATTTGCATGAATATTCTCCAGCTGAATCACCCTTGCATCCCAAAGGATTGCCAGACCTCCTGAAGCGCCTTGTGCTTCCACTGCTATTACTTGCCCTGCCGGCCAAGCCTGAGCTGCTACTCTTTCTAGAACTACTTGTTTACATTTTGTCTCTTGTAGGAAAAGAATGACTGGTTTTTCCTCCATTATCATATTTTTTAGAAGTCTACCTTTCTTCTGGCCGTTAAGCCCTCTAATGTTCCATGATATCACTTTCATTGGGAAAGTTTGGGGTGGATGTTAAAATACCTGGTAAGCTGGGCATATCTGCCTGAATCGACGAGGACCTCTCCAACTTTGATGGTTCTCTCCAGAGTCGTTTTTCTTCCTTCCCCGCTTAGAAAATTTAATTAATTGACACTTGAAAGGATTAATTATTTTTTCTACCCTCTAATATTTTAACCATGGTGTCTAAGTATGAGGGACCATGCATTAAAATATTTTTTACAATTCAACCCTTAAAGGGAGAATACCCGTTCGGTTTAGACCCTTGAAAAACATATCCTATCTGTGACATAATATGATTTAATAGACTAAGTGATTTGTAATAAAATAATTTAGCCAACTAGCTTAAATTGTTCCCAAATCACTTTTACATAGACTTCACTCGAACACTAAGACTCACCTAAGACTTTGATGAAGCATTCCACCCTAGCTTTGGGGTGAGGTTGGAGGGAAAAACTCTACCACCCATCTGTGTTTAGAAACACAAATGAATCAGTGAGACGAAAAATTTCCTAGGATGAAACTCTCACCAAAATAATAGGCTTACCTAGGTTGTTACATATATTCACGGTGTTACTAGCTTCATTTCCATTACATAACTTGCAGAATGGGTTTACTATGACACATGAACTGTTGATAGATGATTTGATCATGTTGGTACTTCCACTTCCTTGGAACTTTGACAAAAACTATGTAACAAGACCAACCCACTCTTGGCCTTGTTTTCAAGGAGCTCTCATCGTTATTTGAATCTCAGAAGTTTAATCTTTCAAAGTGTTTGTTTTGCAGGGTTCTCTATTTGACATAGTTTGTGCATAAGTCAAAATCTCAAATTTTTTTATATCATTTGATCTTGTGCTTTCATTTCTTTATCTAGCTAATCAAGAGCTTTTCACAAGCTAGACAAGCGATGGGGTCGTTTCCCATCACTTGATCTAGTTTTGTACATTATTTTGTAGTATACTCATTTATTTGCAAGCTCTTTTTTTTTAACACTAACCATGTCTTAGTGTTGCAGCCCTAACATCTTTCTGGTAGTTTCCCTCAAGCGTTCCAGCTTCTCTTCAAGGAGGCCATGGGCATTTGTAGGACCTATCAAGGAGGCTAGGCTGTGTGCCTTTTTTGGGAGCTTACTCTCTCAATTTGTAGAATCATTTCATCTCTTGAGGCTCCCATAGTTTGAAGGAAATTCCATGTTATTGCAAGATCTCATATTGTATCTTTCCATTATTCTTTGGGCAGCCCTCTAAGAGGCTCTAAGCTCATTGTAACACCATAATAATAAAAATTTCTGTTTTGTTATAGGAGCATGGGTTTTTCCCATGGTATCCTATCTCTCCATTTAGGGAGAGAGGCTTGTGGGTGGAGTAATTGTTAACATTTTCATTTCTTTCATTTTCACATAACATGCATGCTCTAATTGAAAAGTAACACAAATCACATTTCCTTTCTTAAAGTTTGCTACAAGCTTGCACCATTTATCTTTGTTGCTACAAGCTACAAGTTCACCTTGTATTTCAAAGCAATTTACTCTTATGCAAGCAACTCTTCTAATTCTAGCAAACTTTGATACATTTAGCTTGGCAATTGTCGAATAATCACTGCCTCAATGTTATGCTACATTTTTATATCTTGAATATTGAAGCATTGTGTATCGGGCAAGTTTATCTTCCAAAGCAATTGTTTACTTTTATGTCAAGCTAATTATCTCTCATTTTTTCAAGATAAAGTTCTTTTTCCAAGGCTATTGTGGGCATCAATCTTATTTTAATTCACTTTCAAGCATTGCAATCAACCTTGAGAATTTTACATGCATCAAGCATCAGTAAAGTCGACCTCCAACTTAAGTTGGTTGTATAGACTTTAGAGACCCTCCACCCCTATTAACTCTTCATTGTGAGATCTGGATTTCTAGGCAAGGGTGAGGTCTAGGCCCTAGGGATGGGAGTTCAATTGAAACTTTGCTTTAGAATACAACTAATAAAATAAACCAAGAACACATCTACATCACATCTTTACTTTACTTGCAAATGAAATTCTCCTATTTATGTTATTTGGAATTTGCTTGAGTCTTGTTTGCAAATATCACTTTTATTTCAAGAGGCATTTATTATGCAAGTATTGTGAACTCTTTACTTTTGCAACATTTAACTTTCTTGTACTTGGAATATCTTTCATTGGTGCAATTCAATTTCAAAGTTATTTCATATATTTGTTGCTTTGATTATCATTTAAGCTCATGAGTAATTGATGTCATTATCTTGTCATTTGGGCATTTACTTTTAAGTATTATCTCATTTATAGTTGCAATTGATGTTTGCATGCTTATCTTGGTCTAACATTTGATTTTGCAGGATTGTATATCATTGTTTCTTGATTTCATTTTTGAGCAAGCTATTGCTATTTACTCGAAGGCACTGGTCTAAACTTTGTAAATATCATTGAAATTTGCTCATTTCTTCATATGCTTGCTTAATTCTTGGAAACAAGTTATTTTTGACAAATAATCCAAATTAACCTTAACTTAATCTCCTAGTGGGTCATATCATATAACTTTTTATTAGGGACAACCTCCCTTAGCTAACCTAGGAGATAACTTAAATAGAGAGAGTTGGGAATAGGTGACAACCCTATCTCTTAGTTCTTGCCACCAACCACACCTTGTGGGGTTAAAGGCTTTTCTCACTAACTATTAGGTGTGCATGACGAGCGGCAAGTCAACAAGTAGAAAGCAAAAATCAGTTGCTTTGAGTAGTGCCGAGGCTGAATATATTGCAGCTTGTGAAGTGAGCAAAGAAGCTGTTTGGTTGAGGAAGCTACTGCTCGACTTGGTTGAAGGACCGATGGACCCTACTGTGATACATTGTGACAACACCAACTGTATAAGGTTGTCTGAAGACCCAGTGTTACATGGAAAGACAAAGCATATAAATAACAAGTATCACTACACACGAAAGCTGGTGCAAGATGGAGTGTTGCGGCTATAATATATCTCTATTGATGAGCAGGTAGCTGACATCTTGACAAAATCTCTTCCTAATAAGAAGCTTGTGTATTTGAGAGACAAGCTTGGCTTGGTTGATATATCCTCCCTAGTTGAGAGGGAGAGATAGACACATCATTCTTGTCTTCACTTCATGAAGAAAGAATGGAGGATTGGGTAAGCATCTGGTTTCTGATACTCTTTGAGGATGAGGTAGGGCATCCAAGATAAGAGTAGTCAAAGAGGAAATTCCTTGAGGATGTGTTATTCCAAGATAGGAATTGTCCTAAAAGGACATACCCTATGAACACCTGGGTGGGGTATGTGCCTTGAGAGACAATGATGATGGTGTCTATCAGTCATTGGTCTCGCCAGCATTGTGCTCTGATCTTGTGGAGAGATAGAGATGTTAGTCAAGGCCTTGCTATGTGACAATGTTGGTTGATATGATGCAAAGAGATAAGTTGGAATGATAGCTTATGAGATGGCTTACCAATCCGACTCTTCTTATGAGATTTATTTAGTTTGAGAGCATCCATGTACCATTTATGAATACCTCCCTAGTTAAGAGGGAGTGTTGAAATGTGTAACTAGGCTTGGTCTTCATAAATATGAAATGCATTTTTGATTCTTGTATATTGTAAAAAGAAAGAAAATTTATTATTATTATTTTTTATAGCATGGGTTTTATGGTCAAGGTCTTTTATTTAGAGGTCAAGCACTCGTTGAATGCTTCTAGGGCTTTTCCTAGGGTCAAGAAGTCAAAAGAGTCATTTTCATATGAAGAAGACCCCATTGGGCATATTGTAACTTGTAATTTTTTTTTTTTTGTTATTGTATTTAAAAGTGTCAAAATACCCTCCAAGACCAAGTCGGCATGGCAGCTAAGAAGTTGACCACATTAGGGCATGTCGTCCCCCTTGGAAGCCTATATATAGGATGGAACTCGACCTCCTATGGACACTCACTGATCTTCTCATCATCTAACCGAAGGAGAAGTAGAAGAAGGCTAGCAAAGAAGGTGTTGATTTGGGGTAGCATCGGATGTGATCTAGCCACGAAAATTGGTGGAGAGGCTAAAGCACATGAGATCTCCAATACCTAGAAATGGTTTGGGCAGATTCTAAACAGTTTGGGAGATATTAAAATAATTAATATTTTTAATGAAGTCCTTAAATCTAAACTAAGGGAAAATAAAATATTAATGTGAATTTATATAAAACTGTGTTAGAAGGGTCCAAAAGTCATGGATCAAGCCAGATCTAATCTTAGCCGTTGATTAGGGATTTAATCTCGGCCGTTGAATTGTCAATGAGAAAAGTATAAGATGAGGCTTGAGGGTCACTTGGAGAACACACCGAATTGATCAAGAATTCGATTTTCTGGGGCAGGGCTTGCTGAGGAAATCAAAGGAGTAATCAGAGTTGCAGCTGGGGGGCAGTGAATATAGAAGCAGAGAGGCAGAGAGGGTACTGGGAGCATCAGCGTAGAAGTCGGGAGAGAGGGACGTAGAGCCAGCTAGAGGCCACACGGAGCCAGTGAGGGCCCACGCGGAGGTAGCCAGGAGCTGCGCAGTGCCAGAGAGAGCCAACGTGGGTGACGTAGAGGCTCTATAGGCTGACGCAGGGTGAGTTGGGGTGACACTAGGCTGATGCTGGGCCAGAGAGACTGACGCAGTCCCTAGAGGCAGACGCTGGGGATTTCGTGAGGCAGAGGAGAACTGAGAGCTGTGGGATTGTTCATCCGGGGTTTTAGCCAAAATATCTGTCTCCGACTGAGAGGTACTACTGTCGAGATCATTTTCTGTTGGGTGAGCTGGTTTGGCACCCAGATTGTATTCTGAAACTGCTTAATAATAAAACCCTCAGATAACTGAATCAGTTTTCCCGCATTGGGTTTTTCTGGGGACATTAGTCCAAAAACAACGGTGTCACTTGTGTGCTTGTTTTTTCCTTTAGTTGATGATCTGTAATGTGTTGAGCATGTACTTGTATTTATTTTCAGTATTTACATGGTAAATAACTTGTTAATTAAACATAACAAGTAGGCATAAATAAATCAGAAAGTACATGAAGGGTTTCTAACAGTTAGACTTAGAAATTCCAACAGAAGGACGGAGGACAAAGGTTTGGGTTCTCTCTCTCTCTCTCACACATGTGCGAAGAAGGAAGGCCAGGGTTTCGATGCTGCAAGATCGAACTTGAGAAAATTGCAAGAAAATCGAAGGAAGTTCTATTAGGTCACCTACTAGCCCTAAAAGAAGGAGAAACCCAAGCGAGGGTCAAAGGAAGCCTTAGAAGCCCTGAAACTCCTCACACATGTGGAAGCAACAATTGTTGCAGGGGCCAAAAAGTTCAGACCTGCAGTGGAGGCCGAAATTCTGTAGCTGGTGGTTGAAGTTGTGTAACTGGAAGAGATTTGATTGGGTTTGACTTGGACAAGGGAAGCACATCATCAAGAAGGCCTGACTTGGTCTTGGTCTAGAGGTCGTGGAATTCGTCATTTGAAGAATCTATAAGAAGAGAAGAGATTTGTGGGTTTTCCTTTCAAGTGGAGAGGTTTTGGCCCTAGCTTGCAACCTACATCCTTTGTTCTTGTGTATTGTTGATCTTCTTATTTTGGTAGCTGTTTGATGATAAGAACAACATAATAATAAGAGAAGAAGCTAATAATCAAGAAAATTAAAAATACATCACAAGCAGTTATCAAGTTAAAGAGAAATCATCTTAGTTGCAGCCTTATAGATTTCTCAACAAGATTAACCCCCCATTTAAGGTGAGAGAACAAGATCACCGTCAACGCTCCTCTTTCTTCTAGGTCATCCTATAATCCATATCAAATGCCCAATCACAAGCAAATATAAGCACCCAATTGCAAAATGAATAAAGTACCTTTTGATCGGAAGCCCACCTTCGTCCATGTGCTCTTGCCAGATGGATGAGAAGCATATATCTGATGTAGGTGGCACATCATCAACTAGTGGTGTCTGTTAGGGGTTGCAAGGCTGGTTGATTGGATGTGAAGAATGGGAGAAAAGTTTTCTCCAATACGGTTACCCATTTTGGTGGGTACCAGGTCCAAAATTCAATAGGGGCTCATTTTGTTCATTATGATTGTATTGTCCTAGGGTAATTTTTTCCCCTAGGGTTTCTAATTCTAGCTAGGGTTACTAATCAATCAGACAGGTTAAATGACAATAGTGAAGTTTCATTCATTTAACAGTAGGTAACATAAAGATGTCCGACAACAATAAATTTCTCCAATAGCAAGATGATTCTTCAATTAACACAATAAAGTAGGGCTCACTGCCCAAGAACAATAATCCACTAGGTTTGCAATGCTATTATTCAACAAACTATTATTCCTAATATTATTATCCTATTATCACTATCCCAACTATAACTCTAACACTATTTAGAATTATTGCTGCTATACTAATTATGACTCACTATCTAAGTTCCCAATGCAACTGTGGTGGTGTCTGCTGTTTTAGGGAGGGTTCGAATTCACTATACAGAGGTTTGAGCCTTTGGTTTCTTCAACAAATGTGCTCCTATAATTTGGCTTATTGTCAGAACCAAAAATAATATTTCAGGCCTGCAGCCCAATCTGTGGCCCTAGCCTATAGCCTTGCAGCCTTGAACTGTGACCCCGTGGCCCCAAACTATAGATCTGTCACAACAAGTACCCGAACAATCTTACAAAACTCACTGTCTTAGACTGACTCGTTTTTCCTCAAAATAACCCATTTTGCCTCATATTGACTCGTACTATCTCAAATTGACTCAATTGCCTCAGAATAATTCGTTCTGCCTCAAGTTCTGCACCAAAATTATGCTAATACTCCAGACAGATAAATTCCTCGCTTCCAGACAAAACAAAACAAAAGATAAAAAAAAATTAATAACTAGGGTGAATCTTTCACCATTGAAATTAGTTGATAAAAGGGGGTCTTAAAACCCTCAGAGCCACAACTCAGGAAAATAGATGAAATTGATCGAATTTGATGATGTTCATTTGATTTCATCTCCCCTCTATTTATAGATTTTTCCATGGGCTCTCAAATGTGAGGGGTTGTGAATGTAACCCCTAATTTTTGGTCTTTTTTCCCTAGCTGACCTAACTTTTGCACAATGTTGCCCCAACATTGGGAAAATTGGGTTTTTACCCCTTTATCAAGACTATAGCCTACGAGGTTGGATAAATTATTTCATCCTCCATTAGTTATCAATTCATAGGGAACATTACAATCCTCCCTTCCCAACATTCCTTGTCCTCAAGCAATGGCTAACCTGGGTGCTGTAAAATATGTTCTTCTATCTTCAAGAATGAGAGCCTTGTTGAAATTGTAGCTTGGGAGGTACTCCCACAATGCTTGAGGTGCTAGGTTGTGTGGAGAAAACCCACGAAAATGAAGTTTTGTGGGCAATGGATGCAAGTGATGGGCTTTGGACACAAGTTGGTGGGTTAAAGACCAAAAGGAAATTATTGGTTATTCTAATTATTGAAAGAGGACACCTTGAGTGAAGTCAATAGCCCCTAAGTCAATAATTGGAGAGGTATAAATAAAGGAGACCTAAGAAGAGATCATCCATATCATTGCAATTCATGTTGTGATTATCACTAGCCAAGAAGGGTAGCCACAAATCTGAAGTGGAGGAAGATTTCAATTCTATTTCTGTGTTTGGAAGTGCATTTGTCTTGGAGAAGGAGGTCGAAAGATCTCCTCCCAAGTCTGGTCTGCTGGGAAACGAAATCCCATGTCAAGAAGGCAAGACGTGGAGCCTTATCTTTGTCTGTTTTAATTATACTAGGCCAAGTTATGTCTATATTTTTGGTGAGGGTTGTAGCCCTAAATCTTTGTGGAAGGAGGGCCAAAAGGATTGCTAGAAGGTTGGTATTAGGGTTGAGTTCCCTCAAATCCAAGTGCGAGGCTAGAACATTAATCACAAACTGTGACAAAAGGGTCCTAGCTGAGGTGTAGAGGCCACAGGAGATCTGTTTCAGGGCTGAGAGGCCTCTTAAGTTTAGTTACACAGGGCCGAGTGACCTTAGGCCTAAGCTGAGGCCAGATGAGGATATATGGGCTAGTGGTTTGCTGAAGATAATTGTAAAGTTATGTTGACTAAAGTCTGTTCAACTGAGGAGGGTTTGGACAATTGTTTGAGGGCCAAAAGTACAGTGAATTATAAGGTTAATCCACTTTGAATAGCAAACCTCTGTTGGAGATGATATATGCATGTAATTGGAGAAGCAATTACATAGTGAGCAATTGGTGGAAAAAATAATACAAGAAGGTATTTCTCTATAGGCGTGCAAAGGCATTGAAGCAACAATTACTCTGTGAGAAAGGAGGCAAAGGACCTTCTAGGTATACCAAGGACAAGAGGACCTATTGTTGCTGCCTAGAACACACACCTAAGTTAGTGAGAAAAAACCCTTAACCCCACAAGGTGAGGTTGGTAGGAAAACTAAGAGATGGGGTTGTCACCTATTCCCAACTCTCTTCGTTAAATCTCTCTCGTATGTAAGCTAAGGGGGGTGGTCCCTAATAAAAGGTTAGAAATGATATGAGGTTTCTAGGAGATACTAAGGTCAATTGGATTACTTCAAGATTAGGAGCAAGTTCAACAAGTATGATGAACAACACAAGCTATTAAATTATCAACACATAATTTCAAAGATAAGCATGTAAAACCAATGCCTTAATAATTGCTTCAAAATAATAAACACTTGCTCAAATGAAATAAAACAAATCCTGTAAAACAAATAAATGTTAGATAAAAATGATATCAACTTGCAAGATATATAATTTCTCTTAAAGAAATTCTTTAAGCAAAGCTACTACCATTCACGGTTCAAAGCATATAAAATGGCAATTCAAGTTACTTGCAAATTGAAATAAACCAAAGCTTTACTTGCAAAAAGGAAAGATATTGCACTTGCTCAATGAAATACTTCAACAATAATAAGAGTGATAACTTCAATGGATGTTCATCATAACAAGTACATAAGATCAAATAGCAAGTAAAATGCTCTAAAAGTAAAGTGAGTTAGGATGAGATGCATCTAACTAAAGTGAAATGCAATTATCTTGGTAAGTTTTAGACTAAATGCCTATTCTAGGTGAGAGATCCTCTTTTCAAACTCTTGCCAAAGGGTAAAAATTGGGGTGACCGCAAAGAACAGGAGTTGAGGATGCAGTAGCGTCGCTAATGATAACCTTCCCCTAATCCTTACATGCCATGTGTGTCTTTGTTCCTACAAGGGGACAATGCCACCTTCATAACTGTAAGGTCACACACTTTACCTTACTTCGCACTAGTTGGAAGAACTTTCCAAGAAAATATTTGTCTTGTGATGTCTATCAATCGAGCTTATGCTTGGAGGTAAATTTAATTAGAAATGAAAGTTATGCTAACATGCCTAAATGAACGCATGTAAGTTCTCCCCAAAGAAATATTGATTTGCAATGTTTCAAACTAAGGAAACTGAGATAGTGCTTAACATAAATTGCAAATATAACTTCAATTGGAGAAATAAAATGGAAATTAGCTCACAAATGTTGCATGTGCTCCATTCAATTGTTTGCAAGCAAATTAAAATGATGCAAGTAAGTTGCTTGAAAATAAAATTTGTTTCAAGTAGACAATGACAATATAATGCTCTAATACTTAAGATAACAATGTAGCATAAAAATGAAGCATGTATTCAAGTGATCATGAAACAATTTTCCAAGCTGAATGGAAATGATTTAATAAACTAAATCAAAGCTTGCTAGGAATGGTGTTAATTTTAGATAACAATGGTCTGTTCTATGCTTAAGAGCAATTTACTTCAATTTTTCTTATTAGCCCAATATCAATTTCTAGATTAGAAATCACATTAACATTAATAGTAAATGCAGGTAGAACATAAACAAAAGATAAGCCAAGACAAGAGGACACAATATTTGGTGGATGCCAGGGAAAAATTCCAATGCGGGGAAAACCCTTTGATCAAATCTTCTTATTATTCTTCAAAAGTCCAGCAAAGAGAGAGAGAGTACAATATACGGAATTCACTTGCCCAAACACGGTCAAATCTGTCCAGTCAAATTGCAGTCAATAGGATGCCCTAACCAGAAAGTCAACGCTGGTCAAATCAACGAAATTACTCATCCAAATCAGCTCGATCAAACCCAGTCAATTTGGCCTCCAACAACAATCCAAATCAGCCCAAAACAATCTTGAAGAAATCGGTCAAATTTGGTCAATGCACAGTCAAACTTGTGGTTAAATTTGTTGCAGTCAATGCTAGTCAAACAACCCAGAAAATCTCTATTTCTGTGCCCAAATATGTGGCCTGCCCAAACAGAGATCTTCCCACAAAAATCGCAGTCAAACGAAGTCGAACACTGCCTGGCCAACGCTGGCTGCAATTTGGTCAATGCAGAAATAAAAAAACCTAGTCAAACTTTTGCATGTGTGGAGGAGAAGAAGGCTGCCCTGAAATTTGTACAACCCAATTAGAGGAGAGAGAGAGATATGTGTGAGATGATGAATGTCCAAATGAGGTAGATGCTCCTTCTATTTATATGCAACATTGAGGGTGAAGAGACATGGATTTGGGCTTCTGAGCCTACATTAGATTGCTGGCCGACCTTGACAATTTGTCCATAGAAGAAATAAATTCATAATTCCATTTATACATGTCAGAATGAGATGATCTTTAGATCAATCCTACACCTCTCAGAAAGAGGAATCCAACAAAAATATCATCTCCATCATATGAGCTGTTCAAGGTGGAGTTTGGCCCTAGTTGCCAAATTTAATACTCCCCCTCAACTAGGGAGAACTCCACCTCCCAAACCATCTGACAATCTGTACCATCCATGTCATCCTTGCTATGGTCTGCTCTGCTAAACTATGAAGAAATAATGAAGAAGAAATGATCGAGAGTGTATCATAGCACTCTCAATGACCTGAAGTCAGTGTCCATTGATCCCAGATCAATATCAAACATCCTAGCATAGGGAGTACAGTAGTACATAATGCATCCATCGGTAGTACTATGGTCCCTATCCTCATTTCCCAACTCATTGGCCAGATGAGAGGTCCTTCCCATGAGTCCCGGATTGCATGGGTAGGATGTATTGGCAGGAGAAGGTGAACCACTCATCCTATGCATATATCAACCATCATGGGGTATCACAGGGGAAGGTGAACCACTCACCCTGTACACAACGCACCACTAGGGGAAGGTGAACCACTCACCCTATGGTCGCTCATAGCTCCAAGAAGTACCCCAAGCCCCCCGGAGCTCCCAGAGCTCAATATCCAACTCAAACGGGACCCTCATAAGAGGGTCTCTCCACGACTCCAAGTCGTTCACGGAAGGTTAAGAATTTGACCTTCCCCAGGGGCTTCGTAAGAATATTTGTGACCTGTTCATCAGTCCCAATGTGATGGAGCCTTATTGCTCCCCATTGTACCATATCCCGAATAAAGTGGTACCTGATATCAATATGCTTGGAGCGGTCATGAAACACGGAATTCTCGGAAAGACGAATCCCACTTTGGTTGTCGCAGAAGATTACGGTGGTAGCCAAAACATGCCCAAACAACTCACTAAAGAGCTTCCTCAACCAAACAACTTCACAAGAGGCCATACTAGTAGCAGTATATTTAGCCTCAACGGTGCTCAAAGAAACCAATTTCTGCTTCCTGCTCATCCAAGATATTGAAGCAGAACCTAGTGAGAAGTAACACCCCGATGTGCTCTTATGATCCACCACATTTCTAGCCCAGTCAGCGTCAAAATAACCATGGAGCCTCAAATTACCGGAGTGTATCTCAGTCCATAAGTGATTGTGCCCCGAAGATATCTCAAAAGATTCTTGGCAGCAATCCAATGTGTGTGATGAGGTTCGACCATAAATTGACTCAATGTATTTACTGCAAAGCATATGTCTGGATGGGAGTTCACCAAGAACATCAGGGTCCCCACAAGTTGATGAGGCTCAAAAGGATTTCCCAAGTCAAGCTCAGCAACACTTTCGCATAACTTCTTGAAGTTAAGTTCCATCGGACTAGTCATGGACTTACAATTCACCATCCCAAATCCTTCAAGTAGCTTCACAATGTATTTTCCTTGGGAAAGGAAAATCTCACCTGGCTTTTGCCAGACATCCAAGCCTAGGAATTAGTGCATCAATCCTAGGTCCTTCATCTCGAATTCGGAAGCCAACTCCCTCTTGCATTGATGAATGAGAGGGTCTGCACCTGTTATAAAGAGATCGTCCACATAAAGTACCAAGATGCGTGGTCTATCATTTTCAACCTTGAAGTAAAGGTTTGGATCAGCTTCACTTCTTGTAAAACCCAGCTTCATCAGATAGCTGTCGATCCTCTCATACCAAGCTCGGGGATCTTGCTTCAACCCATAGAGGGCTTTCTTCAACCTGCATACATGTGTTTCCCGATCTTGAACTTCGAACCCCTCGGGTTGTTCTACATAGACTTCCTCCTTAAGTGAACCATGCAAGAAGGCAGTCTTGACATCCATTTAGTGTAAGTTCCATCCTTGAGAGGCAGCAAGGGCAATAGGTGAATGGATATTGGTATATCGGGCAACTAGTGCAAATACGTCATCATAGTCCAAACCTTTGTTTTGAGAGAAGCCTCGAGCAACAAACCTGGCCTTGAACTTTTCAGCACTTCCATCAGTTCCGTGCTTGATCTTGTAGATCCATTTCGAGGTGACAACAGATTTGTCCTTGGGTCTAGGGACCACATCCTAGATATCATTCTTCATAATCGACTAATACTCTTTGTTCATAACATCCTTCCAATCTTGGTGCTTCACAGCTTCTTCGAATGTGCAAGGCTCAGTTTGAACCATGGTGCTCATGGCAGCTAAGTACCCTTGGTACCTATTCGACTTCTTACTTTCACGAAATGTCCCACTTGGTGCAATATGTCTCTCGGCATCTTCGAGAGTTTCCCTAAGCCATGAGGGTCTCCTTTTTGAGGAGGAGGGCTCGTGGGGGGTTGGATCAATGGGATCCATTGGTCCTTCAACATCGGGCATCAACTCATCTTGCGGTTCTCCCTTATTTCCTATATCTGTTTCTTTGTCCTTCCTTGGAATAGGAAGGTTCCTAATCTTCCCAAGGGCAACATCTTCATCAAAGGTGACATCATGACTTATCTCCACTTCTCTTTGACCAGGCACATAGATTCTATATGCCTTTGAAGTTTCACTGTATCCCACATATGTTTCTTTCTTCCCAGATGCATCCAATTTGCTTCTCTTTTCTTTCAGCACATGAAAATACACGAGGCTACCGAAAATTCTAAAGTGAGGAACATTAGGTTTTTTACCGGTGAAAATTTATTCGGGAGTTTTGGAGTCCAATGCTTGATGAGGGCATCTATTTTGAACATATACGATAGTGTTGGTAGCTTCTGCACATAGGAACTTCAGAAGGCCTTGATCATGAAGCATGGCACATGTGGCTTCTATAATAGAACGATTCTTCCTTTCAACAACTCCATTTTGCTCAGGAGTATATGCGGTAATAGTCTCCCTTTTAATGCCAGCTCCTATACAATAGTCATTGAACTCATTTGATTCATATTCAGTTCCATTATCGGTCCTCAATATTTTGATCTTCTTCTTTGTTTGATTTTCAGCCAAGGCTTTGAAAGAGCGGAACCATGTGAACACTTCGTCCTTCTTCTTCAAGAAATAAATTCAAGGTTTGCGAGGGAAGTCATCCACAATGATAACATAATATAAATATCCTCCCAAAGATGTCACGGGCAACGTACCAGATAAATTAGAATGAACGAGTTGCAAAATGTCAGTAGTTTTGCTATCACTTGAGGGGAATGGTCCCCTTGTATGTTTTCCTTCGGCACATCCCTGACAAACACCTTCATGTTCTACTTTAAATTCAGGCATACCTGTCACCATCTTCCTCACATCAGGTAGAGCCTTATAGTGAAGATGAGCAAACCTCCGGTGCCATAATTCGAATTGAAGAGATGTGTTGCAAGACATCGCTCCCAATGGACTTCCTCCAACTTGATATAGGCTATCAACCCTGAATCCAAGAGTAAATGCTTATTTGAAATTTCTTTTCCAAACGCATACCTTTCCATCAATGAATGCCGCCTTGAATCCTTTGTCCTCCATTGCCAAGATAGATACCGGGTTCTTCTTTAGATCGGGTACATATAGTACTTCTTGTAGGTGAATAGTGTTACCTTGATTCAATTGAAGAGTAACATTCCCAACTCCTTTCACGAGATAGGTGACATTGTCTCCAAGAATGATTTCCAAATTTGTATCCTTTTCTATCAGATTTGAAAGAGCTTCCATATACCCAGTGAAGTGCCTTGAGGCACCACTATCAATCAACCAATTTCCAAGGTATCCAGTGGAGAGGCAGTGGAGAGGGCAAATATAAGATAAAATTCTTTTTTCTTGTTATCTACAACATTAGATTCATCATACCTGGAGTTTCTTAATCTTTTGGGAGGTCGACCATTTCCATGTTGAGTAGCGGGAGCATTCCATTTTCCTTTGTTGTTAAATCTGCCATTCCTTTGATTTTTGTTGGCCCTGAAGTTGTTGTGGCAGTTGTTGTCATCATCTTGAGGTGCATCTCTTCTATTAGGACACTCCCTAGCATAGTAGCCAAACTTGTTACAAATGAAGCATCTTTCCATTCTTCCATCTTTGAATCCTGGTCTTCCTTGACATTGTTTCTTTGAACCTGCATTGTTCTACTTTTTAGCATGAGCAGAGAATGCAGTAGGATCATTCCTATTCGAAGGCATGTCTCTCTCCATCATCCTTGTCTCTTTTTGAGTACATCTATTCAACAATTCATCAAAACATGGAATCCTGTCATTGTTGAGGATAGTGTTGATTTGTGGTAGCATCGGAGGTGCTCTAGCCATGAAAATTGGTGGAGAGGCTAAAACGCATGAGATCTCCAAGACCCAGAAATGGTTTGGGGAAATTCCACCCGTTAGAGAGATATTTAAAATTAATATTTTTAATGGAGTTTCTAAGTCTAAACTTAGGAAAATTAAAATATTAATGGGTATTAATATAAAAATGGGTGAGAAGGTTCTAAATGACATGGATCAAACCAAATCTAATCTTCGTTGTTGATTAGAGACTTAATCTCGGCCGTTGAAGAGTCAACGGGAAAAGTATAAGAGGAGGCTTGAGGGTCAGTTGGAGATATACCAAGATTGATCATTCAGTTCGATTTTCTGGAGTGGGGTTTGCTGAGAAAATTCGAACAAGTGATCTATTGCAGCGAGGGGCAGTGAGTACATAGTAGAGAGGCAGAGATAGTTGCTTAGGGTCAGCGCAAAGCCTGGAGAGGCTGACGTATAGGCGACAGGAGCCACGCAGAGGCAGCTAGAGATTGCACAGAGGTTGGGGGGCTTGCGTGAGTGACGCAGAGGGCCAAAGCGCTGGCGCAAAGAGGCAGAACACTGACGCAGAGGATTCAAGATCTACGCTGAGGCTAGTAGGGCCGAGAGGAAGTGGCAGAAGGATTTTCGTGGGGTAGACTAGCTGAATATCTATCTCCGAGAAGAGGTATTACTGCCGTGTAACAATCTCTGTTGGGTGAGTCAGTTCGACATCCTAGTTGTACTAAAGAAATCTACATAATAATAAAACCATCAGAACTGCTGTATCAGTTTTCTCGCATTGGGTTTTTACGGGGACGATTGTCCAAAAATAATGGTGTCCCTTGTGTGTTTGTCTAGTATTTTAGTTGTTGATCTGTATATGAATTAAGGTTGCATTTGTATTTATTTTCAGTATTTATATGTATAAATAACTTGTTAAGGAATAAACAAGTAGGTGAAATAAACCAGATAATGCAGTAGGGATTTCTAACGTGTCAGACTTAGAAATTTCAACATGGTATCAGAGGATTGCAGATCACAGGAGAAACGAAGGCACCAGTAGTAATCTGAAGAATCTGCAGCAGTAGCAGCTATCCCGAGAGACAGTGCTATTCTAGAGCAGAAGCAGCAGAGAAGAAGTGACGCAGAGGGTTTGCACCATCATTTCGAGCCAGGAGGAGGGTCAACACAGAGGTAGAGAGGGGCAGATCAGACCTATGTAGTGCCCGGTCATATTTCTCAGCTAGGAAGGATCGACGTTGTGGCCAAGAGGAGCAGATTTTACAGTTTCCGGGATTGCGTGGAGCTGGAAGGCTCAGTTTCTTCAGTTGTTGGGGCTTAGGGAGCTATGGGTAGATTGTGGCGCTGGTGGGGTGCTGTTTTGTCGGAGCATAACATTACCTAATAGGACAAAACCAAGGTAGACGCAGTCGCTTCCTTGACGGATTTCTAGCCAAGAAATCTAGATCCGAGTTGGAGTTGCAAAGAGGATTGGACAGGAGTGGTTCGACATTTGGCAGGAAGATTTCCAGGAGGGAAATCGGGACTTAGAGGGAGTCTAGGAGAGAAGAAGCCGAGACTCAGAGGGAGTCCAGAAGAGGAGCGGAGATTGTAGTAAACGGACTGAGGGATCAGGACAGGTTGGATGGGGTTTCCAACTTTGTCATCTGGAAGGCTAGGATCCTGGCAGTCCTGGATAGACCTTGCATCAAGGGCTTCGCCTTGAGAACCGTGGCTATCCCAATAGACCCAGCTGATAATGAGAAATATGAGGATGCAATGGCGAGAGAAAAGTGCATAATCCTTGATGGGGTCAAGGATCATGTTGTACCACATATTGCGAAAAAGAACATGACAAAGGAGATGTGGGATACTTTGACGACATTGTATCCAGGCACTTCCATGGAGTGGAAGATGCTATTGGAGAATTAGCTGCGGTTGTATCAGATATAGAAGGGGGAGCAAATAGATCTATACCTCCTCAGGTTGCAGGAGATTCGAGACCAACTTACTTCCATAGGGGCCACACTGGATCAAGAGTTCATGGTGAGGACCGCCCTGAATGTAGTCTCCAAGGAGTGGGAGACATTTTTCCAAGGCATTTTGGGCAGAGCTACTCTTCTAGGATGGGAAGAGATGTGGGCAACTCTTCGCCAAGAAGAGATCAGACGGTTGACCAAGGCGGGGAGTAGTGGGAAGGGAAGTCGAATCAAGAAAGAGGAGGAGGAGAATGCGGCTCTGGCATCTGCGGGACAACAGGGGAAGAGGAAGAAGAAGGATATCTCCAAGGTCAAGTGCTTCCATTGTGGGAAGCTGGGTCATTATGCATCCCAGTGTCCCAGGAGGAAGAACAAGGGAGAGGCGTCTGACTCCAAGGTAGCTCCGGCTAAGGTAGAGAAAGAAGTCGAGACTGGTGACGACTGTGCCATGAGTGCTCATGCACCTCTAGAGAAGAGGTGGGGGACATCGAGCTGTAGTCAGGAGGACTACAGAAGATGTAGGGGCAAGATCCTTGAGGCACCCAAACTCTTAGATCATATCCAGCTACGGGAGCCCTGAATGGTAGTAGTAGGATGACAAATGTTGGTAGAAGCAAGATGCGATGGAGTGACAAGGCAGTGCTAGAGTGCAGAGGTCTGTAGCAATGTAGTGGGGGTTGCAGCAGTGTGAGAGGCACAGAGGTGTTTGCAACAGTGCGAGAGGCACATAGGTGGTTGCAGCAGTGCGAGAGGCACAAAGGTGATTGCAGCAGTGCAGAGGCAGTAGAGGGAGCACAGGATAGCAACAGAGGTAGCTTCAACATCATGAGGCTTATGGACCGACAAGGATGTCAGTAGTTGGGTAGATCAATTACTTCTCGGTAAATGAGTTGTAGTGCAAAAGTTAGCAGTGGCAGTGCTATGGGCAATGTGATGTAGCATATTGAGAGGGAGCTGTAGTACAAATTTAGCAGTGGCAGTGGCAGAGCCATGGGCAGTAGTATAGAAAGCAACAGTGCAGTGGATGTTGGGCAGCAGGCCAAGCATCAACATAGGTACTGGTGCAGAAGGATCAGTGTGATGTTCAGTGGTGGAGCATTACTAGAGCACATTCGCCGCTAAGAGGGAGTATTAAGTTGTGGTAGCATTAGATGTGCTCTAGCCATGAAAATTGGTGGAGATGCTAAAGCACATGAGATATCCAAGACCCATAAATGGTTTGGGAAATTCCACTCGGCTAGAGAGATATTAAAATAATTAATATTTTTAATAGAGTTCCTAAGTCTAAACTTAGGAAAATTAAAATATTAATGGTTATTAATATAAAACTGGGTGGGAAGGTTCTAAATGACATTGATCAAGCCAAATATAATCTTAGCCGTTGATTAGAGACTTAATCTCGGTCGTTGAAGAGTCAACAAGAAAAGTATAAGAGGAGGCTTGAGGGTCAGTTGGAGATACACCAAGATTGATCAGTCAATTCGATTTTCTGGAGCGGGGTTTGCTGAGAAAATTTGAACAAGTGATCTGTTGCAGCGAGGGGCAGTGAGTACATATCACAGGGGCAGAGATAGTGCTTTAGGGTCAGCGCAGAGCTTGGAGAGGCTGACGTAGAGGTAGCCAGAGCTACGAAGAGACAACAGGAGCCACGTAGAGGCAGTTAGAGACTGCGCAAAGGCTGAGGGGCCTGCGTGAGTGACGCAGAGGGCCAGAGAGTTGACGCAGAGAGGCAGAAGGTTGACGCAGAGGGTTCAGGAGCTACGCTGAGGCTAGCAGGGTTGACGCAGGGCCGAGAGGAAGTGTCGGAAGGATTTTTGTGGGGTAGACTAACTAAATATCTATCTTCGAGAAGAGGTATTACTGCCATGTAACAATCTTTGTTCGGTGAGCCAGTTCGGCACCCTAGTTGTACTCAAGAAATCTACATAATAATAAAACCCTCAGAACTGCTGCACCGATTTTCCCGCATTGGATTTCTCTGGGGACGATTGTCCAAAAATAATGGTGTCCCTTGTGTGGTTGTCTAGTATTTCAGTTGCTGATCTGTATATGAGTTAAGGCTGCATTTGTGTTTATTTTCAATATTTATATGTATAAATAACTTGTTAAGGAATAAACAAGTAGGTGAAATAAACCAGATAATGCAGTAGGAATTTCTAACGTGTCTGACTTTGAAATTTCAACAGATACTAGTGTTGAACACATACCATTCACGAGGGAGACCTCCAAGGGCAATGAGAGTGAGCTCCCTATCAACAATAACTTTTCCAATTGAAAGAAGATAATTTTTGATCTTGGTAATCCTCATGAAGTAGGATTGGATATCTTCACCTCTTCCCTTGTTTATGTCCTTCTACTTGTTTTTGAGAAAGAGGACTTGGTTTGCGTTGCTAACTTTGAATATGCCAACCAACCTGTCATACATCTCCTTAGATGTGTTCAAATCGGAGATGTATGCAACCAAATGCTTGTTTATAGAATCCCTGATAATCTTCTTACATTTGACTTCACCTTTCTTGTACTTTGACTTAGCGGCAGTTGGTGCATTTGAAGGAGGTTTAGTAATCTTTTCCTGCACATAGTCCATAACATCCCGCTCTTCCAAAGTCAAATAAAGAGACGTCTTCCATGCATGATAATCAAACTTATCATTGAGCTTGTCATCAGGCTTGAAGTAAGATGCGGAGGTCATTGAATCTTGTCCTTGTCCAACAAATCTCAGTGATTGCTCTTTTCACCCTTGCTTGGGCTTTGTCTTCACCTCAGCTCCGATACCATGTTAGTTTTAGATAACAATGGTATGTTATATGGTTAAGAGCAATTTACTTCAATTTTTCTTATTAATCCAATATCAATTTCTAGATTAGTAATCACATTAACATTGATAGTAAATGTAGATAGAACATAAACAAAAGACAAGCCAAGACAAGAGGACACAATATTTGGCGGATGCCAGGGGAAAACCCCAATGCGGGGAAAACAGAGAGAGAGTACAATATACAAAATTCACTTGCCCAAACACAGTGAAATCTGTCCAATCAAACTGCGGTCAATAGGATGCCCTAACCAGAAAGTCAATGCTGGTCAAATCAACAGAATTACTCGTGTAAATCAGCTCGATCAAACCCAGTCAATTTGGCCTCCAACAATAGTCCAAATCAGCTCAAAACAGTCTTGAAGAAATTGGTCAAACTTGATCAATGCATAGTCAAACTACGGTCAAATTTGTTTCAGTCAACGCTTGTCAAACAACCCATAAAATCTCGGTTTCTATTCCCAAATATGCGGCCTGCCCAAACATAGGTATTCTCACAAAAATCGCAGTCAAACGAAGTCAAACACTGCCCGGTCAATGTTGGTCAAAGCTGGCTGCAATTTGGTCAACGCAGAAATCAGAAAACCCAGTGAAACTTTCACATATGTGGAGGAGAAGAAGGCTGCCCTGAAATTCGTACGACCCAATCAGATGAGGAGAGAGAGAGATATGTGTGAGATGATGAATGTCCAAATGAGGTAGATGCTCCTATTTATATGCAACGTTGAGGGTGAAGAGACATGACTTTTGGGCTTTTGAGCCTGCATTAGATTGCTGACCGACTTTGACAATTTGTCCATAGAAGAAATAAATTCATAATTCCATTTATACATGTCTGAATGAGATGATCTTTAGATCAATCCTACACCTCTCAAAAAGAGGAATCCAACAAAATTATCATCTCCATCATATGAGTTGTCCAAGATGGAGTTTGGCCCTAGTTGCCAAATTTAACAAATGTAAAGTGCCTGCATGTAAAGAATGAATTGCTCATAGTAAAGTGTTAACTTGTAGCTCAAAGCAACAATGAGATAGAGGATGCAAAGCTCAAGTGAAATTGTAGCAAACTTAACTTGGTAAACAAAATGTGATGATGAGGTTGTGTTAATTTCCAATTTAGCATGCAAATGAAATGAGTATGAAAACTAAGAGAATAAAATGCAAAGTCAATCCACCCACATATTCCTCCCTCTAAATGGAGAGGAGGGACACTCTAGGTGAAATCCCATGTTCTCGCAAGAAAATTAGATATTTTATTAACTTGTTACAAAGATGATAAACCTTCAAAAGTTCTCAAATAAACTTCAAGGAGAATCTTTACAACATGTGATGCTTTTAAACACTAGATCTCCTTCTTGAAAATCAAAGCTAATGGCTAAGGAAATACAATAAGAAGGCTTTCAAATCTGAAAATGTTAAAGGTCTTTTTGCATTCAACAATCAGCCTCCAAGATAGGTGAATGTTTGCGCAAGAGAAGAGAGGCTTGTCCTCTTTTGTCCACGTCCTTGTCAAGGGATGAAAAAAATTCAACCTTCCAATGATTTCGGTCTAGTAGTTTCAGCTTCCAAACAATGCTAAGGTCCTGCAAACCAATAGTAAGTACTTTCAAGCCTTTGCTTCCTCAATCCTGTCAACAAAAGAGTGAGCACAATCCTCAAATAAATCTGGTTTTACTCTGCAAAACCAGCCCTCAACATTAGTGGAAAATAGAGAGAAATGTGAGCAAATATATCTACAAATATTCTACAAAATTAGACCAAGGAATTAGAGCAAGACTTCTATCCTTGCCTAATCTTCAACATGCTCTTCAATAGCCAAATTAAATCAATATGAGCACAAGAGTTTAAGATAGATGATTTAAATGAAATTGACTTGAAATACAGGCTAAGGCCAAGGATCCCTGCAAGCACACAAATCGAAAGATTAGGCCTTGGGAAACAACAAACGCAGGTTCTTCTGTGAATGTGCTCAAGAGTGGGATGATTCCTCCAAGAATTTCCCCACGCTTGAGGCTTGATCCAAAATATGTTTCTACACAACTTCAAATACACATTAGATCCATATGGGTTTAGAAAAATACAATGATAAATAAATTTTAGAGATTTATTGGAAAATCAACTAAAACATTCTCTATCTAGAGCAAATTTTCAAAACCAAAAGCCAATGTAAGATAGCTCTACATTAACAAATCTTTAGAAGCACAATGGAAATAATAGACACAATAGCACAAGTAGAAAGATGAAGCACAATGATCAAGATATTACCATGCTCAAGAAGAACAACACTTCATAAGTGAACCCCAAAGTTTTTTATTGCAATAGAATGTAAGTGTACACAAGAGCAGAACTTCCCCAATCACAATAGCTCGTTTCAATGATGCATAGTGAGAGCTCAAAGCTCTATTATATAGAGAAATAGGAGCAAATCCCAATGTAACAACCAAGTGACAATTGGACATGGAGAAGATACCAAGGAACAGAATCGAATTCCAAGTGGAGATGGAGCCATGCCACATGTGAGTCTTCAAACAAATCGAATTCTTCAAGCAAATCGAATTATCCAAATGTGGAGACAAGCAAAGCCAAGTGTGAACCAGTCAAGGAGTTAACTCATGTCAATCTCAATCATCAAACCAAATGATGACACCTCATCCTCATGCCTTACATTGATCCACCATCTAGCAATTGCGTGGGCCTCCTTGGGGAATGCGTTGTACCTTTTGTTGAGTGAAGATGCCAAGTGTGAGAGCTAAGAGGAGTGGAACTGGAGACAAGTCTCCATCAAATCCTCCATCAAATATTCCCTCAAGATATTCCTCCACATGTGATTATCCTCCATAAATACGATTTGCCAAGTCAGTGGTTCGATTTCCCTTCTTTAATGCCAGAAATTTGATTTCCACATGTGGTTAATGCATTAATGATGTTGGGTGCCAAATCATCTTCCACTTGTCCTTTGACTCATTCCTTGACTTGAGATATTTTCCAAGTCATTCTGTCACATGGAGTTCTTTATTTTTCTCCATTTAATTTATTTATGGACTAATTTATTGTCAAATTTCCCACTAAACTTAGGAAAAGTGTGTTTTGAGGGTCTAGAACTTATTTTTTACCCCTCAAAGTGTGTCATAGTAGAAAGTTGAGGGTGATAGTTATAATTATGAGCACACGTACCCCATACAACTTCTCTAGACATCACTTATTACATTTTACATTCAGATTTACGCCCTACGGGAAATTAAAAAAATTAAAAAATTGACCCCTAGACCTTATCAAATTCGACTAAATTTCATGAGTGATCTAGTATGGTAATATAAAATGACTCTAGACACTAGGACTCACCTAAAGCCTCACCATCAAGCCGCACTCTGGCTTTGGGGTTATGCTTGGTGGAAAAAACTTAATTAATTATTAAGTCCCCGTAAGCACCTAATAATTAATCAAGTGGAAAAACCTCCTAGAGTAAACTCATTTGATGACAAGGTCCCAAGTTACCTAGGCCTGTTACATGACTCAACTCATCATACTAGCATCACTTTACATCATCCTCGTAGGGCTTATGGAATCTGAGTACAACAGAAGAAGATGAGAAGAGGAGATAGAGTTGAAAAACTCTGATGATATAGTGAACTCTGATGGTCCATGATGCCTGTGATACATCCTCGGGCATGGAGTCTTAAATTTTTTTGGGTACACTTCAGTGGTCAACAGGACGAAAGGGTTGTAGGTGAAGGTCATCTACAACAAGTAAGTTAAGGATTTGTTTCTTGTTTTTTGGGAAGATTGAGGATCATAAGTAGTTGAACTCAAGCCCTAGTGTATACTAGTGTCTTGTATCAAGGCTATGTAAGGGGCATGATCCTTGGTACAAGAATCCTATGTTTGTTTTATTGAAGAAGTAATAGAAATAAGTTCTAGGTCTACAAAATTCTTCTGTACCATGTTGAATCACCGCTGTTACATTTCCACTGTGCAAAGAACTTGAAGTTGTGTGTATTTCAGTGTGTTTATGATCGTGATTAGACATAGACCTGATCTGAAGTATTTGGAAAAATCAACATGGGATCAAAGCTACTTTGAAGGAACAACTCAAGAGGGAGTTGGTTGGATTATTGTTGAAGGACTAACAACAATGGAAAAGTTGGTTACTAGTATGAGATATGAGGATAGGTTGGATTGATTATCCAACTATAGTCCTTGGAAGGAAAGGATCAGCCTGGTCTTGTTGGTGAACAAGATTTGGAAGTTTGCTGATAAGGAGTTTCAAAAACCAACAAACCCGAAGGAGTTGGAAGTATATGAAGAGTTGGATGCGAAGGCTAAGCTCATCATCCTAGATGTTGTCGAGGATCACTTGATACCTCATCTAACCGAGAAGAAGACTGCACGAGAGATTAGGAAAGCTCTTCAAGATTTGCTCTAGAAGAAGAATGAGAACTAGTTGCTGGTATGGAGAGAGAAGCTCAAGAACACCAAGATGTTGGATGGCGAAGGTGTAGTTCTGTATCTGATGAGTATTTCTCAAGTTCGTGATGAGATAATTGCCATTGGAGATAACATTCCAGATTTTGAGTTAGTGAGGACTGCTTTGAAGGGCTTTACCAAGGAATGAAGCCAGTTATCAAAGGGATAGTTGCTTGAGATAAGCTGCCAGATTGGAACAGGTTGTGGATTGACTTCATCCAAGAGGAACTGCACGACGAGGTTCTTCGTAAGAAGAAGTCTAATGAAGAGAATGTGGCTCTTGCAGGAAAGATGAAGGGGAAAGCGAAGAAGGACTTGAGTAAGGTGAAATGTTAAATGTGACGGGCATGGTCATTATGCGAGTAAGTGTTTGCATCAGAAGAAGGGAAATAATGAGAAGAAGGAAATAACAATGGTTGCTACATCTTCAGTTAAGTTGGATGACTTCTCAAGAAGTTTCAAGAAATACTTTGCTCTGGTTTCTCATTTCTCCAAGGGTACCATTGGCAAGGGTGCATGTTTCATTGATATTGGAGTGTCGAAGCATATGATAGGATCGGGGGAAGTTTTTGAGACCTTAACCGAATGGGACTCAAAATTGCACGTGAAGGTCAGTGCTAAGAGTCAGAACACTGTCAAAGGGTCAGGTGTTGTGCCATTCAAGATGTAGTCGGGTGGGTTGCTACGAGTTCAAGATGTATTGTAGGTACTGGAGCTCAAGTGCAGTATGTCTTTGTCTTAGTGATTGAGGCGAAGGGGTTTGAGGTGATATTCTGAGATGGGAAAGCGATACTTAGGGCTAGAGGCTCTAACTTTGTTGGAGCAGTCATTGGAGTTAGGGAGAGTGGTCTATACAGACTGATGAGCATGCCTATAGATCAAGGGAAGAAATAAGTTCCTGAGATTTAGGAAGAGTAGAGTTCGAGAGGGAGTTTGCAAGTTCAAAGGGAGAATCCACAACCCAAGAAGAGCACATGGTTAGTGGGGTTTAAGGAGACTTCCACAGTTGGCAAGAAGAAATTGTGGAATGGGCTAAAGGACTATCATGAGAAAAAGAAGTGAGAGGCTTCTCGTGGCAGAGACACTACCCAGGATAATTTTGTTCATTCTATAGGGTATGCTGCAGTGGTGATGCCAGAGATTGGGCTAGTGTTTTCGATGAGTTACTTTCGAGTTGTGGAAGTACCTCCATCGCTAAGAGGGGATATTGAAATTGTAGCTTGGGAGATACTCTCACAACCCTTGGGGTACTAGGTTGTGTTGGAAAAACCCAAAAAATGAAGTTTTGTGGGCAATGTATCGAAGTGGTGGACTTTGGACACAAGTTGGTGGGCTAAAGACCTAAAAGAATTTATTGTTTATTCTAATTATTGAAGGAGCACACCTTGAGTGAAGTCAAGAGCACGTAAGTCAAGAATTGGAGAGGTATAAAAAAAGGAGACCTAAGAAGAGGTCATCCATATCATTGCAATTCATCTTGTGATTATCACTAGCCAAGAAGGGTAGCCGCAGATCTGACATGGAGCCTTATCTTTGTCTGCCGTAATTATACTAGGCTGAGTTCTGTCTGCAGTTTTGGTCAGCGCTGTAGCCCTAAATCTCCGTGGAAGGAGCGCTGAAAGGATTGTTAGAAAGTTGGTATTAGGGTCGAGTTCCCTCAGATCCAAGTGTAGGAGATATAACACAGGACTGAGGCTAGAACAGTGACCACAGGTTGTTACAGAAGGGTCTGAGCTGAGGTGCAGAGGCTGCAGGAGATGTGTTTTAGGGCTGAGAGGCCCCAAAAGTTTAGTTACACAGGGCTGAATGACTTCAGGCCTAAGCTGAGGCCAGATGAGGGTATATACTATATGGGCTAGTGGTTTGCTGAAGATCATTGTAGAGTTAGGTTGACTAAAGTCTGTTCAACTGAGGAGGGTTTGGACCAGTGTGGAAAAAGTCCCGAAAAAATCGCGATTTATTCCTAAAATCACGTTTTTTTGGGCAAAAGGATTAAATCGCGCGACTTTTTGGCGATTTTTTCGTAAACGAAAAAATCACGATTTTATCGAAATAATCCCGATTTAATCGGGAGTCAATGGAAAAAATCGGCTTCCATTTTTTATGCGTGGATAAAATGCCGCAAAGGGTGATTTTGGTTCATTTTCGCTGTGCGTTTTCACTGTTTTGGCTGCTGTGGAGAATCGAGGGTTATGTTCCAACTTCCGTTTGCAACTTTGCCATTGCGTGGAGAGGAGCCGACAAGGTATGACAGTTAAACAGTTAATGTTTCAGTCAAGGACCAAGGTTAATGTTAATCATTAATGTTTCAGATTTCCTGTAAATGTTAAACAGTTAAACGCTGTTAAAAATTATGTAAAATGAACCAGATTCACTGCCTTAATTCCTGCTCAGTGCTAACAGCTACAGAGTCTGAGCTTCTTTCTTGGCCTACTGACTCCAGACCACAATGTAATGAATCAATGATGCCCGTTTTTTTCCATTGTCCAATCCGCAGAGAATTAAAAGTCTTGTGAGGTATGTCATTTATGACAAAATTTCATTGTATTTTGATGTCAAGAAACAGGACCAAATCAACTGTAGTAACCAATGAATCCCAAACTTCTGAATGTAAATAAAAATTAAAAACCCAAACCCTATTTTCAGATATCTTTGTTGTTCAGTAAAGTACAAATATATAAGCTTAGATGTATGTAAAAGTCTTGGTCTTCTTCAGAATTTAATGCGAAGGACTGCACAAGATAAGCAACGAACCCGAAATTGCTACATAGAACTGTCAATAGTTTAGACTCAGCTGAGAACAGAAGTATGTTTTTCTCTTATTGGTAGTTTCCAAGGTGAGGATGGTCAATATGGTGTAAGGGGATCCCAATTTATTCAATGTTTAAAGTAAATCTGGCACCTTTCATTGCAAAAATTAAAGAATTTACTAGAAGTCAAGGGTTGACTCGCAGTGTTGGGCATTCACATCATAACCTCAGTCTGATGGAAAAAGAATCAGTCACTCAACCTTCTAGTGCAGGGGTAATTCAAGATCTTTGAAGATAAAATTTTCAAATAGGAGATTGACAAGCCCCAGGACAAGAGTTGAGACTCAGACAGGACTCAAAATTCAGGAGTTGATTCACTATTTTGATATGTGATGTAGCACTATACTTCATATACATATTATATATTAGCTTTCTTTACATGTTTATGTGGAAATGCATTTATTTGATGTTGTGGATACTCTAGATGTTAAAAAAAATTAAAAAAAATGAATAATTTTGTGTTTTTTTAATTTTGCCGATTTTTTGCCGACTTTTTCAAAAAACTCCAGACTTTGCCGAGTTTTTCAACTTTTGGACCCTTGCCGAATTAATCCCGACTTCGACTTTTTCCACATTGGTTTGGACAGTTGATTTAGGGCTAAAAGTACAGTAAATTATAAGGCTAATCCACTGTGAGTAGCAAACCTTTGTTGGAGCTGATATATGCATGTAATTGGAGAAGCATTTACATAGTGAGCGGCTGGTGGACAGAAGAATACAAGAAGGTATCTCTGTAGGCGTGCAAAGGCATTGAAGTAGCAATTACTCAGTTAGAAAGGAGGCAAAGGACCTGCTAGGTACACCAAGGACAAAAGGACCAAAGGGTTGTAAGTGAAGGTCATCTACAACAAGTAAGTCAAGGATTTGTTTCTTGTTGTTTGGGCAGTTTGAGGATCATAAGCAGTTGACCTCAAGCCCTAGTTTATATTATGTATACTAGTGTCTTGTATCAAGGCTGTGTAAGGGCCATGATCCTTGGTACAGGAGCCCTATGTTTGTTTTATTAAAGAAGTAATAAAAACATGTTTTGGGTCTGCAAAGTTATTGTGTACTTTGTTGATTCACTGTTGTTACATCTCCACTGTGAAAAGAGCTTAAAGTTGTGTATATTTTAGGCTCTAGTGTGTTTTTTTATCGTGATTAGACATAGACCTAATCTGAAGTACCAGGAAAAATCAACAAGCCCCTCTTGGTTGGACATCCTTGTCTTATGAGTTATCTGGAGAGGACCTTGACCAATGGTTCATGCAACCCACCATCTTAAGTGACACCATCATCTGTCATTATACAAGCAGATTCCTTGAGCAGAGAAAATCCAAAGAATTTGCAATGCCGTTCTTTTACTTTGCTGATATCTTTTGCCTGAGTGCAGGGTGCTTATGAAGCAACATAATGCTGCCTGAGGGCAGGGTGCTTCTAAAGCAACTTAATGCTGCTTGAAAGACAAACACATGGTTTCCCTCAGGAAGAATTCTGAGAAATTCCTTACTTCTCTTGAGGCATCTTCAGTATTTTCTAGCAAACAAGTGAGGGACGAAGAAGTCTTCCAATTGGCAATTGTTTCCACTGTTTTTGGGGTAGCGCTTGTGGTTTGCGAGGGTCTCTGTTCAAAAGGAAAAGATGGCCCAAAGTCCTAATATAAATCACTTTTCTGAGGGTCACTTACTACAGACCTTGGGAGTATTGTAGACAGATGCAACTCTGAATGGTTTATTGGTGGTGACATGAAAAGAGAAGAGCATAAAGAAGCCGATGCAGTGGAAGTTCCATTCCTTAGAGTTAGTGCAACACCATTTCCCCTGCCTTGTAGTTGTGTAAACGACTTGTGTTGTTGAGTTGCATATGTGCTCTTTGCTGATGGGCAATTTATGGAGCTTGGAGTCTTAAGTTCATGTAACCATCCACACTTCTGTTTGTCACATAGTAATTCTGAGGAAGAAGAAATATTGGCTCCCCCTGATAGAGGCCATATTTCATGTCTTGTCCTTCTTGATCCTTTAGGCTCTAGAGACTTCATATTCAGTATTCAGTGCCTTAGAATCAGATACCCGATATTTCATCAAATTCATTATATCAGTTAAAAAAAATCTTTAACGGCGACATTCCTTGACCATGCAAGTCCCTTTGGAACCTTGATGATTCTCCAAAGTCTGATAAAGTATCCCATCAAGGATAGACAATTCTATCAGTGACTCAGTGTAGAGGGAAAACTTGTCTTAAGTATTTTCACTCTTGGATCTGGCGGAGCATTCAATCCTATAGCAGAAGTAAGTGGCCCAATTTCCCATGGAGACACCCTATTCTGCCTTTTTTGCGCTGCATGCTCCTTCCGTCCTACCTTGAAGGATCTCCATCTTGAATTAGAGCACCACATATGATCAACACCGCTTTTTTTTTCCAACAATTGTTCCAGTGTATCTTCTTCCAGTTGCATCTTTTGTTTCCACTCTCACTGTGAACCGTGTCCCAATAGCAAATGAGTGGTTAAAACTTCGTGCATAGTTGTGGTATGGAATCACAATTTCTCTAGGGCCTTTATTGTCTTTACTAGATGCAACCAATATTGTAGTAAAACCTTGTATTGTGACATGAGAAGTCTTCATTTTGTAAACATACCTTCTAATTTTGATGTGAATTGATAACCACATTCTGCTTGCCATTTTTCAATCCAGCACATGTCTGCACCATCTAAAACAGTCTTGCTTGAGAGAAGTTTCTTAGTGAAGTGTCGCTTGTAGTGCTTCTCAAAGAGATCAGTTTCTTGAAGATATCGGAACATCATGGTTACTATGTCCAAAACTACTTCAACACCTTCCTTGTTGATTCCTTTGAGGCTTGTAATCGTGTCATACTTTTCCTTCTCACCAAGAGAACATTGCATAAACTCCATTATATTTTTCAGCCTCTCTGGGTCCATGACTAACTGTTTCCTTGTTTCATGTAAAGGGTTAGTCATCACCCCTTGGATCCCTCTATATTCTGTCTTTACTGTAACCAGTCCCACAGAATTTTTGTTTTATATGGAGTTCCTTTTCTCTTCTTTGACATTTTCCTATGTTCTTTGGAATCCTTGTCGTAACCCTTCAGTTGCTTACTAGATTCCTGGGCTGTTAGGGATTTGTCTTCTGTAGTCTTACTCTGTGACTACGGTGATTCTTGTTTCTTGTCTTTTAAATTATTGGTTTCTTGTCTTCCTTTCTCATCTTTAGGCTCTGTAGCTTGTGTTTCCCAGTCCTCGGGTTTGATGATGATTTCCTTAAGGATCTCAGCCTATCCATCATTAGGCAATACTTCTGGTAATTTAGGATATCTTGTTTCTTCCTTATGAAAATATTCTGCCTTGAGGTGGTTTTCATATTGTCATCAACTGGCCAGTCTTCAATATTATCTCCATTCTCTTTGTGTAAATGCCTTTTCAAATGATGATGCCCCATTGTCATAATTTGCTGTCATCCCATTAGTAGGTATAGCCATTTCCTTCATGTTTGCGGTTGGTTTGCATGCAGCAAACGCAGGGGGTTGATCAGGCTGTTGAGTAAAAAGTGCCCTTGGGCTTCCTTTTGGGTTGGACATGGTAGCTGCCATTGGAGTGCTAGGCGCTTCTCCACTATCCAGAAAATTGCTAACTTGGGACTATTTTTCTTAGGATCGTTGTGCCTTGCAGTCAACAGAGAAGTTGTCCTTATTTGCATAGGTTTCTCATTAACTGCCAAGCTAGATACCTCATGTTGAACAAACATAGGAGACTCCCCTCTTTGTCCAATGGTCATTTGAGGCATTGCCTGAAGAGTGCCAGTTGGCTTTGTCACATGTTGTGGTGTACCAGCACTGCATTTTGTAGTGTCCCCTTACCACAATTTCTGGGCCTACCTTTGTACGTAACTTTGGAGAACTCCTGAAAGGTTAGGGCTTCCCGAGTCTCCTCTTTTAGCATTTGGTACTCCTTCCAGTAATTTGAAGTATCGTTGTTCTGTTGGGGTCGTCCACAATTCCCTGTTTTCTACCCATCTAGAAATTGGGGAAGCCAAGATCTGGGCGTCTTTTGATTGACTGTCCTAGAGCTAGTCGGTCTAGGGGTATTAGGTTGAATAGGAACACCTGCATTAGTCCCAAACTGGGCAAGAAACTGAGTTAACAACTGTTGGTTCTATTGCCATTGAGTAGCCATGACTTGCCTGGTCTTTCCCAAGATTGCTTCTGCCAATATTCCATTGAAACCTTCCCTGACGATCCTGGGTCTGTGACATCACCCAATTACTCACAGGCTGGCAGGGTGGGCCAGCTCTGATACCACTGTACTGTCCTAGGGTAATTTTTTTTGCCCTAGGGTTACTAATCAATCAGACAGGTTAAATGACAACAGTGCAGTTTCATTCATTTAAAAGTAGGTAACATGAAGATGCCCAACAACAATAAATTTCTCCAATAGCAAGATGATTCTTCAATTAACACAATAAAGTTGTGTTGACTGCCCAAGAACAATAATCCACCAGGTTTGCAACACTGTTATTCAATAAACTAGTATTCCAAATATCATTATCCAATTATCACTATTTCAAATGTAACTCTAACACTATTCAAAATTACTATTGCTATACTAATTATGACTCACTGTCTAAGTCCCTGATCCAACTGTGGTGGTGTCTCCTGTTTTAGGGAGGGTTTGAATTCACTGTACAGAGGTTCGAGCCTTTGGTATCTTCAACAAATTTGCTCCTGTAATTTGGCTTACTGTTAGAACCAAAAATAATATTTCGGCCTTGTGGCCCTAAACTATGGATCTATCACAGAAAGGTACTGAACAACCTCAAAAAAATTGCTCTGCCTCGGACTTACTCGTTTTGCCTCAGAATAACCCGTTCTGCCTTAGATTGACTTGTACTGCCTTAAACTGACTCGTCTGCGTCATAATTGCTCATTCTGCCTCAGGTTTTGCACCAAAATTATGCCAATACTCCATATAGATAAATTCTCTCCTCCCAGAACAGAACAAAATAGAAGATATAAAACGTTTACTAACTAGGGTGAAATCTTTCACCACCGAAATTAGTAGATAATAAGGGGTCTCAAAACTCTTAGAGCCACAACTCAAGAAAACAGATGAAATTGATCCAATTCGATGATGATGATTTGATTTCGTTTCCCATCTATTTATAGATTTTTCCACGGGCTCTCAAATGCGAGGGGTTGTGAGTGCAACCTCCAATTTTGGGTCTTTTTGCCTCAGCCGACCCAACTTTTGCACAATGTTGCCCCAACAATGGAAAATTTGGGTTTTCATTCCTTTATAAAGACTATAACCTATGGGGTCGAATAGGCTATTTCATCCTCTATTAGCCATCAATTCATAGGGAACATTACAATGATGCACATATTTGACATGTCACATTGAAATTTTGGCAAAAGAAGCTTTCTTCAAGCAAAATTCGGCAAAGTGGGATGTGAGCATATTAATGCATGAGCAAAAGGTGGTAAATTATATTTACATTGCATGTGAGATGTTTTATGTTGCATGTCATGCTAGAGCATCCTATAACACATGCCAGCCTCTTGGAGTGCAAAAGTAGCAAAACGTTGGAGTTCTAACACCCATTCTAGCAAAAAATGACAGTTTCCAGCTCACATGTGCAACAAATCACATGTGCAAATTATTCAAGGTGGCCTACATCTAATGCCCTAGCTCCAAATTGAGCATGTGATAGCTTGTTGGAATCCTCGTGATGGGGCCTACCTCCCTCAAGCAAAATGCTGGACAAATATGGTAGGGTAGTTTTTGGGAATGTTCAATTTGCATGCCAACTCATACATGAGAGTCAAAGAAGGGTCGAACTAGTTGTTGGAGCCACCTAAGCTAGTCATTTGGCTACTATTCCTCTCATTTAGCTTAGATCGAGTCAAATGTGGGCAAGTTGGACCATTTCTTGGGGCTTGTACACATCCTTCAAGGTTTAACAACTATTTCAAGTGTGAATAAACGGAAGGCTGGTCATTATTCTTGAGAAATAATAATTTATGAATTTTTTCTTCCTTTGTCAGATGGATCGGTCCACCATTTTGTGGGGATCTATTATTTTTTATTGTACTTGTGACGTTGACCACTTTATTTTATTAATCATAGTTTCTATAGGTATACTAGATCTACAATTTCCTTGCTAGATCTAAGGAAATTCCCAAAATAATATTGTTTTAATGTAAACGAAGTTCCTTACTTCCTTTATATAAAGGAAGGACTTCCTCATTTGTAATTCATGGCTGGATTGTGGGAGTATTCCTCTTCCTAAGGCTTAATGAAATATTTTTTGGTATTTATTGGGGTTTTGGGTTTATTATGTGATGTATGTTTTGACTTAGAAGGTTTTTCTTTCATGGTTTTGTTTGTAGTATTTAAAAAGTTTAAATTTGTAAGTGATTCAAGATCACCACAAGACTTTGTGTGATCAATCTAGTGAGGAGCAACGAGTCACATGGTAGGAGAGATTAGGGTGCTAGGCCTCATCACATCCTTTGTTGGTGCGAAGTAATCACCGAGCCTCTTTGATAGGCAAACCTTTGAGGCAATTACCTTAGTAAATTCTTGGTTTGTTTTTATGCCATAGTTAATCCTTGGACTAAAGAATGTTATAAATAAAATATATAAGAAATAATGTAAATGACAATAATCATAAATAATTATTAGTTAGTTAGTAATTAGGTTGAAGATGCATGTGTAAATGAGACATGACTCTCCATGAAGAGACACCTGCTTGGTATATAAGCAAGCCTCTCACTCTCATTGTATCATTTCTCATACATTTAATATATAATATTTGTATCCTCATGGATATCCTTATATTCCAAGTGTTCTGGAGTAATTAATCTGTAGAAGGAACTTTGTTCGCTTCATTTGATATCAGAGCAGTTTGATCCTTTGGTTGCTTCACCGTTGCATAGAGCTCGTTCTCCAATCCAGGTCTTTGACCATCAAATTTGTCAACATCGTTGTCGTTGAAACGTTTCACTACCAGAATTTGGAGTTTCTCCATATCGCCATTTAGGCCTTTGGCCACTTAAACAAAAAAAATTAAGAAAAAAAGGGTTATAAAAAAAAAGTAATATAAAAAAAAAATAAAAAAAAAAAATTATATACAATTGATTTTTTTTTTATAAAAAAAGCATATTGTAAAAAAGAAAAGAAAAGAAAAAGAGTGACGTAACCCACGACATAGACACTGATTACCAGAATCTCTGGAAGTTTCTATAAGTCAAGCAATTCCCTCAATTTACCGCATCCACACCTCGTCATTGTGTTCACTACCCTGTGTTGCGATTAACCTATCCGATTCGCGTTATTTATTCCCAAGTTCGTTGTCCCTCCAACTGTCGTGACCTTTTTGCGTGGCCCATTCCCTTGAACACGCTGCCCTTCTAGTCAACGGTTCTCAGCCATTTGATTTCCCTGTCGCTCTTTTCTGCTATCGGGAATTCCAGACCGACTGCACTGTCCCTATTTGATGTGCACAATTTACTGAACATGTCGCGTCTGTCTTTCCTTCACATCTGCCTCCCTATTCAAATCCCGTCATACGACTAGAACACGAGCCAGTGCCATGACCACCCTCGACAGCCGTTGCCCCCACACAGGACAATTTCGACGGCTGCCCGTAGCTTCTGCTCCTCATAGCGACTCTCTCGCCACCTCTCACTGATCCCTGTCATCTGTAGCGGTTGCTTGACCGTGTCCATGTTTTCTATTTGCAAAACAAAAACAAAAAAATATAATCGTAGAACTATTGGTGAAAGATTATATGATCAACGTCATAATTATTGTGAGGAAAACAAAACCATGATGAACGACATGACTGTACATAATAGGGTTGGTTAAATCATATATATAAGAGTATTTTTTTAAATAAGTGTTATGAAGTGTGGAGGACGTAAGAGTTAGTTTTAGATATACATGGTGAAAAAAAAAATATTAAAAAAAAAGTATTCAAAAGAAAATCTGTTAAAGGGAAATTTAATAGTAAGGTTATTGTAGAAAGGTTATAAAAGACATAAGGAAGAGTTACAAAGTTTATATTTATTAAAAAAGAAGGTTTAAAGGTCCCATTAAAAGGGCGTGGAGTATCGAGCATTATAATTATTAAAAAAAAGAAAAAAAAAGAAAAGACAAAAAAGAGAAAAGAAAAGAGAAAAGAGAAGAGAAAAGAGAAGAGAAAAGAAAATATATATATATATATATATATATATATATATATATATATATTAAAAAGTAAGTTTATAAAATAAATACAAAAAAGAAGGGTATTTATAAATATATATAAAAAAAAGAAGAAGAAGAAAGAGAGAGCTAGTAAAAAATTGAAATGATAGAATTTGTTAAGGATTAATACTGTCAGACTAGGGATTTCCAACTGTTTTGAGCTGCTAGGGAAAAGAGTGTTCGGATGGTAGCCAATTTTGCTGTGGGGGCAAAAGTCTCCTCATAATCGACCCCTTCCTTCTGTGCAAAACCTTTTGCCACAAGCCTGGCTTTGTGCTTGTCAAGTGAGCCATCAGCTTTATACTTGTTCTTGTAGACCCACTTGCAGCCAATTGGTTTGGTTCCCAATGGAGGATCAATCAGCTTCCAAGTGCCATTCTTTATCAAGGCATCATACTCCTTTTGCATTGCTTCTTTCCATTCATCATGAGAAGCAACTTCTTTGAAGGAAGTTGGTTCAAAATCTGTAGACAAATTCAATTCACAATCATAAGAAACATCCATATCAACAGATGAATCAGAGTCATCTACATCACCTCCATTTTTTCGGGTTGAATTTCTAATTCCTGTCTTTCCAACCTCATCAGGATGAACACTTTCAAGTGTCTTTGTCAGCCACTTTGGGAGACCTTTCTGAGATGGTCCACGTTGCTCCGTTGATTGAGTTGGGACTGAATCAAGATTGAGTCTCCCAATTCTGTCAATCACATCACTCAAAGTATCACCCGTTGTTGGAGTTTCATGCGGGGGAGAGAGTGCTTCAGAAGAAGATTCCATACGTCGATCTAGTATAGGAATCCCCCCTTCAAGATGTGGAATCTGATTATCAAAGTCTTGAGATGATTTTGCATTTGTGAATCTATCCAAGCGATCAAGTTGCCGCTCAACAACATTGTCCATTTTGGATGATTCAAGAAAGATTACATCTCTAGATACAACAAATTTTTTATTGACTTCATCATAGAGACAATATGCTTTGGAGGTGTTTGAATACCCAGGAAGATACACTTATGACTTCTTGCACGAAGTTTGTTTCTATGTACCTTTGGTATCAAGGCATAACATGTGGAACCAAAGACCCTGAGATGCTTTACCGAAGGAATGTGCCCATACCACATTTCATAAGGAGTCTTGTTTCTAATAGCATTAGATGGACATCTATTCTTTATATATACAACACATAGAACTACATCAGCTCAAAACATCATTTTTACATTTTTGAAAAACATCATGGAGCGCACCATTTTAAGATTGTCCTATTATTCATTCAAGTTGTTTATTATTATATACAAGAGGGAGTGACTGTTCAGTACATCTCCCGATGACTCGCCATTTTCTCTATTATTTATTTACACTAATTACAGTTGTTCACCCAATCCCTATGATTAGGTGTCAACATTCCCCCCCTTAATCTGAAGGGATGTTGGTGAGTCCAAGCATCGTTCTGAATCTTTCAAGCTTTTCTCTTCCAAGCGCTTTGGTGAAGATGTCTACAATCTGCTCATTAGTGGAACAATGGCGAAGATGGATTGTTTTGGCCTTAACATGATGTTGAATCAGATGATATTTTGTATTGATGTGCTTCGTTCGATCATGGAACTTTGGGTTCTTGGCCAACTTTATTGCCGAGGTATTGTCAATCATGAGTGGAGTCGATTGTACTTGTTTTACCTGCAAATCTTCCAAAACTTTCCTGAGCCACACAATTTCTTTTGTTGCCTCAGCTGCTGCCACATATTCTGCCTCTGTTGTGGAATCTGCTGGAACTGATTGTTTGCGTGATCTCCAGGAGACAACTCCTAATCCAAGACTCATAGCATAACCCGAAGTAGATACCCCAGTTTCTTTGTCTCCATCGAAGTCTAAATCAGAGTATCCAATTAAGCTGAAGTCGCCCACCTGTGTATACTTGATTCCAAAGTCTTGAGTTCCCTTCAAGTACTTTAAAACTCTTTTTGCAGCAGACCAATGTCCCTCACAAGGCTTTTGCATAAACCTGGAGAGAATTCCAACAATGAATGAAATGTTTGGTCTGGTAGTAGTTAGGTAGTTGAGACTTCCTACAAGCTGTCTATACTTTGTTGCATCCTCAAATTCTTTTCCTTCAATGGATGTGAGCTTTAAGTTTTGTTCCATTGGAGTAGTCAGAGGATTGCATTCAGTCATACCAAACCTGTTCAACAGGTCTCCAATGTACTTCTTTTGAGAAAGGAATATGGACTTCGGATGTTGAGTTACTTCAATACCAAGATAGTAATGAACATAGCCCAAATCAATCATTTTAAAACCTTTCCTTAATTCCTTCTTTATGGATGCAATGTAGCTCTCATTGTTCCATGTCATCAAAAGATCATCTTACATATACCACAAGATATACAACTGTTTTGCCAACCTTCTTGACAAACAAAGTTGCATCATCAAGATCATAATGTTTGAAATTGAGGTTCAGAAGATGCTAAGTTAGTTTTTCATACTAGGCTCGCGGTGCTTGTTTGAGGCCATACAAGGATTTCACAAGTTTGCATACTTTATGTTCATGTCCTTTTACAACAAATCCTTCAGGCTAGGACATAAAAACATTCTCTTTTAGATCTCCATTCAAGGAAGCAGTTTTTACATCCATTTGATGGACTTTCCAACCGTTCTGAGCTGCTGGGGCAAAGAGTGTTCGGATGGTAGCCCATTTTGCTGTGGGGGCAACAGTGTCCTCATAATCGACCCCTTCCTTCTGTGCAAAACCTTTTGCCACAAGCCTGGCTTTGTGCTTGTCAAGTGAACCATCAACTTTATACTTGTTCTTGTAGACCCACTTGCAACCAATTGGTTTGGTTCCCAATGGAGGATCAACCAACTTCCAAGTGCCATTCTTTATCAAGGCATCATACTCCTTTTGCATTGCTTCTTTCCATTCATCATGAGAAGCAACTTCTTTGAAGGAAGTTGGTTCAAAATTTGTAGACAAATTCAATTCACAATCATAAGAAACATCCATATCAACAGGTGAATCAGAGTCATCTACATCACCTCCATTTTTCCGGGTTGAATTTCTAGTTCCTGTCTTTCCAACCTCATCAGGATGAACACTTTCAAGTGTCTTTGTCAGCCACTTTGGGGGACCTTTTTGAGATGGTCTAGGCTGCTCCGTTGATTGAGTTGGGACTAAATCAAAATTTAGTCTCCCAATTCTGTCAATCACATCACTCAAAGTATCATTCGTTGTTGGAGTTTCATGCGGGGGAGAGAGTGCTTCAGAAGAAGATTCCACATGTTGATCTAGTATAGGAATCCCCCCTTCAAGATGTTGAATCTGATTATCAAATTCTTGAAATGATTTTGCATTTGTGAATCTATCCAAGCGATCAAGTTGCCGCTCAACAACATTGTTAGTTTTGGATGATTCAAGAAAGATTACATCTCTAGATACAACAAACTTTTTATTGACTTCATCATAGAGACGGTATGCTTTGGAGGTGTTTGAATACCCCAGGAAGATACACTTACGACTTCTTGCACGAAGTTTGTTTCTATGTACCTTTGGTATCAAGGCATAACATGTGGAACCAAAGACCCTGAGATGCTTTATCGAAGGAATGTGCCCATACCACATTTCATAAGCAGTCTTGTTTCTAATAGCATTATATGGACATCTATTCTTTATATATACATCACATAGAACTGCATCAACCCAAAACATCATTTATACATTTTTGAAAAACATCATGGAGCACACCATATTTAAGATTGTCCTATTCATTCTTTCAGCTACTCCGTTCTGTTGGGGATTATAAGGCACAGTTGTTTGATGTTTGATCCCATGTTGGCGTAGATAGTTTTCAAAATTATTTGAAGTGTATTCTTTTCCATTATCAGTGCGAATAGAGCCAATATGAGATTGTGCATCATTTTCAATCCATGTATAAAAGTTCTTGAATGTTTGAAAAGCATTAGGTTTGTTCTTCAATAAATAAACCCAACACATTCTGGTGTAGCCATCAATAAATGTCATCATATATTTATTTCCATTTGTAGAAGAAACAGGCATTGGACCACATAAATCTGAATGAATGAGTTCAAGTTTTCTATGTACTTTGGAATGTGAATCATGAAAGGACTGTTTGCTATGCTTTCCTAGAATGCAAGCATCACATTGCTTAAGTTTCCTAGGAATTGTAGGCAAACCAGTGACACCATTTTTCTTCAACAAGTGGAGGCTGTCATAGTTCAAGTGTCCAAATCTAGCATGCCATAATAAACTTGATGGAAATGTACCTTCTTCATAATGAGAATTGTATGAGAAATTTTGTGCACAAGCAGAGGTACCCTACAGCTTGAGAAGCCTTTCTTCTTCTATCCCCGTCATGACAAGTGAGTGATCTAATGCTTTTCTCACCTCAAGCTTGCCATCAAACATATGAATGGAGTGTCCTTGCTGGCGAATGTGGACCAAGGACAACAAGTTTCTCCTCAGCTGTGGGAGATATAAAACATGATGCAGAAGAAAGTCTGGATGACCAGGCAATTTAAGCCTGATTGTACCAAGCCCTGATGGCTTGAGTTTTGATTTGTCTGCAAAGTATACTGCTCCATCAACATTGTCAGAAAATTCTTCAAAAAAATCTCTTCTAAAAGTCATGTGGCAAGTTGCTCCTGAATCAAGCAACCAATCATTTTTCCAAGAAGCAAGTGAAGCATTAAATAAGTCTTCATTTACTCCAATATTACAGTGTGCCACAACATAGTGAGTGGATTCAGGTGCTTTACCTTTCTCTTTGTCATTAGTTTTACCTTTGGGTTGGTTTCTTTCATGCTCAATTCTGTCCCAAGGAAACTTGCATGTGGATGCATCATGTGATCCATCTCTTTTGCAGCGTATGCAGTGCAAATCTGACTTTTCTCCTTGAGAGTGTCTGCCCCCCCTGCCTCTAAAATTTCTTCCTCTTCCTCTTCGACCACCTCTTCCTCTCGAAGAATCTTGATCAAGATTCTTCTCTCTATGTGCAAGGCACATGGCCTCTTCAGAAGACTAAGGAACTGTTTTCTTCCCAAAAGCTTTCTCTCTTTCAACAATTTTTTTCACAAGGGAATCAAAGGTAATATCTTCGAGGTTTCCATTTTCTTGCAATGAATCAAGATAATTTGAGTAAGTGGGATAAAGTGCCTTGAGAAAAGCTATCAGAGGAATGTCCAGTTCAACATTAGTGACTTTGATATCATGCATAATAGATTTTACTTCTGATGCAAGAGCAAGAGGATCATCATTTTGTAATTCAAGGGTGAACAATTTAATCATGAGTTGAACAACTTCAAGTGCAGAGTGTGAGTCATAAAGTTCTTTCAGTTTTTGTAAGGCTTCGAAAGTATTTGAAAATGGTGAAATATGGCGACTCACCTCTTCATTTACTGATGCTGCAATCAATGCATAAGCCTTGCTGTTCTTATTTTCCCAAATGGCGAATTCCTTGTTTGAGGTAGGCTGTTCTGGCTCTTTGTCTTCGTCTTCAACACACACTCCTTTCCACAACTCATTATAAATGAGAGTGTGTTTGATTTTCTGTGACCATTCTGGATAGTTCTCCTTCCCGGTGAGAACCACTCCCACAATAGATATCAATGAGTGCATTTTAAAAATGTACTGTGTAAAAAAATCGCTCTTCTGCTGGTAAAAAAATGACACACGAGGTTGACGAAAATGAGGTGGTAGTCTGTAATTCGACTACTGGTTAACTTTGTAACCAATCAGTTGCACTTAAATCCTGTTCTATACGTGGATTTTCCCCTTGAGGGTCCCGCTTATCTGACCATGTTGGTCCCTCGTTGACTTCTCCTTTTATCAACTGCTTCAATCTGCACCGTTGATCTCACTTCTCCAGATCCAACAAATATCGCGTCGTTTGCTCACCAACTAACTCGGACGATCTCCACCATTGATGTGGCCCGTGCAATCGAACGACTGTCGTGCAATCTCATAATGGAACCAAAAGGAATTAAAACCCCAGTTCATAACCTTATCGCATTCGAAATTTAAATTAACTCACATGCATCTTCTGACGCAATCACCGTCAGATCTGACCCGTCTAATCGAACGGCTATCGCGTCACCCACTCGCCAACTAGCTTGGCCGATCTCCACCATCGATCAATCCCGCTTGATCCAACGGCTATTGCGTAATCTCGCGTGAAATCTTGCACAATGCATAACAAATAGAGAGCGCGCGAGAAAAGTGGTTTTCTCGTGCTACGTGTCGCTCGCTAAGGTTTATTGCGTGAAATTTAGGAATACCATTTCCAACCTTTAGGGCGCGCGAGATATCGCTTACCACTTTCCGAATACTACCCACATGCTTAATTCAAAAGACACTTAAGAAAAGGTTTAGCGCTTAAACTCAATATTAACGCTTAACACTAATTGATTGTGATTTATAAATAAAATGTATGAACAGAGAAAAATACCTGATAAGGGTCTAGAATGCCGATACATAGTCATAAGAGAATTTCATTCGTCACACCCGTGTTTAACACTATGAAACAAAGAGAGTGATACCTCAACTGCGCTTGTGGAGAAGTTGCCTCACATAACTAGCGGAACGTTTACAGCAATTACCAGAGAGGGGCAGCAGTTTCCAAAGAGGAGTTATAAAGCAGACAGGGAAGCCAAAAATGGCGCTAGCTTTGATACCATGTCAGACCAAGAGGTAACTCCTCAAATGTAATCGTATAATTCATTCAGGTTGTTCATTATTATATAGAAGAGGGAGTGACTGTTCAGTTCATCTCTTGATGACTCTCCATTTTCTCTATTATTTATTTACACTAATTACAGTTGTTCAGCCAATCCCTATGATTAGGTGTCAACAAATACTAAAGTTCGAAGGAATAATAAAGTTTTGAAGGTTTTGAAGAAAAAATATGGGTTTTTTTTCAATATGTCCTTTTTGTTTAGAGGGATATCCTAATTGTCAGGAACCATTTAGAAATCAAAATGTCGTTTGCACAAAATGTTACAAAACTTTTACCTTAGTTGAAATTCTAAGTGATGCACAAAGACAAGCAATTGCAAGAGATATAGGACAATTAATGGCAATATATAAGCGACCACAGGCTGATTTTAATAAGGAAATGAAGAAAATAGAATCCACATTGCAAGTTGAAAGCCCATCATCACTCTTACAAAACGATGTAATCCAGTGTACAAAGAAATTGCAGCTAGAAGATCAAGAGAAAGGCAAATTAGCCAAACTTCAACAAAACAAGGAAGTGTTACAACAAGAACATAAAAATCTTGTGGATATGCATTACAAGGAAGTAATGGAAAAGGATGAAGAAATCTCTTGCCTCAAGGACCACGTCGAAAAATTACTTGCACAAGTGAAGAAGACTAAGGTGACAAAGAAAGAACTCAAGAAGCACTTATTAGAACAAGAAGAGGAATCTTTACGTTTAAAGAACCTTAATAAAAATTTATTAGAACAAATGAGAGATCTAAAAGATGAAAAACTTAAAAGTCAAAACATTGAAAATAAGGCTGATGAATTAGAAACCAAAGAACGTTTAGGTGTGAGAACCCATAATCAAAGTCTACTCACTCAAATTAAGAAACTTAAGGATGATAAGAAAGCATTAAAAGACAAGTTAGAACAATTTACTCAAGGAGAAGTATCGAAATCTCTAGTTGTAATAGTGCAAGTTGAAAATAAGGGAACGGATACCGATCCAGTGAATATTATAACTCAAGAAGAATGCAAACTAGTTGAAGAAAAGACACACTTAGATGTTGCAGTTCAGATGATAAACATCCCAAGTGAATGTTCTGTAACCAACTCAACAACATCGTCGCCTGAAGTAAATCAAAATATTTCCACACACTTAATAAGGCAATGTCAAACCAAAAAAGTTCCCTATTGACATCTGAATCATGAAAGTAGACAACTCAACCATACTACGTATCGGGACCATTCAAATCAAAAACAAAAATTGATTTTCCAGAGAATAATGATGTAACTTCAATCCAGTCCTATGATGACAAGTCATTACAAAATTCCAGTGATCAGAATATTCCACAGAAGATTAATCTAGGATGGTTTGATCCTTTCTCAGTGTGACAATTTTGTTTGTCACTTAGAGGATCATATCTATTATCAACATGTATCGACAAAGATGACAGTTCTGAGACAGAAAGACATTTGAAGCCGAAAAAGAGATCAAGCTCTTTTCATTAACAAGCTTTGAGGACAAAGCTTTTTGAGGAGGAAGGCAATGTTATGAATAAAATATATAGAAAATAATGTAAATGACAATAATTATAAATAATTATTAGTTAATTAGTAATTAGGTTGAAGAGGGATGTCTAAATGAGACATGAATCTCCATGAAGAGACGCTTGGTATATAAGCAAGCCTCTCACTCTCATTGTATCATTCTTCATACATTTAATATATAATATTTGTATTCTCATGGATATCTTTATATTCCAAGTCTTTTGGAATCTGAAGTAATTAATCTGTAGAAGGAACTTTGTTCACTTGAAAGGCAATAATGAATCCTCTCCATGGGTTTTTGACTTTGCTGTTTACCTTGATTGGCTAAGAGACTTGTTGAAATTTGATGAATAAAAAAAAATTCCTGTAATCCCAACCCAGTTTTAATTTCACCTTATCACTCGCATTCAGTTAAATGCCCTTTCCCATAAACATACATTCAACATATAGAATTTTGGAAATGAAATTTTCAGATTAAAACACATGGGACTGTCAACACATGCTGAAAATAAATATGGACATAACCAGACCAACAACACACATAAAAATACACAGATTTTTGGTCAACTTAGACCCAGGCAAAACCCCTTCAATCTTCTCCGGGGAAAACCTGTTAGAGAGCTCTTCAAATTTATTTATCTTTCAAGTTCAGGAAAAATACATTTGCAGACAAAACAAAACAACAAAATACAACTTATCTCTTCAGCGCAAAACTCCTTGAAAACTGTGCCCACTTTGCCTCGATTTCCGTGCCCACTTGAAGCTGAAAATATGTACTATACGGATATGACTTTACGGACTGTACTATACCATACGGATTGTCGTACTGCTGTATAGACTGTACGGATTTTTTTTCAAAAAATTCTATCGAACGACATGCAGCTCACAACATTCAATGTTGTTCATACTATACCTTCTGCTGGCTTCTATGCCTTGATTTCCATGCTTATCTTTGCCCAGAAATCACTCCTTCAACTTGTTTCAACAAATTTCTCCTTCAGAAATTTTCTCCAGTGCTCAGCCTCCTTTCTCCAATCTGCTCATGAAGAATGAATGCAGTCTCTCTTTTCTTTTCCCCCTTTTGTTTCCCTCAGTGTTGCGGGGGAGCACCCCCCCGATCCCACACCCAATCCACGCTCTAGGCGGGGGCGGGTCAGGAGCACGCTCCCGAAAAGGGAGTGATTTTGGGAGCGCGCTCCCTAAATTTTTTTTCGCTCCTTGCCTTTTCGGGAGTGTTTTGCCTTTTTTGCAATTTTAATTTTTTGTAGTAATGTTCGAAACGCAATTTTTTTTGAAAGAAACAAATAATTTTTGAGTGGGGCAGCGTAATGATCAAGTCTAGGCCCTAGTATTGATATGCTATTCATGGTAATGTTAAATTCTTAAAGTAAAAGTGACATTTTCCTTAATCTTCATTTTCATCCTTTTACTTAAATTTTTAACATTACCATGAAATGACTCAGGATGTTTGACAGTGGTTCCGGCCTCATTGGATTTCATATGGAGAAAGTAGAATTTTAGATTTCATTCAAAATCCAGCAGACTTATCAGTTCTTTTAGGATTTCAGGATTGCAATGTTTCTATTGAATTTTGTCATGTATTAGGGTATGGAACTCATATTTAATCAAGAGCACCAATCCCTCTATGTACCTTGATGTTAGTGACATTGGTTGTCGAACTCCTCTATCATGGCCTTCCTAAAAATGTACGCATCACTCAAACAAAATCTTGACTTGACATGCTATGCTTTTTCTATCTTATGTTAATGCTTAGAGGGTGATATTAATGACAAAGATCCCTATACAGATATAGAGGTAATGACAAAGATACCTCTGGATATTAATGCTTAGAGGGTGATATTAATGACAAAGATCTTGATTTTCCAACAAGACTAAAAAATTAGACATTTCTCGTGGTGGCAAGAGGCCCAAGCATAAGAAATAGATAATAGATTTACGTCTCTTTTCTAGTTTCTAGTAGCTTTTATAACTACTGACTCTTTCATATTTATTATGATATTTTTTTAAACAATATATGACAATTTAAGTTTGAAGTTGGCAATTATAACTCATTAGTAATGAATTATGAATATGATGCTTCATGAAAGTTGAAAGTTGTTTCATTTCATTTCATGTTAGATATTATTTGTTGTAATGGTTACACTTAGCTTACAAGTACAACTTTGGTGATCAATGATGATAAATGTTATATATTGAATTTTGAAAGCCTGAAACTTTAAGATTGATGAATCATGAGACTCAATATGTTGTATGTTACTATGTTACTAACTTGTGGACGTGGTTGATGAAGATTATAACTTCTAGATGATTGTTGTTATATGGTTCAATCTATGTTTTTATATGCTTTTTATATCTAATTCATTATTCTACATGTTTTTGTTGACATATATGTATCAAAATATAAAAAATATATATATTATATAAAAAACGCTCCAGGATTCGCTCCCAAACTGGGAACTTCTGAAAATGTCACTCCCGCTCATGTTTTCGCTCCCGCTCCCTGCTTTCTCTCCTGCTCCCAAGTAACACTGGTTTCCCTAAATGACTTTTGGGCAACCCTAAGATCCCTAAATGACTTTTGGGCAACCCTAAGATCTAATAGCTCATATTCATTTAGATCAAGGGATGAGAATAAATGTGCATTTAATTCTCACTTTTATCTTTTAACTCACCCATTAAATAAAGTACCCACATTGTACTTTATGTCTAAAGTCATTTTTCACTTTATAATTTAACATTGACTTTACCACTTAAAAAGTCACTTTCACTTTATAAAGTCACACTTAGGAAAATAATTATTTTGGACACTTTTCCTTAGTTAGAGACTAACCCATGGGAAACCACTTGTCCAAGGTACATTAAAAATCAACAAGACTACCCATCTTTAGGCACTAGTGCACCCCCTTGAAGCCCAATCCACTATGTCGGGTAATCGACCTAAGGAGGGCCATTCTTCTTGATATTGTGTCATCATTCATATTCCCTTGATTCCATCGCCCTTGAATATTGGCATTGGTCTTCTCATCCCTCCCTCACCAATATTTTTTTTTCTCTCAAACCCAACTTGATCACTGGGGTTACTTGTAATATCAGCCTACTTCTTGTTGCTTATGCCCTAGTGATTTTTAGGGGAGCCCCCCTGAAAGCCAGAGGAGAACCAGCCTAAAGATGCAAAGGTAGGTCATTGAGGTGGTAGTGGGTGACCTATCGAGGTTCCACTTGGATTATATTTACCACGGTGTTATTTGGAGCTTTCAGCACTCTAATGTACAATTTGAGTGGTAACATTTTTGATGCTGTTGTCGGAAGCAAAGTGTTTCTCCACACTCTCGGATCACGACTCCACAAAGGAACAAAGCCCTTGTTCCTTACAACTTTGAAGACTTTGTTGGATGTATAGGTGAGCATATCCAACAACTAAGAAGGCTCGAGAAGCAAGCTCATGTTGGTGACTCCATCAGGGCATTTTGTAAGGCATGATCAATATCTATTATAGATTCTCCTTTCAACCTTGCTTTGAAATTTTACATGTGAACACAATGCTATGCTCCGATTAATATTTCAATATGTCAGGGATTTTCCTATGACCATCCTTGCATAGCATCAGAGGCAATTTCGAGTTTTAGTGGATATGGTGATTTAGTCCCACAGCATATACATGTATTTATGGAATTCATCCACAACAATGCCCCTCTTTTGTGAAGACGATATGATGAACTTTTCACCCTCATATTGAAGGGACATGCAAGGGGCTAGTTCACTAGCCTTGGTAAGGGGACAGTTGTGTCTTTTTCAGAATTTTTGGAGGCATTTTTTGCACATGGGGTTATGATGGTGAGGACTGGTTTCCCTTTTTCAAAATATAAAAAATTTCTTTCTGTAGCAAGGTGAGGACTGGGTTTAGCTCATTGAGGAAGGTCCTAGACCTTTTGTGAAAGATAATGAGAACAATTTTTGGGTAGAAGAGGAGGCAACAAGCCATATGGTAGAGCTTGAAGATTCAATCCCAGAAAATTAGATACTTGATGATGTACAATTGGACAATAATGAGCTTAGGATACAAAATTTTGAAAATGGTAGCCTCGCCCTAGCAATGGATAATATTTGCAGCTTGAAATTTCTTAAAGAAATTCACAGTGCCATGCTTTAAGAAGAAAATTAGATTTGGGCAGCAATGTTGATATTTTCATCCTTCTAGTAAACCGTATTGCAGGTTTTATGGGGAAAATGGTTGAAAGTAAAGATTTCAGATATGAGTTTGCAATTTGCAGCCCCTTATGTGAATACGAAATCAATATTTTCAGCCATCTGGAAAGTGAATGGACAATTGTTCAAAAAGAGAAATAAATAAGAAAAAATTGTTGTTACAGAGACATTTATTTCAGATCTGCAATATGCAGATGACGTGTGGGGATTTTCAGATCTGGGTATCAGTTATATCAGCCCATTTCAAGAATATATTAACAAATCTTGTGGTAGCTCCTTTCTATTTGCAGGTTCACAGGAAGATATAGTTATTTTGCAGGTGCCCAGATGCATTTTTAGCATGATGGTTATAGATATTTCACTGTTCAGTGCACAAGCAACAAATTTTCAGTGTCTTTGTTCTGTACAATGATTAAGCACAGAGGAAGAACACAGTGGATTGATGTATTGCTGAAGTGGCTACACTGGATTTTTGATTTCACCTAGCAGTGCCACTTCAAGCATGTTAGAGTAGGGTAGGAGATGAATAAGTCCACCTGGACAGTAGTTGTAACAGATTGTATGTTTTTGGCTGATGCTGATGTACAATGATGAGATTTTGGGATTCTCACATCCTCCTATGTGGAGCAACTGTCCCACAATTGGAGTCAGTTGTTACCCCTCCTTCCAGTTGAGGTAGTTGCAGTTAAATTCTTCACTCTTATTCAACAGGGGCAGGTTGGAGACATGAATATATTTGGCCATTTTCATGTTTCTCTAGGCATTTCATGGATCTTAATGCATAGGGCTCTTGGGTCCAAAATTCAACAAGGGCTCATTTTGTTGAGCATGATGCATACTTGACCTGCTATGTTGAAATTTTGCCAAAAGAAAGGGGACATGAGCAAAAGGTGTCAAATTATATTTATGTTGCATGCAAGATGTTTTACGTTGCATGTCATGCATAGAGCCTCCTATCACATGTGCCAGCCTCCTAGAGCCCAATTGTAATATTCTAGGGAAATTTTTGCCCTAGGTTTTCTTTAGGCAACTAGGGTTTTCACAAACTTCTTTTTCTGTTCAAAAAATTGAAATAACTATTCTAGCATAGATGTAACCTTCATTAAACAGTACTGCTCTTTCAATCAATACGGCAACCATACAGTGGAAGGATTAGAATTTAATCATTCAATAATTGAATAGTATTGATATAGCCCGAATTCAACTGTCCACATAAATCAAACCAATTCAGAACAATTTCAAACAGTTCTAAGCTAATTATGAATTCAACAGAGCTAGATAACTGATCACTGTCCTCCTATTAATTGAACCAAGCTACACTATTATGGTCCTGACCAGAGAAAGTTGTCTGACTAGCTTCAGGATGAACCCTTGCCCTGCTACAGGGATTGTCTGCACTGGGACTATAACTCAAAATTGGAGTGCGAGTTGCCTCAGGGAAATAATGAGGTGCCTGAAAGGTTATGCGAACTCTGGTCTTCTCAGAACTCCTCCAAAATCTGTCTCTGTGTTTGCTTCAGGAACTTCGAACTGCTCCAGAATTCCGTCTAGCCTCAGTGAGGGCTCGTACCAGCCTGAAAGGTCTCTTTTCACTCTTATGTAATCTTGGATGGCCACAAAATGATTATCGTTGAACTCATCCTACAATTCTGCCCTCAGAAATGATGGTGTTTAACTCTAGAATTTTGGTTTTCTTCAGCTGGTTTCTCCTTCTGCCACAGGGTGATCTCACATGGGGTTTGACCTCGTGATTTGATCTGTTCCACAAATTAGTCTCTGTTTGGCCTCAATTCAACTCTTTAGCTTCAGGAGGAATGTGAAAACCTCGTCTCAGCTTCTTCACCAATGCTTTGCTAATCTTCAGATAGATAATAATCCCTGCGTTGCCAGAACATAAATAAAAGATAGAAAATGGGTTTACTAACTAGGGTGGAATCTTTCACCACCGAAACTAGTAGGAGAGATGGGGTCTTAAAACCCTCAGAGTCACAACTCAAGAAAACAAATGATTTGATCCACAAATGATGATGCTTCATTTAATATCAACACCTCTATTTGGAGATTTTTCCATGGCTCCAAAATCTGAGGGGTTGTGGGTGCAACCCCCAATTTTGGGTTCTTTGCCCCAGTCGACCCAACTTTTGCCCAATGTTGCCCCAAGATAGGAAAAATTGGGTTTTTATCTATGTTGCATTCGCTGTGGGGATAGGGGGATAGGGGGTACTGGGGGATGAGTTTCCGGGACGGCTGGAGCGTACTCCCAAATTTTCAGGGGATGACAGGTTGGGGACGGCAAGTGCGACAACGATTTTTTATATTTATTAGAAAATAAAAATTAAAATAAAATTTAGTATTTCACGTAAACATGAATGATAAATTAAAATATAAAAATAGAACTATTATTAATTTTGAAATTCGAATTACAAAATAAAATACTAAAGTCTAATACTATCTAATCATCATTGTGCATCACAAAAACAAATCTTGTCATCATTGCCCATTGTCAAAAACTTAAGAAGTATTATTAGTCTACTACAACCTACAATCTACTATTGTCTACATAATCATTCTATGATGCATAAAGAATCATTTCAAAATTTAAATAGTAGCTAAAATTTAAAGATTAAAAGTAAAATTCAATAAAACTGCAAACATGAACAAGTCACTAAAATTTAATTATAAATTCCAAATTAAATGTCTAGAAATTAAGAACCTTGCGGGACCTGTCATCAATGTAATGTATATCATAATCATTCAGAATCACTATTATTTACAGAGAACAAAGAGTATTACCATCCCATCTATTTACCTTGTAACATTAAGCGTTAAAGATGAGTTAGCCATTGTAATGTTTATTTCAGGAGTAACAAATGTTATGTACAAAAGTAATAATGTCATAAAGTGAAATAAATTATATATAATAAATGATGTTTATGTTAATGTATTCAGGGAATTAGTTGATTGGTTCCTAAAATGAATAATGGAACTTGCTATGTATATAGACAACACCACTAGTAATTCAGTAGCACATTGATATATCATCTTATCTCTCATCTGCTCGTCTCTTGCATATATTTAACATGGTATTAAAGTCATGGTGATCGTGGCATAGAGAAATTTCAAAGATGCATGCCAAGAAAAGGTTTGTCACAGACATGGAGAAAGAGACAATTTCAAATTGAAGGCAAATGAATTCATGGAGTATAGTGACTTTAAACTGTAAACATGAATAAGTCATTAAAATTTAATTATAAATCCCAAATTAAGAGTCTCAAACTTCACCCCATCGCTCGACTCTTACCTCATCTGCAACCTCCGCTCGAGTTCTCTCAACTTTGTTTACCTTGGTTGCCGTGAATGGAGTTCTCTGTTCAACATTTACCTTCGCCTGTCGTCTCAAACTTCTCTTGACTCTTCCCTGCAACCCTCACAGCCTATGTTTACTTGCAACCTTCACTCGAGCTCAGTGTTTACCTACAACCTTCACAACTTGTGTTTACCTTCATCGTCGTGTCCCTGTAACAATGTTTACCTTTGTCACTGCCGCCTAGTATAACATGTAGTATGCGATACGTTTAGTTTAGTGTGTATGCAATAGGTTTAGTTTAGTCGATAAGTGTTAAAATTGGCAACTAGGGCCAAACTTCATTTGGGTCATCTTATTCATGGCTAATAATTTTTTTATTAGATTCCTCTCGTCGAGAGGTGTAAGATTGATATAAAGATCATTCGATTCTGATAAGTATTCATGGAGATATGAATTTATTTTGATTATGAAATTATTATCAAGCCGACCTACAACTCATGTAGGCTTAGAAGCCCAACAATCACATCTATTCAAACACCAACGTTGTGTATAAATATAGGAGGATTTTTCCTCATTTGACTCACTCATCTCATCACATCTCTCTCTCTCCACTGCGCAGAAAAGAGTTTCTTCTCTACTGCGCAGAAAATGGTCTCTCCCTCACACGTTTGAAGCTGGAAGTTGCTGAAACTAAAGCTGCAATTGCAGAAGTAAAGATTGATCTGCATGGACTAGAATATCTCCTCATCTGAACTACGCTGTAGGTTCATCTGAACCTCCTCTGAAAGCCGCAACTTTTGGTGGTGGAATCAAGTGAATTCGATGGACGATTTGCAAGATATCGACTGCCCTAGTTTGAAGCCAGAAGCTGCTGAAACTGAAGCTGCAACTGCAGAAGTAAAGATTGACTTGCGTAGATTAGAAGATCTCCTCATCTGAACTGTGCTGTAGGTTCATCTGAACCTCCTTTGGAAGCCGCAACTTTTGGTGGCGGAATCAAGCTGATCCGACGGTCGATTTGTGAGATATCGTCTGCCCTAGTTTTGATGATGAAGCCGCTAATGTTGATGCTGCTGATCTAGGGTTTGCTACTGCTGATATAAATCAAATTTATTGTACTATTTCTCTCTGCTGAATTATTGAAGATAAAAGAAGATTTGATCAAAGGGCAATATTGTTGAGCCTCCATCAAATGCATCCACTGTTGCCTGGAACAAATGAAAAAACAGAGAAATCAAAACAAAGAAGATCATCCGGGACTCTATCGACAAGCACTTGGTGGTCTACATCTCCAACCTGAACACCTCCAAGGAAATCTACGATAGACTGGTGAGTTTATTTAAAGTTAATGATGCAAATCAAGTTTCGTTTCTTAGAAATACGCTGAGGGAAATCAAGAAGGGTAAAGATGAGAGTATGCAAGCATACTTCTTAAGAATCACCGAGATCAAGAACGATCTCCTATCTATTGGGGAGGCTAGTACTGACAGAGGAATGGCACTCACGACTCCTGGAGGATTTCCATCAGAATGGTACGTGTTCAGGACTACTCTTCTGAACAATAATGTAATTCCTGGTTTCGAGGAATTAATGGCTAGATGCATTCAAGAAGAAACAAGGGTAGAAGAGCAAGAAATTCCGATGCCTAAAGGTCCTCCTGCTGCCCTTTTTTCTCATGCTAAGAAAAAAATAATTCCAGACTAAATCGAAAAGAAAGGCTGGACCTAAGGGTGGAAGAAAAGGACGATGTTACATTTGCAATAAAGTAGGTCACTATGCAAGGGAATGCCCTGATACAAAGGACTCTCACTGTGACGATGATCAAAATCCCTCTCATGGTAATCGAAGGGATGGAAAATTCAATAGCAAAGGTAAGAGGAGAGTTGGCAATCAAGGAAGAGGACAACCATTCAAGAAGGCTAGAAATTCCAGGATGTATTAAATGCACTTGACCTCAAAAAGAACCTGGTGTCCATCTCGGCAATGGAAGACAAAAGCTACAAGGTAACCTTCAGCGATGGCAAGGTACGTATATGGAAAAATAATGTTAAAGATGCCTTTACTCTTGGGTTTTGTGTTATATCAGGTTGATGGAAGTCCGCTAGGTGTCATGTCTTGTGACACAACTCTTTAGTCTGAACTTTGGCATTGGAGGTTTGCCCACCTTCATTTTAAAGCTCTACTTGGTGTAAAACAAATGGTGACAGGGATGCCCAAATTCCGAGTAGAGAAAGGTGTATGTCCAAGATGTGCCGAACGAAAGCTCAAAAGGGGACCATTCCCCTCCAGCCAAAGCAAGACCTCCGATATATTACAGTTGGTTCACTTAGGCATACCTGAGGTTGGCATTAAGAGGGAGACTACTACACCACATACTCCTGAGCAGAATGGTGTGGCGGAAAGGAAGAACCGTACAATTATGGAAGCTGTCTCTATGGATAGATGATGTAACAATGCTTGATGTGGAGGAACCCATGGATCCTATTTATCCACCTGAGCCTTCCTCTTCTAGGAAGAGGCCTTCATGACTTAGGGGGATACTTGATGATGCTGAAGGACATGCTGCACCCCGAGGAACCTTTGGTGAATGTAAGAAACCTAACAGGTATCAGGGATACCTGACCATCATGAGCACGATCGTACAAAATGAGCCTTCATCATTCTCAGATGTCGTCAAGCATCAAGTATGGAAGGATGCTATGACCATAGAATATGAGTCTATTATGGAGAATGATGTCTGGGAAGTAGTTCCCAGACCCCAGGACAAGACAATTGTCACTTCTATATGGATTTACAAGATAAAGCATGTAGCAGATGGAAGTACCAAAAAGTATAAGGCTCGTTTTGTTGCTCGTGGTTTCTCTTACAAGGAAGGTATAGACTATGATATTTGCACCTGTTGCCAGATATACGACCATCCGCTTGATCATAGCCCTTGTGGCTTCACAAGGATGAAACCTACATCAAATGGATGTCAAGACTGCGTTCTTGCACGGTTCGATCAAAGAAGAGGTCTATGTGGAGCAACCCGAAGGATTTGAGATCTATGATCGAAAATCTTAGATATGCAGGTTGAAGAAGGCTCTCTATGGGCTGAAGCAAACACCTCGAGCATGGTATGAGAGGCTCGATAGCTACTTGATGAAGCTGAGATTCACTAGGAGTGAAGCCGATCCTAACCTTTACTTTAAGGTTGAAGATAACAAGCCTCTCATACTGGTGTTGTATGTGGATGACCTCTTTCTAACAGGTGCAGACCCTCTCATTCACAAATTTAAGAGGGAGTTGGCTTCTGAATTTGAAATGAAGGACCAAGGACTTGAAGTGTGGTAGAAGCCAAGGGAAATTTTCCTATCCCAAGGAAAATATGTGGTAAAGATATTGGAAAGATTCGGTATGATGGACTGCAAGCCTATGAGTACCTCGAGGATCTTAACTTTTAGAAGTTATATGGTAGTGATGTCGGACCAGATTTGGGAAATGCCTTTGAGTTTCATAAACTCATTCGCATTGATGTTCTTAGTGAACCTCTGTCCGAACATATGTTTTGCAGTTAGCATAGTGAGCTCATATTTGGTTGAGCCTCACTTGATTGATGCCAAGAATCTTCTGAGATATCTTCGTGGCGTAACTACTAATGGGTTAAGATACATTGTCGGAGATGTGAGACTACTTGGATATGCTGATGCTGATTAGGCAGGCAGTGTAGTGGACCGTAAGATCACTTCCGGGTGCTGTTTCACCTTGGGATCTGCTTCGATATCTTGGATGAGTAGGAAGCAGAAGTCGGTGGCTTTAAGCACCGCCGCAGCAAAATATATTACTGCTAGCATGGCCTCGTGTGAGGTAGTCTGGTTGTGAAATCTCTTTAGTGAGCTGTTTGGATTTACATTGGATACCACTGTGATTCTCTGTAACAACCAGAGGTGGGATTCGATTATTGAGGAATCCCGTATTCGTTGATTGCTCCAGCAAATAGACATCATTTGGGATATGGTAAGTCGATGAGCAAGGAGGCTCCATCGCATTAAGATGATGTACAGGTCGATACACCTTGTCAAAGCCCTGAGGAAAGATCTAATCTGTGATTTTCCCAAACAACTTGGAGTCGTCAAGAAACACTTGTACAAGGGTCTTGCATGTTGCATACATTGAGCTCTGGGAGCTCTGAGGGCTTGCGGTTCTTACTGGAGCAACATACGACCACAGGGTGACTCACCCTCCCCTAGTGGTGCGCACTGGAACAAGATGATTTGCTCTCTAGTGGGACAAGATGATTCGCTCTCTTGTGGAACAAGATGATTTGCTCTCCTGTGTAGCAGGATGATTAGTTCCCCTGTGAGGCCTGGATTGATGTGTTCTCCATGGCGATTGTAGTAGGATTGATGTGTTTTCTTGTGAGGCCTGGATTGATGTGTTCTCCATGGCGACTGTAGCAGGATTGATGTGTTCTCCTGTGAGGCCTGGATTTATGTGTTCTCCATGGCGGCCTGGATTGATGTGTTCTCCATGGCGATTGTAGCAGGATTGATGTGTTCCCATGTGAGGACAGGATTGATTAGTTCTCCTGTCGAGGCATCCTACCCATGTAGTCTGGGACTCATGGGAAGTACCTCTCATCTGATCAATGAGTAGGGAAATGAAGTTAGGGACCATAGTAGTACCGATGGATGCATCGTTGTGTCTACCGTACTCCCTATGCTAGGATGACCTCCATTGATCTGGGATCAATGATACTGGTCTGGGACCAGTGGTAGGAGTTGTACCATACTATGACGCTGACTTCGGGTCGGTTGAGACTAGTTTGGGACCAGTGGTACATACTCTGAGACTGACCTTGTGTCAATGCAGTACTGGTCTAGGACCAGTGAGAGTGGTACATACTATGACGTTGACTTTGGGTCGGTTGAGACTGGTCTGGGACCAGTGGTACACTCTCTGAGACTGCGATATTGGTCTGGGACCAATGGTAGGAGTGGTACCTACTATGAAGCTGACTTTCAGTCGGTTGAGACTGGTCTGAGACCAGTGGTACGCACTCTGAGACTGACTTTGAGTCAATGGAGGATGATACTGGTCTGGGACTAGTGGAGTTGTACTCACTATGACGCTGACTTCAGGTTGGTTGAGACAGGTCTGGGACCAGTGATACATACTTTGGGACTGACTTTGAGTCAGTATGATACATCCTCGATCATTTCTTCTTCTTCATAATTCGGACAAAAGCAGAGCAGAATAGAACAATACATATCAGTATAGGGCAAAACAAGACAAAGCAGAACAGGCAGAATAGAGCAAAGCAGGGCAAGGGTCAGGCTGTACAGGGCAGTGCATTTGATGGATGAATAGTAGCGACCGTCAGACAGATTGCAGATGAAGTTCTCCCTAGTTGAGAGGGAGTGTTAAAATTGGCAACTAGGGCCAAACTTCATGTAGGTCATCTTATTCATGGTCGATAATATTTTTATTAGATTCCTCTCGTCGAGAGGTGTAGGATTGATATAAAGATCATCCGATTCCGATAAGCATTCATGGAGATATGAAGTTATTTTGATTATGAAATTATTATCAAGCCGACCTACAACTCATGCAGGCTCAGAAGCCCAACAGTCGCATCTATTCAAACACCAATGTTGTGTATAAATATAGGAGGACTTTTCCTCATTTGGACTCACTCATCTCATCACATCTCTCTCTCTCCACTGCGCAGAAAAGAGTCTCTTCTCTACTGCGCAGAAAAGGGTCTCTCCCTTACACGTTTGAAGTCGGAAGCTGCTGAAATTGAAGCTGCAACTGCAGAAGTAAAGATTGACCTGCGTGGACTAGAAGATCTCTTCATCTGAACTGCGTTGTAGGTTCATCTGAACCTCCTCTGAGAGCCTCTACTTTTGGTGGTGGAATCAAGTCAATCCGACAGACGGTTTGCAAGATATCGACTGCCCTAGTTTGAAGCCGGAAGCTGCTGAAACTGAAGCTGCAACTGCAGAAGTAAAGATTGACCTGCGTGGACTAGAAGATCTCCTCATCTAAACTGTGTTGTAGGTTCATCTGAACCTCCTCTGGAAGCCGCAACTTTTGGTGGTGGAATCAAGCCGATCCGACGGTCGGTTTGTGAGATATCGTCTGCCCTAGTTTTGATGATGAAGCCGCTAATGCTGATGCTGCTGATCTAGGGTTTGCTATTGCTGACATAAATCAAATTTATTATACTATTTCTCTTTGCTGAATTATTGAAGATAAAAGAAGATTTGATCAAAGGGTTTCCCCACACATTGTGGGGTTTGTCCCTGGCTAGCCGCCACATCTTGTGTCTCTTGTCTTGGCTTGTTTTCTGTCGATCGTTTAATGTTCTATCTGCACTTTACTTTATGTACATGTCATTGCTAATCTGTGGAATTTAATAAGAAAAAGAAGTAAACTATTATAAGCATAGAACATACCATAACTTAACAATAAGTTTAGGTTTCAAAATTTATTTTTTAATTTTTTGACTTTAAAATTTAGAACTTAGGTTTTCAAATTTATTTATTTTATTTTATTTTTTAAAGTTTAATGTGCATGATATTGGGGGATGTCCTAAAGTACCTTGAAATGTCCCCGATTTTTCAAGGGAGCTTGGAAGTCCCCAGTGGAGTCCTCAGCCAATTGGGGAAGTTTCCGACGAGTTCCAAAGTACCTGGAACGTCGGGACGAAGGGAACACCATGAATTTTAGTGGGGACGGGTCCCCGTGCAACATATGTTTTTATCCCTTTATCAAGACCATAGCCTACGGGGCAGGATATACTATTTTGTCCTCCATTAGCCTATCAATTTGGAGAATACATTACTATCCCCCCTTCCCGAAATTGTTTGCCCTCAAGCAATTGCAAATTGGGATGTTGTGAAGCTCGTTATCCTTCCCATGTGGCGTCTTATTCTGAAAGATTCTTCCATCTAATAAGATATTCTAAATTACTCTGTCCCTTAGTTTCTTTCTCGTACTGCCATGATTGCTTCTGGGATTAGCTCTAGTTGTCCTTGTTTGTCCAAAGGGAGCAATTCAATAGAAGTAGTGACCTGCTGCCCGACAACCTTCTTGAGACATGAAACATGGAAGACATTATGAATTCTGCTTTCTTTTGGCAGTTCTAACTTGTATGCCACTTCTATTTTCCAGAGAACTTTGTAGGGTCCATAAAACCTTGGCTTCAACTTTTCTGCACTGTTTTTCTTGAGTGTAGATTGTCTATATGGTTGCAATCTCAAAAATATGAGGTCTTTTGCCTTAAAGCTGCGTTTTGTTTGGTGTTGTTCTGCGTACATATTTTTTCTGATTTTGTGTAGCCAATAGGTTTTCTTTGAGTGTCCTGAGAATATCTTGGCTTTCTTGTATCTAATCTTTAGCTAATGGGGGATTTGTGCCGAAGACAATGTTGATAAGGATGGAGCATCATAATCGTACAATGCTCTAAAAGTTGCCCTCCCAATAGACAAATGATAAGTGGTGTTGAAACAATGCTCCCTGAGGTATAGCCATTTGATCCATGCTTTCTGTTGACCAATCACGTAGTTACATAAGTATCCCTCAATCCATTTATTCACGATCTCTATTTAGCCATTTGTTTGTGGATGATAGCTGGTGCTTGGGGTTAATTCTGCCTCGACTAGCCTGAAGAGTTCCTGCCAAAATACTCCCATAAATTTGATATCTCAATCATAGATTATATTTTTAGGCAGTCCATGAAGTCCGAAAACTTCTTTGAAGAATAGATCTGCCACCTGTGGAAAATTGGCAGCTTAGGGATGAATTTCTAAAAATAGAATTTGTAAAATAGAGAGTCTAAAAATAGAATGTCTAAAAATAGAAAGTCTAAAAATAGAAAGCCTAAAAATAAAATTTCAAAAAATAGAAAGTCTCAAGATTTTAAATCACCTTGCATCAATTGGTAATCAAGTATTGTTGATGAAAAATCACTTCTTATCATTAATCAATCCTAATAGTTCAATCTCGATTTAATATTTTATCATCAATATTATTATTATCCTATTTATGATATTATTATTATTATTAAAAGGAATTTCAAGGCACTCAATCATGGCTCTCAATAATGTTCTCTTTCACTCTCATTATTGGGATGGTATATTCCTCTTACACTCTCTTTCACTCATTAAAGCTCGTCATAAGAGATTCTCTTACACTCTCTCACTCAATAAAAGCATATCATAAAAGATTCCTCCTACGCACTGTTTAATGCATACATTATACTCTCTCTTAAAAACCTAAGTTATAGAGGCATGCGTACCTCCTTAATGACATGAGTTACAATTCCTAAACGGGCATGAGTTACTCTCTCTCTTAGCATGCGAGTTACTCCTCCTTTATGGCATGGATTCATTGCTCCTCCTATATATATGTGCCTCATTCTTTTTCCCCTCACTACTTGTGCATTGTGAAAGAAGAATTCGAACTTGAGAGACAGTTGGAGAGAATTCAAGAAGATTGTGAGAGAGAGACTTGGAGAGTAAGAGCAGAACTTGGTGAGCCAAGGTTGATTTAGTGCTTCATTGTTTCAGTGTTGATTTAGTTGAAGGGAAGATTGATTCAATGTGTGCATTTGCTGCTACTACCAGTGATCTTCATGCTACAACTTGTTCATATTTGGGTGAACTTACCGATTCTCTTGATCTCTCATTGTACTCTATATCTTTGCTGAACAATTGATTTCTAATAGAAGAAGAATTTGGTTGGGTTTTCCCCTTGTGGGTTTTTCCTTGGTCATTGGACTTAAATTCTCTGTGTTTCATTGTATTCTCTTCTATTGTGCATTTGATTTATGTTCTATCTACAATTTCTTATCTAATATTATAGCATAAAAAAAGGTTTTGTAACAAGTGTTTGTTACAACATAGAACACCGAAATTTCAACATGGTACCAGAGCTTTGGTGAAGACGAACTCAAGAAAACAAGTGTTGTTCCAACCCATTTTATGTTGAAATATCACTTGTTGTTCCTTCTACTTGCTGCTCATTTTTTGCTAAAATATCTCTTCTTTTTTGCTGCTAAAATATCTTTTGCTGTCCCTTACTATTTACTACTGAAATTTTGCTACTGAAATTTTACTACTACTACCGTTCTTCCAAAATTTCAAGGAACCCAAGATATGATAGTAATATTGCAGATAATAATTAAGGTGTTTCATGTGTTTAATAGTTTTGTGGTTTTTGGTACTTGTTGATGCATGCAAAAGTAAAGAGTAATTTTACTTCTATTTATGCATGTGCAAGAAATTGTTGTCTTGAAAAGAAATATAATGCATAAAAGGTTATGAAAGAATAATTGATAGAAATTGAATGCTGAAGACAGGGGGATTTTGATTCTCTCACATTATATGAGAAATGTCATAATCTTATGGGTTTTGGTAATTTTGATATTAGAGTTTACTAACAATAGTGGTTGTAGTAAGAAATTAGAATCATGACTTTTGCAAAAGATGAAATGATAGTTTTCTAGACTAATCTCTTTTGCAACAATCAAAGATGGATTATAACTAATATCATTGCAAACAATGAAGTCAACATGTGTAATTATTATTACATGCCTTCACCACGTATCAAGATTTGAAGATCTTTATAAAATCATTGGAATACCTATCCATGCATTGTTTCATGATAAATAATCATCAATATAAACTGTGGCACCAAAAGTTCACTCATCTTCACTATAAGGCATTACCTCATGTGAGAAAGATAGTTTCCGAAATGCCTGAGATTAGAGTGGATCATGGTGGAGTTTGCCAAGTGGCGTTCAAGAAGACGCATTTATTCTGCGAAGGACATATAGAGGCCAGACCAAGAGGGAGCTAACAACTTCCTTCAATCCCTATTAAAAAAAGGTATTTTCAAGTCTTATGTTGTTTCTTTATGTCACTGCTCTTGTTTAGATTTATCTTTATAGATCATTTGTTATTCTTCCTGCATGAGTATTTGAATGATTCTTTCACTAACTTCTTGATGAGGATGCGATCAAGAAAAGCAGATCCTGAAGATCATCAAGGTGTAGAATAATGTAGGAAGAGTAAACTCCAAGAGGAAGCTGGTGCAAGGATAATGAAGGAGCCACTCTCACATCTAGAAAAGAAAGAAAGACTTGCCTCATCACCAGGTATACTTTCATTATGTTTATTTACTTTGGTACCATTGCCCTTGCTCTTGGATCAATAGGTACATTTGATGAATGTGAGAACCAAGTCCTTTGTATCGAGATCGAGGAAGATGTCGAGCCATCCCATGACTTGAGTGGACATGAAGTGAACAAGAACTCAAGACTTCTGCAAGGAAAGCTAGAACCAAGAAAGAGATCACTGTACCATATAACCCAAAACAAAATGGGCACTTAAGGATCTTTGACTGCCTTGTCTACTTTCATGTGCCAAAGGAAAATAATACTAAGTTGGAAGCTTCAGAGGTAAGAAATGTATGATTGTTGGTTATTGTGAAAATTCTAAACCTTACAGAATATATGTCCCTAGTAAAAAAACTATAGAGTTTAGCAGAGATATAACATTTGATGAAGATGCAACTCTTTGAAAAGCCATTGGCAGTCCTCCTGCTAATGTTTAGAGACAGGGTGATGCCTTGGATGCACAAGAAGATCCTGAGCTTGAGCTTGATCTTGCTAATGAACCCATGGATCCCATGGAATCCTTGGATCCATCTCCATGTGCTAGAAAGAGACGATTATGGCTTTGTGACACTTTACAGGATGCTGATAGACATGTTGCTCCTTGAGGAACCTTCATAGAAAGCAAGAAAACATGCTGGTTCCAAGGATACATGGTAGCAATGAGCAACATTATTTAGGATGAACCATGGACTTTTGAAGAAGCAGTGGAAGATCAAGATCATGAGTCCATCATACATAATGATGTGTGGGAAGTAGTTCGAAGAAGCAAAGACTGAAGAAAGCTCTCTATGGATTGAAGCAAGCCTCAAAGAGCTTGGTATGCCCTCATTGATAGCTTCTTGATGAAACTTGGTTTTATCAGAAGCAACGTTGATCCAAATCTCTACTTCAAAACAATCCAAGGTATGCCTTTGATTTTGGTATTATATATTGATGACTTATTCTTGACATGTGGAGAACCTCTTACCCTCCAGTGTAAGGGGGAGTTAGCTTATGAGTTTGAAAGGAAAGATCTTCATTTGATGCACTACTTTTTGGGTCTTGAAGTATGGCAGATACTTGGTGAGACTTTTCCTTTCTCAAGGAAAATATGTTGTCAAGCTGCTATAAAGATTTGGTATGACAGAATGTAAATCCATGAATACTCCAATGGAGATGAACTTCAAGACGCTGTGTGGTGAAGCTGCAGGGCCTAATTTGGTAAATCCTTCTAAGTATCGACAACTGATTGGGGCACTAATGTTCTTAGTAATGGACATATGTTTTGCAGTCAATACTTGGAGGCTCTGAAATTGGATTCGTTCTAACGGGGCTACGTGTCTAAATCCGTTGAATCGAACACGATTCAACCTATGTAATATCCCTTAGTAGGAATATTCCTCAAACACAAGCAAACTCCAACTAGAGATGGACTGGGAGGGCATTTACCAGATATGTCGCCTCTGAAAAGAGGACGAGATTTGGAGGCTACCTGGCCCTTTCCAGACTCTGTCTAAGAGTATAGGAGAAAACACACAAGTGGTATAGTAGCCGGGAAGCTCAAAGAGATAAAAATAACAATGGTGCAACATATAACAATATAACCATAAGCAGATACTCAAGAAATGCAGAGAGAAATGCTAAGCCATTTTATTATACTGAGTAATAGAATGAGTACAGGAGGTGATCAGAAAGATGGCACCTCGACTTGCACAAGGCAAGTGAAGAAATACACTCAGAATAGCAAAGGAATGGCCTCTCTCTGAACTACATCCAAGTTGCTGGAGAATTGCCGTGCTGCTGCTTCTGTTGGAAATAAAGTGAGGATTTGGAGTTGTTCCCCTCCTCAAAAAATGCTGAAACTATGGAACCGGACTCTACTAAAAAAACCCAGAAAAACCCAGAAAGCTTTTCTGAAATGGCCGACCCCTGAAAATCGCCCCCTTGAGGACCCACGCAATCCCTCAAGGCTCTGCGTTGCCACTGAAATAAACCCACTACAACTCTGCCTGAAACTCAGCCAAAGTCCTCCAATATGCAAGGGCCAATCCCCTGCTCAACCTCCTAGCACAAATCCCATTGCAAAGCCCCAATCCAGAACTCCTGCCAGAAAGAACTGCGTCATCCCTCTCAAGACTGCGCAGTCATCTAAGATGCTCAATCCTCCTACCAAAATGCTGATGAAACTATTGCAAAAATACTGATGGAAATACCTTGCCCGAGCAGGCACTCGAAGTCCCCCGGGGCTAAGGGTGAGATCTCCGAACGGAGACACTCAATGCACTAAATAGTGCTGCAGACTAGCTAAACAGCCAGCGTGCTCTAAGTCGAAGTGACTAGCTCAAATGCACATAATCGAATGCCAAAATGAGGAGACTCCTCTCTCCTTTATAGCATTGGTCTCTCTCAATCCCAAGGCTCATCTTCTCCAACGTAACTTTCCTCTTGCCACGTGTTTCTTACCATCTGCGCAGTCACTCCAAGTGTCTATGTGGGCCCCTCCTCTACGTGGTTCTTTGGCCCCCCTTGGCTCACCTTTTAAGTTACAATGTTGTGCTACTAGGGAGTGTCTTTATTCATGAAGTGAGTATGTCCCCCTCTCCTCACTTTTTTATTTATAAATAGCTATAGAAGGCAAAATTGAGCAAAATCGAATATTCCAATTAGCCATGGCTAATTAGGAAAATTACAACCTAAATCGTATCCAAAAATCGGGACATGTCGTGTCCAAGTGGGACACGATCGAATCCAGATCGTGTCCCGATTTCTGGACACGAATCTGACAAAATGGGACCCGCGTAGCCATAAAAGGGCAGAAATCCCTTTCCTTTGCATCATTTTCACTCATTTCTTGTCAAGTGGGTTATCCCCCCAAGCAAAGATGTGACTTGGTTGTGCAAGATCCTTGACAAGTGGGTTATCCCCCAAGCAGAGATGTGACTTGGTTGTGCGAGATCCTTGACAAGTGGGTTATCCCCCCAAGCAGAGATGAGACTTGGTTGTGCGAGATCCTTGACAAGTGGGTTATCCCCCCAAGCAGAGATGAGACTTGGTTGTGCGAGATCCTTGTCAAGTGGGTTATCCCCCAAGCAGAGATGAGACTTGGTTGTGTGAGATCCTTGTCATATGTTGGCAAGTGGCAATTCCCCCAAGTGAATATAGGGTGATGGATGAATCTCCCCTATGATGATTCTTCTTCATTAGAGTGAGACATCATTGTTCCATATGATACAGAGCAGAGATGAACAAAGATGAGAAGGGAAAGTAGAGATCTTTGTTGCAGAAAGAAATTTCTCCCTAGCTAAGAGGGAGTGTTGAAAACTGGCACCTTAGGGATGAATTTCTAAAATTAGAGTCTAAAAATAAAAAACGTAAAAATAGAATTTCAAAAAATAGAAAGTCTCAAGATTTTAAATCAGCGTGCATCAATTGGTAATAAAGTATTGTTGATGAAAAATCACTTCTTATCATTAATCAAATCTAATAGTTCAATTTAAATTTAATATTTTATCATCAATATTATTATTATCCTCTTTATGATATTATTATTATTAAAAGGAATTTCAAGACACTCTGTCATGGCTCTCAATAATGTTCTCTTACACTCTCATTAATGCTCTTACACACTCTTTCACTCATTAAAGCTTGTCATAAAAGATTCTCTTACACTCTCTTACACTCAATAAAAGCATGTATAAAAGATTCCTCTTATGCACTCTTTAATGCATATGTTACACTCTCTCTTAAAAGCATAATATACAAGGCATGCATACCACCTTAATGGCATGAGTTACAATTCCTAAATGGCATGAGTTACTCTCTCTCTTGGCATGCAAGTTACTCCTCCTTTATGGCATGGATTCGTTGCTCCTCCTATATATATTTGCCTCATTCTTTCTCCTCTCACTACTTGTGCATTGTGAAAGAAGATTTTGAACTTGAGAGAGAGTTGGAGAGAATTGAAGAAGATTGTGAGAGAGAGACTTGGAGAGTAAGAGCAAAACTTGGTGAGCCAAGGTTGATTCAATGCTTCAATGTTTTAGTGTTGATTCAATTGAAATGAAGGTTGATTCAATGTGTGGATCTGCTGCTGCTACCAATGATCTTCATGCTACAACTTGTTCAGATTTGGGTGAACTTTCTCATTCCCTTGATTTCTCATTGTACTTTGTATCTCTGTTGAATAATTGATTTCTAATAGAAGAAGAATCTGGTTCGGTTTTCCCCTTATGGGTTTTGCCATGGTCATTGGACCTAAATTGTTTGTGTCTCATTGTATTCTTGGCTATCTTCTATTGTGCATTTGATTTATGTTCTATCTACAATTGCTTAAAAAGTTTTGTAATAAGTGATTGTCACAACATAGAACATCAAAATTTCAACACCACCTATTTGGCCAAGTAATCAGTTGGAATCACAAAGAAATGCGCAAATTTCGTTAACCTGTCAACCACTGTATAGGCCAGTTTTTGCCTTGAGCTTTGGGTATTCCTGTAATGAAGTCCATTGAGATGCTTTCTCATTTTTGCTTTGGAATTGGTAAAGGTTGGAGTAAACCGACATGTGTGTGCTCGACCTTATTTTGTTGACAAGTTATGAATCCCTTAACATATTTTAATACGTCATCTTTGAGACCTTTCCAAGAAAACCGCTCCCTGATTTGTTGGTAAGTTTTGAAGAATCCTTGATGTCTAGCTGATGGTATGTCATGTGCGACCTTTGAGATTTTCTCAAGAAGTGTAGATTTAGGAACAAAGTACATCTTGTCTTTATAGTAAATATATCATTAACTATCTTATACTTGTCATCTTGAATGAGTCCGTCTGTCAGAGCACAAGAAAATTTGTTCGTGGAATATTCCACCAAGAGGTGAGCATTCCTGTGTTCTATGAGTTCCATGAGAGAACATGCTGCTGGTTCTCTGGAGAGTGCATCAACCACACTATTCTTTTTTCCTTTTACGTATTCAATATCAAAATCATAAGCTTGGACCTTACTTATCCACTACCCACTTTTGCTATCGTTTGTTAAGGTTTTCTTGTTCTAAGAAATGGCACAAGCTGTTGTGGTCTGTCTTCAATACAAAGCTATCTCCCACCAAGTATTGCTTGAACTTTGTTAAGGCATGCATAATAGCCAACATTTCCTTGTCATATATGGAGTAAAGTCTCTCTGTGTCCTAGAGTTTTCAACTTTCAAATGCAATTGGATGGCCCTTTTGCATTAACATTGCTCCTATTCCTTCTTCCTATGCATCACATTCTAATACAAAGGGTGATTGAAGTCGGGAAGTGCTAGTACTGGACATGAGCTCATTACTCCCTTGAGCTTATTGAATTCCTTGTCTGATTCCTCCGTCCACCTGAACACTCCTTTCTTTGTCAAATTTGTTAATGGTGTGCTTAGTTGAGAGAAGCCCTTGATGAATCATCGGTAATAACTATAAATTTCGAAAAATACTCGCAATTTGGTCAAATTTTTGGGTGTTGGCCACTCCAGTATTGCCTGTATCTTCTCTTGATGTACTTGAGGTCCTTTCGCACTTATTATGTGTCCCAAATAAAGAATCTTTATCATTCCAAATTCACATTTTGATGCCATGGCATAGAGTGATTGTTGCATTATGCTCAAAATCTTATCCAGGTGCCCCAAGGGATCTTCCCATGTTTTGCTGTATATGAGAAGGTCGTCAAAAAACACTAGTAAGAATTTCCTCAACTACTTGTTGAAGGTGCTATTCAAGCAGGATTGGAAAGTGGCGGGAGCATTTGTTAGATGAAATGGCATGATAAAAAATTCGAAGTGTCCATAGTGGCATCAAAACACTGTCTTTGGCACATCTTGTTCTCAGACCTTGATTTGATAATATCTTGATCGTAGGTCAATCTTTGAAAAGTAAACTGCTCCATGTTACTCATCTAGTAACTCATAGATTCTGGGAATAAGATACCTGTTCTAGATGGTCTTTTTGTTGAGTGCTCAGTAGTCATTAAGCATCCTCCACGTTCCAACCTTCCTTTTAACTAGAACCACTGGCGAGGTGAACAAACTTGAACTGGGTCTTATGTGGCATATCGCGAGCAATTCTTGCATTGCCTTTTCTATTTCGTCCTTAAATTTGTTTGGGTGCCAATATGGTGTAGTGATTACGAGCTTGACTCCTTTCTCCAACTCTATAGCATGCTCAAATCCCCTTTTAGGAGGCAATTCTGGGGAGTATCACCAAATACCTAGCCATGCTTGTCCAACACTCGTTGAATGTTTTCTTTGTATAGTAGACTGCTATTGCTAGGTGTCTTTTGGTTTATAATCATGCATTCTGCAACATATGCTACATCACCATGCCTAAATATGGCCTCCATTCTTTTGGCGGAAATGACTTGTGGGCTACCGTTTGCCATGCCTCTCAAACCACTTACTGCTATTTGGGGCTTTAAATTCCATTTCCATTGCTTGGTAGTCCATAGTGTGCTTTCCCAATGAATACAACCATTGAACCCCCAATACCATATTGATATTTGCAAGATCTATTACATAAAAATCACTAGTGAAATTATAATTACCAAGTGTTACGCTCAAACCTGGGATCATTCGTGTGCAATCCAAGCTATACCCATTTGCTACTATCACATCAAGGCCCTTAAACTCTTTTGTGGGAAGCCCTCTCTTTGATACTAATGCTGCATCAATGAAGTTATGTGTAGCTCCTCCATCAACCAGTGTTGTGATGCGTTGTCCCTTGATGACTCTAAAGGTGTAATACCTGGGGTCCTTGATAGAGACACAACCTTAACTTGCGGTTCACGGGGCTTTTCCTCTTCTTTAGCTTCCTCATGGGTTTGTTCTTTCTTTGGGTTGCTAGGCTCATCATTTGGGGTGGGTTCTCCTTCTTTATCCTCATCGTCAGAGACCACTTCGATGTAGTGGATCTTTCCTTTGCCTAAACAACGATGTCTTGGCTCCCATGGCTCCTTGCAAGTGAAACAAAGCTTCTTTTGCCTTAGTTTGCTTTGGGTTTCCTCATCCAACCTGTCCCTTTTGGGCCAATCACGTTGAAAGGGCTTCTTCTCCTTATCTTTTTGAGGGACGAAAGGCTTAAGCGAGGCCTTAGATTTGGTTGATGCATTCCCCATATCACGAGTCTTCTTGATGGTGTCTTGGAGAGTTGCGGGATCGAAAGCCTTTATCCAAGCTTGTAGGGGTTCAACTAGTCCTTCTGTGAAGAGCATGACTAGTCTTTCTTTAGATATGTCTATCACCATGACAACAGTTCGTTCGAATTCTAAGATGTATTCTTTATGCGATCCTATCTGTTTGAGTTGTGCCAATTCTTTTAATTGTATGTCTTGGTTCTTCCGATCAATTCTATCTATTAATCTATGTGTAAAGTCTATATAAGTTTTAAAAACTGATGTTTGCATGCCCCAACCTAACCAGACCATGGTACCACCACTCACGCGCTTCTCCTTCTAGATGTAGAGTGGCGAATTGTATTGAGAAACCAATAGGCTAGCAAATTATGGCTGATTTCTCTTACTTGATAATTGCTTGTGAATATTTGTTGGCTTCTTATTTATTTTATTTTGTTCTCTTCATCAAACAATTACCAAAACATAAAACTTGAAGATAACAAGAGACGAAGAACACGAAGATGTAGGCTCTAAGCCAGGACAAAACCCCACAAGGGGAAAAACCCAAACAACTCCTCTTCTTATAGAATTAGATCAAAGTGAGAAATCCAAGACCCAAAAACCATGACCAAGACCTCCCACAAGAACCAAGTAAGCCCTCCTGCAATCCTTTTTCAACCAAGTCAAATTCAACAAAGTCAACGCTGGTCAACGCCTTCAAAATTTGTTCAAACTCTGAATTTTTCGGCCTTGCAACAAATAAGAAATCTTGCATGTGTGGCAGAATTTAGGGCAGAAATCAAAAGATACTCTTTCCTTTGACCTATGCTCTCTCTCCTTTGACCTTTGCTCTTCTTCCTTAGACTTTCACTTGTTTTTTTCCATAGTTCCACCAAGTTTCCGGACGTGGGGACGAGGGAGTGGGCAAATGCAAGAGCGGCCTATGCAAAATCTCCCCACCAATTTTTAGGAAATGTGGGGGGACGTTGGGGTCTTTAACACAAGGGACCCCGAAAAAATAGTAGAATACAAAAAAAATATAAATATATCATTGAAATTTTGTAATTTAACTGTCTTTATCATTATATAACACTTACGTCATGAAGAATAAATCGATGAATCATATTACTGAAACAAATTTAAAACGAAAAGCATGATACAATCATACATGTAACTGTAACATTGTGCAATGAAAATAAAAGTTTAAACCATATTGAAGTTCCAACTGTGAATATTGAATATTGAAATAAAAGTCAAGTCTGATACATCAAGATTCAAATTTTTATAGAGTCAAGTCTAATATATCATATATCAAGATTCAAAACAAACTAAAGTCTACAACTAAAGTCCGAAACAGAAAAGCAGATAACATAAGAACATATCAAATGACAAATGAGCATAATTGCTCAAGGTAATGCCCCGCTAGTCTTTGCATCCAGCTGTTGCATGAATAAATCAGGATCAACCATGTCACCATTTGAATCAGAATCACTTGCATTCTCAAACATGCTAAGTGGCACACCAACCAACCCCATCTGTGTCTCATCAAGTCCCTCTCCATATCTACCTGTGCATCATCCTCTGGATCAACATCCCATCATGTTGTTGGTCCCTTCAAATATGAAATAACCAAAAAACCCCTTCCCCCCCATCGATTCATAGTATATTTATAATATTTTATAATTATTTTTAGGGATTTGACTTTTTTTATAATGATTTGACCTCAAATTTTTTTGGGGACGTGGGGAAATGTCCCCGAGACGTCCCCACGCCCCCAAAGCACACGGAAGCATGGAGACGTGTTTCCCAGGTGGAGGGATGTGTCATCGTGGAACACTAGAACTTTTGTCTTCTCTCATATGCACAAAAATCGAAGTTGTGAATTAGTTCCACAATGAGGTTGAACTTCTCTCTATATATACACATCCAGGAAGTCGAATTGGTGCCTTTCTAGGTTGAGTTGTCCAAGCAGGGCCGACTTGTTTTTATGGGTGACAAATTGACTTTTTTGACTCAAATAAAATTCCTTCTCTTCTTTCTTGCAAAAGTCCAAAAGGGACTTGTCTCAAGTACAATAGATTGACTCATTACAAATTTTCTTTTGACTCAATAAACCCTAGAAGCATGAAGAACATGCTTTGACTAGAAAATAATAATAATAATAATAATTTCTTTTTTCGTTTTCTTTTGCTTTTACATGAAATATGTAATGGCACAAGTACAATGATAATTATGAAGGCCAAACCTAGTTACATTTCAAACACTCTCTCTTAACTATGGAGGTATTCATAATGACTCAATAGGATACAAGGATACTCTCAAGTTGAAATATTCTCATAAGAAGACTTCGGATTGATAAGCATCATCAAGCATCATCATAACCAACATTGCCAATGTTAAAATATGAAAGTCCTATGCAAAAATTAAAAAATTCTTTGCAGAAACTTGAAAGTTCTATGCAGAACACTGAATGTACTTATAGAAAATTGAATTTACTTTGCAGAAAACTGAATGTATTTTGCAGAAAGTTGAATGTAATTTGCAGAAAACTAAATGTACTTTGCAGTAAGTTGAATGTACTTTGCAGAAAATTGAATGTACTATGCTGTTACAATTACTTAGAATGCAAATTTCTTCTTCACAACTTTTCAGAACAACAATTGTAGATAGAACATAGACTTACGGATCATATGAAGACAACTGAGCACAAATATGAGACACTGAGAGCTAGGTCCAATGACCAGGGCAAGACCCACAAGGCGAAAACCCAAATGATTCTTCTTCTATTAAATTTCTTCAATTGTTCAGTAGAGTACATGGAGAGAGAGAGAAGGAGAATGAATAAAGTCACCAATGTTTGATCAACTTGCAGCTGAAGTGCTCTTGCTCTTTGCTGGAAAATGTCCTCATTCTCTTGATTAGATCTTGTCCTACACACTTGCTCCAACTCTTCCCTTGCTCTTACTCTTCACTTGCTCTCACGCTTCTCTTGCACACACTCAACTCTTACTCTCTTTCTTTACAATGACCATGTTACTCTCAACTCTCACTTGCCCTTGCTTAAATAGATGAGACTCTTCCCTTGCTCTTACTCTTCACTTGCTCGCACACTTCTCTTGCACACACTCAACTCCAACTCTCTTTCTTTACAATGAACATGTTACTCTCAACTCTCACTTGCTCTTGCTTAAATAGATGAGAAATGAGAGTTACAAAATGAATTCATTCCTTGAGCCAATAATAGGAGAATTGAATTCCATGAGGGAGGAGTTACTTGAGGAGAAGTGTAACTCATCCCAAGAATAGAGAGAGAGGTACACTTGTCTTGAGGAGTTACAATTCAAATTAGGGAGAGAGAGAGAGTATTTGGTGAGAGTTACAAATCAAATTGAATGAGGGAGTTACAAGTGCATTTAATGAGGAGGAGTTACACTTTTGTCATACATTGAATTATTAAGGGAGAGATACATTCTCTTAAGTGTGGAGTTACTATTTTATTCCAAGGGAGAGGTTCAATTTGCCAAGTAAGAGATTCTCAATTTAATTTACTTATTTCATGAGAGAATTCGTTTTTATTAATCCATTAAAGGTGAATGACTTTAGACTATTTTATGCGTAATAGTATCATAATAATAATAATACTAGTAAGGATAAAAAATATTAATTCTTGACTTGTATAATCATGATTGATTTGGTTTTAAAGTGGATTCCATATGTTGAGATCATCCTTGATTATTTAGCCATTGACTTTCTATTTTTGAAAAGTCACTTCCAAATTGAGATGTGACTTACTATTTTTCGAAAGTCATATTATAATTGTTAGAAATGAAATTTTATTATAGGTGGTTCAAACGAAACTGAAAGATATGATTTCTTCTAGGAGAAATTCATCCCTGAGTTGTCAAATTTCAACAACCAATTACAAAATATCAAGGCCTTGACTGACAAGCTCTATCTTGCCACTAGATTAGAGCATAATGCTGGGAGGCAAACATTTGGACACCACAACTGCCTCTCAAGGCAGATACCCTATCCAAATGTTCACCAAGTGTGTCCTTATAGGACTATTCTTATCTTGGATATCTACTCCATCTTCAAAAAATAGTGGCCCTCAAGACTACTCTTATCTTGGATTCCCAATCTTCAAAGAGTATCGGTCCTCGAGACTACTCCTTATCTTGGATACCATTCCTCAAGGAGTATTTGTCCCAGATGCTTATCTAATCCTCCATTCTCCCTACCAGTGCCTTCACTAGGCTTACGACTGTTAGTCCTGACCATAGTGAATGACACATGGAGAATATAGTGTCCCTCATCACTCCCTCTCAAGTAGGGAGATAATCCTCACTCCCTCTCAAGCAGGGAGGAACAATAACAATACTCATCAAAGCATTGACTACATGTTCCTTCGGGGAGATCTGTTGTAGCTGCTTTGCTCCTTTCTATATCACATCATAATGAGCTTCGACCTTCCTAGACCTTTTGTCAATCTTCATGTAGCTCTCACATGTCATCAAGTGGTTCGTCACATATCTTATGGAGCCATATTCTTTCAACGTTGATCACACAAGCCTTCACATACTTTTTCTCCATGACAAGGTTTTGCCTTCATCCCTTTTCGAGAAATTATATAATCTTTCACTAATCATCAGTAGTATCTGTGTTAGCAATAGTACCTGTCAAACCAATCAAATTAGAGCCAATTATAGCTCCCTCTTTCCAATCGAATCCATCATATCATCAAGTGATCAACAATCTGTTTCATGACTTCTTGTATCACTTTGATGCCTTTATTGCTTCTAAATCATATTCCAAGCATTATATAGTTGCCAAATCAATCGGAATGGCCTCTAGTCAAGATGCAAAATCTTTCATGTCAATTTCTGCTGCTAGCTCCCTCTGAGGTCAACAATACTTCCTTCATATACAAGTTCTGTTAATAATGTGTTCCTGGATCGAATCAATCAGTTGCTGGTACAACAATATCAAAGCTCTTCTTCTTCTTGTTAAAAACTTCTCTGGATTTTCTGCCAAACTCAAAGTAGTGTTATAACTGATTAGGATCTAACAACTTCGTCTTTCTAGTTGAGACATGTAAACTTCTTCTCTTTTAAATTACTTCTTTTGATGCATACTTTCTTCTTGTCTTAGTGTTTTGCTATGTTCTTCCAAATCTTCCATCTGTTAGTCAATCTTAGATAGATATTGTCTTGACCTGCAACCTTTGTTAGAAGACTTTGAAAGAACAAAAGGCAAAGTGCATAACAATAGTAATGATTAAAGAAATTGGCATTGTTGTCGCACATAATGTCTAGGCACCGTGACAACGACTCAATTCGGGGGCTGTCACACTGATCCCCAATCACTCCGTTTGAGTTGTCTCCCTATAGCAGACTAAGGGGGACTTATGATCTGTTGATGTTTTCTTGTTTCTTTCATCCTCTGACCCATGCTAAAATTCTTGTATCTGTTTTTTTTCCATTACTTGCAACTTATTCTGAAGAGTGATCTTTTCAATTGTTATGGCATCCATCTGGTTAGAGTGTTCAACCTTCATAGCACTGACTTCCTTGGCATGGTTTTTCTCCATGGTCAATAGCTTATTCTAAGGACATCTGACCAACTTCCATATCTTTTATTATTTTGTCATTATCTTCTTTTATGGGCATCAAACAATTTTGCATAGAGCTCATTTCTCTGTCATGATTAACTTTCATGGTTTCCATTTCTTTAGCATGTTTTTCTCTCATGACAAGTAAACAATTTTGCATGGAAGTCCTTTCTTTGTCATGATCTGCTTCGATGGCTTCTATCCTATTTTGAAGATTGATTTGGTTAACTTCCATGTTATGAATCATTTGTGTATAATTGAGTTGTATGTCCTTAATCTTCTGAGGATGTTCATGATCTTCTAGAGGCAAATGATATTTCTTACCAACAACATTAATTTGATTGCTCGCCCCTTCCATTCTACTATCTATGATTCTTTTGACAACATGGAAAGTAGCCTCTTCATGAAGAGCATTACAAGCCCTGCAATAAGGCGGGGCCTCATCCACAAGATTGGCAGACTCAAGTGGATTTGGTGGTCTCTGCTCATTAGATGGGCCTTTCTTATGCCAGACATTATTATTATTTCTCGGGCGGAAACTCTGTGCTTGAGATCTTTCCATTTGGATCAACCTAGCTTGCATGGTACTCATTTCCTTAACATGATTAGATATTAACTTTGTTTGATTAAGTTCCATGCTTTCAAGTTTTTGCATCAATATCTGCATAGGGTCATCATCGGATTCATTGGATTCTTTCAATTTACTTGGACCCTCATCAAAACCTGAAATTTCAATCTTCCCAGATGCTTTCTTATCCTTTTCAATTTCCTCAGCTAAAACCTAGGTAGCCTTATAATCATTAGTTTTAGCTCGCTTCAACTCATATGAAGTATCAACATTAAAGGCATCAACATAAAAATCCAAAAGAGACCTGACAGGAGGTCTATAATCTTGAGATAATTCTTTAATAATACCATTAAACCTCTTATTAAATTCCTCTATGGTTTCATTTTATTTCTTCTCTATGACGCTGATAGCTTTAACCAAATTTCTTTTTTCTCTTTTGTCTCCATCCTTGTCCTTGAAGGCATTAATAATCGATTGCAATGAATTAAACGAATTATCAAGCTTTTCTGTAGACCAATCCAGATTCCAGAGCATCTTCCTTTAAGGAAAGAACAAAGGGGCTCATTTTCACATCTTCATGATTATAGTCAACACCTCTAGCATTTTTACCCAACCAAGAGCTAAAAGCTTTTAGATGCGCCGTAGCACTAGCCATATTATTCCCTTGGAAAGAAGACAACTTGTCAAGGCCATTGTTAGGAAGGTCATTTGGATAACCTTGTATGTTAGCAAAGTTACAAGGGGCGAACAAGTCCATGATGTCTTGCTCAAAGGAAAAAAGAGGGGCCAAATGGATGCTAGAGAGAGAGATCCTTGCTCAAGAAAATCAAGAAAAAAATGAAAGAAGTGGAGTCGCCACTTGAACATGAATCTAGCTTCAAGATCCAAGTGGCAAAAACCGAAAGGCTAGTCAGGGAGAAACATATAGAATCTAGATATTAGGGAGGGCTTCTTGTTTGAGAAATTATGGATGAATAAGTGGAGTCACCACCCAAACAAGAAACCAACCGAAATGTCCGGGTGCTAAATGTGTAGATAGAGAAGATGAAAGGAATAGTGAGAGGAAAAAGATAAGGTGATGAAAAGATGAAGAAATATAATGGCGCCAAACAATGTGGCGTTGATGGGATAAGAAATGATTAAAAGGCTGAAAAGATGAAGATGAATGTCGTAAAGCCAAGGTCCAATAAATTCGTCCCCGACAACGATGCCAAAAAATGTTGTGCCGCTTGACAGGCTAATGAAAGAGATTAGAAGATTAGAAAATTAGAAAAAATGTCGTGAGTACCCAGGGCAAAAAAACTTTATCCCTGGCAACGGCGCCAAAAAATGTTGTTGCACAGAATGTCTAGGAACCGCGACAACAGCTAAGATCAAAGGCTGTCACACTGATCCCCAATCTCTTCGTTTGAGCTGTCTCCCTATAGAAGACTAAGGGGGGTAGACCCTATAGGAATGGAATGAATAAAAACTAGTTGGGAACCAACCAGTTCAGGAAGATCAGTGGGGAACCAACCAATCTAGGAGACATAGCTAAGCAACCAATACTTGTTTTAGATTGCGTAAGATTTTAAGGATTCAAATTGATTTGAGAAAATGATACCAGTGCCTTGTGGAGTCAACTATCTTGCGAAGGAAATAAGGTTCAAGTAAAAGATGAGAAATTGTTGCTGAATGATTCGATTGTCTCATATGCAAATGCAAAACTTAAAGCTATGTGAAATGCAGGGACTTGGTTAATTTTAGTTAAATGAGGGCTTAAAATTATTTCTGAAATATGTCTTAAATGTTATTTAACTTAAGGCTCAGAAAAATGGTGATCTAAATGTGAAAGCAGGTACTTATACCAGCACTACAAAATGTAAAATCTGCACAAATAATTACTGAAATGCACAATTGATTGAAATGTAAAACGCTGGAATAAAACACTTTTAATTTCAAAAGTTCATTTGTATGAAATAGTCAATCAAGATCATTAGATGCATAAGTAAAATTAGATTAGCCCTACTTGCATAAGCATGTAAAAACAAATGAACTTCAGAAATTAAACTAAATGTTTTAAGCTCAAGTCATATTAATGAAATATCAGTCTAGTAATCTGCTTTTAAATCAAATGTTAAAACCAACAATATATTCTAAAACAATAGTCATGTAACCATGCAATATCCAGAAATTTCTATGTATAACAACATAAAATTTTAAGTGAAAAACTGATAACTACAGTTCAGAAGATTTCAGAGTTTAATTCTTTCTGATCTATTGATGTATTTGATCTAAAAAACTCAGAAATAAACTTATGAACAGCTGTAAAACAATTTTCAGAAAATTGTTTGCAAAAGTTACTAAAACTAACTTCTATTTCTGCAATCATACAACAATAAAAATGTAAATTAAATATGTTGCTAAACTCCAACTAATTGCAAATCTATGCCAATATTAACCTTGTTTTCAAAATGGAATGAGGAGAGGTTAGAGAGTGTGCATCAGTCAACCCTTAGGGACTTGAAGACACTTGAAGATGAGCTGCCCAAGTCACTGAAATTTTTCCAATGCAAATGCCAAACTCAGAAAAATTTTGAGAAAATTTTGTGGGAAATTTTTAGGAAAAATTTAGGGAGAAAATTTCAGTGAAGGAGGGAGGCAGAGAAGAAGGGAAGGAGGCCGAGAAAGAAGAGAGGCTGGAGATGGCCAACATAGGGCCTCAAGGCCCAAAAAAAAAAATTTGCCCACGATCTTCTTGAGATTTCTCTTGAACCTACAAACAAAATGGAGATGCCCTCCAGGGCTTAGATCTCTCTCTGAAATCCACAAAAATCACTTGCAATTTTCAGATTTTTTCCTGCACAAACAAAAGACGGAAAACCTCAAAGCATGTATATACAAAAATATGAAATACCCAAAACTCCAATGAATTAAAAATTTTATATTTACAAATCTACAATAATATTCTATAGATCTAGTAGATCTGCAGATCAAAACCCTCTATTAGCCATATTTAAACAAAATTTACACAAATTTAGAAATAAATTTGAAATTTTAAAGAGGCATAAGCCCATGAAAACCCTTACAAATAAAATATTTTATAAGATAACTTTAGAAATTAAAAACAGTGGGCTCTTTAGATTATGTAAAGGAGAGTCAGTTGGTCTAGCTGAGGGCTTCCCCAAACACCCAAATCTTGAATGATAACTTCTGCACACTTAGATCTGCTTGCTAAATTAATAGAGAATAAAAAATGATCATAAAATCATCAAGAAATAGCTAAGTCACCTGACACGGGGATTCGGGACACGTAGGATTCGAGATTCGTGGTGTCGGATTCGGGACATGCTGACCCCCCGGAACAGGATACGTTAGGACACGTTATATATTATTTTATTAAAATATATATATATATATATATATATATATATATATAATATTTTAAAATATATATATATATTAAAAATTAGATATTATCATATTTCTTACACAAATTTTAATTAATGATACAAATTTATTGATTTCAAACATAGATCTTCATCTATAGCTATTAGCATGCATAGTACATACAAAATTCAAATAAATGTCAGTGGTACTGGTCACATAAATGATAAATCTATTAAAAATTTAAATCATGATTCATAATTCATAACTGAAAGACAACTTACAACTACAAGATAGTAAGATAAACACACTGACAACTGTAGTTTTCTCATTAAGTCATCAAATCAAAATGTGTTACATAGGTAGTGTTGGTGCAATGCCAATGGCAAATAGAAATAGAAAATATAAAACAACTACAGGTATACAAGCCTCAAGGCATCAATCAGCATCACTGTCCCCATCATCATGGTCCCCACTGCTCTCCTCTACATCCTCCTCCTCCCCTGTATCCATAGTCGCCTTTGCATCTGCTGGTATGGAGGCTGACCCCTCTAAGTCATCAAATCTAACAGGCTCTAGCACTGGATCATTGAGATCCATGTTGGCCAATGCCAACTCAACAATGGTGTCCAGACCCATATCATCAGGAACAGTGTTACTTGGGAGCGGGAGCGAAAGCGGGGAGCGGGAGCGAAAATGGGAGCGGGAGCGACATATTCAGAAGCTCTTGGTTTGGTGCTCTTTGATTAAATACGAGTTCCATACCCTAATACATGACAAAATTCAATGGAAACATTGCAATCCCCCAATCCTAAAATCCTGAAAAACTGATAAGTCTGCTGTATTTTGAATGAAATCTAAAATTCTACTTTCTCCATATGAAATCCAATGAGGCCGGAACCACTCTCAAACATCCTGAGTCATTTCATGGTAATGTTAAAAATTTAAGTAAAAGGATGAAAATGAAGATTAAGGAGAATGTCACTTTTACTTTAAGAATTTAACATTACCATGAATAGCATATCAATACTAGGGCCTAGACTTGATTATGAAGCTGCCAAAATGCTCTACTCCTTGCTGCAACAGCACAAATCACTTACCAAATGAAAATATTAATGAGCAAACACGCCCTTTTCATACCCGCGTTGAGCTTAGCGAGTCCTGGAAACTGGACACGTGTCCTAAAATCGCGACACGCCCCTGAAAATCGCGACACGCCCTCGGACACGACGTGTCCTGTGATTTGGACACGAATCCGGACCGAATCGTGTCGGATTTGCTGGATTCGGGATTCGCAGGGGGTTTAGGACGAATCCGGTTTCCTAGAGAAATAGAGATACCTACTACCTCTATCAAATCAAAACGATATTTGGAAAACCCAGAAATCTGGGGAAGATACTTGTACATAGATCAATCATCAAAGGCTATTAACCAACAAATGCAAATCAAAGCAGCAGAGTATTAAGAACAATATTACCACATCTGAAACCCCAAAGTCTTTGTGTTTTATTAACCAGAATAAGTTACAAGAGCTTTCTTAGAGCAAGTATACGATTGAAAAATCGGATCCAAATAATGGAGAGAGGCCTATAATTTATAGAAAAATTCTCCAATGGCTAGTTGGCTTGATCCTCGTCAAAACAATCTGAACCGTTGATGAAGATCAAATGATCTTTTAATCATCATTGTTGAAATAAAGTTACTTTTTGAGGAAATTCAAATTTCACTTTTAATTTCCTTTTAATTAACTCAAAAATGATTATTTTTAGTTAATTGCCGCAAAACGTTGACTTTGACATAACTACTATGGCCCAAGGGTTCCAAATATCTTGAAATTTTCAATTTTCCCTTGGCTGGGGACCTCTAAAAATTAAGAACTTGAAAACCCACGAATTTTAAATGTTGGAGAATATAAATTTTCCTAGGACCTAAATTAATTAAATTTTTGGCTTTAGCATTTTAATTTATTTTAGCCAGAAATTTTAATTAATTGACTTATGAGGAGATTATTAATTTTTCCAACCCTTTAATATTTAGCCATGATGTCTAACTATGAGGGACCATGCACTAAATAATTTTTTTACATGAAATATTACATTTCTAACCCATGAAGGGGGAACATCCGTTCGTTATAGATCCCTAATAATTACCCACTTCCGCGACACAAAATATGATCTAGTGGACTAAGTGACTTGTAATAAAATAATCCCAAATAATTAAAATTATTCCCAAATCACTTTTACATAGACTCGATAAATAACACTAGGACTTGTTTAAAATCTTGACGAGAAAATCTACCTTAGCTTTGGGGTGAGGACGGAGGGAAAAACTCTGCTGATCATTCGTGTTTAGAAACACACATGAATCGGTGAGACTAAAAACCTCCCAGGATAGAAATCATCATCAGAAAAATAAATTTATCTAGGTTACATACATTTGTTTTACTAGGATCATTTACATTACAAAATGCAGAATGGGTTTACAAAACTCCAGTGTACATATAGCTGATAATGATGAATTTATGGATCATCTGATTGCTTGGACATGAGGTAGTTGACATGGATTTCCACCATGTCCAAGCACTCAGATAATCCATAGATTCATCATTATCAGCTATATGTACACTGGAGTTTTGTAAACCCATTCTGCATTTTGTAATGTAAATGAGATCCTAGTAAGACAAACGTATGTAACAACTTAGGTAAATTTATTTTTTTGATGATGATTTCTATCTTGGAGGTTTTTAGTCTTACAGATTCATGTGTGTTTCTAAACACAGATGATCGACAAAGTTTTCCCCTCTAGCCTCACCTTAAAGCTAGGGTGGATTTTGTCGTCAGGATTTTAAATGAGTCTTAATGTTATTTATCGAGTCTCTGTAAAAGTGATTTGGGAATAATTTTAACTATTTATGATTATTTTATTACAAGTCACTTAGTCTACTAGATCATATTTTGTGTCACAAAAGTGGGAATTATTGAGGCTCTATAAGGAATGGGTGTTTCCCCTTCATGGGTTAGAAATGTAATATTTCATGTAAAAAAAATATTTAGTGTATGGTCCCTCATAGTTAGACACCATGGCTAAATATTAGAGGGTTGTAAAAATTAATAATCCCTTCATAAGTCAATTAATGAAAATTTTTGGCTAAAATAATTTAAAATGCTAAAGCCAAAAATTTAATTAATTTAGGGCCTAGGAAAAATTAAATTCTCCAACATTTAAAATTCGTGGGTTTTAAAGTTTTTAATTTTTGGTGGTCCTCGGCCAAGGGAAAATTGAAAATTTCAGGATATTTTGAACCCTTGGGCCATAGTAGTTAAGTCAAAGTCAACTTTTTGCGGCAATTAACTCAAAATAATCATTTTTGAGTTAATTAAAAGGAAATTAAAAGTGAAATTCGAATTTCCTCAAAAAGTAATTTTATTTCAACGGTGATGATTAAAAGATCATTTGATTTTCATCAACAGTTGAGATTGCTTTGACGGGGAACAATCCAACTAGATGTTGGAGAATTTTTCTATAAATTAAAGGTCTTTCTCCATTATTTGGATCTGATTTTCAATAGTGTAATTGCTCTAAGAATGCTCTTGTAACTTTTTCTAGTTAATAAAACGCAAAGACTTTGGGGTTTCAGACCGTGATGTTGCTCTTTTAGATTTATGTGGTAATATTGTTCTTAATACTCTGCTGCTTTTATTTGCATTTGTTGATTAATAGCCTTTGATGATTGATCCGTGTACAGGTACCTTGCACAGATTTCTGGGTTTTTTAAATATCATTTTGATTTGATAGAAGTAGTAGGTATCTCTATTTCTTGATGATTTTATGATCATTTTTGAATCTCTATTAATCTAACAAGTAGATCTAAGTGTGCAGAAGTTATCCTTCGGGATTTGGGCGTTTGGAGAAGTCCTCAACTGGACCAACTGACTCTCAATTTACATAATCTAAAGCGCTCACTGTTTTTAATTTCTGAAGTTATCTTATAAAATATTTTATTTGCAGGGTTTTCTTGGGCTTGTGCCTTTTAAAAATTTCATATCTATTTCTAAATTTGTGCAAAATTTGTTTAAATATGGCTAATATATGGTTTTGATCTGCAGATCTACTATATCTGTAGAATATTATTGTAAATTTGTAAATATAAAATTTTTAATTCATTGGGGTTTTGGGTATTTCATATTTTTGTATATACATGCTTTGGAGTTTTCTGTCTTTTGTTTGTGCAGGAAAATATCTGAAAATTGAAGGTGATTTTTGTGGATTCCGGAGAGAGATCTAAGCCCTGGAGGGCATCTCCATTTTGTTTGCAAGTTAAAGAGAAATCTCAAGAAGATTGTGGGCAATTTTTTTGGGCCTTGAGGACTTATGCTGGCCATCTCTAGCCTCATTCTCGGCCTCTCTGCTTTCTCGGTCTTCTTCCCTTCTTCTCGACGTCCCTCCTTCACTGAAATTTTCTCCCTAAATTTTTCCTAAAAAATTCCCAAAAAATTTTAACAATTTTTTTTAACAAAATTTGCTCAAAATTTTTCTAAGTTTGGCATTTGCATTGGAGGATTTTCAGTGACTTGGGCAATTCATCTTCAAGTGTCTTCAAGTCCCTAAGGGCTGACTGATGCACACTCTCTAACCTCTCCTCATTCCATTTTGAAAACAAGGTTAATACTGGCATTTTGCAATTAGCTGGAGTTTAATAGTAGATTTAATTTACATTTTTACTACTGTATAATTGCAGAAATAGAAGTTAGCTTCAGTAGCTTTTGCAAACAAATTTCCGAAAATTGTTTTACTATTGTTCAGTAGTTTATTTATGAGTTTTTTAGATCAAATACATGAATAGATCAGAAACAATTAAACTCTGAAATTTTTTGCATTGAAGTTATCAATTTGTTACTTAAAATTTTCTGTTGTTATACATAGAAATTTCTGAATATTGCATGGTTACAAGACTGCTATTTTAGAATATATTGTTGATTTTAACATTCGATTTAAGAGCAAATTACTAGATTGATATTTCATTAATATGACTTGAGCTTAAAACATTTAGTTTAATTTATGAAGTTCATTTGTTTTTACATGCTTATGCAAGTAGGACTAATCTAGTTTTACTTATGCATCTAATGATCTTGATTGAGTATTTCATACAAATGAATTTTGAATTTAAAAGTGTTTTATTTCAACATTTTACATTTCAGCCCATTGTGCATTTCAGTAATTATTTGTGCAAATTTTACATTTTGCAGTCCTGGTATAAGGATCTGCTTTCACATTTAGATCACCATTTTTCTGAGCCTTAAGTTAAATAACATTTAAGACATATTTCATAAATAATTTTAGGCCCTCATTTAACTAAAATTAACCAAGTCCCTGCATTTCACATAACTTTAAGTTTTGCATTTACATGTGAGACAATCGAATCATTTAACAGTAGTTTCCCATCCTTTACTTGAACCTTATTTCCTTCGCGAGATTGTTGACTCCACAAGGCACTGGTATCATTTCCCTCAAATCAATTTGAATCCTTAAAATCTTGCAAAATCTAAAACAAGTATTGGTTGCTTAGCCGTGTCTCCCAGATTGGTTCCCAATTGATCTTCCTGAATTGGTTGGTTCCCAACTAGTTTCCATTCATCCCATTCTTATAGGGTCTACCCCCTTTAGTCTGCTATAGTTTCATTCATCCCATTCCTATAGGGTCTACCCCCTTTAGTCTGCTATAGTTTCATTCATCCCATTCCTATAGGGTCTAGCCCCCTTAGTCTGCTATAGGGAAACAACTCAAACAAAGTGATTGGGGATCAGTGTGACAACCTCCGATCTAAGCCGTTGTCGCGGTGTCTAGACATTTTGTTCGACAATAGGTATAAAATACTTATCTTTTTGAAGAGAGTCAACTCCCTCTTAATCTTGAATATTTTCATTAATTTTGTATTCACATTAGCATGATGTCATGCTTATCAATATCAAGAGCTATATTTTCTTTTCACAACATAAATGGTTAGTTAGGGTTTCTATCCTAGGGTTTCCTAACTCAAACTTTTGCTAGGGCTTATAAACCCTAAATGGAAAAAGTCTACAAGACCTCACAAACTACAAGTTCTACAAACCCTGGATTCTTCATAATCATTAAGATCTGCCATTCAAGAATTGCAAAATTCTTCAACCACACTAGAGGGTTACTTGCAAAACCCTAGAGACACTATTGACCAACCTTTTATATATTTCATTTCTTGATCTCATGACCTAGTCTTCATAAGCAACTACCATATCAACAATATGTCACAACCTCTATTCTATATTTATGTAGACCCTTTTACTACCTTTTAAATGATCATCACCATGATCTAATGAACTTAATATAATTGACAAAAATTACACATGTCTCTGCAACCTTTCCTTATCTCTTCTTTGGAAAGATTTGGTCCTTCTTCAATTGTCAAGTGCGAACATTCTTCAACAAAGGTGCCTTAACTCCTTCAACGTCAAAAATTTCATTAAGCTACTTGCTTTGTCTTGATTCTTTTCAAAAAGGTCGGGATCCACAAAGATATTTTTTTGGCTGCTTGCAATGTCCTTCATTTTTCAAAATTCATTATCAAATAGGTCGGCTTCATGGATGAAATTCGTCTTTCTATAACTGTGCTTATGCTACAAACTTCCTATACCTTTGCAGTCCACCTTCCTTCATATTCTTGTGTTACGAATATGGGCTTTATTATGTTCTTCTTTTGAATTGTCATAGTTCTTTTGTTGTAGTTACATACTCTATCACACCAAGTGGACTTGTATTGTAGTTTGGATGATGAACCTTCATAACTGGAACCTTTATCTATTGAACTATCTACAATTTTACTCGGACTAGTATTACCATTGAATATGATCTCTGCATCAATGTTATTCTAGGTTTATGAAAAGTTCTCGGGTTATTCGGGTTTCTGTCTTCTTTTATGCCACCACAAGTTACTTCCATTGGAATATAATTGAGCTTGAACTTTTCTTAGAAAACTTGGGCTTGGATTTGTTCCTTTGTCTGAGATAAAGAGGTTCAAAACTTCTCCTTGATATTCTTGTTTATGTCACAGGAGTAGAGCTCTGACTCTTGATTTCTTTTAGTCTTTTTCATAGTTGTATCCAACTCGGACTTGCTTTGAACTTGGTCTTAGATTTTGTGATATTTCCTAGTATTGGTGATTCAAATTTCCAAGAATTTGGGCTACATGACTCCATACCACATATAACAATACTTCTTATATAAAACTCGGATCCCTCTTCTTAGACTTCAGATTGTCAAATTGTTCTCATGAATTCTTGTCCAAACCTTTTTACTTGCATTGTTTGTCATAACAGGACTTGGATTGTATATAGGAGCAGAACTTGCATCAAACATACCCTTGAATCGATGACATATAAGATTCAAAAACTTCATTTAAACCACCAGAGAATTCAAATTACTGCACCGTAGGCTTGGACTATTTATAAGTTTCATCATAGATTTAGATTTTCTTCATTTCTAGGATTCAGATGCCCAGAACAATGATTTGTCACTGGTTCAGATCTTCGAGCTCAGACTTCAAACAAAATGATGATAGCAATTTGTATTATAGACATGTATAAGCTTTGTATGCTATAGGCTTCGGATCAATAACTTGAGTAGAATTTTGTTGTTTCTTGGATATGCTATTTTTCCATATTCCTTTAGAAGAAATGAATGCTGCAATGTTGTCTTCAAATAAGCCAACTGGATCTTCAAATTTCCTGCCTTCCCTTCATCTTAGCTTTGATACCATGTTGAGAAACCTATAAGCTAGCAAATTAGGGTTGATTTCTCTTACTTGATAATTGCTTGTGAATATTTGTTGGCTTCTTATTTCTTTTATTATGTTCTCTTCATCAAACAATTACCAAAACTTAAAACATGAAAATCACAAGAGACAAAGAATGCAAAGATGTGGGCTCCAAGCCAGGGCTAAACCCCAGAAGGGGGAAAACCCATACAACTCCTCTTCTTATCGTCCAAGATCCAAAAACCAAGACCTCCCACACGACCCGTGTCAACCCTCTTGCAATCTTTCTTCAACCAAGTCAAATTCAACAAAGTCAACGCTGGCCAACACCTTCAAAATCTGTTCAAACCCTGAAATTTTTGGCCTTGCGGTAACCCTGAAATTGTCAGAACAAATAAAAAATCTTGCATGTGTGGCGGAATTCACAAGATACTCTTTCCTTTGACCTACGCTCTCTCTCCTTTGACCTTTGCACTTCTTCCTTAGACTTTCACTGGTTTTTTCTTCTCTCTTTTGCACAAAAATTGAAGTTGTGAATTAGTTCCACAATGAGGTCGAACATCTCTCTCTATATATACATCCAGGAGGTCGAATTGGTGCCTTTCTGGGCCAACTTGCCCAGGTAGGGCCGACTTGGTCTTGTGGGTGACAAATTGACTCAAATAAAATAAATTTTCTTTTTTTCTTGCAAAAGTCCAAAAGGGACTTGACTCAATTACAATAGATTGACTCATGACAAATTTTCTTTTGACTCAATAAACCCTAGAAGCATGAAGAACATGCTTTGATTAGAAAATAATAATAATAATAATAAAATCTTTTTCTTCTTTTGTTTTTACATGAAATATATAATGACACAAGTACAATCATAATTATGACGACCAAACCTAGTTACATTTCCAACAAATTAGATAGCATCTGCCTCTAACATAGGGTTGAGCCTGAGGTAGGTGTCCAATTTTTGCACCCAAGCTCTTGCTGAACATTTAGATGATCCATCAAATGAGGGGAGGGAAAGTTTACTCACCTTGCGCACTAGATCAGAATTCAGCTGTCCCCGAGGTCTATCTCTGTATCTGATGATACTATATTCTTCGAAAGTCATGGCTGCTCAAGTGTTCTCTTCTAGTGTTGCATACTCTTGAAAGTATGCATCAAAGAGTCTATTCAACTCTGTTGCTTCTGTGGTGGTTGTTCGCTGATGGTTCAAAAATTGAGGAAGTAAAGCCCTATGACTTTCCCCATTGGTGGTCTTTTTGAGCAATAGTATTGGAAGGGCCATGGTTATGGCTGCTACTTCCTTTAGTACCAACTGTATTACTTGCTTTCAATCCATTGTTACCAAGCTCATTTATGTCTCAGACAATAACCTGAGCCATCTGTTGCTGCCCTTGCATTAGCACATTGGTCATTCATTGTTGCTAGAGTATTGCATTTAGTAGGGCACCAGGATCCTGTTCCCCTTGTCTTGTTTTATCCCCCATGGTTGGTTGATGGGTGTTCCTCTTTCTTCTTACTGTGATGTTGCTTGTATACTATGGAAGCATTCAAGGCTCATGCACTCACAATCTCATAGAATACCTTCGCTCTGATACCACACTAATATTCGAGGGAAATTTTTTCCCTAGGTTTTCTTTAGGCAACTAAGGTTTTCACAAACTTATTTTTTTGTTCCAAAAAATGAAATAACTATTCCAACATAAATCTAACCTTCAGTAAACAGTCCCGCTTTTTCAATCAATACGACAACCATACAGTGCAAGGATTACAATTTATTCATTCAATAATTCAACAATATTGATATAGTTTGAATTCAATTGTCCATATAAATTGAACCAATCTAGTACAATTACAAATAGTTTTAAGATAATTCTGAATTCAACAGATCTAGATAAGTGGTCACTATCCTCCTATTAACTGACCCAAGCTACACTATAATGGTCTTGACTCTTGACCAAAGAAATTTTTCTGACTAGCTTCAGGACGAACCCTTGTCCTACTACAGGGACTGTCTGCACTGCGACAGTAACTCAAAGTTGGAGTGCGAGTTGCCTCAGGGAGATAGTGAGGTGTCTAAATGGTTATGCGAAGTTTGGTCTACTCAGAACTCCTCCAAAATATGTCTCTTTGTTTGCTTTAGGAACTTTAGATTGCTCCAGATTTCTCTCTAGCCTCAGTGAGGGCTTAGACCAGCCTAAAAGGTCTCTTTTCATTGTTGTAACAATCACGGATGGCCACAAAATGGTTATCGTTGAACCTGTCCTACAACTCCGCCCTTAGAAAGGATGACGTTAAACTCTAGAATTTCAGTCTGCTTCAGATGGTTTCTCCTTTTGCCACAGGGTGATCTCGCATGGGGTTTGAACTTAGGATTCTTTGATTTGTTCCATGAATTAGTCTCTATTTGGCCTCAATTCAACTCTTTAGCTTCAGGAGGAATGTGAATACCTTGTCTTAGCTTCTTCACCAATGCTTTGCTAATCTTCAGACATATAATAATCCTTGCTTACTAGAACAAAAATAAAAAGTAGAAAATAGGTTTAGTAACTAGGGTGGAATCTTTCATCACCGAAATTAGTGGGAGAGATGGGGTCTTAAAACCCTTAGAGCCACAACTCAAGAAAACAAATGATTTGATCCACAAATTATGATGCTTCATTTGATCTCAACTCTTCTCTATTTATAGATTTTTCCATGAGCTCCAAAATGTGAGGGGTTGTGGGTGCAACCCCCAATTTTGGGTTTTTGGCCACCACCAACACAACTTTTGCTCAATGTTGTCCAAACATAGGAAAAATTGGGTTTTAACCCCTTTATCAAGATTATAGCCTACGAGGTCGGATAGGCTATTTCATGCTCCATTGGCCCATCAATTTGGAGAGGACAATACACCAAAAGTAGCAAAACATTGGAGTTCTAGCACCCATACAAGCAAAATATGACAATTTGCAGCTCACATGCCTGTTATTGAAGGTGGCCTATAGCAAACACCCTAGCTTCAAATTGGGCATGTGATAGTTTGTTGGAATCCTCGTGTCGGGATCTACCTCCTTCAAGCAAAATGTTAAACAAATCTAGTAGGGTATTTTTGTACAAGGTAGTTTTTGGGACTGGTCAATTCACATGCCAACTGACTCATGGGAGTCAAAGAAGGGTCAAACTAGTTGTTGGAGCCACCTAATCTAGTTGTTTGGCAACTATTCCTCTCATTTATCTTAGATCAAGTCAAATGTGTGCAAGTTGGACCATTTCTAGGGACATGGACACATCCATCAAGGTTTAACAACTATTTCAAGCATGAATCAAGGGAACGTTGGTCATTATTTTCAAGAACCAATAATTTATGGACTTTTTCTTTCCTAGTTCGATGGATTGATCCACTATTTTGTGCGGATATATTATTTCTCATTGTACATTTGGATTTGATCACTTTATTTTATTAATCTCAGTTTCTAGAACTAGACTGAATCTATAATTTCCTTGTTAGATCTAAGGAAATTCTGCAAATAATATTTTTTTAATGTAAAGGAAGTTCCTTACCTTCTCTATATAAAGGAAGGACTTCCTCATTTGTAATTCATGGTTGGATAGTGGGAGTATTCCTCTCCCTAGGGCTGAATGAAAATATTTCTTGGTAGTTATTTGGGTTTCGGGCTTATTATGTGATGTATGTTATGACTCAGAAGGCTTTTCTTTTTTGGTTCTCTCTGTAGTAATTAAAGGGTTTAAATTTGTAAGTGATTCAAGATCATTGGAAGGCTTGGTGTTATTGATCCACCAAGGAGCAAAGAGTCATGTGGGAGGAGAAATCAGGGGGATAGACCTCATCTTGTTTTTTGTTGGTGTGAAGTAATCATCGAGCCTCTTTGCTACACAGACCCTCAAGGGGGTTCCCTTAGTAAATGTCTGGTTTGTTTTATGCCATAGTCGATCCTTGGGCTGAGGGAAATCCTATTGACAGTGGGTGACCTATTGAGGTTCACTTGGATTGTACGGTGTGGGTTGGAGCTTTCACCATTCTAACGTACAATTTGTGTGGTAACAATACTCTAATACCATAGTTAAATAAATAAATCTACAGAATTATAACTGTATATTAAGCTGCAGAATTTTACTTATTTTGGTTACATTTTCCATTCTCTTGTATACTTTGACTATAATAACAAGTCCCCAAAAGGCTGAATTGAATTGCAATTTATTGAATTGTTGTGATTAAGAAGATGTGATTCATGAAGTTTAATAAATAATATTTTTGTGACTTAACTGAGGTAAGTATCTGGCCTCTACATCTAAGCAACTGCATGTTATGAACATTTTTCCCTTTACCTTAAAGTGGAAACTTAATTCTCTGCCTTGTAAACTTTGGTCCTGATTGCTGTTTCTTTAGTCTTAAATCGCTGAATTTCTTAAATCTTTATCTTCATGTTTTAAAAGTTTAATAGTTTAATTCATATAGATTTCAATTTTCAACGAAGAGAATTTGAATGTTTTTTCAATTGTTGGGGTTACAGAGTGAAGAATGTCTCGTGAAGGTCTCTAAAACGATGAGGCTTCTTGCAAACGAAAATAATGCCTTTTTCCTTTTATTAACAGGTCTGTGTTACGAAACCCTAGGTTGCTATTTCTTCAAGCTTCCACTTCCTTTAATGTATATATTTCAATTTGTTGCTTTATGAATGGCATTATTTCTGATTTATCATTTAGCATTATATTGTTTTGTTATGACTTCTTTTTAATAATTAAAAACATTAGAAGGGGTATAGATTTTACTTGTTCCACTAGGGGTCACTGGGAATGTAATTTTCATTTAGTTTATCTTTTTTTTTCCAAGTAAAAGTTCACAGGGAAACCCAAGGGATGCTTCTCCACATTCGTGGATGGATCATGGCATCCCTAATAAATCTGTTGGTGTAGATTAGTGCACATAACCCAGGTGATTTGGACCAGGCTCCTGTTGCCATGGAACTAGACAAATTTCTAGCAATATTGGTGACAACTAGTTGGGCTAAACCCTTTGGCTTCATTTGGTTTACTTTTATTCTCTATTTGTAGACTTATATGTGGTGCAGTCAACATCTAAATAGGACTTCATGGATGCAAATGTGTTAAGATTAGGTATGTTCTATGCTTAGAGCAATTTATTTCAATTTTCATAGTTAGCTCAATATCTTTTCCAGATTAGAAATCACATTAGCATTAAAGTAAACTGCAGATAGAACATAAACATAAATCGCAGAAGACAAGCCAAGACAAGAGGACACAAGATGTGGCGCTAGCCAGAGACAAACTCCAATGTGCGGAAACCCTTGATCAATTCGTCTTATATGTTCTTCAATAGTTCAGCAGAGAGAGAGAGAGACAGATGGTACATTTACAATTGAAGTCAACACTTTGACCACCTATCTAGATGAGAGCATAGATCATCTCTAAGAAGATGATACATGAGATCAGTTGAAGACATGCTACTTCAACTGATTCTCTAAGATGACTTCTTCACCTATCATTGTGTTGCATCTCGTCATCATGCTGCACCATGCTACACCTATCATCACAACACTGGACCTCATGCTGTTGCTGTCCCAATGTTTAGCATTGCTGTACATAGTGCCACTGCTGTGCCATGCTTACTGCTGTCACAATGTACTTGCTGCTGCCCATGCTTTAACATTCTGCTGCTGTTCACAATTCTTCATGCTTGCAGCTGTCCCATGTTGCAGCTGTCCTATGTATAAGCTTGCTGCTGCATGTAGCATCCAACCATGTAGCTGCATCATACATAGTGCTGTACTATGCATCATATCATGCTGCACCCTTTTTACATTATGCTGCATTGCTACCCATCACTGTATGTTGATAGCACTGAGCTGTACTATGCTGCTGTCCCATAATATGTCCAGCAACACTGAGTTATCAACCTGCCCAAATAGTCTACAAATAGTCTCTTTGAGCTGTGAATAAGAGTCTTCACAAGACTGCTAATGGACCTCTCTTAGCAGCGGATTGGGGCTGCCACTCAAACTGTATATAGAACTTATATTCCACTGCTGATCAGTCCTCCCTTTGCTGCGGATATGGCTTCTCCATAATTGTGAATAAGGCCATTCATGACAGCAGATAGAGTTCCCTTTTGTCTGCGGATTTAGGCCTTCCTTCATTGCGGAATATGAGCCTCTATATAAGTGCGGCCAGAACTCTTCTTTAGCCTCCTTATGACAGCGTATAGGTCTCCTCTGATCTGCGGCTAGGACTAGCTTTAGAGCTGTGGCATGACAACGGTTAGGTCTTCTTGAGATCTTGGATAGGCCTCCTCTATACAGCGTATAGGAGCCTTTCTTCAACTGCAAATATATGGCTGCATTTGACCTTCTTTTGCTGCAGCTAGGGCATGACTAGATCCCCTTCAATTGCGGCTAGGTGTTCCTCCCTTCAACTGCGTCTAGGGCACCTTGATTTGCTGCGTATAGAACCCTTTCTTGACTGTGGCCAGATTGTCTTCTTGCATGACTGTGATTAGGGCTGCGTATAAGACTCTTCCATGATCCTCCATGACTGCATCTAGATCTCATTAGGGCAGTGAATTAGTCTCCTCTATGGCAGTGTATAGATCTCCTCTTACCTGCAAGATTATGACTGCGGCTAGGGCATCTTAGGTTCAACGTCTAGGGCTTCTCCCTCTAGATCTCTTTAGCCACCAAACCCAAAACAAGTGGAGAGAGATCATGAGTGAAGTGAGTGTAAGAAATGACTCTCAAGTCATCTCCTTTTATACTAAAATGTTGAGCACTCGTGGGGTTTATTTGGTTGCTGGCCGACCTTGACGATTTGTCCAATAACACAAATAAATTCATATCTCCATGAATACTTATCGGAATCGGATGATCTTTAGATTAATCCTAAACCTCTCAATGAGAGGGATCCAAGAAAAATATCAGTTGCCATAAATAAGATGACTCACATGGAGTTTGGCCCTAGTTGCCAAATTTAACACTCCCTTTCAACTAGGGAGAACTACATCCACTGATCCATATGTCCGATTGTACTATCTCTGTCATCAGTGCCTTGCACTTCTTTGCTCTAATCTGCTCTGTTCTGCTTTGCTGAACCATGAAGAAGAAGAATTGATCGAGAATGTCTCATACCATTCTCTACTGACCCGAAGTCAGTTTCATCTGAAGAGAGTGTGTCATATCACTCTTACTGGCCCGAAGTCAGTTTTATTGATCCCATATCAATATCACAAGAGAGTGTCTCAAACCACTCATACTAATCCCAGATCAGTTTCATTGATCCCAGATCAATGGAGGTCATCCTAGCATAGGGAGTACAGTAGATACAACGATGTGTCCATCGATAGTACTATTATGGTCCTTAACCCCATTTCCTTGCTCATTGATCAGATGAGAGGTACTTCCCGTGAGTCCCAGACTACATGGGTAGGATGCCTCGAAAGGAGAACTAATCATCCTGTCCCACAGGAGAACGAATCATCCTGTCCAACAGTCGCCACAGGAGAACTAATCATCTTGGCCCATAGGAGAACTAATCATCCTGTCCCAAAGTCGTCACGAGGTACCGCAGGGGAAGGTTGAACTTTTCATCCTGTACATAGCGCACCACCAGGGGAGGGTGAGTTGCCCTGTGGTCGTATGTCGCTCTGGTAAGTACCCCAAGCCCCCCATAGCTTCTAGACCTCAATGCATGCAACATGCAGGACCCTTATAAGAAGGTCTCTCAATGACTTCAAGTCGTTCGGGAAAGTCACAGATTTGACCTTTCCCTGGGGCTTTGACAAAATGTCTGTGACCTGTACATCAGTCTCAATGCGATGGAGCCTCCTCTCTCATCGACTTACCATATCCCAGATAAGGTAGTATCTGATGTCTATCTGCTGGAGCACTCATCGAATACGAGATTCCTCAACAATCGAATCCCCCCTGGTTGTCACAGAGGATCACGGTGGTATTCATCATATATACAAACATCTCACTGAAGAGCTTTCATAACCAAGCAACTTCATACGAGATCATACTCGTAGCTATGTATTCGGTCTCGGCGGTGCTTATAGCAACCGACTACTGCTTCCTGCTCATCCATGATATTGAAGCAGAACCCAAAGAGAACCAGCACTGAGAAGTGCTCTAGTGATCCTCCACACTGCTTACCTAGTCAACATTCGAATAATCATGCAGCTTCATATTTCTGGTAGTGTATCTCAATCCATGAGAGATTGTGCCCGAATATATCTCAGAAGATTCTTGGCACCAAGCCAATGAGGCTCAACCAAATATGAGCTCACCATGCTAACTGCAAAACATATGTCTGGATGGAAGTTCACCAAGAACATCAATGCAAATGAGTTTATGAAACTCAGAGGCATTTCCAAAATCTGGTCCGGCATCATCACGATATAACTTCTAAAAGTTAAGATCCTCGAGGTAGTCACGGGCTTGCAGTTTACCATTCCACATTCAGAATCCAACTCCCTCTTACTTCTGCAAGTGAGAGGGTCTGCACCTGTTTGAAATAGGTCGTCCTCAGAAGGTGCCGGTATGAGAGGTCTATCATCCACAACCTTCAAACAATGGTTTGGATCAACTTCACTCTTAGTGAATCTCGGCTTCATCTAACAGCTATCAATCCTCTCATATCAAACCCGGGGTGATCTGCTTCAAGCCATAGAGGGTTTTCTTCCACCGGCACACATGAGATTCTCGATCATGAATCTCAAACCCCTTGGGTTGTTCCAAACCTGTGGACCTGCTACATGAGGGGAATGGTCCCCTTTGTAGGATTTTCCTTCGGTACATCTCAGACATGTACCTTCATGCTCTTCTTGAATTCAGGCATCCTTGTCACCATCTGACTCACATCGGGTAGGGCCCCATAATAGGCCTCTGGTGCTATAGATGAGATGTGTCAATTGACATGGTCCCCAATGGACCATCCTGCAACTTGATACAAATTGCCAACCTTGAACCCATGAGTAAAAGTATTTTTGAAAATTCTATTTCCAAACACGTACCTTTCCATCAATGAATGTCACCCTGAAACCTTTTGACTTCCTTTGCCAAAATGCACACTAGGTTCTTTTTGCGATCAGGTACATAAATGAGATTCTTGTAAATGAATAGAGTTACCCACATTCAATTGAGGGGTAACATTCCCTACACTCTTTTCGAGATAGGTGGCATCGACTCCAAGTATAATCCCATGGTTGTTTCCATCTCTAACAAATTCGAGAGAGCATCCTTCTATTCGATGAGGTGCCTTGAAGCACTACAATCAATAAGCCAGATTCCCAAAGAATCTGAAGGAGAGGGCCAATACAAGATAACGCTTCTTTATCTTATCAGAAACAACATTTGATTCTTCATACCTGGGGTTCCTTGCTTTCTCTGAAGAGTCGACCGTTTCCTTGATGATCTGCATTACCTGTCATTCCTCTGATCATTGAAGATGTCCCTAGAATGATTGTTATCATCATCAAGTGATGTGTCCCTGACATTTGGACACTCCTTCGCATAATGGCCGAACTTATTGCAACCAAGGCATCTGCCTTTCCTTCCACCCTTAGATTCAGACTTCCCAATGAAGTGATCTTTAGGTAGGCCATCAGAAGCTTCCGCTGTGCCATTCTGATAATATACTCTGCTTCGACTTCACCCTTGGTGAATTTGAAGAGGGATGAGGAATCCATTGATCCTTTTGTCCTTTCCCAACTGTCTTCAGTGATTGCTCTTTCACTCTTGCTTGGGCTTTGTCTTCACCTCAGCTCCGATACCAGGTTAAGATTAGGTATGTTCTATGCTTAGAGAAATTTATTTCAATTTTCATAGTTAGCTCAATATCTTTTCTAGATTAGCAATCACATCAGCATTAACGTAAACTGCAGATAGAACATAAACATAAATCGCAGAAGACAAGCCAAGACGAGGACACAAGATGTGGCACTAGCCAGGGACAAACCCCAATGTGGGGAAACCCTTGATCAGTTTTTCTTATATGTTCTTCAATAGTTCAACAGAGAGAGAGAGACAGATAGTATATTTACAACTGAAGTCAACACTTTGACTTATCTAGATGAGAGCATAGATCATCTCTAAGAAGATGATACATGAGATCAGTTGAAGACATGCTGCTTCAACTGATTCTTTAAGGTGACTTCTTCACCTATCATTGTGCTGCATCTCGTCATCATGCTGCACCTCACCATGCTGCACCATGCTGCACCCATCATCATAATGCTAGAGTTCATGCTGCTGCTGTCCTAGTGTTTAGCACTGCTGTACATAGTGCCACTGCTGCACCATGCTCACTGCTGTCCCAATGTACTTGCTGCTGTCCATGCTTTAACATGTTGCTGCTGTTCATGATTCTTCATGCTTGCAGCTGTCCTATGTATAAGCTTGCTGCTGCATGTAGCATCCAACCATGTAGCTGCATCATACATAGTGCTGTACTATGCATCATATCATGCTGCACCCTTTTTACATTATGCTGCATTGCTACCCATCACTGTTTTTTGATAGCACTGAGCTATACTATGCTGCTGTCCCATAAATTATAATATGTCCAGCAACACTGAGTTATCAACCTGCCCAAATAGTCTACAATTAGTCACCTACAGCAATGTGGTATTATGACAGCAGTTAAAGTGACTGCAACTAGGTCTCTTTGAGCTGTGAATAAAAATCTTCACAAGACTGCTAATGGACCTCTCTTATCAGCAGATTGGGGCTGCCATTCAAACTGTATATAGAACTTATATTCCACTGCTGATCAGTCCTCCCTTTGCTGCGGATATGGCTTCTCCATAACTGTGAATAAGGGCATTCATGACAGCAGATAGAGTTCCCTTTTGTCTGCGGATTTAGGCCTTCCTTAATTGCGGAATATGAGCCTCTATATAACTGCGGCCAGAACTCTTCTTTAGCCTCCTTATGACAGCGTATAGGTCTCCTCTGATCTGCGGCTAGGACTAGCTTTAGAGCTGCGGCTAGGGCTTGATATGACAACGGCTAGGTCTTCTTGAGATCTTGGATAGGCCTCCTCTATACAGCGTATAGGAGCCTTTCTTCAACTGCAAATATATGGCTGCATTTGACCTTCTTTTGCTGTGCTAGGGCATGACTAGATCCCCTTCAATTGTGGCTAGGCGTTCCTCCCTTCAACTGCATCTAGGGCACCTTGATTTGTTGCGTATAGAACCCTTTTTTGACTGCGGCCAGATTGTCTTCTTGCGTGACTGTGATTAGGGCTGCATATAAGATTCTTCCATAATCCTCCATGACTGCGTCTAGATCTCATTAGGGCAGTGAATTAGTCTCCTCTATGGCAGCATATAGATCTCCTCTTACCTGCAAGATGATCTCCTCATAAGACTGCGGCTAGGGCATCTTAGGTTCAGCATCTAGGGCTTCTCCCTCTAGATCTATCTAGCCACCTAACCCAAAACAAGTGGAGAGAGATCATGAGTGAAGTGAGTGTAAGAAATGACTCTCAAGTCATCTCCTTTTATGCTAAAACGTTGAGCACTTGTGGGGTTTATTTGGTTGCTGGCCGACCTTGATGATTTGTCCAATAACAAAAATAAATTCATATCTCCATGAATACTTATCGGAATCAGATGATCTTTAGATCAATCCTACATCTTTCAATGAGAGGGATCCAAGAAAAATATCAGCTGCCATAAATAAGATGACCCACATGGAGTTTGGCCCTAGTTGCCAAATTTAACAAAATGAAATCTGTCTCTCTCCTTGACAGACATGCAATAAACCATCTCTTACCTTGCAAACTTATTTCAGGTACTAATGCCTTATACATGGCATATTCTGCTGAAGTTGATAGCTGAAGCAGAAGGGAGTGTGACAAACATCCCTAAAACATCATGTAGGGTAGCTCATAAAGGGAAAGAACAAAATGAGATGATCAGTAGAAAATAAAATAGCAAGAGGGTATGGATGAAAACTAATTTGTTACTGTGAAAAAGCCACAACAACCAAATTTAAAGCACAAACAATTGAGTAGTGTTAGGCAAGTTATTTGCTTTTCCAGTTATGAAACTGAAAGAGAGTTGAACATCAGTTATAGTTATTTATCAATTACAATCTTTTTCAGGCAAATGAAATTTGTCTTGCTTTGGCTCCTAGAGAAGTTATTAAGGTGTTACATAGATTATCTTGGAACTTGTTACAACCCTCAATAAGAGCATTACTATAAATAAAGATTAGCCTTGTGTTTCCTTGCTTTAAGATTTTAAATATTAATGTCCATTAGTGTCCATGATTGTGCAATGGGACTATAAAATGTACAAAGATGAATGGGCAGTGGGAGAGGTAAAGCATCTTTGGGAGAACTACAAATAAAATGAAATAAATAGATAATAAGTGCCAAAAGAGATGTGTTAAAGTTGGGAAGATGAAAAGAACAAAGTGGGTGAGAGGGTCAAAGAGAATCAAGAACTCAACCTCCAAACGACAATGGTATCCACTATAACCTTTCCTAACAACCAAAGCCAAGGAATGGGTAATGAGATTTTGTTGTTTACTATTTATGTGCCCTTTAGTATGTGTTGTTTCACTGACTTAGTATTAGAGATTGTCTCACGATGCTTCTTGTGACTCAAGCAAAGTCACTGGACTCAACTTGTTGCCTGACTCATTTTGGACAAAGAGTCAAGAGTTGACTTGGTACTTGGAAAGACTCAAGGGCTGGCTTGGTTGAAGACAACAAACAAAAGAAATCATAAAATTGCACTAAATTCTCTCTCTCTCTCTCTCAATAATATATATATATATATATATATATTTTTTTTTTTTTTTTTTTCCTTGAATAAATATCTTTATATTCCATATGAGGAATATACATGTTTTGGTCCTAGAGGACTTCTCAAAAAACAAAGCTTCAAGCCATCACATGGATAGAGGTCAAATTCCATGCAAGAATTGAATGTGGGTGGTGAGGATAACAACATTTCTCCTAACCACCTGTTGTTGCACAAACTAGTAGGCCTAGTAAATAGGCTAAAGCTAGAGGGCATACTAACAATTTGGGACAAAGGCCCACTGTCACCACATCCTATGCCCTCTTCTCTTCTCGAATTTTCACTGATGGGAGGAGTCCCAGTATCCCTCACTTGTGATTAATGTGTCTATAATAGGATTCAAAGTGAGGCAACGATGGCTCATTCAATGGAAAGGTTCAATTAAGCTGTGAGCTTTGGGAGAAGCTAAGATGACTTTCCCAGAAAAACCCCTTTGAAAGGAAGTCTACCTGAGACCTATGGTTAAGATATTTGACGAGATAAAGGTACAACCAGGGTCAGGATATACAAGAGAAAAGGCTATGATTGATATACTTCAACAAGTACTAAAGTTGAAGCCTTCAAAGAATCCTCAAGTTGAAGAATTAGCTTCCAAGGTTCCCTATTGGTGTGATAGCTAGGGCATCAATTTATTTGAAATTCCACTGTTGGAATTTGTTCAAAACTGGAGGATGCCTAGAGGAGACATAAATGAAGACACTTATCTAGACGGAATCCCAAAATTCCTCCACCCTAAAATTTCGCACCAAGCCCTAGAAAACTTTCTTGTCCTCAAAGGGACAGAAAGGAGAAAGAAAAGAGGCGAAAAGAATGATATGAGTTGATGTGATTGTGAAGGATCTAGGGCTATTGCCTAGCAATTGGGAAGATTGAAGTCAAAATGCTCTTGATTTGGGAATTTCGCTCTTCAAAGAGGCCTAAAGAAACAACTTCACTTTATATGAATGCGGCTACACGATAACCTTAGAATTTTTACTTAGATGGCAATTATTATGGAGTTTCAAGGATGCAAATGCAAATTGCTCTCTAGGAACATTCATTCATTTTGTTTAATGAGCAACACATGCAAAAATTTCCAATAGCTACAATGCTTCCAACAATTTAATTAGGGCACATTATTTCACCATATGAAAGTAATTCCATGCATTAGACATTCATCAAAATAGAAATATAGCATTATATCAGTGTTGTTAAAATCGCGATTTTTTCGCCCAACCGATTTTATCGCGATTTTTATCCATAAAAATCGGCAAATTTTTTTTATACACGATTTTTTCGAAAAAATCGCGATTTTTTGTGAAAAAATCGTGACAGGCGCGGGCAGCGGGCTTTTATATGCAAAAAATCGATTTTTTTTTTATTCATTTGGCTGTTCGCGCGGAGGAGGAGGAGAAGAGGTGAGGGAGAGCAGCTGAAGGGTTTCCGTCGGATTTGGGAGCTAATCCAAGCGTTTTTAGGAGGAATCCAAGCCAAGATCACCAATTTGTCCATAAAAGAGGTATGTAGATTAATTTTTTTTGGTTTTGCTTCTATAAAAACTTTGTTTTTCATTGTTTTTAAAGAATTTTTTGAAATTTTTCATTGATTTGGGATGGGTTATTTGTTATGACTATGAGAACCAATTTTTTATTTTTATTTTCTCATTTTTTTTAAACATTGTTTATTTTTTTTGAATTTTCATTGTTTTTTGGCATTTGGTTGGGTAACTTGGGTTTAGAAATTGGGATTTTGGAAATAATTAACTTGTAATTTTGTAAATGCTAAATTGTAATTTGTATTTTGTAATCCTAAATTCCTATTTCCTAATCCTTATTTTTCCATAGGTTTGCAAATTCAAAAACAAACATGCCAAGGAAATTGGATCCTTTCTGGGAATATGGTGACCCTAAAACTCCGAATGATAGACAAAACTTGTATTGCAAGTTGTGTGGAAAGGAAATATTCGGGGGGGTGTACAGGTTGAAGTTCCACCTTGCACAAATCCCTGGACATGATGTGGGGCCCTGTCTAAATACAAATGCTGAAATTATCCAAAAAGCCATGAGAGCATTGGGAGAATTAGAGCACACTAGAGAGGCCAAAGAAGAACTCAAAAGGCAACTAAAAAGGTCAGCTGAAGGAAGTGGGCCAAGTGGCACTGGTTCTACTGCAGCGTCAGTCAATCCGGTAGCTGCATCATCATATTTTGTTCCTCGAACCACACCTGGTTCACAACCAACTATTGGTTCAATGCTAAAAAGAACTGAAAAAGAAAAAGCTGACAAGTTGATGACAAAATTTCTCCTCTGGAGTGATATTCCTTTCAGCATTGTAAGGAATAATCCATTTTTCCAACCTACTGTTGATGCTATTGCCAGTGTTGGCCCGGGGTACAAAATCCCTTCTCTTTATGATTTCAGAGGCCGGCTTCTTCAAGATGAAAAGCGTGACTGCACCCAAAGATTGGAGGATTTTAGGGCATCATGGGCACAAACAGGATGCACTGTTATGTCAGATGGTTGGATTGACCAAAAGGGGTGAACCCTTATAAACTTCTTGGTTAGTTGTCCCAAGGGGACTATGTTTATCAAATCTGTTGATGCAACTGATCAAATCAAAGATGCAAAAACTTTATGTGATTTGCTGGATGTGTTTATTTTGGAGGTGGGTGCAGAAAATGTTGTCCAAGTCATAACGGACAATGCTGCAAATTATGTTGCTGCTGGTAGAATGCTTATGGACAGGCATCCTGCTTTATTTTGGACACCTTGTGCTGCCCATTGTATTGATTTGATGTTAGAGGACATAGGGAAAATTCCCTTTGTCAAAGAGGTTGTTGACTCATCAAAAAGCATCACAAAATTTATTTACAACCACACATCTGTGCTTAGCTTGATGAGAAAATGCACCAACAACAAAGAGTTGGTGCGCCCCGCCATTACACAGTTTGCGACGAGTTTCATATCTCTTCAATCCCTCTTGAATTCTATGTGGGATTTGAAGAGAATGTTTCTTTCAGAGGAGTGGCGTGCTTCGTCAATGAGCCGCAAACCAGAAGGAGAGGCCGTCTGCAGAGTAGTTTCATACCAGGAGGACTTCTGGGCGGGAGTGCAGGAGGTGTGCGCTGTTACAGAACCTTTGGTAAAGGTTCTTCGGTTGGTTGATGGTGAGAAGCCCGCAATGGGCTATTTGTATGAAGCCATGGATAGGGCCAAAGAGGCCATTCGGTCCTACTATGATGACAAGGGAGATGATGGGTTCCAGAGACAACTCCTTCTATGGAACGTCATTGATGAGCGATGGAACAACACACTCCATCGTCCCATTCATGCTGCTGGGCTTTTCCTGAACCCTGCATTTTCTTATGCATGTGGGTTTAATTTTGATGTTGAGGTCGTGGAAGGATTATTAACCTGTGTCCAGAAGATGGTGAGATCTTCAGAAGAACGTATGGAGATCTCTAGACAAATTGAGCAATATAAGTTGTCAGGTGGCTTATTTGGCTTTGAGATGGCTGTCATTGATAGGACGGTTAAAATGCCAGGTATTTTTTAGTTTGTAGTATGTACTTTGTAACTTTGTTTCAAATTTCATTGTTTCTTCAAATTCCATTTTTTTCTTATGTTTATTTAAAATTTTATTTGTAATTTTGTTGTAGACGCATGGTGGAAGATGTATGGTGGCAGAGTACCCCTTTTGCAAAATCTTGCCATACGCATCCTCAGCCAAACATGCAGCTCCTCGGGATGTGAGCGCAATTGGAGTGTATTTGAAAAAATACACAACAAGAAGCGCAATAGGTTAACACTTAAACATTTAAAATATTGCAAATTTCCAAATAAATTTTTGAATTCATTAAAGTTTTAAACAATATTTTTTTTATAATATTAATTATTAATTATTAATTTATTATTTCATGAACTTTGTACAGGTTGGAGTCCCATAGACTTAATGACATGGTCTATGTCTACTACAATCTTCGATTGTGGGTGAAACAACTAGAGAAGACACCTGATACGGAAGCCATCTCATTGGATGGGATTGACACCACTGCTGAATGGAGGGTTGAGACCGAGAGGCCTCTCATGGATCCCACTGAGGATTGGTTAGTGCGGGATGAGGGGGAGGAGGAGGAGGAGGAGGAGCAGGAGCAGGAGCAGGAGGAGGAGGAGTTGGAGGAGCAGGAGGAGGAGGTGACACCACCTACCCGGGCTACCACTACCACCAGTAGAGGACGTGGTCTCCGTCCACCTCAGCCTCCTGTAGCTGCTACTACTAGTTCTTTAGCTTCTAGAGCACGTCAGACTCCACTGCCATTTCCACCAGCACAGGCACCAGCTTCTACATCTAGAGGGAAAGAGAAAGCTGTGCCATATTATCGCAAGAGGGGCAGAGGAAATCAATAGGATTAGACTTTCATTTTATTGTATATGACATTATGACATGATGAGATACATTATCATATTTTTTGTTGATATTTTGAGGCTGAGTTGGACTTGGGACTCAGGACTTACTATTCAGGACATGATTCAATGTTATGTGTGATTTTAGCGCTAGAAATGATATTAAACATCTTATATATTAGTTTTTTTATCATATTTATGTGTCAATGTATTTATTTTATGTTGTAGATGGTTTAGATATTAAAAAAATTGAAAAAAAATGAAAAAAAATGAATATTTTTGTGCCAAACGATTTTTTCCCGCTTTTTTCCGATTTTTTCCCGATTTTAACGATTTTTTCCGCTTTTTTCCCGGCGTCGATTAAATCCCGATCGCGCTTTTAACAACATTGCATTATATAACACTTACAAGAAAAAGAAGAGTATATTCATCCACAAATTTGCCAACAAGAAGCTCCAAGAGAGATAGTGAAATTTTTCCATATATCAAAATGCATTTAGTCATCCCTCTCAATGTGGCAAAACATCTCCAAACCCCAAATTGGGCTCTGTGGGCTCCAAATGAGTCTTGGAATGGCTCATACTAAAGTTGATTCTCCATCAATGAGGGCTAGGAGATGACACATGCCCTCCCATGTCTCTTCGGATGAGATAAAACCTCATCTGGGCCTTGGATCAGCTGCCAAGTGTTAGGTGCAAATGTGTGGCTGGCTGGGCAATGTGGTCCAAATGCATCATCATATCTATATAGCTGGGGCATGATCGAGCAATGTGTGGTGCTAAAGAAATCCATGGCGTGGCAATCAATGCTCTGCTATGGTGGAGGCCCATGACTCTCAATACTCACCCTACAAGTGCCATTATGATCCTCTGGAGGGCTTGGAACCCGTATAGGGAGGCCAAGTCCAAGATGGAGACCCACCTGCAATCCTGTATAAGATCCAATGCGTCTCTTCACCTTTCAGTACAACCAATCATTAATGCAATTGAGTAAATAAGCTTGCTAATTAGGGGCAAAAGTGGACACCTCATAGTGGCATGCCCTTCTAAATGGGCTTCAAAATGTACAGGCATTTCCTTGCTCAAAAAGAGAGGTTAATAGAGGATCCTATTAGGTGGTTTCAACCCCTAAGGGAGTGACAGGTCCATGGTACATCCATCAAATGGCAGGTGTCATGTGAAATGATGATGGAACGAAGTGGGGCAATAGGGAAGGCTCCAAGCCACATGCCATGGTACAAGGGAAGCTAGGATGAGGGAAGCCCACACCTTGGGTGTATGAATGTAGAAGGGAACAATTGTGGCATGAGTTACCCCGACCTTTGTTTTCCCACCCTTCTGCATATGAATTTTTCCTTTTATCGATCTTTCTTCCTTTTATTGCTCGAGGTTCTAGGGGATGAGAGCATGATGCATATGATGTAGCAGTGATTATCCCCTTAAGGTAGGCAGTTCATCGTCCACCAGGGGTTGGGACAATCATGGGTTCTTTAATGATGTAGGGGGCATTCATAGGGGCCTTACGAACTAGGGTGATGGCCACAATGATAGGGGGTAGAGCTCATGCTTGGCTTTTGCTCATGAGTTCAATTTTTTATGTTCCGGCCATCTTTTGCATTTTATGGTACATTTCCTATTGTAAGTGGCCAAATTATGCTTTTTAACTTTCTTTTTAGCTGCATCAACCTCCAGGGCATCATTCTGGGCCCGACCCAAAGTGTGGTGTTGTAGCGGCTACAACCACCCTGAGCCTCCCTACCAACCTTAAACAACACTTTGGCTTGCTTCGTCAAGTACTCAAGCTTCAGGTGTTTTCCTCGCACAAGGGCAGCCTGTCGATCACAATTGATCCATTCCCCTCACAGGCTGCTCACCCGGACTTGATCCAGTTGTACACTGAGCAGCTTCCCCTTGAAAATTGCGCGTTCCTAGAGGGCAACCAGTGTTCCCTCCAGGAATTGCGCAATCCTCTTTGATAGCTTGTTGGGCTCCAGGATTGCGCAATCCTGCCAGCCAACCCTCCCAGCAGGATTTGCGCAATTTTTCCCAGCAGCAGGCTGTTCATCCCAAGATTTGCGCAAATCTTGGTAGTGGTCAGCTGCTCTGCCTAGAAATTGCGCAAGCCCCTTGGGCAGTGAGGCCATCTCACACTCAGGAATGCACATTTTCCCAAGTAGTTGAATAACTGCATGCATGAACAGTCCGGTTGACCAATTCCACCCAGGACCAAGGAAACTTGACTATGCATGCATGACTTGATCTTCCTGGAATAGCAAGAGACAACATGCAAAAGGCATCCCATGATTCAGGGAGCTATTTTTAGCAGCGGGGATTACATGCAAAGTTGTTTTAGAAGTTTCCCTCCAAGTGTCGCTTTTTCCTAGATTTGTGGCATGCGCATCATAAGACCAAACTTATTTATTCGATGCATCAGAGCTCATTCATTCACATCGATCTTAGAGCTCTGACATCCCACAACGCATCAAGGACTTTTTGACACATCTGGCTCAACTATTCACGGGTAAGTGGCTTCAACTTGTCTTTTTCAGCATTTCTGTCGCTTTTTGTGTATTCGCTTGTGTGAGTGCTTTTTGCTTGATTTCTTTGAATGCTTGCTGTCGTTTACATGTATTCTAGCTTGTCCTAGCTCTGTTTCAGTTTTCATCACTATCTCACTGCTGTCACATGCATGAAACTGTTTTGCACGGACGTTCGCCCAATCGACGAACGGCCTCACCCACATGCATGTTGATCTCTTTGCTAAATCTTCCATTCTTGTTTTGCATGCACTGTTTATCACCTCTGCTATCACTTAGTGTCGCCATTCATTTCATCGACTTACTTGCTTTTAGTTGCCCGTCGGCGAGTCGGGCCAACCTTGGCCTGGGATCTACGTTCACCGAGGCTGTATTGCGCAATCTAGGGAAGGAAGACTTACCTTCCTCTCCATATTTGCGCATTCTGGCCCAACACTGGCCTCTTGGACTGTTTTGCGCATTCTTGGAGGACAATGGCTGCTTGGCCCAAGGAATTGCGCAAATCTATCCTTGGACCAGCAGTCCTTCCCAGCTAGAATTGCGCATTGCACAATCCCAGCAGCTAGCTGCCCAACTAGATTGCACATTTTGCTGATCCAGCAGCCAGTTTAGCCTCCCAGACAACCCAGACTGCCTTTTGCGCAGTTCTGGCAGCCAATCACTCAGCTTCCTAGTGAAATTTGCGCAATCTTGCTCATTAGTTTCCTAGGTATGTGATGTGTCCTTCCTTGGATTTGCTTTGCTTTCACTGACATATTTCTTGCCATGCATGCTGCTTGTTTCCAGATCTTTCAGGTGTTCATCTGTCTCAATAGCTTCCAAGAGAACAGGATCTCAGGACACTGATGGTATGGCAGCTAGAGCAACAGCTGAGCAGGTGTCCTCTGGTTTGCCAATCTATGAAGATACGAAGCTGTATCTATACAAGGACATGAAACTAGAGTGGCAAGAGGTGAATGAAACATTCACAGGTACTTTTGGGGAAGACCTTGAAGATCGTCAAGTGTACATGAACATTCATAAGTCTGGCTTGTACCGGATTGCATGCAGATACCCCGTGTTCCCATGCGCGGACATGATTCACTGGATCGTCTCTCACACTGACCTCGAGACGATGACCTTAAGTAGTGTCAGTGGGACAAAGCTTGCAACCTTCTGGGCACAAGATTACAATGAGATGTATCAGATGACCGAGCCCATGACTGTCATGACTCCCCCGTTCAACTTGCCTAATAGCAGAGGCCACTCCAGAGACATTCTGAAGGATTGGGTAAAGGAGCCAGTTCGTTTCAGGATGACCCCTAATCATATCTATAAGACGAAGATATTGAGGAAGGCATACCAATACTTGGTCATATTTGCATGTTGACTGAGTGGCCAAGTGAGCACTGAGACCTTCCCTCAGAGTTGGGTGGTCGCGCTGGACCAACTGGCTAGAGAAGGAAGACCATGCAACTGGTCCGACATACTGGCTCATCAGCTGAAGGAGCAAGTCACGAAGGCTTGACAGTCACCCGAAGGCATGCATGCAGAGATTTACATGTCCACCTACATTCTAGATGCAGTCTGTGCCTGTCATGAGTTCCTGGGCTTAGAGTGGGCATGCTCACCGGTGGAGACTATTGTGAACAAGTATTTCAAGTTATTGTCCAAGTGCAGCTTTAGAGGAGTGAGCATACGGTTGTCCGACCATTTTGTCACCCCAGTGTATAGGTTGATATTTGAATAGGATCGACCCTGCATGTCAGAAGAAGCAATGAAGACATTGTTAGGCATCGTAGATTGGTATGCCTCACCGTCCGACACGTTCATACGAGTGTTTAGTGCGGAGAAGCCTCCTCATGTTTTGCCAAAGTTTGCTTTGGACGTGATTATCATGCAAGAAGTAGCGTATCATATCTCAACAGGATTGACAGCTAGGTTGCAGCGGAAGAAGAAGGCACCTTGGCCCACTCTTCCATTGCGAATTGGGTTATACAAGATCCGGAGCATCAAGCAAGTGGATGATGAAGCTGAACAGATGAAGACGTACTTGTTCAACCTTCGAAGCTTCAACCCGTATGACCCACATTGCATTGTGAAGGATCACTGCGCAAGAGTTCAGTTCAATTGGATCCATGGGGCATGCCATTGGGCCGAGGAGGACTCATGGAGATACTGTTACAATTCCTCCAGACCGAATGAATAGGTCGGCTTCGCCGTAGAGTGGTTAGCAATGCAGCATGAAGCAGCACCACGGAGAGCACTAGCAATAGTAGCAGCAGTAGCAGAGGCAACAGAGCCAAGCATACCTGTGCGCGACAAAGGGAAGAGGAAGATTGTCGACTGCATGGAGGAGGAGCAAAGCTGCAAGTTTCGAGTAGATCCACTTGTAGAACAAGCATCTATGGCTATTCAACAGAAGAGGCAGTAGCGCGACAAGCGAATTGCGCGAAGGTAGAGGGATAAGAAGAGAATGGAAGAAGCAAAGAAGGAGTTGCATGAGCTGAGGGAGAAACTCCAGAAAGAACAAGAGCTGCGCCAACAGGAGAAGGAAGCGCAGCAGCAGCAGATTCAGCAGGGGGCACATCACGTGCAGATAGACGAAGCAGCGCCCGTACAAGTAGTTGATTCTTCTAAACAACTGGCATTAGGCGAACAGGGTGAACCCTCGCAGGGGCAAGACTTTGCTCATGAGATAGAACAGGCTCTTGAATAGTTGGATGCAGACATGGAGCAGTAGGAGTTGGAACAGGACACTGACCTCATGCCTCACCATAGAGAGGTCAACTCACCTGCTTCAATGCATCCAGACGATGAGCAAGTCTCGAATGACCAAGGAGGCACTAAGATCCTTGGTGGTCAGCCGGAAGCAGAGATGCGCAACATCTCCTTTGATGAATCTCAACATAGAGTTGGGCAGTCTCATAGAGTGCTGACTCCGGAGGACCAAACATCCCTTGCGCAAGTTGAGGAACAAGTGATCGTGACTGATGTGCACCAGGACCTAGCTGCTTTGGCCGATGCAACTAGAGTGTATGCCGAAGCCACTAGCTCTATTGTTCACTTCCTCATAGCTGAGAATGAGCGAATGGCGAAGGAACTACAAGTGGCCAAGCAGGGAGGAGACTTGGTGACAATGTCCGCCCGAGCTGAACTGAAGAAGGCAATACTAGATGAAGTATTGTCCTTGGACACAGTTATGCAAACATTGTACTCCAAGTTTGGTATCGTGCATCAAGCAGTCGTTCATCTCCACGGATGGCAACAACGATGTGCAAGAAGAGTATGCATCTTGAAGAACATACATACTGTTGTTGATAACATGTGAGCATGGACAATGAAGTACAAGGGAGCCCTGCTTCACTTGCCAAAGATGATGAAGGCCAATGTGATCGAGCTGCAAGCACGTATTCGGAGTCAAATCCGGAACTATGAAGACCTACCGCAACTCATCACTAGCATACAGGCTTCCCATGCATGAGTATTCAAAAGCATGGAGGTTATAGTGCACACTCATGCGATCCCATCACTTGGGACCCTCACCTAGGCGAAGACCAAGAAATAGGTCCAACAGAAGGTTGACTTGTACTTTGACGAGTTGATGCGCACCGCCACCAACCTAGACTTGCCTATCAGTGCAGACATCGTGCGCAAGTATGTTGTTGGGCCGACCACACTAAAGACAATGATGTGCATGTTCACAGACGAGTTGGATAGAGGAGCCCGAGTAGTGTACCCAGATGCTATGGAGGCAAGGTTTAGGTTTCAGACGGATGTCACAACAGAATACACAGACACTCTCAAGGACTACCAATCTTGGCATCAATATGTCACTGTTGATCAGCATGAGGATGTCGAGCAGTTGGAATTCTATGGTTGTCTAAGTCCGAATGATGTCTAGTTTGGCTTGTCCAAGCCATTGTTCACATGGGTACATGTGCATTGTAATGTTGAGTCATGTTAAGTGTAAGTCAAGTGTCAAGAGTGGATGTAACAGTCATAGAGTAGGTGAAGAGTCATGAGGGTAGTTGAATGGTCACAAAGGGGAATGTTAAGGGTCACCCCACCCTTTGCTATAAATAGTCCCTCATAACTCATTGTATAGGCTTTTGGTCAGCGAAGCTTCTACTAAGACTATTTTGAAGAAGGCTTGGACAGTATTGTAACGCGCCTTGGCTTCTCCACTGCACGGAGCTAGTACATCTCTTTGGAGGAGTAGGCAGATGTGGCTGTAACGTTCCACTGTTGGGGCTAGCAGGTTTACATGGATGTATTGTATGATTGTGACTTACACTTCTTTATATAATAAGAGCCAACACATTTTCATGCATATGTTGTTATTGTAGTTGGACTGCTCTGGTTGCTTTAATGATATGTGTTGTTTAACTTACGTACTTGTGTATGAACTGATTCACATGCAATTATATGAATCTTGTTGTTAATGTGTTGCATATGTTGTTAATGCTATCATCGTCCGTGTCGACTGCTCTGTCGGACATCAGATAGACCTTTCACTTGAACCTTGCTATAACAACCATCACACTCGTCTTGGACTGATCCGTGAGTGTTGTACGTGTTATCTTACCTTGTATGATGTGACTGCCGCATCCGAGTGGACTGCTCCACCGGAAGCTATGCATGTCCTTTGTGTTGTGTGTTCCTAGCCGAGTTGGGACTGATCCCTTTCAACCTGGAACTCACCTTCATCTCCTTTCCCTTTCGAAGTATTGGAACCTCTCATACATCTTCCTTGACTCACTGCATTAGTCACACCCTTGCTGCTGACAAAGTTATTCTACTTGCCTCTGTGCGACATCGCGGTCACGGCATTGCCTTATGATCCACTGCTGGGACTCCTACACCAAATGGTCTGAGGTCTAATTGGGACTTCTTACCGGGGAGATCCCCTTGACATATTGGTGGGTCCAACAACGTCAACATGTGGACAAGGGGAGGGGGAGGCTAACACCTTGTGGACCCAATGGACAAATGTGGACTTGAATGGGAAAAGTGTGAAAAGGGGTTATAATGAGCAGAGGGGAGTGAGATATATGGTTTCGGGAAGCGAGGCCACCCAACCAAAATTAGGGTTTTCCTTGTAGTGCCACTCCTAAGCTAGTAGCCAATAGAGGAGATCCCATGGGACTAGGATACACGATTAACCCCCAGGTTGGGACAAGTGAACAAGAGTATAGTCCAAGCCCATTCTTTCAGTCGAATCCCCCCACTAATCCATGTCCAAATGTGCCCAAGAAAAGCAAGCATAAACACCTAATTACATAATGAAAAGTGATACCTTTGGGGTTGGAAGGCCCACCTTCAAACATACAATCATAATAGATGGGTGAGGGCACACAATGGCTGACTCAGGTGGCGGAGAATGTGTCACATCGAGCTATCTGGTGGTTGTCGTCTGAAGGCAAATCTAGGAGAAATTTTCTCCTATAGGGGTCACCCACTGGTAGGTAACACCATTCGAGCTACATATATATGATTCCTATGACAGTTTACAACGACTATCATACAATTTTGAATTCCAAAATTTTATAATGTAAGTGTGTATGTAAAGGATACCATGGATTTGGGATGATGGACCATGGCATGAAGCAAAAGTTCAATGAATCATATAGTGTAGTCACCAGATGTCCTTGGTCCTGATGCGTTGACAGTTTTCTACATGCATATTATGTCTTGCAAAAATAACGGTTCCTCATGGCCATGCTCAATGATCTAATCAGATGCAAGATCAACATCTTCCAACTCATAAAATTAGTGTTTCCTACAACCTTAAACCAAATACCTTAGAATTCAATCTAGACTTTAGATAAATCTAATCTAAAAGATCTAGACAATACTATGTAAAGAGTTTGTCAAGAGATTTTAACCTTTCAATTGCTCCATTAGGAGCTAGAGAATCAAGATTATAAATAACAAACACTAAATCACTTAGGCATTTTGGAGTTAATTGGTTGCATTCCTTGGAATATATATGCTCAATAAGACACCGTTTTCTCTTGCAATTGGATGTAGATCATGTATAGCTCAAGATTTGAATAATACTTATTTGAACTTCAGGAGTACCTTTGCAAAAATTCTCGTGTCATATGCCTAGCATGTTTCATACATGACATTGTGTTTAGTGTAAAATTAAGAAGTTAAAATTCAAGTCAGAAAAGAAATTAAGAGATTAGTATGCTGTAGCTAGCTTGAAGTTAGTTCCTGGCATTGATTGCATTACTAATGGAAAACAATCTGATGTAGCCTGGGATTCTTAAAGTTGTTGAAGAATTCTCTTATGATTAACATCATCAAGGAAACATTGCTCAATACATGTAAACTTTGTTGAAATTTGGGTAGCTATGGGACGAATTTCCCCATAGAAACCCTAAGATCCCAAGAGGAAACCATCTCGCTCCAAAGGAGGATTCAGTTTGGATAAAAGAAAATATTATTATCAATATGTTTGACTCTTCTCTAATTACTATTATATTTTTGTGACAAATTTATTTGGGCAAGAATATTTGAATTTGAATTTGAGTAATTCCCTCCACAAGCAACAAAGTCGGCTTCATAATGCTCATGTCGGCGTTCCTCTAATGGACGCATCCTTTCACATTCAGAATCAACTATAAATATCCTATCGATGTTCATTCAAAAGTGGCATACTTGACTTTGATGTTGGATACATTGCTTTGTGGCTTGATATACCTCCATTATGGTTCATATTTCTATTTCTGAGGTTTGTTGGATCATTTTACTTATCCGAGGCTCGCATTTATGGAAGATTATATTTTTTAGTGGAAGACTTGCATCCTTTATTACAATGGCTCGAATCAATGGTTTGGATCTAATTCTTTGTGGCACGCGATTTCTCAACAGTGGCATCCAATCCCTCAACAATGTCACACATTTATTACTTGAGTCGTAAACAGTGGCTCGCTTTTCTTGTCATCTTTGTCGTTCATCTCTGTAGCTAGATTATTGTGGCATGCACTCTGTGGTTCACATTGCTTGTTGTCTGTGGCTCACATATTTATATCTGTGGATTGTATTTCTCATAGGTTCGCATTGATGTTTAAGTGGCTCACTTTGTTTTTGTAGCTTGCTCTCCTAGTACAGTAACTTGCATATGTATTCTTGTGGATTCTCTTTTGTGGCTCATTTGTATCTGTGGTTCGTATACTCTATGATTTACATTCTATGACACAGTGGCTTGCTTTACACATATATCTGTGGATCGTTTGTGTGGCATCGCTTGACTATTTTGGCATTGCTTGACTAAGTAACACGCACAATGGCATTGCTTGACCATTCTCGTATCGCTTGACTATTTTGACATCGCTTGACTATGTAACACGCATGGTGGCATTGCTTGATTATTCTAGCATTGCTTGATCATGTAATATGTATCACAGTGACCTTTGATATGGACGCAATGATAACTGTGACAATAATCTTGAGACAATTGCCAATGATATATATGACTGTGATCTTTTGATATGGCAGTGAACGTTGAAATGACAACAACCCTAATATTACAGTGACCCTAATATATCAGTAAACTTCTGACAGTAAGCTTGACACAGGACAAAGATCTATATGTATGGCAGTGACTTTGTTGCATGGAAAAGACCTTGATGAATGACATGGCAGTGATCTTGACCTGGTTGTATGATGGATGACCAATGACCTTGTGGTATGACTTGTCTCTATGATGATGAGATGATAGTGATGATGTTCCTTGATAAGTGAATTACATTGACATGTATGATGCTACTTGAGACAGTGATATGACAACAACTCTCTTGGACTTGTTTGATTTTGTTTAGTTCACAAATGTAGTTGTGAACTGACTTGGGTTGGCCCTAGGAGGTCTGATGTGATCATTGTGTCTCATTCTTATTGTACTTTGTATCTCAACTAAACTTTGATGAATATCTAATAGAAGAAGAATTTGGTTGGGTTTTCCTGCTTGTGGGGTTTTGCCCTGGTCCTTGGCCTAAATCCCCATGTCTCTATTGTGTATGTTTTATTACGTTGTTCCTTTCTATTCCGTTGCATTGTTGATGTTATTGTTCTCTCTACATAGTTTCAAATGATGTTATGATGTTATGGGGTGAATGTAATATGTAAATGATGAAAAAGTTTGAAAAATGCAATTATCTATATCATAGAACAATCTAGGCCTTAAAATTTAACATGGTATCAGAGCCAGGTCGAAGAAAAGTCATTGAGATTACCCCTGTGAAGAAGTTCATGGTCAAATCAAAGTGAAAGGGATGAAGATGGTAGAGACCTAAAAGAATGCTAGGGTTTGAAGGAAACTGTTATGAAACTAGCTCACAAAAAGATAGAAAAGAGAGATCAACGCCTTAGAATTCAGCCTCTTCAAGGGGGCAACCTCCTTTACATTACACAAATGAGCAATTCTTGGATGATTCAAATGACAAAACCTCCTTTCTATATATAGGAGTCTAAGGAGTCACAATATAACCTAGCCGACCTAACAATAATAATATAAAGCCACAAAAATAACAATAGAGGGATTCTATGGGGCACAGTAATAACAATATGGGGACAATAGGAGCACAACAATATTAATAAGAGATACAACTACAATAGTAATGGGGTAATCACTAGTATTATAGGGACCCAACATGCCCCTCTCCTTCAAAAAAGTGTTGTCCTCAACGCTTGAGTAGTTCTGGATGCTTCTGTATAAAATTCTCATCCTCCCATGTGGAATCTTCAGTGGATAAGTTCTTCCACTTGACAAGATATTCCAAAATTGATCGATTTCGTAACTGTCGAGTTCTTGTTTCTGTGACTGCTTCTGGTTCCAATATAATTTTTCCTTCCTCGTCAAGTTCTGGTAATATTGTTTGAACTGGGAGCTTGTCGCCTATAACCTTCTTTAAACATGAAACATGGAAAACTGGGTGCAATTGAGAAGCTGCAGGAAGCTCCAATTTGTATGCCATAGTACCAATCTTTTGCAACACCTTGTACGGACCATAATACTTTGGTGATAATTTATTATCCTTCTTAGCTTGCTTGAGGGACATTTGCTTATATGGTTGTAGCTGTAGGAATACCCAATCACCTATATCAAAACTTCTTTCGCTGCAATGTTGATCTGCCTGTTGTTTCATTCTATTCTGTGCTAACACGAGGTTATCCTTTAAGAGTTGGAGGATTTGTTGTTGATGTTCGATGTGATGTTCCACTGCTTGAACCTTAGAATTTTCTCTTAAATATGATGTGATGGATGGTGGCTGATATCCATAAAGTGCCATAAATGGGGTTATTTTTGTTGCTGTATGGAAGGAAGCGTTATACCACCATTCAGCTAGAGGCAACCATTTGACCCATTGTGTTTGTTTATCAGATACAAAGCAACAAAGATATCTTTCTAAACATTTGTTTACTATCTCAGTTTGCCCATCAAATTGAGGATGATAAGATGAGCTATGAGCTAACTGAGTACCAAGACAAGAAAATAATTCTGTCCAAAAATTTCCAGTGAAAATGGGATCTCTGTCACTTACAATAATCTTTGGGTTTCCATGTAGCTTTTGAATTGTTTCCATAAATGCAATAGAAACTGTACTAGCTTTAAATGGATGTGATAATGCACAAAAGTGTGCATACTTGGTAAGTCTGTCAACTACCACCATGATGACACTCTTTCCCTCAGACTTGGTTAAACCTGTGATAAAATCCATTGAAACCTCCTCCCAACGTTGGCTTGGAATGGATAAAGGTTGTAATAGACTCAGTGTGTTAATTGTTTCAACTTTATTTTGTTGGCAAACCAAACATTCCGCCACAAACATTTGAATATCTGATTTAAGGCCCTCCCAAAAAAATTCCTTCTTAACCCTGTGGTAAGTTTTTAAAAATCCTGAGTGCCCTCCTAAGGGAGAAGTGTGCAATTCCATAAGAATCTTTTGTTTTAGCTGGGAATTCTTACAGAGGTATAAGCGATCTTTGTACCATAATGAATCATTTTGCCAGCTAAATGTATCAGACGTACTGGAGTCTTGTTGTAACTTTCGAATAAGTGCCCACACTTCTTCGTCATTCTTCCATTCCTGCCTTGCTTCGTTTATTCAATCTGGTTGGATAATAGAAATGGCGCACAACAATGCTTCCACATCCTCATCCTTTCTTGAGAGTGCATCTGCCACCACATTTTGCTTCCCTTTTTTGTAGATGATTTCAAAGTCATAACCCAACATCTTTGTGACCCACTTTTGTTGCTCTTCAGAGGATAATCTTTGTTCTAAAAATTATTTAAGGCTATCATGATCCGTTTTTACCTTGAAGTGTCTTCCCATTAGGTAGGGTCGTCATTTCTTAAGTGCATGGAGTATTGCCAACATTTCCTTCTCATAAATAGCTTTGTGTAAAAAATTTCCCTTGATTGGACGACTTTCAGAAGCAATGGGTCTTTCATCTTGCATTAAAACAATGCCAATTCCATTTCCTGAAGCATCACATTCCACAATAAAGGTTTTTGTGAAGTCTGGTGTAGCTAAGACTGGTGCTTGGCACATTGCCTCTTTAAGATGCTCGAAGGCCTTTGTTGCTTCTGGAGTCCATGAAAATGCATCTTTCTTCAATAATGTTGTTAGAGGTGCTGCTATTCTCCCATAATTCTTAACAAACTTGCGATAATACCTTGTCAACCCGAGAAATCCTCGCAGATGCTTTATGGATGTGGGGATTTTCCATTCCTTAATGGCTTTAATTTTGCTAGGGTCTACCTTAACTCCTTCATGAAATACAATATGACCCAGATATTCCACCTCTTGTACTCCAAAGCAACATTTGGATCTTTTTGCATTAAATTGTTTCTCCTCCAATAGTTGTAGCACCCTGTCAACATGTTCAACATGATCCTTCCAAGACTTGCTGTAGATTAGTATATCATCAAAAGATACTAACACAAATTTTCTAAGGAATGGTTTGAAAATGGAATTCATCAAACCTTGAAATGTTGAAGGTGCATTGGTAAGGCCAAAAGGCATGGCAAAAATTCATAATGACCCTCATGAGTTCTAAATGCTGTTTTCGGAATGTCTTCAGTCTTCATTCTGATTTGATGATATCCTGTACGAAGATCCAACTTAGTGAAGTAAATTGATCCATGCAATTCATCCAATAATTCATCAATGACAGGAATGGGGAACTTATCTTTAATAGTGAGCTTGTTGAGCTCCCTGTAATCTGGACACATGCGCCATGATCCATCCTTCTTGTGCACCAATACTACTAGAGCAGAGAAAGAACTTTGACTTGGTTGAATTATACCAACCTCTAGCATTTCTGCAACCATACGTTCAATTTCACTCTTTTGGGCATAGGGATATTTGTACGGCCTGATGTTTGGAGGAACACTTCCTGGAATCAGATGAATAGCATGATCATGATCACGAATAGGTGGGAGACCTTTGGGAGTCTCAAATACCTTGGAATGATTGTCCAAGACTTTTTGGAGATCTGGAGAAATAGATGATTCCAATGTGGAAACATCTAGCGAACATAATTGTGCAATTACACCTCTTTGTTCATTTTTTAGAAGCTTTGTCATACCGTTAGAGCTGATTATCTTTCCCGGTTTCCCTGCAATACCGCTTAATTCAACTTCCTTTCCTTCCACAGAAAATTTCATGAAAAGTTCTTGAAAATTAAAAGCTATTGTACCCAAGGATTGTAGCCATTGGACTCCTAGTACAACATCAGCACCTCCCATTGGAATGGAAAGCATTGGGCTAGTCAATACATATTCTCCCATGGATAGCTTGATATTATGGCACTTTCCAGAGCAATTTATTGTTCCTCCATTTGCAACCATCACTTGACAGTCTGGTGCTGGATATAAGAAGCAATTCAATTCTTTTGCTACCCTACAATGAATAAAATTATGGGTACTTCCTGAATCAATCAACACTATTACCTTTTTCTTCTTGATTTGTCCTTCTATCTTGATGGTTTGAGGAGTGGTAATTCCCGCTAATGCATTACAAGATATGGTCGGATTCATTTCTTCTTTATCTAGGATTTGTTCCTGGAGTATATCTTATTCTTTTGACCTTTCTTGCTCCTTTTCTTCTTCCTCTTCACAATCTATGTAGAATAATTGCTTCTCAGCACACTTATGACCTTTAGTGTATTTGCTATCACAACTGTAACAAAGCCCTTTTGCTCTTTTTTCTTCCAATTGTTGTGGTGTCAACCTTATAGGTTGTGGAAGACTAGGGGCAACAACACTTCCATCTTTATAGTTGTGAGTGGTATGCTTCCTGGTTGCAATACTTTTGCTTTCCATTTTTCTTGCTAACCTGAATGTCTTCTCTAATGAATTAGGTTCCCAAAGGCAAACATCATGTTGGATATTATCCTTTAAAGTCCCTATGAACACATCAATCCTATGCTCCTCTAGAATATTTTTTACCCTTATGTTCAATTTTTGGAACTCCTCAATGTGCTCCATTATTGAACCCTTTTGTTTGAGACTTATCAATTGGTTAAAAAAAGTGTTGCTTTTTGTATCCTCATAATGTGCTGTCAATTCTTGTTAAAAATTGCCCAAGTGATAATTTGTTTACAAGAGCAAAGCCATTGATACCATACAAACTGATTTGGTTCCAAATATAAAGTTGCAATACGTACCTTTTGTGTGTTTTGCACATTATTAAGATCGAAAAATTGCTCCATTTGTAATATCCATGCTGCGGGATCCTTGCCATCAAACTTCCTCATATCGATTTTTGGAATATGGTGGGTCTTCGATCCAACATTAGAGTCTATGGAATCATGATTAACATTTCTTTTGTTCTCATCATGAGTTTCCTTTACTACCCTTTCACCATTAGTGACCATTTCTTGTAGCAACTTATTCATATTTATCTTCAATTCTTCCATCTTAGCGTCCATGCCATCAATTTTAGCGTCCATGCCATTCATCTTAGCTTCGATGCCATCCCTCTTAGCTTCTACGCCTTTCTTTAAACAATCCATCTTAACTTCTACACCTTTCTTTAAACCATCCAGCTTAGCTTCTACATCTTTCCTTAAACCATCCATCTTAGATTCTGCTGCTTTTTGTGCAAGTGACACTTGTTGCACTTGGTCTCGTAATTTTGATATATCATGTTGCATTTCTTCCTCTTCTTCATGAGTCATGCTAGAGCTTTCAGGTTGCTTACTAGGTGTTTGCATTTTCTTTCCTCGGGGCATCAATTACCAATTCAAACTAATTTTTCAAACCAAGCTTAAGCAAAAATTTAAAAAAAACTACACACCTTTTTTTCACTTTGTAGAAGCTTGATATCGAATCTGATGTATCTCTGCAATTTCAGATCATCCAGTTCTGAAATTGCGACCTGTAGTAGCCCTCTGTGTCCTCTTTCCAATGCCACCAGTCTGATCCAAACTAGATTCTCCAAGGAAGAGTTATTCACAATCTCCCAAGATAACCTGATTATAGACTAGTTCAGTAGAGCGAACTTGTACGACATGCCACGAGTCACTGTTTCGACCTTTGGCTGCGAAAATATATACAAGAAACTACAGTCTGTCATCTTTCTGTACCTTCTTACGAAATTTCAATCCGATGCTCAGAGATAAAGTTATGACGATTTTCCCCAGGTCACTTGTTTGGAATATTCAGGAGTCTGCAAAAAGACCAACTTCCTCAGATCATATCTCCGTAAATATAGCGCGAAAAGCTTTGAAATTCGGACCCGAGATTCAGTGCGACTTCTTCTCAAATGGGTTTTTTTTTTAGCTTCTGAAACATCGCAGAAAAAAAGTTATAGCGAAAATGCCACGATGACCTGTTTGGATCTGCGAAACCCTAGAATCCAAAGCTCTGATACCAAATGTTATGAAACCAGCTCACAAAAAGATAGAAAAGAGAGATCAACGCCTTAGACTTCAGCCTCTTCGAGGGGGCAACCTCCTTTACATTACACAAATGAGCAATTCTTGGATGATTCAAATGACAAAACCTCCTTTCTATATATAGGAGTCTAAGGAGTCACAATATAACCCAGCCGACCTAACAATAATAATGTAAAGCCACAAAAATAACAATAGAGAGATTCTATAGGGCACAGTAATAACAATATGGGGACAATAGGGGCATAACAATATTAATAAGGGATACAACTACAATAGTAATGGGGTAATCACTAGTATTATAGGGACCCAACAGAAACCCTATAAAGCTTTTTTGTTTTTGCAAATAGAAGCTAGGGCTTGAAAGAAACCCTGGGAGTGGCCTTAGATATGTTAAAGCCCTGGTTTCTACAGTATTGGAACGCTAGTATGATGTGATCAGTAAGAAGCCACTTAGTTATTCAAGTACCTGGGAGAGATTCAAAGAAACCCTAGTATGATTCAAAGTTTCTTTATATGATATGATTAGTGAAAAGATATAAAGTTATTTGGGATAGATTTAGAGAAATCCTAGGAGAGGGTATGATACAGATTCAATGGTCATGGTTCACATTGATAAGCTGGGCTTGGCTGCCAATGAAGATGATAAAGGATATAGGTGGTGTTCAAGAGGAAGCATTTCTTGTTTTGCAGACAACAATTGTCATATGGTTGATGGTTTGTGGTGCAGGATCAAGAGGGAGTTGATAGCTTCCTACAATCCTCATGAAAGATAAGTACTTCCAAGATTTATGTTATTTTCTGCTCTTATTTAGATTTATCATTTTTAGACTTTTGTTTATTCTTCCTGCATATTTGATTGATTCTTTCACTAATTTCTTGATGAGGATGTGATCAAGGAAATTAGACCCTGGCGATCATCAGGATGTAGAATAGTGCAGGAAGAGTAAGTGCCAAGAAGGAGCTGGTGCAGGATAATGAAGAAGCCACTCTCATATCTAGAGAAGAAAGACAATCCCGCCTCATCATCAAGTACACCTTCAGTATGTTTATTTACTTTGCTATTATTGCTCTAGCTTTTGTCTTGGGGTCATCAGGTACAATGGATGGATGTAAGGACCTAGTCCTCAACATTGAGATTGAGAAGGATGCAAAGCCATCTCATGATTAGAGTGGCACTTGAAAGATGGATAAGAGCTTAGACTTTGAAGGATTCCTGTCTCCCAGGTTGAGTTCTATGATTGAAGAAGCTTCCTAATCAAAGGGGGTAGATTGATAGGTTGGATGTAACTGCCTGATGAGATGATGAAAGCTATATGTCCTTCATGCAAGGACCTTTTTAGATGACAAGATGCAACAATGTCAGATGCCTTCACAATGTTAAATACATCATTGATAAGAAATGTGCTTTAAAGGGAGAATTTTTTAGCTCCTATTGCTAGATACTCTACTGTCAGATGTTTGTGAAGCTGACTTCCTCCACGATGATCTTAAGGAAGAAGTGCGTGTGGAGCTACCTCAAGGCTTCGAGGCACATAAGAAGAGACTCATGATTTCAAACTGAAGTAAGTCCCATATGGACTCTAGCAAGTCTCCTGGACTTGGCATGTTTGGAATGTTGGATATCTGATGCGGATCCCAAACTCTCTTCATGATGGAATGTATGTCTTTGATATTTGGTTTTATATGTTGACATTTTCTTTATGATAGGATCAAATCAACTTGGTATTCAATGTCAGAGGGAGCTGACCTCTGAGCCCAGATGATCAACATCTTGAGATTAGCAGTATAATAGAGAAATGATGAGAACTTCCTTGTGAAAGGAAGTATGTTATCAAAAGCTTGGATTTACATTGAAGTAGTTGAGAGAGACTCCCCTTCAGATTTAGATTTGATGATGAGTTGGCAGCGAGATGGATCCTTACCTTGTAGCATGTACTTTGAGCCTGATTGAGCATGGACATTTAGATTGGGTTGTTGCTAAACATGTGCGGAGACAACTATTAATCATGGATTGAAATACACTGCCAAACTTGATGGATACACCGATGATAATGGACTGGAAATGTTATTAATAGGAAGAGCACATTTGGGTGTTGTTTTAACTTGGGGTTTGCCATGCTTTCTTGGATGAGTAGGAAACATAAGTCTGTTGCTTTGAGTACAACAGAGGCAAAGTAAATTGTTGCTAGCATGACTAGCTATGAGGCAGTATGATTGAGAAAGCTCTTTGTAGAGCTGTTTGAGCATGTGTTGGACATGACTATGATATACTGCAATAATATGAGTGGGATTAGACTTTCAGAGAATCCTGTGTTTTATGACTGGCCCAAGCATTTTTGAGATTGGATATCACTATATCCAGGATATGGTGTAGAGAGGAGCAATAAGGCTCTAACCCATCTCCTGATGAGTAGGTAACTGACATTCTTGCCAAGCCTTTGCTGAAAGGGAAGTTCTTGGTCTTCAGAGAGTAGCTTGGACTGATGGATGAGATGGTCACAGTTGGTTGACGACACTGAGCTATGCTCTTCCCCCCTGTTTGAGTTCCCAGGGAAAAGAATTGAGATAGAGAGCTCCTTAGATTGAGGGAACTTTGGAGAATAGGATGTGCGATCCTTGTCATTTATGGCAAGTTGGGTATCTTGCCTATTGTCATTGTAGGTGTACATGATCCTTGTCATTTATGACAAGTTGGGTATCCTCCCCTACCATCAAGTCTAGGACTTGACAGAGTATACCCCAGTATGCATCCTACCCATAAGCTGGGCTTGTCGAGATTGCCACCCATCCAGCCAATGGGTGAGGAGAGACTTGATTGTGTGTGATCCTTACCTCTGGTAAGTTGGGTATCCTCCCCAAGTTAGTGGATTCAGGTGTTCTATCACTCGACTCTTGAGGGTCAAGGTGGGAAGGGTCAATAGGCAATAGGATGTGTGATCCTTGTCACTTATGACAAGTTGGGTATCTTGCCTATTGTCGGACACTAGGATAGTGTGTGATCCTTACCTCTCATGGTAAGTGGTATCTTGCCTATTATTGATCGAATATATAGGGTGGCAGATTAATCTCTCTTGCTATCCATGGATATAGGGTGGAAGCCGAAGCTCCCCTATGATGATTCTTCTTCTAGATAGAGACATCATTGTGCCACTGATGATTAAAGGAGAGATAAGCTGAGATGAGATGTGTTGAGATGGATATCTTATTGATGCAATTGAGATGAAGGTCATGCAACTTGACTTGGAGACTTGTAGGGTTTGCAGGATCTAATTGATCTTCCCTACCGTCGGTTGTGGATTATTCTTCTTCTATGAGACAAGAAATGCTATGAAACGAGATGAGACATGATGAGACATTCGAGATAAGACTTTTCATGTAGATGAAAATTCCTCCCTAGTTGAGAGGGAGTGTTGAAATTTGGGCGGCTATGGGATGAATTTCCCCATAGAAACTCTAAGACCCCAAGAGGAGCCCATCTCACTCCAAAGGAAGATTCAATTTGGATAAAATAAAATATTATTATTAATATGTTTGACACTTCTATAATTACTATTCTATAATTGTGACAATTTTTTTTGGGCAAGAATATTTGAATTCAAATTTGAGTAATTTTGTCCACAACCTACAAAGTTAGCTGCATAATTCTCATGTCGTCCTTCCTCTAATATGTTGAAAAGTGTAACTAGGTTCGGTCTTCACAATGGTGTGTAATTGTGACTTTTTTAAATGATGAAAAGAAGAAAATAAAATTATTATTATAATGCCTTGCTTCATGGGTTTCATGAGAAAGAGGTTTTATTTTAGATGGCTCCGATTGAGAGTCATAAAAGTCATATAGAGTCAATGTCATGTATGAAGATTGTATATAGAATTGTCTAGAAGCCCTCCAACGACAAGCACAAGTCCTCCTCCTCATGTTGGCCTCAAGATGAAATGAAGAACTCGTGTCGGCTTACCTTATATGGAGACACACCTATTTGAACTGTTATGTCGACTTATATTGATAGGAAAACTACTATATATATGGGTGAAGGCCCTTCTCATTTCCATAGTTCAGAATTCAGACCTCTCTCTGAAATTCGGGTGAACAGTTAAGTGATAAGTTTGGATCACAATTCAGATGTCAAGGAAGGAGCTCGGGTAAATGAGGAAAGGACAACGAGTTTTGTTAGGACTAATCAAAGTCAAGCAAAGTTCAGATCTCTCTGTATTTGGGTGGATAGTTACAACCAAAAGAATTATGATATCATTACAGTCAAGCCACAATTCTGTAATGGAGACCACCAATTCGGTGTTGTATCACAGTGAGCTATTTTTAGTGAGCAAGATTCGGTATCATCACAGGAAGGAATCTCTATTTCAGTAACATTGTAGAGATATGTCTTAGTACCTCCACTGCTAGGGGAATTCATTGTCACACAGAAAGAAGGTCACAAGTATGTGACATGATCTCAGTGTTGTTACAAGGAAGGTGGTCTCGGTGGCATCTCAAAGGGAAGAGCCTATAGTTCAGTGGTATGTCTTTAGGATTCGATGTGACAACTGAAGGAGAGGTTCGGTATCCTTGACTAACATAGTGACTACAATTCGGTGTCATCACTTATGGTACAAAGTCTAAAGTAGAAGGAACCTAGAGAGATTAATCGAGACGGTGGAAGAGGACTTGTGTCTTGGTCTTGGAGTGGCTAATAGGTCAAGGGTCTTGGTCTTGGTATCCGTCAATTGGAATCTATATAAGAAGAATTTTTGCGAGCTTTCCTCTCAAAGACTGAGAGGTTTTGGCCCTGGTTGATAGCCTACATTTTGTGTCTCTTTTCTATTTATGTTCATGCATTGGTAGCTGTTTGATGAAGAAGAACACTAATAATCTAAATAGAAGAAGATCCTAATCTAAAGAAGTAAAAAGCACTCACAAACAATTACTAATGAAAGAGAAATCACATACTTCATGATGCCCTAGATTTCTCAACATGGTATCAGAGCTAAGGTGACTGAGTCAAAGAAGGGCATCTCATCAAGGTACACTCAAGGATCGAATCTCAAGAATGGCATCAAAGCAAGTAAAAGGATACCTCAACGGAAGTTTAAAGATCTACATTGAAGAATCAAACCCTAGATCAAAGAAGAAAGTTTACTTCAAAAGAAGTCTAGGGATCATCAATCAAATAATCAAGGCCAAAGCCTTATTTCTACTCAAGGTGAATAGATCTACTAGGCAACTAGAAGCCTACACCAACAAAGGTTTTGGATCCTCTAAGTCATCATTAAAAGACCACAAAAACCCTCATCAAGTTGAAGAGATCTACAAGCAAGGTAGCTCAAAGTATAGACATCCAAGAGAAGCATTTCTAGGAATAAGATCACATCATCTTGGAGAAAGTCAAAACCCTAGAAGCATTTTTGATATGCACTCATTCACCACCAAAGAAGTCGAAGTATCTTGAAGGCTAGAAGGCATTGTCATCATCTTCAAAAGCTATAAGGCAAGTTCCCTCTCATTGAAGCAAGGATCCCCTCCTTATCCTTGAAGAAGATTATCCGAGAAGTGTCAAGTCATCTTCATCGATCATCATCAACAAACAAGTCAAGTTGGAGATTTTCATCTTCACCTAGCAAGTATCTTTATTCTATAATCTAAATATGGTAAAAATGACTTTGTTTTGCAAGGAGATCTAAAAGCTGGTTGGGTCATCGAACTTCCTTGCATGGAAAAAGGAGGATAGACATAGTCCTCGAAGAAAGTGAAGTCATTTGAATGAAAAGCTCTCCAAATTATCCGAAGGTCAAGCATTATTTGAATACATGGAAAGGGATCAAAGGGCTAAAAGGATTCTTATGAAACCAGTGAAAGGTCCCCTCATCCCTATATAACAAGATTGGAGACATCAAAGAGATATATGATAAACTATTCTCTGAGGATGCGATAAAGAAGGTCATATCACTTAGATCTGATCTACACAAATTAAAGGTATCAAAAGATAAAAGGTTATCTTCGTAAGATCTCAATTGCAAGATCTGGGAGAGATAATCTTCATTGTTCTAAATGCACTAACTAGGTAACAAATGTCTATAAGGATAGGAAGGCTATCCTATTCAACAACTTGTGGTTTCTATGCAAGATAGAAGAAGACAACTTGAGGGCAAAAAGTATTTAGACACTTGTTGAAAGAAAAGAAGAACATAGCTAAGATTCAATGCTATGAGCACAACAAGAAAGATTGCCCCAAACTCAAAAGGGGCAATAAGAAGAAAGATAATGAAGAAGTCCATTTCACCAAAGAAGTGGAGGAAGATGAAAGAGGAAAAGCATTAGAAGCAAGAGCTCGTAACATCACCATAGGGAAGCATGAATGACAGCTGGAACAAAATCTATGGAAGTCAACTATGAAGGTTATAGCTCTTGGGAACCTCATTAGAAACTAAAGGAAGGAAAGAAGTCATCTAGGACAAGTCTCATCATACATCAAGTCAAAAGGAAACATCTGCTGGATAGGGGTATGCAATATCCTCAATATTCTCGGATGGAATCTTCATTGGAAGGTTCACCGATGTAGAGTGGAAGCAAGTGTTTCATCAAGAACTCCAACTTGTGGAATTCATGGGATAATGGTATGATGACATAAGAGATGAAGCAGATCAAGGGGTTGAAGCTCTTTTCAATCAAGGAAGCTGCTACAAAAAGTCTAGATGACTTAATGGTAAATGAGGTATGTATGTTTGTATTCGATATTATAAAGTCATGTTATATGGTTGTAGGTAACTTGGATCACTGCTCTACCTTGAGAAGCATGATCAAAGGAAAGGAATCTCCTCCTATGAAAGGATGCCGGAAGGCATAATTCACACTAGATGAAATTAACATAATATGTCCTCATATGAAGTATGAAGTGGTTGACTACAATTGAGGAACTCTGATTGGAAGCTCCTGGGAATGAAATGTGTGAAGAAAGGTAGGAAGAGATCATGAGATATGCAACAAGGGTAAAGGCAATCAACATTTGGATGACCAAGAAGATTTGACTAAGAAATCTCCCTGAAAGATATGAAGACTCTGATGGAAGTCTGGAAAAGATGGAGAGCCTTGACAATGGATATCTTTGAGAGATATGTCAACTTGTATGCAGGATGCTAATGCAAATTGGAAGATGTCATGATGAAAGACCATCACAAAGATAATTTTGATTTAAGTGTTCATTTCTTATTTTTGAACAAATTTCTGGATGGGTTTATGCAGTTCTGCCAAGGGAAGAACTTTGGATGTCTTCCAAGAGGACCATATAGAAGGATGTAAGATCCTTCCAGAAAATATGGCATGAAGAAGGCAACATGACATGAAGCAAGGCTATATGTAGACTTATGAATCACTTTATGATGAAAGGAATTATGACATGACTGACTCATGAATGAAAGTGATGGATGCTCTGTGCCTTATGAAGAAGCCCCAAAAGATGAAGACTCCGTGATGAAGAAATTCATGACATCGAATGAAGGAGTTCTTCAAGCAGCTGGTTATGAAGAACTGTTGTAGGTCCCTAATTAAGAGAGAGCCTGGAAACGAGTTTCTTACTTGGAAGAAAATTGGAAATTCCTAAGCCAAGAGGGAGCTGTTGTACCCTACAACAACCCCCCATTTCATATCATTTATATTTACAAAATTATCATATGAAATGGGTCCCTTTAGAAGTTAATTGGTATCAATATTGCATTATTTGAAAAAGATCCGCAAACCAAATGAAGACATTATATAAAACCTTTTGAAAAACCCATTTTTGATCAAATAAAACAATCTTTTATCATTGCGATAAAGTGATCGCAAGATCGCATATCGCAATGACATAGAAAACACAAATAAGTGACATATGGGTTCCCGCCGATGCGATATCGCTATCAGCTATCGGCGATACTCTATACGCAGTCTTAAAGCACCCCAAGCCTTTCACCCCGATGCGATGGGATATCGCAATCGGCAATCGACAATATCCTATGCACAATAATAAGGCGCCCAGGTCATACCCCCGATGCGATGCGATATCGCAATCGGCAATCGACGATACACTATCTATGCACATTGTTATGCCCATTCACCCCGATGCGATGCGATTTCGCTATCGGCGATCGGTGGTATGCTATCCATATGTTTATATAATACCAATTCTCCCGATGCGATGCGATATCGATATCGGCGATCGGGGTTTCAAAATTGTCAACATAAGGATTTAAGTGTTCCCGACGCCCGATTATGATATAGCGCGGATTTCAAAAAAGCCGTTAAATGGAGGGATATTATGATCAAATCATATTTAAAGCTTAATCTACTAAGCAATGATGCACCTGCGCCCAACCGCCAAAACATCCATAGCACGCTTAAACGGGTCATTCGGCCGAATAATGGTATAATGAGCATTTAAGGGGTGGCATGTTTTAAACGGCCATTTAATTTAATTGTAAGATCTTCCCATGGATTGTATCCGCGGCCATTTTTAGAGTTAATCTCTCAGCACGCTTTGATCAATATATCTTTCCCATATTGGATTTTCATTGGCATATCTCTGTGTTACGTTTATTTTCGCCTCTGTGCAGAATTCATCCAAAGGAGAAAGCTCAAGCAAAATGGGGAAGAAATCCAAGAAGACCACAGGCGCTTCCGCTACACCAGCTGCAGGACAAGCTGTCGTGGACAAAAAGAAGGGATTGATATCTGATACTACATGTATGGGTCTCGTCAGAGTTACTTGGCAAGGTACCTACAACCTGATTGAAGCCGAAGAACCAGCAGTGACAACAGTAGAAGCTACTGTGGATTTAACTCGGAAATCTGAGGGTACTCTCAAGGACTTAGCCGACTCTTTCCTTCACAGGATAGCAGCCAGGGAGCAAATTCTCCCATACACAGACGTAGTGCGGTGGGTGATTGAAGAAATCCCAATCCTGGATAGAACCTTCAGCACCAGAGACGGGAGAATTTTCGGGTCATTCAGGGCGGATGATCTAAAGCAAATGTATCATTTGCCCGAGCCAGAGAAGATATATATAAGGCGTTCCTGGAGAAATTCGCAAACGAAAATGAAGTTGAATCCGAACCCATCCGGGATTGGAGACAAAATCCAGCCAAGCACAAACATGAGTTGTCTCGTAAGTACTCAGTTGATTCCCTGGCCTCTCCTTATTGCTATGCTGGAATAATGATGTGTAGATTGTGGGGATTGCATGACTCTGCTAATTTTACCATAGAAATGGTTCCCCTAATGGAAGCAGCATGCAACAGTGTAATTATGGATTGGGCCACTATCCTCTCAGACAAACTAGCAACAGCTGTGCTTGAGTTTAGAAGCAAGACCCGTATTTCTGAAGGGGTAATTCCGCCATTCTACTACAGTGCCTATATTCTAGATACCCTGTGTTTTAACTCTGAATTCCCCGTACTCGGCTGGAGGTGGACTGCACAAGACCCCACGCCTATTCATATATATCATCAGAAATTGTGGAAATCTTCTTATAAACATCATCTATACCAAGTCTGTAATGGCTTTATGTTGCCTATTTATTATTCCATTTTCGATAAACCTGCTCCCAAGATTTCCTATCAAGCCGGAATTGATTTAACCGCAATAGGTAGATGGTTTGGAGAGGAGAGATTTACCTACATAAGAGTTTTCGGTAGCCAAGCCAGACCTCATGTCCTCCCTTTATACATACCGGATAAACTACTGGCGAGGGAAATTTCTTACCAAATCATTGTTGAGAGTGTTACACAAACGCTCAAGAAAAATAAGAAGCAAGGCTGGCCCTCTTTTCCTTTGAGATGCGGTATATATACCTTGCATGATCTCAAACATGCAGAAAAGGAAGCTACAAAGATTCAATCCTTAACTCTGGCGACTCTCCCAAATAGGCAGTTTGATCCAAACAAAGTTGCCTATACTGCACTAGAACAGGCCAAATTGACAAGATTTGACCATAAAGAAGATATGTTTGACGACCTGTTCTCTTCAGCTGAGACAATAAATGAGGTTAAAGCATTCGCTAAAGCGAAATATAATGATGAAGGGTTGACTGAATTTAATAAACTTAGAGAACAGAGGTTGCAAACTCTGCCTCTAGATTTACTAGCAACAACCCCAGCGACATCATCAAGCGAGCCTGATCGGCAACAGTCAAAGGAACCTCCGGTTATCACAAAGGATCATAAGAAGGAACAGGAGGAAAAGCAGAGGAGAGAACAAGAAGAAAGGCAAAGAAAAGAAAAAGAAGAAAAACAGAAGAGAGCGCAGGAGGAAAAACGGAGAAGAGAGAAAGAGGAAAAGCAAAAGAAAGAGCATGAGGAAAGGCAAAAGAAAGAACAAGAGGAACATCATAAGAGAGAACAGGAAAAAGTGCGGAAGGAGTCCCAAGCCGAAAAGCAAAAACAAACCACCATTGATGTCAATATAGATACTCGTATTGACCCTAAATTGCTCCAGGAATGGAAGCAATTTGATTCCATCATCAGTGGGTTGGAATGTTCAAAAGATACAGACACTTCCAAGACAACGGACACACCGGAAATCACTTCATCACAGGTTCTGAGTGGAACCAGCGGCCCACCCATTTCTAAAGACGTTGAGATAATACCAAAGGACCCCTCCGACCAAATCATTCTCCAGGTAGAAGATATTCCTCCCCTGGATGTTTTCTACAGCCCGAGGCATAAAGCAGTGGTGAAACGACAAAGGAAAAGAAGAAGGACTGATCAACCTTCCCTTTTCCTAGAGCAAACTGTTATGGGCAATGTGGTTTGGAAGGAGGAATTTGACCCCTCCGACGACCTAACAAAACTGTCGCAGTATGCGGGAGCCTATTCGGCAGCGACAATTGATAAGGCATCGGAGGTAAGTCTTCTACTGAAAACCAAGGATCAAGAGATTTTCTCATTACAGGCAGAGTTAGCTGAGACAAAGCAGAAGGCAGAGCAGCAATTGTTGACACAACAGCAAGTGAACAGTCAACTAACTCAACAATTGCAGGCAGAAAAGCAAAGGATCGACCAAAGCGCGATCCAGAAACAGAAGGAATTATCAGAGGCATTGGCACAATTAAAGGCAGCAAATGAGCAAATGATGAAAACAAAAGATGAGAAAATTGCTCAATTGTCATCACAGCTCGAAAAAATAAAGGGCATTCCACAAGTGGCTGAATTTAGAGCAGAAGCATTACAAATAAACACTGCATTAATATCCCAAATTAAGCTTCTGTGTCAACAAATCGCCCAGGCAGAGCCACTGTGTGAATTAACGACATCCATAAATAAGCAGGTAGAGAAGGCCAGAACTGAATTGGATCAAGCCGAAGAAACCATAGCTGCATTTCTTGACTGGCAAGATTCTGATCAAGGACAAGCGGCAAATTTGCCCAGGATCCTAGAAACACATAAAGATATACTCTTTAAGGAATGGTAGTCCCAGTTAATGAGAGCAGAGAGGGCAGCTTCAAGATGTAAATCAACTTCCAGCAATCTAGTTGAACTGGTTAATAACACTCTATTTATCAAACATGATCTCCCAATGTACACCAGGAAAGTTGACAACAACGAACACATTGGAGCAATCATGTTATCTTGATTTAGAGGAAAAGGGGAGATTAATCGCTGGGATTAACAGTTTAACCTGGGACACATATTGGTTCTTCCTGGTAAAGCCGCATACACAAAGAGCCGTCGTTAAGTGCCTAACAGATGCGATCGGGTATATGATTCCCGATATTCAGGATGCCACCTATGCTGCCCAGCTCAGTTCACGCCTCAACAAACCTCCTGAAGTAGAGCCAATGCTTGCGATAAGTCAGCTCAGATATAAAGGCAAGCAACCTACCTGATGAATCATGCCGCCGACTGCCAGATCGCTCAAGAAAATCATATCAAGATTGATTGATACCAATTAAATAGGATTTCTGTTTCATAGATAGGTAGATTAGCTAAGTATTTATAGACCCTTTCATTGTTTTGGAAAGGGTCGTAAAGTTTTGTACCAGACTTAAAGACTGAAGTTTGCACTATTGTGCTTCAGTCAATATTCTTTTATGAAACTGGACCAGTTGTTCTTAATTCAACAAGGAAGTTTTTATGCAATTGTGCACTATTGTCTTTGTTGAGAATGTTTCTGCGTTGAAGGAAGAATTACAAGTAGCGATTGATATTGGGAGTGTCAAGCAGCTCATATGGTATTTCTATCTATGTCTGAATTCATTCCTTTCATATGAATTGTTATGTGATTATTCTTGCTATTATTGATTATATGCATGCGCTGTAACAACAGATCTATATTCATTCCACTATTGGATGTTTTATGATGTGCCTTTCTTTTTAATCATGTATATGTCAATGATATAAATGATAAGTGTGGTAATATCGCTTTAATCGCTTTGCTTAACTATTTAAGCATAGTAATCATGAATGAAATAATGTCCATGTCTGTTAAATGGAGTCATCTATATGCCTGTTTATAGACACGGATCATCAAGCGCTGCACTTTAAAGCTCAATAAGTTCCCGGGATAGATCATAGTTTACGTATTCTTGTTAATAGTTTTAGTTATTCGCTCACCGCTAGTTTAGTTTATAAATCATCCATTCATCCCGTTTATCCACTTTTGGGAAACTGGTCCCATTATCCCCAGTCGGAGCCACTATTCCAAACGGAAAAGGAGCTGTACTAAGGTCCGGACCGGGTGGTTATCCCCAATGTTGTTGCAGCGATTTTCGAGGCATCAACAGGAGCTTAGGTACATTTCTTCTGTAGGAATGAGTACATTCCATTATTGGAATTGATATGTCCTCCCTAATTGAGAGGGAGAGATAGACACATCATTCTGGTCTTCACCTGAGAAGATAGAATGGAGGATTGGGTAAACGTCTAGCATCCGATGCTCTTTGAGGATGAGATAGGGCATCCAAGATAACAGTAGTTGTAGAGGACTGATATTCTTTGAGGACTGGCTATCCAAGATGAGAATAATCCAAAGTAGGTCATACTTTGTGAACACACGGGTGGAGTATGTACCTTGAGAGACAATGATTATGGTGTCTATGAATCATTGGTCTCGCCAGCTTTGTGCTTTGATCATGTGGATAGAGCTGTTAGTCAAGGCGTTGCTATGTGACAACACTGGTTGATATGATGCTGTACAGATGGGTTACCAATCCGATTCTTCTTATGAGAAATTCTTCAGATTGAGAATGACCAAGTGCCATTATGAATACCTCCCTAGTTAAGAGGGAGTGTTGAAAAGTGTAACTAGGTTCGGTCTTCATAATGACATGTAATTGTGACTTTTGTAAATGATGAAAAGAAGAAAATAAAATTATTATTATAATGCCTTCCTTCATGGGTTTCATGAGCAAGAGGTTTTATTTTAGATGGCTCCCATTGAGAGCCTTTGTGATTTGTTATAAATGTCATATAGAGTCAATGTCATGTATGAAGAATGTATATAGAATTGTCTAGAAGCCCTCCCATGACAAGCACAAGTCCTCCTCCTCATGTCGGCCTCAAGATGAAATGAAGAACTCATGTCTGCTCACCTTATATGGAGCACACCTATTCAAACTGTTATGTCGGCTTATATTGATAGGAAATCTACTACATATATGGGTGAAGGTTCTTCGCATTTCCACAGTTCAAAATTTGGATCTCTCTCTGAAATTTGGGTGAACAGTTAAGTGATAAGTTCGGATCACAGTTCGGATGTCAAGGAAGGAGCTCGGATAAATGAGGAAAGGACAACGAGTTTTGTTAGGACTAATCACTGTCAAACAAAGTTCGGATCTCTCTGTATTTGGGTGGATAGTTACAGTTAAAAGAATTCGGATATCATTACAGTCAAGCCACAATTCCATAATGGAGACCACAAATTCGGTGTTATATCACAATGCTATTTTTAGTGAGCAAGGTTCGGTATCATCATAGGCAGGAATCTCTATTTCAGTAACATTGTAGAGATATGTCTCGATACCTCCACTGTTAGGGGAATTTAGTGTCACACAAAAAGAAGGTCCCAAGTATGTGACATGATCTCAGTGTCGTTGCAAGGAAGAAGGTCTCAATGGCATCTCAAAGGGCAGAGCCTATAGTTCAGTGGTATGTCTTCAGGATTCGATGTTACAACTGAAGGAGAGGTTCGGTATCCCTGACTAACATAGTGACCACAGCTTGGTGTCATCACTTATGGTACAAAGTCTGAAGTAGAAGGAACCTAGAGAGAGTAACGAGAAGGTGGAAGAGGACTTGTGTCTTGGTCTTGGAGTGGTTAATAGGTCGAGGGTCTTGGTCTTGGTATTTGTCAAGTGGAATCTCTATAAGAAGAATTTGAGCGGGTTTTCCTCTCAAAGAGTGAGACGTTTTGGCCTTGGATGATAGCCTACATTCTATGTCTCTTGTCTATTTATGTTCATGCATTGGTAGCTGTTTATTGAAGAAGAACACTAATAATCTAAATAGAAGAAGATCGTAATCTAAAGAAGCAAAAAGCACTCACAAATAATTACTAATGAAAGAGAAATCACCTACTTCATGATGCCCTAGGTTTCTCAACATAATAGTCACGTCCTTCAACATTTGGAATCAACTATAAATATCCTATCGATGTTCACTCAAAAGTGGTAGACTTGATTCAGATGTTCGATACATTGCTCTGTGGCTTCATATACCTTCGTTATGGTTCATATGTCTATTTCTGAGGTTCATTGGATCGTTTTACTTATCTAAGGCTCACATTTATGGAAGATTGTGTTTTTCCGTGGAAGACTCGCATCCTTGATTACAGTCGCTGGAATCAATGGTTCGAATCTAATTCTCTGTGGCATGCAATTTCTCAACAATGGCATCGAATCACTTAACAGTGGCACACATTTATTATTTGAGTCATAAACAATGGCTTTCTTTTCTTGTCATCATCTCCGTGGTTTCATCTTTGTAGCTAGATTATTGTGGCACAGACTTTGTGGTTCACATTGCTTGCTATTCGTGGCTTGCATATTTATATCTATGGATTGTATTTCTCACAGGCTCGCATTAACGATTTAGTGGCTCGCTCTCCTAGTACAGTAAATCACATATGTATTCTTGTGGATTCACTTTTGTGGCTCATTTGTATTTGTGGTTCGTATACTTAAGGATTCACATTCTATGACGCAATGGCTTCCTTTACACATATATCTGTGCATCGTTTGTTTGGCATTGCTTGACTACGTAACACCCATGATGGCATCGCTTGACTATTTGACATCGCTTGACCATTTTGGCATTGCTTGACTATTTGACATCACTTGATGGCATCACTTGACTATTATGGCATTACTTGACTATTCTGACATCACTTGACTTTGTAACATGCATAGTGGCATCACTTGAATATATTGGCATTGCTTGATCATGTAACACGTACCACAGTGACCTTTGATATGGACGTAATGATAATTGTGACAATGATCTTGAGACATTGACAATGATTTATATGACTGTGATCTTTTGATATGGCAGTGAATGTTGAAATGAAAGTAATGAGTAAACTTCTGACAGTAACCTTGACATAAGAGAAAGATCTATATGTATGGCAGTGACTTTGTTGCATGGCAGAGACCTTGATGAATGACATGGTAGTGATCTTGACCTAGTTGTATGATGGATGATCAATGACCTTGGGGTATGACTTGTCTCTATGATGATGAGATGACAGTGATGATGTTCCTTGATAAGTGAATTACAATGACATGTATGATGCTACTTGAGACAGTGACATGACATCAACTCTCTTGGACTTGTTTGATTTCAGATTGTTTAGTTCACAAACGTAGTTGTGAACCAACTTGGGCTGGCCCTAGGAGGCCTGATGTGATCATTGCATCTCATTCTTATTGTCCTTGTATCCCAGTTGAACTTTGACGAACATCTAATAGAAGAAGAATCTGATTTGGTTTTCCCCCTAGTGGGGTTTTGCCTTGCTCTCTGACCTAAACCCTGGTGTCTCTATTGCGTATGCTTTTCTTTTGTTGTTCCTTTCTGTTCCACTACATTGTTGATGTTATTGTTCTCTCTACATAGTTGCAAATGATGTTATGATGTTATGGGGTGAATGTAATATGTAAATGATGAAAAAGTTTGAAAAATGAAATTATCTACAACAAAGAACAATCTAGCCCTTAAAATATAACAAACTTACCCATTTTCACATTTGCATATTGCATAAATCATAAAATAGCACCGAGTTTAGATAGTATTGAACAACCTAAAAAGGGCGATGGTGCTAATCATTATGCTTATGGTTAGTGATATTTTAAAGTGGCATTTGTTTGTCTTGATCACCTCCATAGGTAGCTTTAATGGCCTCCTTGGCCCTATCCATGTCCTTAGAAAGGTAACCCTTTGCACTTTTCTCATTGTTTACCTTTCACAGGGCTTTTGTGAGTGGCTTTGAAAATGTAATCACTTCCTCAACATCAGTCCAAAGCTTGCATTATATGCGCAACCTTTAAAACTTTATTGCCTTCTAAAGTCTTGGTGTATTTTGATTTTGTTCACTCTGAGGCCACAAACATCCTCTTTAAATCTAGCTTTTGTGAAACAATACATATCAAGTAGATGAAATTGGTGGAAGATTTAGTGATGATAGGAATGAACAACCTCCTTTCCTTTTGTGTAAAATCTTCATCATGTAAGTACATTGGCATGATTTATAAATATATTTGGTTATGCTTGTTTACAATTTCTTGGAGTTGTAGACCAATAAAAGTTTGCCAGTGTCCTCGAACCTATGTCACGTGACATGGGGATATGAGTTACACATGCCTGATATGTAGTACAATTCTGATGAATCAAAGCAGATTTTTTTTAAAGGGATAGAGAATATAGATATAGCCAGACTTGAGAAGATCAAGAAAGGAATCAATCTAGCTAGAGAAAAGACAGAGTTGATGAAGAATAGACTAGCTGATCTTCCTTCTGTTGAAAGTCTAAGATTACCAAAGAACTATGTTAGCCTTAGTTCTTTGATGAAACAAAATGGCCAACCATCTGCTCCTTCAATAATGGCCATGTCAGGAGTAACTGGTGAGCAAACACAAGGAGAATCAAGTTCTAAAAGAGACAGAAGTGATTCATTTTTCCATTCCAACAAAGGGAAAAGAGGTGCCGGTGATACCAATGCACATGAAGCATCAGCATCCAGCCCATTCAGCAGATATACTGAAAATCTGCAATCTGTACCTATAAGGCTAGACAATCCTGCTTCCAGAGGATATGGAAATTCATTGTTAGTAAATATTGATTGCCTTGATTACAATGAAGTAATTGCTGTTTTGCATAATGTCCATGCTTGGGCATTACAGAGGAAAGCTGAAGCCAAAGTGTCATGGTCTGATGTAGTTACTCAGATTGTATGGTCTTTTACTGGCATACTAAAGCAATGGTGGGAAAGGCTTGCAGAGGAAGAGAAAGATCAAATAGTTGAACATAGTACTGATCCATTAAGAGCACTTTTTGAAGCTTTAAAACATGAATTTGTTGGATTAGTCCCTGAAGATTCAGCCCATCATTCACAGCTATTTCTCTCGCAGAAGTTATGCGACATTGATTACTTGCAAGAGTATTTTTGTGTTATGCAAAAACCTCTGTATCAGGCTAGTGATCCACATAATGTTGCCTATCTGAGATATTACATCCAGTCTATGCCTGGAAAAATTCCTGATCTAATTAACCAGTACATAGCAGATCATAAAGTAAATTTGGAAGGACAATCCTTTGCAGCTATTCACCAATTGATTGTCACAATATTGCAGAAAGAATGTGCAGAGAGCAAAGCCAAGAAGAATTTTTCAAAACAGATGCACTTTAGCACAAAGCTTTGCAATAATTTCAAAGAAACCTATAATTTTGGTTGTCACAAGAAAAGTGAAAGAAAGGTTTCTAAAAAGGCAAAGTTTGATAACTCTTGCTCCTGCAAGGCTGATAAATACTTTCCTAAAAAGAAAAAATACTTTCCTTCCAAAAGATCATTTAAAGGACGAAGGGTAGTATTTAGGAAAAGATCAAAACCTTCTAAAAAAGGTGTGTGGTTTATTTGTGGTAAAGAAGGTCATTATGCTAACACTTGCAGAGAAAGAAAGGATAAAAAGCAGATGAAGATAATGAATATCTTTTCTACAATACATGATCCACAAGATTGGGATCTCATATCCCACTCTGATGGAGAATATTTTGAAGTTTCAAGTTCTTCTTCAGAATCTTCGGATAGTGAAATTCCTGAAATCAGGAAATTAACAATTGATTCAGAATCATCTGATTCTGATGAAACATTCATTCCTGATATTAAAATGTTTAGTTTGAATTCCTCAGGAGAGATACAAGCAAAGATTGCAGCAGTCAAAGCTGATCTAGCACAGTTAGATCCAGTCCAGTTTACAGCAAGAAGAAGATTGACTGAAAAACTTGAAAATCTTGAGAAACAACTGCCATCCAAAAGGAAAGAAAGATTTTCAGAGGAAGAAATAGATGATGATGACTTCATCGAAAAAGAGTTCGATTCAATGTTCAGACCTTTGCAGATTTCAGTATCTCCAGGTATGAATCAAATTGATGCTCTTAAAAAGAAGATCACAGATTTGGAATCTTCAATTCACCATACAAGGTCAGAAATGATACAGTTGTCTTCCAAACTTCAAATACTTATTTCTGATTATGATGATTGTAATTCCAAATTAACCAGCCTACTGATGAAAAATGTGCCAGTTATTGAAGAAATATCCCCAAAGAAAAATGTTGAGCTTTTTAATGTTATGGGCATCGGAGATAGAGTAGTTATTCCAATAAGAATTAAAGTCCCTAGCATTAAACCGTATACTTTGGATGCTCAAATAGATTCTGGTGCTATGAGTAGCTGCTGCAAATATAAAGCTATTCCTCATTATTATTGGCAGCCTACTAAACTCCAATTCAGGGCTATCACTGGTGATTTAATGGAAATAAGTCACATAGCTCCTGAATTTCCTATTTTCTTGAATGATGTCCAGGTTTTTGTCACTTTGTATAGTTTTGATACTGGTGCTGATGTTCTGTTAGGACAAGATTTTCTGAAGAAATATTTGCCAGTCACTTTTGGACAAGATTATGTTATATTCTCCACCACTGCTGGTCCTATCACAGTCCCTGCTTCTAGTGACTATAAAATTAATGTGCAACCTGAAGATCAGGATCCTCTCCAGTATAGTCTGCAAGATCTGACCAAGATTAATAAGATCGTAAAAAATGCAGAGTTACATGGTCCCAAAACTTTGCAACAAATTTCTGATAAACTTCGTGCAGATTGTACTTCAAGTAGGCCAGATGCCTTTTGGGCAAGAGAAAAGTATTTTGTTGCACTACCTTACCGAGAAGGATATATTCCTAGGCCACAAAAAGCCAGTGCAAATCATATGAGTCCAAAAGAGCAAGAATTATGCAAAGCAGAAATTGAACAATTGTTAGAACAAAAGCTTATTGAATCCTGCAAGAGCCCTTGGGCCTGCCCGGCTTTTTATGTCAATAAGCATAATGAGCAGAAAAGAGGCAAGAAAAGGCTTGTGATTAATTATAAGGCTTTGAATGATGCTCTTCTTCCTATTCGATATCCTCTGCCTAACAAAGAATTGTTACTTGCCAAGATTGCTAATGCTAATGTGTTTAGCAAGTTTGATCTTAAAAGTGGATTTTGGCAGATTGGTATTATTCCTGATGACAGGTATAAAACAGCCTTCACTGTTCCTCATGGCCAATATCAATGGACTGTGATGCCCTTTGGTTTGAAAAATGCTCCATCTGAATTCCAAAAAAGGATGGAAGACATTTTTGGTGGGGTAGAGTACATTATTGTATATATTGATGATTTGCTTGTATTTAGCAGAGATGTAAATATGCACAAGATCCATTTAGAACAATTCTACCAACTTGTATATAAGCATTCAAGAATTCATTGATATAAGGGTCTGTCAATGAAACTTGATATCTAGGGATAACTGATGACCAAACAGGGCCATTATTGAGGGGACTTTGGAATCCTCCCAATAAAGCGTCATCGAAGTTATTCATTCTTGTATCAAGGACACATGTCAAGCATGAAGTATTTAGACCAGGACGGACCAGAGGATTAATTCCAAATTGTACGATACCGATATGGATATATCTATAACCATTTTCTAAACCCCATTTGATATCTTCTGGCTGTATTAGTGGGATTTGGTATACAGATTGGCCAGTGGAAATAGGAATATTCACAGATGTAAATCTAAATAACTGAGCAGCTCGAAACTGGAAAACAGGCATTTTATAAAGCTTATCAATATCAATCTCTGGCAATGTCCAGTTAGGCTGTGGTTCAAATTCTTGTACTAATACTTTTTCATCATAGAGAACATCTTCATTTCTGGTTTTATTTAAAAACTTATTCATAAAAGACCATCGATTCTTATGAGCTATCTTTCTGTCTTCGGGCTTCTGAAGAGAAAACTCATTTGTATAACCAGCCATTGAAAGAAAGTATGAGTAAGCACCTGAACAGAGGAGAATCAAAGCTTTTGTGCACCAGGAAAGCAATCACGGTAGTCCTTCACCTTCACAGCTCTCTACCAGCGCCTTATCGCAAACTTAGACTCGTGGACAATAGCTCGGACAAATACTACTCAATTGAAGAACCAGACAATTTAAAACAACTCTTGGACAAAGAACCAGATGGCTCTGATACCATAAATACAAAGAACCAGATATGAAATACAAAGATGTGCCAAGATATATTTGCTTCTCAGATAATTACAGAATACAGATATGAGACTAGTGCTCCATGATGCAAGCAGATCGAGAAAACTTCTCGCAGATGCAGAGCAGGGAGACTTCACTCAGACTACAACACTACTCAGACTCTCTTGAAACTCTCAAGACTCCAATGCCCCTAATGAGCTTACAATGCTAGTATTTATAATATCCTAGCAGGTCATCCGGTGAAAAGTTTTACCGGGAACTTGAAACTTAAAAGATTCGTTAGAACATCATGCAAAATGTCTATCACGAATCACGAAAGAACTTTGTACAAAAGTAATGAATAGTTCTAAAGATTCGGGCAAGTGGGGACAACCACTTGTTATCTCATCCCTTGGAGGCTAAGCCATATGGGGACCGAATCATGACATCTCTGAAGTGAAAAGATGGCCGGAATCTAGGACGTCAGCTCTTATACAAAAGTAATTACACAGTGGAGATTTTATTCGGACCAAATCCCACGGAAACCAAAGAACAACAAGATAAAGTAATTACACAGTGGAGATTTTATTCGGACTAAATCCCACGGAAACCAAAGAGCAGTATATGTACAAATAAAGCAAGATATGGAAGGATTTCATTTGATTGATCCCTTCAATCAGTCGCTGTTAGCCCTGTCGTCATAATCATGTGCATGAGTATCTGGAACAACTGGATTATTATGGCCAAGTCTGATTTGGTCTTGTTCTATCAATTCTTCAATTAGTTCTTCATTGTTTGGAGCCAGCACTTCGTATGGGACAGATTCATCTAGCCAATATGGTGCTACATCTCTTGTACAACAAAAGAATGGAAATGTGAACATGAATGTTGGCCTGTCATGTGGGTCCACTGATATCAATCCTCTGAATCTGACAGAAAGCTTGAAGGACTCATCTTCTTCATTAGGAATGACAATTGTGTGTTTGTGGATGAATTCAAACTCTAAGACGAAATCATTTTGGATAGCTACATGCATTTCCCAATGAAAGATTCTGACAAACTCAGCAAAAGTCCTATCAAAAATGCTTTTAGCTCTAGGCAAATATCTAAACATGAATAGCTTAAACCATGGACTCCACCAATTGTTAGAGGGATCTATAGCATTAGCATAAAATATGACCTTAACCGAACCATGTATCCTAGCTCTTTGGTGAATGGAAAAGTAGTCTGACCATGTCCAGTCAGTATTTTGAATACACCCAAAATAAACAGGATCTGGTTCCCTAGACAATGCATAGTAAACACGCCATGGCCTAATCCTATATGGTAACTCTTTTGTATATGACCATCTAGACTCCTCGGAATCAAACCATTTTTGCAAAATGATTTGTCTTAAGCATAATGGCAAGACTCGGACCTGTTTTGATAGACATTCTAGACAAAACTCATAATGACAGTTACTACAGACTGTAACATACTTAACTCTTTTAGACTCGACATGACTGGACTGACTTGTGGAAGCTTCGTGCTGGTTAAGTGGTTTGAACATCTTGATCTCCTTGGTTTCTTGAGCACCTTCTCTGGTAAGCATGTCAGCAAGATAATTTTCTGCACCAGATTTGTAAACAATATCAAAATCAAAACCTTCTAGCCATAGTGCCCATCTTAGTACTCTCGTACTACCTTCTTCTAACAATCTTTTGTTTGCCAACATCTGTTTCATATGCTTTAGATCTGTTCTGACAATAAATTTAACACTTTTCAAGAACAAGCGAAATCTTTTTATTCCTCTCTTTACTGCAAGTATTTCTTTATGAGAAGAAGGATACTTTTTCTCTGTATCATCAAAAGATCCTGAGGAATAGGCACAAACCAATTCTTTTCTTCCATGCTTTTGTAGCAAAACTGCAGCCCAAGTGTGATAAGAAGCATCTGTTTCAAGTATAAAAGGAAGATTAGTATCAGGAAGCTTGAGTTTTGGCAAATCATTAAGCTTACTCTTAATACTAATTACTGCTGCTGTCATTTCATCTGTCCAACTGACACCTTTCTTCTTTAGTCTGTTCTGCAGTATATTTGTATCCTCTGATTGTTTAGCATAAAATTTTCTTATATAATTCAGACATCCAAGAAATCTCTGCAGGGTCTTTACATCGGCAATTATATCAGGAAACTTTAATAGATTTTTTAGCACATGTGGCTGAAGTTCTACATGTCCTTTTTCTATGTGTAAACCCAAGTAATCAATCTTGACTTTTCCAATCTGAAACTTCTCTTCTGAATCTGAAAGTACTAATCCATGCTTATATACAAGTTGGTAGAATTGTTCTAAATGGATCTTGTGCATATTTACATCTCTGCTAAATACAAGCAAATCATCAATATATACAATAATGTACTCTACCCCACCAAAAATGTTTATGGGCATCGGAGATAGAGTAGTTATTCCAATAAGAATTAAAGTCCCTAGCATTAAACCGTATACTTTGGATGCTCAAATAGATTCTGGTGCTATGAGTAGCTGCTGCAAATATAAAGCTATTCCTCATTATTATTGGCAGCCTACCAAACTCCAATTCAGGGCTATCACTGGTGATTTAATGGAAATAAGTCACATAGCTCCTGAATTTCCTATTTTCTTGAATGATGTCCAGGTTTTTGTCACTTTGTATAGTTTTGATACTGGTGCTGATGTTCTGTTAGGACAAGATTTTCTGAAGAAATATTTGCCAGTCACTTTTGGACAAGATTATGTTATATTCTCCACCACTGCTGGTCCTATCACAGTCCCTGCTTCTAGTGACTATAAAATTAATGTGCAACCTGAAGATCAGGATCCTCTCCAGTATAGTCTGCAAGATCTGACCAAGATTAATAAGATCGTAAAAAATGCAGAGTTACATGGTCCCAAAACTTTGCAACAAATTTCTGATAAACTTCGTGCAGATTGTACTTCAAGTAGGCCAGATGCCTTTTGGGCAAGAGAAAAGTATTTTGTTGCACTACCTTACCGAGAAGGATATATTCCTAGGCCACAAAAAGCCAGTGCAAATCATATGAGTCCAAAAGAGCAAGAATTATGCAAAGCAGAAATTGAACAATTGTTAGAACAAAAGCTTATTGAATCCTGCAAGAGCCCTTGGGCCTGCCCGGCTTTTTATGTCAATAAGCATAATGAGCAGAAAAGAGGCAAGAAAAGGCTTGTGATTAATTATAAGGCTTTGAATGATGCTCTTCTTCCTATTCGATATCCTCTGCCTAACAAAGAATTGTTACTTGCCAAGATTGCTAATGCTAATGTGTTTAGCAAGTTTGATCTTAAAAGTGGATTTTGGCAGATTGGTATTATTCCTGATGACAGGTATAAAACAGCCTTCACTGTTCCTCATGGCCAATATCAATGGACTGTGATGCCCTTTGGTTTGAAAAATGCTCCATCTGAATTCCAAAAAAGGATGGAAGACATTTTTGGTGGGGTAGAGTACATTATTGTATATATTGATGATTTGCTTGTATTTAGCAGAGATGTAAATATGCACAAGATCCATTTAGAACAATTCTACCAACTTGTATATAAGCATTCAAGAATTCATTGATATAAGGGTCTGTCAATGAAACTTGATATCTAGGGATAACTGATGACCAAACAGGGCCATTATTGAGGGGACTTTGGAATCCTCCCAATAAAGCGTCATCGAAGTTATTCATTCTTGTATCAAGGACACATGTCAAGCATGAAGTATTTAGACCAGGACGGACCAGAGGATTAATTCCAAATTGTACGATACCGATATGGATATATCTATAACCATTTTCTAAACCCCATTTGATATCTTCTGGCTGTATTAGTGGGATTTGGTATACAGATTGGCCAGTGGAAATAGGAATATTCACAGATGTAAATCTAAATAACTGAGCAGCTCGAAACTGGAAAACAGGCATTTTATAAAGCTTATCAATATCAATCTCTGGCAATGTCCAGTTAGGCTGTGGTTCAAATTCTTGTACTAATACTTTTTCATCATAGAGAACATCTTCATTTCTGGTTTTATTTAAAAACTTATTCATAAAAGACCATCGATTCTTATGAGCTATCTTTCTGTCTTCGGGCTTCTGAAGAGAAAACTCATTTGTATAACCAGCCATTGAAAGAAAGTATGAGTAAGCACCTGAACAGAGGAGAATCAAAGCTTTTGTGCACCAGGAAAGCAATCACGGTAGTCCTTCACCTTCACAGCTCTCTACCAGCGCCTTATCGCAAACTTAGACTCGTGGACAATAGCTCGGACAAATACTACTCAATTGAAGAACCAGACAATTTAAAACAACTCTTGGACAAAGAACCAGATGGCTCTGATACCATAAATACAAAGAACCAGATATGAAATACAAAGATGTGCCAAGATATATTTGCTTCTCAGATAATTACAGAATACAGATATGAGACTAGTGCTCCATGATGCAAGCAGATCGAGAAAACTTCTCGCAGATGCAGAGCAGGGAGACTTCACTCAGACTACAACACTACTCAGACTCTCTTGAAACTCTCAAGACTCCAATGCCCCTAATGAGCTTACAATGCTAGTATTTATAATATCCTAGCAGGTCATCCGGTGAAAAGTTTTACCGGGAACTTGAAACTTAAAAGATTCGTTAGAACATCATGCAAAATGTCTATCACGAATCACGAAAGAACTTTGTACAAAAGTAATGAATAGTTCTAAAGATTCGGGCAAGTGGGGACAACCACTTGTTATCTCATCCCTTGGAGGCTAAGCCATATGGGGACCGAATCATGACATCTCTGAAGTGAAAAGATGGCTGGAATCTAGGACGTCAGCTCTTATACAAAAGTAATTACACAGTGGAGATTTTATTCGGACCAAATCCCACGGAAACCAAAGAACAACAAGATAAAGTAATTACACAGTGGAGATTTTATTCGGACTAAATCCCACGGAAACCAAAGAGCAGTATATGTACAAATAAAGCAAGATATGGAAGGATTTCATTTGATTGATCCCTTCAATCAGTCGCTGTTAGCCCTGTCGTCATAATCATGTGCATGAGTATCTGGAACAACTGGATTATTATGGCCAAGTCTGATTTGGTCTTGTTCTATCAATTCTTCAATTAGTTCTTCATTGTTTGGAGCCAGCGCTTCGTATGGGACAGATTCATCTAGCCAATATGGTGCTACATCTCTTGTACAACAAAAGAATGGAAATGTGAACATGAATGTTGGCCTGTCATGTGGGTCCACTGATATCAATCCTCTGAATCTGACAGAAAGCTTGAAGGACTCATCTTCTTCATTAGGAATGACAATTGTGTGTTTGTGGATGAATTCAAACTCTAAGACGAAATCATTTTGGATAGCTACATGCATTTCCCAATGAAAGATTCTGACAAACTCAGCAAAAGTCCTATCAAAAATGCTTTTAGCTCTAGGCAAATATCTAAACATGAATAGCTTAAACCATGGACTCCACCAATTGTTAGAGGGATCTATAGCATTAGCATAAAATATGACCTTAACCGAACCATGTATCCTAGCTCTTTGGTGAATGGAAAAGTAGTCTGACCATGTCCAGTCAGTATTTTGAATACACCCAAAATAAACAGGATCTGGTTCCCTAGACAATGCATAGTAAACACGCCATGGCCTAATCCTATATGGTAACTCTTTTGTATATGACCATCTAGACTCCTCGGAATCAAACCATTTTTGCAAAATGATTTGTCTTAAGCATAATGGCAAGACTCGGACCTGTTTTGATAGACATTCTAGACAAAACTCATAATGACAGTTACTACAGACTGTAACATACTTAACTCTTTTAGACTCGACATGACTGGACTGACTTGTGGAAGCTTCGTGCTGGTTAAGTGGTTTGAACATCTTGATCTCCTTGGTTTCTTGAGCACCTTCTCTGGTAAGCATGTCAGCAAGATAATTTTCTGCACCAGATTTGTAAACAATATCAAAATCAAAACCTTCTAGCCATAGTGCCCATCTTAGTACTCTCGTACTACCTTCTTCTAACAATCTTTTGTTTGCCAACATCTGTTTCATATGCTTTAGATCTGTTCTGACAATAAATTTAACACTTTTCAAGAACAAGCGAAATCTTTTTATTCCTCTCTTTACTGCAAGTATTTCTTTATGAGAAGAAGGATACTTTTTCTCTGTATCATCAAAAGATCCTGAGGAATAGGCACAAACCAATTCTTTTCTTCCATGCTTTTGTAGCAAAACTGCAGCCCAAGTGTGATAAGAAGCATCTGTTTCAAGTATAAAAGGAAGATTAGTATCAGGAAGCTTGAGTTTTGGCAAATCATTAAGCTTACTCTTAATACTAATTACTGCTGCTGTCATTTCATCTGTCCAACTGACACCTTTCTTCTTTAGTCTGTTCTGCAGTATATTTGTATCCTCTGATTGTTTAGCATAAAATTTTCTTATATAATTCAGACATCCAAGAAATCTCTGCAGGGTCTTTACATCGGCAATTATATCAGGAAACTTTAATAGATTTTTTAGCACATGTGGCTGAAGTTCTACATGTCCTTTTTCTATGTGTAAACCCAAGTAATCAATCTTGACTTTTCCAATCTGAAACTTCTCTTCTGAATCTGAAAGTACTAATCCATGCTTATATACAAGTTGGTAGAATTGTTCTAAATGGATCTTGTGCATATTTACATCTCTGCTAAATACAAGCAAATCATCAATATATACAATAATGTACTCTACCCCACCAAAAATGTTTATGGGCATCGGAGATAGAGTAGTTATTCCAATAAGAATTAAAGTCCCTAGCATTAAACCGTATACTTTGGATGCTCAAATAGATTCTGGTGCTATGAGTAGCTGCTGCAAATATAAAGCTATTCCTCATTATTATTGGCAGCCTACCAAACTCCAATTCAGGGCTATCACTGGTGATTTAATGGAAATAAGTCACATAGCTCCTGAATTTCCTATTTTCTTGAATGATGTCCAGGTTTTTGTCACTTTGTATAGTTTTGATACTGGTGCTGATGTTCTGTTAGGACAAGATTTTCTGAAGAAATATTTGCCAGTCACTTTTGGACAAGATTATGTTATATTCTCCACCACTGCTGGTCCTATCACAGTCCCTGCTTCTAGTGACTATAAAATTAATGTGCAACCTGAAGATCAGGATCCTCTCCAGTATAGTCTGCAAGATCTGACCAAGATTAATAAGATCGTAAAAAATGCAGAGTTACATGGTCCCAAAACTTTGCAACAAATTTCTGATAAACTTCGTGCAGATTGTACTTCAAGTAGGCCAGATGCCTTTTGGGCAAGAGAAAAGTATTTTGTTGCACTACCTTACCGAGAAGGATATATTCCTAGGCCACAAAAAGCCAGTGCAAATCATATGAGTCCAAAAGAGCAAGAATTATGCAAAGCAGAAATTGAACAATTGTTAGAACAAAAGCTTATTGAATCCTGCAAGAGCCCTTGGGCCTGCCCGGCTTTTTATGTCAATAAGCATAATGAGCAGAAAAGAGGCAAGAAAAGGCTTGTGATTAATTATAAGGCTTTGAATGATGCTCTTCTTCCTATTCGATATCCTCTGCCTAACAAAGAATTGTTACTTGCCAAGATTGCTAATGCTAATGTGTTTAGCAAGTTTGATCTTAAAAGTAGATTTTGGCAGATTGGTATTATTCCTGATGACAGGTATAAAACAGCCTTCACTGTTCCTCATGGCCAATATCAATGGACTGTGATGCCCTTTGGCTTGAAAAATGCTCCATCTGAATTCCAAAAAAGGATGGAAGACATTTTTGGTGTGGTAGAGTACATTATTGTATATATTGATGATTTGCTTGTATTTAGCAGAGATGTAAATATGCACAAGATCCATTTAGAACAATTCTACCAACTTGTATATAAGCATGGATTAGTACTTTTAGATTCAGAAGAGAAGTTTCAGATTGGAAAAGTCAAGATTGATTACTTGGGTTTACACATAGAAAAAGGACATGTAGAACTTCAGCCACATGGGCTAAAAAATCTATTAAAGTTTCCTGATATAATTGCCGATGTAAAGACCCTGCAGAGATTTCTTGGATGTCTGAATTATATAAGAAAATTTTATGCTAAACAATCAGAGGATACAAATATACTGCAGAACAGACTAAAGAAGAAAGGTGTCAGTTGGACAGATGAAATGACAGCAACAGTAATTAGTATTAAGAGTAAGCTTAATGATTTGCCAAAACTCAAGCTTCCTGATACTAATCTTCCTTTTATACTTGAAACAGATGCTTCTTATCACACTTGGGCTGCAGTTTTGCTACAAAAGCATGGAAGAAAAGAATTGGTTTGTGCCTATTCCTCAGGATCTTTTGATGATACAGAGAAAAAGTATCCTTCTTCTCATAAAGAAATACTTGCAGTAAAGAGAGGAATAAAAAGATTTCGCTTGTTCTTGAAAAGTGTTAAATTTATTGTCAGAACAGATCTAAAGCATATGAAACAGATGTTGGCAAACAAAAGATTGTTAGAAGAAGGTAGTACGAGAGTACTAAGATGGGCACTATGGCTAGAAGGTTTTGATTTTGATATTGTTTACAAATCTGGTGCAGAAAATTATCTTGCTGACATGCTTACCAGAGAAGGTGCTCAAGAAACCAAGGAGATCAAGATGTTCAGACCACTTAACCAGCACGAAGCTTCCACAAGTCAGTCCAGTCATGTCGAGTCTAAAAGAGTTAAGTATGTTACAGTCTGTAGTAACTGTCATTATGAGTTTTGTCTAGAATGTCTATCAAAACAGGTCCGAGTCTTGCCATTATGCTTAAGACAAATCATTTTGCAAAAATGGTTTGATTCCGAGGAGTCTAGATGGTCATATACAAAAGAGTTACCATATAGGATTAGGCCATGGCGTGTTTACTATGCATTGTCTAGGGAACCAGATCCTGTTTATTTTGGGTGTATTCAAAATACTGACTGGACATGGTCAGACTACTTTTCCATTCACCAAAGAGCTAGGATACATGGTTCGGTTAAGGTCATATTTTATGCTAATGCTATAGATCCCTCTAACAATTGGTGGAGTCCATGGTTTAAGCTATTCATGTTTAGATATTTGCCTAGAGCTAAAAGCATTTTTGATAGGACTTTTGCTGAGTTTGTCAGAATCTTTCATTGGGAAATGCATGTAGCTGTCCAAAATGATTTCGTCTTAGAGTTTGAATTCATCCACAAACACACAATTGTCATTCCTAATGAAGAAGATGAGTCCTTCAAGCTTTCTGTCAGATTCAGAGGATTGATATCAGTGGACCCACATGACAGGCCAACATTCATGTTCACATTTCCATTCTTTTGTTGTACAAGAGATGTAGCACCATATTGGCTAGATGAATCTGTCCCATACGAAGTGCTGGCTCCAAACAATGAAGAACTAATTGAAGAATTGATAGAACAAGACCAAATCAGACTTGGCCATAATAATCCAGTTGTTCCAGATACTCATGCACATGATTATGACGACAGGGCTAACAGCGACTAATTGAAGGGATCAATCAAATGAAATCCTTCCATATCTTGCTTTATTTGTACATATACTGCTCTTTGGTTTCCGTGGGATTTAGTCCGAATAAAATCTCCACTGTGTAATTACTTTATCTTGTTGTTCTTTGGTTTCCGTGGGATTTGGTCCGAATAAAATCTCCACTGTGTAATTACTTTGTATAAGAGCCGACGTCCTAGATTCCGGCCATCTTTTCACTTCAGAGATGTCATGATTCGGTCCCCATATGGCTTAGCCTCCAAGGGATGAGATAACAAGTGGTTGTCCCCACTTGCCCGAATCTTTAGAACTATTCATTACTTTTGTACAAAGTTCTTTCGTGATTCGTGATAGACATTTTGCATGATGTTCTAACGAATCTTTTAAGTTTCAAGTTCCCGGTAAAACTTTTCACCAGATGACCTGCTAGGATATTATAAATACTAGCATTGTAAGCTCATTAGGGGCATTGGAGTCTTGAGAGTTTCAAGAGAGTCTGAGTAGTGTTGTAGTCTGAGTGAAGTCTCCCTGCTCTGCATCTGCGAGAAGTTTTCTCGATCTGCTTGCATCACGGAGTTTAACTCTATAGTCTGTATTGAGTTCTTTGAGTTTTAGACGAGACGAGATCTCCCTGCTCTGCATCTGCGAGAAGTTTTCTCGATCTGCTTGCATCACGGAGCGCTAGTCTCATATCTGTATTCTGTAATTATCTGAGAAGCAAATATATCTTGGCACATCTTTGTATTTCATATCTGGTTCTTTGTATTTATGGTATCGGAGCCATCTGGTTCTTTGTCCAAGAGTTGTTTTAAATTGTCTGGTTCTTCCATTGAGTAGTATTTGTCCGAGCTATTGTCCACGAGTCTAAGTTTGCGATAAGGCGCTGGTAGAGAGCTGTGAAGGTGAAGGACTACCGTGATTGCTTTCCTGGTGCACAAAAGCTTTGATTCTCCTCTGTTCAGGTGCTTACTCATACTTTCTTTCAATGGCTGGTTATATGAATGAGTTTTCTCTTCAGAAGCCCGAAGACAGAAAGATAGCTCATAAGAATCGATGGTCTTTTATGAATATCAAAACCTTCTAAAAAAGGTGTGTGTTTTATTTGTGGTAAAGAAGGTCATTATGCTAACACTTGCAGAGAAAGAAAGGATAAAAAGCAGATGAAGATAATGAATATCTTTTCTACAATACATGATCCACAAGATTGGGATCTCATATCCCACTCTGATGGAGAATATTTTGAAGTTTCAAGTTCTTCTTCAGAATCTTCGGATAGTGAAATTCCTGAAATCAGGAAATTAACAATTGATTCAGAATCATCTGATTCGGATGAAACATTCATTCCTGATATTAAAATGTTTAGTTTGAATTCCTCAGGAGAGATACAAGCAAAGATTGCAGCAGTCAAAGCTGATCTAGCACAGTTAGATCTAGTCCAGTTTACAGCAAGAAGAAGATTGACTGAAAAACTTGAAAATCTTGAGAAACAACTGCCATCCAAAAGGAAAGAAAGATTTTCAGAGGAAGAAATAGATGATGATGACTTCATCGAAAAAGAGTTCGATTCAATGTTCAGACCTTTGCAGATTTCAGTATCTCCAGGTATGAATCAAATTGATGCTCTTAAAAAGAAGATCACAGATTTGGAATCTTCAATTCACCATACAAGGTCAGAAATGATACAGTTGTCTTCCAAACTTCAAATACTTATTTCTGATTATGATGATTGTAATTCCAAATTAACCAGCCTACTGATGAAAAATGTGCCAGTTATTGAAGAAATATCCCCAAAGAAAAATGTTGAGCTTTTTAATGTTATGGGCATCGGAGATAGAGTAGTTATTCCAATAAGAATTAAAGTCCCTAGCATTAAACCGTATACTTTGGATGCTCAAATAGATTCTGGTGCTATGAGTAGCTGCTGCAAATATAAAGCTATTCCTCATTATTATTGGCAGCCTACCAAACTCCAATTCAGGGCTATCACTGGTGATTTAATGGAAATAAGTCACATAGCTCCTGAATTTCCTATTTTCTTGAATGATGTCCAGGTTTTTGTCACTTTGTATAGTTTTGATACTGGTGCTGATGTTCTGTTAGGACAAGATTTTCTGAAGAAATATTTGCCAGTCACTTTTGGACAAGATTATGTTATATTCTCCACCACTGCTGGTCCTATTACAGTGCCTGCTTCTAGTGACTATAAAATTAATATGCAACCTGAAGATCAGGATCCTCTCCAGTATAGTCTGCAAGATCTGACCAAGATTAATAAGATCGTAAAAAATGCAGAGTTACATGGTCCCAAAACTTTGCAACAAATTTCTGATAAACTTCGTGCAGATTGTACTTCAAGTAGGCCAGATGCCTTTTGGGCAAGAGAAAAATATTTTGTTGCACTACCTTACCGAGAAGGATATATTCCTAGGCCACAAAAAGCCAGTGCAAATCATATGAGTCCAAAAGAGCAAGAATTATGCAAAGCAGAAATTGAACAATTGTTAGAACAAAAGCTTATTGAATCCTGCAAGAGCCCTTGGGCCTGCCCGGCTTTTTATGTCAATAAGCATAATGAGCAGAAAAGAGGCAAGAAAAGGCTTGTGATTAATTATAAGGCTTTGAATGATGCTCTTCTTCCTATTCGATATCCTCTGCCTAACAAAGAATTGTTACTTGCCAAGATTGCTAATGCTAATGTGTTTAGCAAGTTTGATCTTAAAAGTGGATTTTGGCAGATTGGTATTATTCCTGATGACAGGTATAAAACAGCCTTCACTGTTCCTCATGGCCAATATCAATGGACTGTGATGCCCTTTGGTTTGAAAAATGCTCCATCTGAATTCCAAAAAAGGATGGAAGACATTTTTGGTGGGGTAGAGTACATTATTGTATATATTGATGATTTGCTTGTATTTAGCAGAGATGTAAATATGCACAAGATCCATTTAGAACAATTCTACCAACTTGTATATAAGCATGGATTAGTACTTTCAGATTCAGAAGAGAAGTTTCAGATTGGAAAAGTCAAGATTGATTACTTGGGTTTACACATAGAAAAAGGACATGTAGAACTTCAGCCACATGTGCTAAAAAATCTATTAAAGTTTCCTGATATAATTGCCGATGTAAAGACCCTGCAGAGATTTCTTGGATGTCTGAATTATATAAGAAAATTTTATGCTAAACAATCAGAGGATACAAATATACTGCAGAACAGACTAAAGAAGAAAGGTGTCCGTTGGACAGATGAAATGACAGCAGCAGTAATTAGTATTAAGAGTAAGCTTAATGATTTGCCAAAACTCAAGCTTCCTGATACTAATCTTCCTTTTATACTTGAAACAGATGCTTCTTATCACACTTGGGCTGCAGTTTTGCTACAAAAGCATGGAAGAAAAGAATTGGTTTGTGCCTATTCCTTAGGATCTTTTGATGATACAGAGAAAAAGTATCCTTCTTCTCATAAAGAAATACTTGCAGTAAAGAGAGGAATAAAAAGATTTCGCTTGTTCTTGAAAAGTGTTAAATTTATTGTCAGAACAGATCTAAAGCATATGAAACAGATGTTGGCAAACAAAAGATTGTTAGAAGAAGGTAGTACGAGAGTACTAAGATGGGCACTATGGCTAGAAGGTTTTGATTTTGATATTGTTTACAAATCTGGTGCAGAAAATTATCTTGCTGACATGCTTACCAGAGAAGGTGCTCAAGAAACCAAGGAGATCAAGATGTTCAGACCACTTAACCAGCACGAAGCTTCCACAAGTCAGTCCAGTCATGTCGAGTCTAAAAGAGTTAAGTATGTTACAGTCTGTAGTAACTGTCATTATGAGTTTTGTCTAGAATGTCTATCAAAATAGGTCCGAGTCTTGCCATTATGCTTAAGACAAATCATTTTGCAAAAATGGTTTGATTCCGAGGAGTCTAGATGGTCATATACAAAAGAGTTACCATATAGGATTAGGCCATGGCGTGTTTACTATGCATTGTCTAGGGAACCAGATCCTGTTTATTTTGGGTGTATTCAAAATACTGACTGGACATGGTCAGACTACTTTTCCATTCACCAAAGAGCTAGGATACATGGTTCGGTTAAGGTCATATTTTATGCTAATGCTATAGATCCCTCTAACAATTGGTGGAGTCCATGGTTTAAGCTATTCATGTTTAGATATTTGCCTAGAGCTAAAAGCATTTTTGATAGGACTTTTGCTGAGTTTGTCAGAATCTTTCATTGGGAAATGCATGTAGCTGTCCAAAATGATTTCGTCTTAGAGTTTGAATTCATCCACAAACACACAATTGTCATTCCTAATGAAGAAGATGAGTCCTTCAAGCTTTCTGTCAGATTCAGAGGATTGATATCAGTGGACCCACATGACCGGCCAACATTCATGTTCACATTTCCATTCTTTTGTTGTACAAGAGATGTAGCACCATATTGGCTAGATGAATCTGTCCCATACGAAGTGCTGGCTCCAAACAATGAAGAACTAATTGAAGAATTAATAGAACAAGACCAAATCAGACTTGGCCATAATAATCCAGTTGTTCCAGATACTCATGCACATGATTATGACGACAGGGCTAACAGCGACTGATTGAAGGGATCAATCAAATGAAATCCTTTCATATCCTGCTTTATTTGTACATATACTGCTCTTTGGTTTCCGTGGGATTTAGTCCGAATAAAATCTCCACTGTGTAATTACTTTATCTTGTTGTTCTTTGGTTTGCGTGGGATTTGGTCCGAATAAAATCTCCACTGTGTAATTACTTTTGTATAAGAGCCGACGTCCTAGATTCCGGCCATCTTTTCACTTCAGAGATGTCATGATTCGGTCCCCATATGGCTTAGCCTCCAAGGGATGAGATAACAAGTGGTTGTCCCCACTTGCCCGAATCTTTAGAACTATTCATTACTTTTGTACAAAGTTCTTTCGTGATTCGTGATAGACATTTTGCATGATGTTCTAACGAATCTTTTAAGTTTCAAGTTCCTGGTAAAACTTTTCACTGGATGACCTGCTAGGATATTATAAATACTAGCATTGTAAGCTCATTAGGGGCATTGGAGTCTTGAGAGTTTCAAGAGAGTCTGAGTAGTGTTGTAGTCTGAGTGAAGTCTCCCTGCTCTGCATCTGCGAGAAGTTTTCTCGATCTGCTTGCATCACGGAGTTTAACTCTATAGTCTGTATTGAGTTCTTTGAGTTTTAGACGAGACGAGATCTCCCTGCTCTGCATCTGCGAGAAGTTTTCTCGATCTGCTTGCATCACGGAGTGCTAGTCTCATATCTGTATTCTGTAATTATCTGAGAAGCAAATATATCTTGGCACATCTTTGTATTTCATATCTGGTTCTTTGTATTTATATATATATATATATATATATTATCTTTTCTTTACATGTAACCAAGCACCCCACCCTTCAACTTGTAGGCAAAGGTAAGATATTCTTTAGGGCTCAAGGTTGTTTCAACAACAAGACTCGATGCCATTACAATAGTATAATCGATATGAGCTCAACATGTGACTTGCAAGAATTGAACTTGGATGGGAAGGATAACAATCATTCCTCCCAACCAGTCAGGATAAACCTAATTGATTATATATATATATATATTGGACCGTTATGTTGTAAAATGTAACTATGTTCGGTCTTCATTAATGTACCAGAGTCATCATGAAATGTACTTGTCAAAAGAATAAAGAAAATAATTTTTATTATTGTAACAATGACTTATTAAAGCATGGGTTTCATGCTTGGGTCATCATTATATTAGTCAAAGTCCCCATTGTGGACTCCTAGGATTAATATTGAGTTTATAGAGTCATTGTACATTCAAAGAGACCCTTCTTGGGCTTTTGAATCATGTAAAAAGGTTTAATATTGAGTCAAATATGATTTATGTATCCTCCACATCAAGTCGGTCTAGAAGAGATCAAGTCGGCCTAAGGACCCTAATTCGACCCACAATAAGCCTATACATACAAGCTAGTCGAAGTCATTTGGAGCATCATCTCTCAAGCTAGTTTGATATCTGAAGTAGCTGGAGAAGTGCGAAGTCTGTAGCTTGGAAGCCGAAGGAAGTGCGAGTTTGGGGAAGTCTAAGGAGAAGAAGAAAATCGAACTTTTGGTGCCTCTCTCTCTCTGTTTTGTGCCCTAGATTGGGAGATCGAAGTCTTCCAAGTTTCGCTGTTGCCGGAAGCTGCTGCCTAGTCGAAGTTGCTAGAAGGGGTCGAAGATATGGGACACTGACTTGGTGTGGAGGGAAGGTTTGGTCTGTCTAGGGTGAAGAGTCTCAAAGAATACTATTGAAAGGAAGAATTATTTTGACTGGGTTTTCCCCTCGAGGGGGGTTTTGCCCTAGCATAGTGCGTATATCTTGTGTCTCTTGTTTTGTGATCTTCATACACATAATATGGTAATTTCTTGATGAAAGATAAGATAATAAAGAAGTAAAAGAAGCCAACACACTCACAAGTAATTATCAAGAAAGGAGAATCAAACCCTAATATAACTACTTTGATTTTCCAACATGGTATCAGAGCTAAGGTCAGGAAGAGTCGAAGATCACTTTGTTGGCATAGATTCTCCCTCTATGATGAACTATATAAGAATGGGTATCAACACTGCTGGAAGTTGGATCAAGAAGGTCATCTACTACTTATTCAACAAGGTCAAAAGTCAAGGGTTCTTGGCTGCTCTTACAGGTTCTCTTATTGATGACAATGCATGGATCATTGATAGTGGAGCATCGAGACACATGACAGGTGAAAGTAAACAACTTCATACACTATCAAAGGAGCCATCTTCTCATGTAGTGGAATTGGGTGACAACAAAAGCTATGCTATTAGAGGCCTGGGATCAACATTGTTGAAGTTGGATATGGATCAAAGCTGCATCTCAACAACATTCTACTTGTTCCATGTTTGAAAAAGAATTTGCTTTCTCTTTCTTGTTTAGAAGATAAAGGGGAAAGAGTCGCTTTTGTTTATGGAAAAGTATTGGTTTGGGGAAAAGACTCTAGCATTGATAAAGCCAGGGTTATTGGAGTTCGTGAAGGAAGTCTTTATAAGGTCATTACACCACCTCCTCAAGATTTGGTTCATATGGAAATAAGTCCCATTGAGGTATGGCGTAGGAGGTATGGTCATCTACATTATAAGGTCATCCCTACTCTTTGTCAATTGGTTCATAGTATTCCTAATAAGAAGTTAGATCATGAAGGAGTGTGCAAGGGATGCTCCTTGGGAAAACATACAAGAAAGCCATTTCATAATAGTGAAACTAGGTCTAAAGAGATATTAGACCTCATCCATTCTGATGTATGTGGGCCCATGTCTGACAAATCACTTGGAGGTCATCTCTACTATGTGACATTTATTGATGACCATTTTAGAAAGACATGGCTCTACCTTCTCAAAACAAAAGATGAAGTATTTGATAAGTTCAAGGAGTTTAGGGCTGAAGTGGAAACCCTAACCAAAAGAAAGATAAAAACTTTGAGGTTTGACAATGGTGGGGAATACACTTCTAAGGAATTGATTGCATATTGTAAGGAAGTAGGTATTAAGAGGCAGCTCATTGTTCCCTATTATCTCGAACAAAATGGATTGGCCGAAAGGAAGAATAGGTCAATTGAGGAAGGCATTCGAACTATGCTCCTTGATCGAGATCTACGAAATTTCTTATGGGGAGAAGCAATGACAGCCGTATACATTCAAAATAGAAGTCCTCATAAGAGTCTTGATAATACATACCCGAAGAAGTATTCACAGGAAAGAAGCCGAGTGTGGATCACCTCCAAATCTTTGGAAGTCCTGCATATATGCATGTTCCGAAAGACAAGCGAAAGAAGTTGGACTCTACAAGTATCAAGGGAATATTCATCAGATACAGTCTCTCTTCAAAAGCATATAGAATCTACATCAAGGAAGGAAGACATATTGAAGTAAGCAGGGATATCATATTTGATGAGAATCAAGCATACAAGAAATCAAGGGATATTCCTATTGATTTTGATGACGAAGAAGTTCCCATATTTGAACAACAAGTTCATCATGAAAACTCTACTAAAAATATCGAAGAAGAAGGACCAAGTGAGGCTATTCAATTGGTGATCATCCCAACCACAAGGAAGAGACCAAATTGGTTGAAAGCTACATTGGGAGGTGCTGAAGGACATGAAGATGCGAAAGGTTCCTTCAAGGAAAGTAAGAAACCAAAGAGATATTCTGGCTATGCTACATATATGACAAAGTTAATTGAAGCCGAACCATCTACATTAAAAGAAGATGCACATGAAGAGGTTTGGAAGAAAGCAATGTAGGAAGAATATCAGTCCATCATGAAGAATGGAGTTTGGTATATTGTTCCTAGACTTAGTGACAAATCGGTTGTCACATCTAATTGGATCTATAAGATCAAACATGCTATTGATGAAAGTATAGAAAAGTACAAAGCAAGATTCGTTGCAAGGGGTTTCTCTCAAAAGGAAGGGATTGGTTATGAAGAAACCTTTGCACCCATAGCAAGGTACACTACCATTAGATTGCTGGTTTCATTGGATGCTACAATGGGGTAGAACATCCATCAAATGGATGTTAAGACTGTGTTTCTGAGTGGGACCATTGATGAGGAAGTGTACATCGAACAACCTAAGGGTTTTGAAGTTAATAGTAGGGACTCTTATGTTTGCAGACTTAAGAAGACCCTATATGGTTTGACGCAAGCCCCTAGGGCATCGTATGCAAGGATGGATGCATATCTACTTAGAATTGGGTTCGTGAAGAGTTCTGTTGATCTGAATCTCTACATCAAGGTCGTGAATAATGAGCTTGTCATTATTCTACTATATGTGGATGATCTATTCATCATAGGTGTAGAGTGAAGAATTCAAGAATGCAAGAAGATGTTGGCAACTGAATTTGAAATGAAGGATCTAGGACTGATGCACTATTACCTAGGTCTAGAAGTATGGCAGACCTGGGGAGATATATTTGGGGCAAGGAAAGTACATCATCAAGTTATTGCAGAAATTCAGGATGATGGATTCCAAGCCGATGACTACTCCTATGATCACCAATCTCAAGAATTTGAGGGGCTCTGACTCTAGTCTCGTGGATCCTACCTCATATTGACAATTGGTGGGTTCCCTAATGTATTTGGTAAATACTAGGCCAAATATTTGTTTTGCAGTGAACATTCTTAGCTAGATTCAGTTGGAGCTTCGTCATGATCACTGGATAGCTGCCAAACATATATTGATGTATCTTCATGGCACTATACATCACTGCCTAAAGTATGATAGTAAGGAAGTCAAGCTAATTGGCTTCATAGATTCTGATTGGGGTGGCAGTGAGACCGATGGAAGGAGCACTACCAGAAGATGTTTTAGTCTGGGAGCTGCTATGATCTCATGGATGAGTAGGAAGCGAGATACCATTGCGTTGAGTAGTGGCGATGCAGAATATGTGGCTGCTTGTGAAGTAGGAAAAGAGGCTATTTGGTTAAGGAAGTTTCTGACATGTTTGTTCAAGAAGTTTTTGGGTCCTATTGTGATTAATTGTGACAATCAAAGTTGTATCAAGATGTCTGGAGATCCCGTGTTTCATGCTATGACAAAGCATATCAACAATAAGTCCACTTTATTAGGAACTTGGTGCAGGATGGGATTGTGAAGTTGGAGTATGTCTCGACAGATGGACATGTAGGTGACATACTAACAAAGGCTCTTCCTAATAACAAGTTTGAATAACTAAGGAACTTGCGTGGTTTGGTAGATATTACTGATTGTATTGATGATAAGAGTATGGAAGAGATTTGTTGAGGCTTTGCGAGCGAAGCATTGCATGGGAAGACATCTGATCGACACTTTATGTTGATGTTTGGGTCCTGAAGTTGGAAATGTGGTGTTGGTTATTAAGCTCTGTTTTTTATACACACTTGGATATTTGGGTTGGTGGTTAGCAAGTAAGCCTGATGGTACCGAGAGGCGTTGAAAGCTTGATTCCACCTTATTCCCATCTGGATTGATTTCCCTGGTCAGGAATCTAGTCCATGGCATTGCGGTGTCTAAATTGTTGAGAGACCAATGGATAGATTTCCCTGGTCAGGAATCTAGTCTGTGGCATTGCGGTGCCTAGATTGTTGAGAGACCAATGGATAGATTGCCCTGTTCAGGAATCTAGTCCATGGCATTGCGGTGCCTAAAGTTTATCATGGTTCATATAGTTTGAGATCTTCCATTGTATTTGTACATTATGAATGACTCCCTAGTTAAGAGAGAGTGTTGGAAAATGTAACTACGTTCGGTCTTCATTAATGTACTTGAGTCATCATGAAATGTACTTGTCAAAAGAATAAAGAAAAGAATTCTTATTATTGTAACAATGACTTATTAAAGCACGGGTTTCATGCTTGGGTCATCATTATATTAGTCAAAGTCCCCATTGTGGACTCCTAGGATTATTATTGAGTTTATAGAGTCATTGTAAATTCAAAGAGACCCTTCTTGGGATTTTGAATCATGTAAAAAGGTTTAGTATTGAGTCAAATATGATTTGTGTATCCTCCACATCAAGTTGGCCTAGAAGAGATCAAGTTAGCCTAAGGACCCTAATTCGACCCACAAGAACCCTATAAATACAAGCTAGTTGAAGTCATTTGGAGCATCGTCTCTCAAGCTAGTTCGATATATGAAGAGTAGCTGGAGAAGTGCGAAGTTTGTTGCTGAGAAGCTGAAGGAAGTGCGAATTTGGTGAAGTCTAAGGAGAAGAAGAAAATCGAACTTTTGGTGCCTCTCTCTCTCTGTTTCGTGCCCTAGATTGGGAGATCGAAGTCTTCCAAGTTTCGTTGTTGCCGGAAGCTGTTGCCTAGTCGAAGTTGCTGGAAGGGGTCGAAGATCTGGGAGGCTGACTTGGTGTGGAGGGAAGGTCTGGTCTTTGTCTAGGGTGAAGAGTCTCAAAGAATACTATTGAAAGGAAGAATTATCTTGACTGGGTTTTCCCCTCGAGGAGGCTTTTGCCCTGGCATAGTGCCTATATCTTGTGTCTCTTGTTTTGTGATCTTCATACACACATAATATGGTAATTGCTTGATGAAAGATAAGATAATAAAGAAGTAAAAGAAGCCAACACACTCACAAGTAATTATCAAGAAAGGAGAATCAAACCCTAATATAACTACTTTGATTTTCCAACACGTTATGGGCTAAGAAACAAGATATTCCAGAAATCCCCATGTATCCCATATTCATGTGTTGGACGTGTGGATAGACCAAATATGTATCTTACAATTCTTACTTGTATAACACATGTGGGATACATGCCTTGTGCCAAGCACATATACCAAAACCTGCATGTCCCTACATGTTCGACACATGGGCCACTAAAATAATTCATTAAAAAAATTTAGGGTTTCAAATGTGTTATAAAGACATGTTTGAGCATAATTCAATGTAGTTCTAATTTCCAAATGTTCAAGAAAGTTACATCTCTATCTATATTTCATTCCTATCCATGTGTTGGACATGTGGATAGAACAAATATGAGGCCTACCTATGTAACACATGTTGGATACATATCTTGTGCCAAACACATATCCCATGTGTGTCAAAGCATGCAAAACCTGCATGTCCCCACTTGTCTGAGAGATGGGATGTTGATTTGGGATAGCATCGGATGTGCTCTAGCCACAAAAATTGGTGGAAAGGCTAATGCACATGAGATCTCCAATACCTAGAAAGGGTTTGGGTAGATTCTAAACAATTTAGGAGATATTAAAATAATTAATATTTTTAATGGAGTCCCTAAGTTTAGACTTAGGGAAAAAAATATTAATGTGAATTAATATAAAACCATGTTAGAATGGTCCAAAAGTCATGGATCAAGCCAGATCTAATCTTAGTCGTTGATTAGGGACTTAATCTCAGTCGTTGACCTGTCGACGAGAAAAGTATAAGAGGAGGCTTGAGGGTCACTTGGAGAACATACCAAGAGATCAAGATTTTGAATTTCTGGGGCTGGGTTTGCTGAGAAAGTTGAGAGAGTGATCTGGAGTTGCAGTTGAGGGGCAGTGAATATAGAAGCAAAGAGGCAAAGATAGTGCCAGGAGGATCAGCGCAACAGCCGGGAAAGTTGACGCAGAGGGCAGAAGCCGGAACTGCTAGAATTGCTGGGAAAGCTGATGCAGAGGGCAGAAGAGGTTGACGCAGTCCCTAGAGGCTGACACAGGGGTTTTTCGTGGGGCAGGTTGGAGTTGAGGAGTTTCCGAAGTGTTTATCCGGGGTTTCAGCTGGAGAATCTGTCTCCGAAGGAGAGGTACTACTTCGGAGATTTTTCTCTGTTGGGTGAGCTGGATTTGGCACCTAGATTGTATTCTGAAACTGCCTAATAAATCAAACCCTTAGATAGTTGCACCGGTTTTCCCGCATTGGGTTTTTCCGGGGACATTAGTCCAAAAATAATGGTGTCATTTGTGTGCTTGTTTCTGTTTCCTTTAGTTGATGATCTATAATGTGTTGAGCATGTACTTGTGTTTATTTTCAGTATTTACATGGTAAATAACTTGTTAATTAATCAGAACAAGTAGGAAGGAATAAATCAAAAAATGCATGGAGGGCTTCTAACTGTTAGACTTAGAAACCTCAACATGGGACACAGACTAAAACAATTCACTACAAAATTTAAGGTTTCAAATGTGTTATAAAGGCGCGTTTGAGTATAATACGATGTTGTTCTAATTTTTAAATGTTCAAGAAAATTACATCTTTGTCTATATTTCATTCCTTTCCATGTGATGGACATGTGGATAGAAAGAATACGTCGTCTTACCTATCTAACATATGTGGGATACATGTCTTGTTCCAAACACATCTTCCATGTGTGTCAGCATGCAAGACCGCATGTCCCTGCATGTTCGACACATCGACCACCAAAACAATCCACCAAAATTTTTTAGGGTTTCAAATGTGTTATAAAGGCATGTTTGAGCATAATACAATGTAGTTCTAATTTGTAAATGTTTAAGAAAGTTGCATCTTTGTCTATATACTATTCCTATACATTTTTCTATTTCTTCTATCTGATTACTTGCCTAACATGATAGTGCAAGTGGTTAGTGTTGTTGACAAGACCCCTCATCCATGCCTTGAAGTGCTTCAACCAACATATTAGTCCTTAAAAAGCTTCAGAGACGGATTTGAAGCTTGCATGAGAAACGACACTAACATCTACCGTTGCTTGCTAATAGAGGGGTCTTGTCAATGTTGAAAGGAATGGTTATACAATACCAAAATTTCTTCATCGCCTTCCTAACCTTTTCATGCACATTTTTCATCAAAGGTAGCACAAGGGCTAGGTTTAGTTGCTAGTATGGGGTGCAAAGAAGGCATGCACAGTTGCCCCCACTGGTGATAGGACAAGGAATATGTTGATTGGTAGTTCCACCTTTTATCCTTGTGCTTAAATGAGACTTAGGAGTAGTATCTTCTCATAGTGTTGCTTCTTGTGAATCTAATGTTGTCGGTGTGTTCGATGACCCAACAATTTGTGACACAAATTTTCCATCTTATTAGTTTCCTTCTCAATGGATTCTGTATTAATTTCAAACACAATTTTCTGCTGTTGGGGATTAAGAGAACTTGAGAACGCAGAAGATAAAACAGAGTCCAGAGAAATAAATATAAGAGTAAATAAGCTCCAAAATGAGAGGTGGTGTCTACAAACACGGTTACATCATTTAAACACAATACATTGTGTTTAGAACATCACAATACATGATTTGATTCACATGATATATTCAACCCATAGGGTCCATTATTTATAGTGTCCAATTCTAACCAACTTCCTTGAATTGTGGAAGATTTGGTCCATAAATGAGCGTCGACACTTGCAACCATTTCCATGAAATCCACACGATTTTATCGACTATTTGGTTATTCTAGTTGATCCAATTCTCTTTGGCTAATTGACTTCCTAAGTTGACTCGACCGTCCAATTAATTCCTTTGACCACTCAGTCAATGATCCCATTAATCGACCATTTGACCAACTGTTCGCTAGTCGGTTACTCGACCAACCCATCGACCACTCAGTTCACTGTTCTGCTAGTTAACCATTTGATTGTTTATCTCTTGTTAGTTGATCCTTTGATTGATTGTCTCTAGAAGCTCTAGAGGTTTGATGAATTGGTATAACCTTGGGTTCTAACAACCCCTGATTGGGACATTGTTATGGAGATTCAGGAGGTGAAATTATGTCAGCATGACTCCCCCCCAAATAAATTTAGCTCCCTATTTTCCTAGCATATCATGTAGCCAAATGAACTTGGCTTCAAACAACAACTTTGTAAATATATCAACAAACTGATCATTTGTTCTGCAATAGACAAGAGTGACAACCTTCTCTTGAATGAACTAGGCAATTAGTGAGCATGAAGTTCGACAAACATCATCTTATTGTGTGCAACAAGATTGTTAGTAACCTAAATTGCACTTTGATTATCACAATAAATAGTGGTTGAGGCTCCGACAGGAAATCTAAGCCACCCAAGAGTTGACATATCCAAATTGCCTCTGTCCTTGCATTAAGAACTGCATGATATTCAAACTTCGATATTTGATAGAGAGACGACACGACTAAATCATAGGTCCAACACTGAAGCAAAACACATGGATGTTTTGTCATCGTTGTTGCTTGCCTAGTCAGATTGGTGAAGCCAGCTAGTGAATCTGAACTTCGACAATATTTGATACCAAAATGAGAGGTAACCTTAGTGTAACAAACAATTCACTTTGCAACTTTTCGGAGGCTTTCTTATGGATCTTGCATAAACCGGGAAACCACACCAACAACAAAGGAAATGTGAGGTCGACTGTGAGTTAAGTAAGGCTACCAATTAGCTATTGATGAAGGGTAGCATCGACTTTTGGAGATTGAAACTCTTTAGTCAACTTGACACTCAACTGAAAGGGTGTAGCACAGGGCTCATAGTCGTCCATCTTAACTCATTTCAGTAAGTCTAGTACAAATTTAGATTGAGATAGAACGAGACCATTATTTAATGGTCAAACTTGAAGACCAAGAAAGAAATGTGGAAGATCAAGATCTATCATCTCAAAGGTGTTAACAAGTCAACTCTTCAATCTAAGAATTTGATTAGTACTATTACCAGTTATGACCAAATCATCAACATGTACAACAATAATTAAAGAATCATCATTATGGTGTAATACATAAAGACCGTGATGAGATTTCTAGTGTTTGAACCCAAGATTGAGAAAGAATGGGTCAATTTTATTAACATACCAAGCCTAGGGGGCTTGCTTCAAACCATACGACGACTTCTATAGTCGACAGACTAAGTTGGAATTTGTCACAAAGCTAGGGGTTGCTCCATGTAGATTTCTTCAAATAGGTGACCATGAAGAAAGGCACTCTTATCCATCTGATGAATTTTCTAGCCAAAACGAGCAACAAGGGAATAGATCAGTTGAACATAATTCTTCTTCACAATAGGAGTGAAGGTTTTGGTGTAGTTGATGCCTTCTTGTTGTGAAAATCCTTTTGCAGTCAAACAAGCCTTATGACGTTCAACAACACCTTCAGAAGTGAATTCAGGGTGTCCTTGTGCATTAGTAAAGGAATTTGGATCACAAGTCTCATCAACATGAGCCATTAGAGTAATATTAGCATGATGCTTATGATTGCGAGTCTGTTGGCATAAGGAGACATCACCAACATCGGGTCCAATGGCTTCAATAGCTTTAGCAAACCACTGAGGTAAACAAGAAGTTGGTGAGTTGATATTTACTTCAAAAAGTTGATTAGAAGAGGTTATGGTTTCAGTTGGAGATGATCATTGGTTAGTTGACTCAGAAACAACGATTGAATCAACAGTCGAAACACTGAAAAAAGGGACAATGGATCCATTGTATGCAACAATATCAAAGGAATCACTATGCAATGGTTCAGAGGAATAATTCAACAACTCAATGCCATGAGACTTCTCATCAAATATTACATTTCTCTTGATAGTGATTTGGAGTTTGACTGGATTGAATAGTTGATAGGCTTTTGATTGTTATTTTTTCATGCAAACCTAGCACCTGACACTTAATTTCTAGCAAATTACAAATTTACTGATTAATTGCACAACTAGGTTCATTAACGCAATAAATTCAGCGGAAGCAAAATATACCAACCTCAATGATGAAATAAATGGCACAACTAGTTCTGCCCAATCAAATCAATTCATCATTAAATTGATTTAGAACCTACTTGGGCTCCTGTCTTGGGATAATGGCCTAACTAAGGAAATACATACAACAACTAGATTTGATCCAACTAATCAAGCCCTCCTGGGTTGATCTGGATCTCCTTGTTGCCCCCATCCTTGGACCGAGCATGCTATAGTATCACATTCCTCATTGAGATGTTTCTCTCAATATTGTGCTGCTGTATGGTGTCTTCTCCTTCTCCTTGGCCTTGCTTTTTTCACTTTTCATTGTGCTAAATCCCTAACCCTAATCTCCGGTGATTGTGCCTACTGATACAAGTTCGTAGATGAAACCTTGAAAGACTCGCCTTGAAAGGTGACCTTCAGATCTGCCTTGGATTGCCTTGAAAGCGCAGAGTTAACAACTCTCATAACAATAGCTGAGGAAGGTCATTCCTTGTAAAAGGAAAAAAAAACTTGATGTTCTGGCCTGTCCATCTCTCTCCTTTGATCTGCGCTCAAAACAACTCTGGATATGCTTCAAGGAATATATCTACAATAATGTCAAACATATATGAAATGTTCTCAGGCTTGAAAGGATTTACATATGCTTCACATATGTTTGCCTTTTAATTTCAGTGAATTCCTTCCAAACGTGAATTTCTCTTAAATTTGCAACTAAATTGATGCCCTCAGAATAGTGCGAATACCTCCTATAATTGCTCCACATATTCTTGACAAATAGTGCTTCAAACTGCTTTGGAATCATGCCTTCCAAAGGAGAATAGCCACAACCACATATACTTTAGAAGCCTTAACCCAAAGTTGCATGAAACGGGGAAACGGGTACGAGTTTCCGAAATGGGTACGGGTGCGAAACGTGACCCCCCCAAATTTTGGAAACGGGGAAATGCAATATATATATCTATATATATATATTAGGACATTTAAGAAATATGTGCAATCATAAAGCATATATGATACATTCTAATTTATTACATTATGATTAAATTGTCAATGCATAAACTATAAGTCTCTAAATTTACATCACATTTGCTCATGAATGATCACATAATGAAAATAGCAATATCCAAAATCATCCACGAGAAATTTCTAATCTCTTGTCTCGTGCTTGATTGGGAGTCTCCTCCTACATAGTCGAACGACCTTAGTGCTCTTGATTAAATACAAGTTCCATACCCTAGTATCCTATGTGCTCTTGATTATTGGGAGTCTCCCTTGCATAGAGGGCTTGGTTCTCTTGATTAAATACAAGTTCCATACCCTAGTACATGACAAAATCCAATGGAAACATTGCAATTCCCCCAATCCTGAAATCCTGAAAAACAGATAAGTCTGTTGGATTTTGAGTGAGATCTAAAATTCTACTTTCTCCATATGAAATCCAATGAGGGCGAAACCACTCTCAAACATCATGAATTGCATATCAACACTAGGGCCATAGGCTTGAACATTAAGCTACCCCACTCAAAAAAATCCCCTTTTTTATAACTTGAGAGGCATCCAGAAGATATTTTAGTTTCCCAATAAAAAATTAGAAGTGAAAAAATAAAAATAAAAATACAAGAAAAAGTCAATTTAGAAGAGGAAACTTTGTCGTACGACCTGGAAACGCGTTTTCGACCGTACTGGCCACGTTTCCTCCTCGAGAAATGGGCCAGTACGGTCAGAAATGTGTTTCCAGGCTGTACAATACGAGTTTCCTCGTTTCCGGCTGAAAACAGACCCTTCTCCAACGTTTCCTGCAACTTAGCCCTAACCAGATTTGAATCCTCAGAGATGGTCCAAACTGTAAAGGAGAGATATGTTTAGGATTCCTGTAGACGTCACACCTGAGGCAATTTTGCTTTGAATGTCAAGTGAAGTTCTGTAGCTAAGCCAGCAAAACGACCTCCCTTTTATAGTTCCTTCACAGACCCTTTTTGCATAAAATTCTAGCCTAGAATGGTTGTGCCGCAGAGAGGTCTTAAGTGCAATAATTATGCTTTAGAACCATTCCAATCTTTATCTTTGAGAGAGCTGATGATGATCAATCAAAAATTCGAGGACCAGACTTTAGCATGCTTCAAAATGGACCAGCGTATATCCTGCAAAGATAGCTCAAGACCTTCGAATATCCATGGCAGAATAATAATCCTTAAGCCCATCCAAAATTCAAAGAAGACGAACCACTTCTCAAGATGTGCTTTGACTATTATTTGGCTGCAGGGATCAGAACTTTAGATGTGCATTAGATGCACACATTGATGAGAAGAATTAAGGTCTTTATATAGATTTGAGAGGACATTATTTGGGGGATCTGATCCACATTTTATGAGGGTAATTAGAATGAAATTCAAATTTTAAATTTGTTTTGGAGCCAAAAGTTTTGGTGTCCAAAAACCCCAATGTGCAATTATTTTTTACTTAATATTTTTGAAACCTTCCACAAGATATTTTTGCCATGATTAAATTTTTAATTTAATTCATAACAAGGACCTTATGATTTTGAGCTTCAATTTAGTCAAAGAGAAGTTGCCACATCATCAACTTGATTTGGGGCGTTTGACCACAATGTGAGGGTACCAACTTCAATTTGACGTAACTCATGAACCGTAAGGCCTCTCGTGGCATGCCACATACCATTGGAGTTGGTATGATGAGGAGAATCCAACGATGATAGTCATGAGCTCAAGATTCTTGATCTTCATCCTGAAATGCTTCAATAGTGTGGGGCTATAGAGTTTTCCAGGGCTTCTTCCTTTGGAGCTTCCAGATGACGAATATTAAGAGCATTAAATCACTGACATTGGCATCAATGACAACACCATTCAACAGCTGGTACCATGACTATGACTATCTTCCTTGAAGTCTTGTCAACTCCATCACTATCATTATCGCATGCACATATGAATTGATAGGTCTACCTGCGAAATGTCCTCCTTGGGGGATGGAGGCACCTAATAGGATTGGAGGTATAATCATCCCTAACACAAGTGCAGTAACTTGCTTACAAATCCCGAGCTAGAAAGATACTGGAAGGCAAGGATTGCGTGAACTATTTTTGAGCCTTTAACATTGAATATGACTCACAGTGATACTTTAATGGTTTTTGTCCCTAATGATATTGATCTCACTTGATCTTGAGGGTATGTTTCAAGTGGTTCATTATTCATGTAGTAGAAATCTGGTGAAGGAAGACTTGTCACATATCCAATATCTCTTACAGGACGTTTTGCACATTATTGAGTGTAGACATGACCTTGTAGCCCCAACATTGCCCTCGTGAGATGGACAATGGGGTTTGATGAGATTCTACATGTTTATGCTCCTAGCTACACCTCTAGATGCTAAAACACTCTACCAAGAAGCAAAGGTGTTGGATTTTTTGATGATGTGCCTAGATGGACCTAGGATGCCCCCAGGCTATCCTTGACCCTATTTGATGGGCATTCCCTTGTTTCAGAGCATAGATGAGGTTGATGATCACTGAGATGACCTGGGAGGGCTACTACTTCACGCCCATGTGCCAATGCTTGCCTTAAAGCATGCCTAATCACCCCCATATTCCCTAGAAGGGTGATGTAAGCCTTCATGGAGATGATGTCATAGTGGATTTATTTGGGTATATACTCATCACTTTGATGATTTCCTGGAGTGAGGGGTACTCATGAGCCACTTTATCACTTGCTTGATGGAGATTGCCCATTTTGAGAGGATGACATCATCATGAATAGCATTTATTTTTGATGTATTTATTACGTTTTAAAGATATTTTGAGGTCAGATTGTGACTTTTAGGCATTGTTGAATGATCAAGTAAACTTTTAGGGATTTTACTTGTAAATTAGTGAAAAGTGACTTGGTTACCCTCATATAAATAGAGGGTTGCCACTTTCATTTGTATCACACTTCACATCACTTCTCTTTCTCTTAAGAAGTACACACTAACTCTCTTGTTCGTTTCTCTTGGACACAATGTGATGTTGGTGGAACAAATTATCTTGTGAGGGATATTTTTGCATGAGGAGACTTCTCTTCGAATCTTTGATTGATGAAGTGGTTCTTGATTGAATTGTGTAAGTTTATTGCTGATTTTCTTCCATTTTGCATGCAAATTTCTGAAATTAGAAAATTTATTATGCCATATTAAAAGGCAATATCTTTTATGAAATCTTGTTTCTTTATGCTTTGCAAAATTAGTCTTTCAAGAATCCATCGAAGAAACTTTGTGTATGCCTCCTTTGATTTTAAATGTTTACTTAAAGGAAGTTGTTGAGGTTTCTAAGAGAGGCTTCTTAATCCTCCACTGTTCTCATCCAAGTTCCTCTATCTTTGACCTCACCATTATTGACTCCATTGCCTAATTGAGAGGAGGCACTAGTCTAACTATTCAATTTATGGTTGTTAGGAATAGGGTTAGCTTAAATCTGCATTTTTAGCAATTATTTCCCATTTGTTGTTGCCCTATTGAAAGGGATTGGATTATTAAATATAAAAAGACAAAGTTTAGCATTAATTGCATGTTTTCACCGCAAAATTAATAGTTATTGTTGTCATATGCATTTTCAGCCATGAAAATATCATTGTTTACCTAACCCTTGCTTGCCTCTTCAATAGCCTTTGTTGATATTATAACTCAGCCTATTTTGGAAGCTGCATTATGCCATTGTATGCCCTAAAGCTGCATATCATAAAAACCCTAACTTATAGCAACCTTCTTCTAATTTATAAAGGTTTTAGGAAAGTGTACTTGAACTCCTGGCAACTCTTATCTCAGCCTTTCAAGGCTTGGTCAGTACCTTTTCTTCAATTATTAAACCTTGCATCACCCTCAAGCCCTCCTTAGTTGAATATCTTGTTGGTGGCATTTTGTAGGGAAGCCTCCCTTGTGGGGATAATATCCACCACTAAACAGCTGGAGAGAAGCCACTGAGGTGACAGTGGTGGCTGATCTCTTGTTGCCATAAGACCTAGGTTGCTTAGTGAGCCTTTACACTAGGCCTGCGAGATTTTATGGTAACAATCCCTAAGGTGACTTTATTACACATGCAAACCTTATATTGTAACATTTAGTGCTTTCCTTGAGTCTTTGGATGAGTCAGTTAGACTGTACACAAAGCAGTTTCTTGGGATCAGATAAAACAAATTTGCCAAGTTGTTTGTACAGTTCTTCAATAAAAGCCCCATAACCATAGCCAGTGCTGGAAACTCTATCCATACGCTGAAGTATGTTGCAGTAGAGGTTGACATGGAAAAGTATTTTGTACTTATTCACCCCTTTATGCAGTGCATCCCCAGATTTCCTGGTTTTGTCACCGTTTATACAGGTCCATGTTTTTTGCAACTTTTCTACTGTGCAAATACAGTATAATGTGGTGCAGAAGACTTTGTACGATTTTATTTATAAGATTAATGCCAATATTTTAATTCCAAAGCTAGCCTTTTCTACTACCTGATTTGTTTTATGAAATTGCAGTCTTGAATGTAGCACATAAATCAGAATAGACTTGAATCTGTTTGAAACTTAATGTGGCTTTAAAATACAGGGAAAGTTCAGCAGGAACTTGCAGCAAAACATTTGAATGCACGCCCATGTGGATTCCAGCCTACACATCATCACAAGTTGGGCAATGAGTTTATGCTATTCACAAACTATGATCCGGAGGAGAGGCTTGGTGGGTGGGCTGAATTCAATTAAAATTTATTTAAAGAGAAACTTTCTTGTTTGGTGAGTATTTCTCCATGGAGTGTCTTGCATTTATGGTTTCAACTTGTGGCCAAAAGGACATGTAACTATATACTTTTTATGCATAGGATTGTATTCTCATGCTTCTATATTGCGGAGAATCTATGATTCTTCATAGTGGCATTGGTATTGTCTTTTAATGCTGTAGCTATGTAGGCTTGCAATTCTTAGAATACCATTTCATCATTTGAGTAGCTAGTGTAAACCTGGGGTACCATAACTGAAAGATCAATCCTGGGTGTTAACTAGGCCTGGGGAAGTATGCATGGTATTGATTGGACAACATAACTTGAAACTTGCTTTATTATTTGTCTGCTCATGTCAAGAGGAGCTGATGAATCTTCCTTCCTTTCTGCAACAATTGAATCTATAAGAGTAACTAAGTTTTGCACTTCAATTTTGGACATTTTTTGTGCAGATCCAGTTGCAAAAACAGGAGTAGCATTCGCGATTTCTCTATAGAGCTTGGAATTACACTGGACTTGTTTTAACTGGCTTCATTCATGTTAAAACTAGAGTTATTCTTATCCAACTGACATTATGAGAATTGTAATTCTAGATGGTCATGTGTGTGCAAGACTCCCTTATGGTAACACTCTAAAGTTCTATGTACCTGATAATGCTCTCATGATTGAATGTTGTAGATACAGTAATATTCTTCATGGTGTTGCTACCCTGTTTTAATATGGTAGCTGCGTGGGCTTAAATTCTTAAAAGCAATTTTATCAGCCACCTATGGCTTGGATTTTTCAATTGGAAAATGAGAACCACTACCTAACACGAGGAATATATATAGGTTTTTTTTATAGATGGGGTGATTTGAACCCAATCTGCTTTAAGGTGAAGCCCTATCAAATGTGGGTAAGCTCACAAGATAGGGTTCTACTCTTGACAAGGTTTGAACCTAGGTCTGTTGTGTGGTGATGCTGATCTGAATCACTAGATCACAGTTTGAGTTGTTTAGTGCTCTCAGCTTCATGCAAGAGGTTTGGGGTTGATTCCCTAGGCCAATTGCCTCTATTGCACACCTCACTCAACGTCATTTTTTTGGGTCAAGCGTCGTGATTAGTTTCAATGGGCTTGCACTGGATACCATTTGTAAATATGAAGGCATAAATGTGAAGAAATGCTTGGGAATTTCCTTACAAGGTTTTCCTAGGAGAAAATAAATTCTTGAAGATTTCCTTTACTTATTATAATTTTCCTAATTTTAATGTTTTCTTCTTGGTTTTATTTCCTTTTATACACCTTGAGTGGGCCTAATGGTTAAGATCATGTGTTTCCTCCTACGAGGTCACGGGATTAAAACCAGAAGCGGGTAGAGTATGTATGCCTTCGTAGACTTAATAGTCAAATCACTATGCGGAGGTGGGTCCCTTGTCCCACAAACAAGGGGGTCTCATACACCAATTTGGTGTCTGGCTTGGCCGTGACCTTAAAATTGGATAATAATAATAATAATTTAGTGGTCATGACCTTAAACAAAATGCCAACACAACAAATTCTTATAAAAGCTTACAATCATGTATCCACCTATTATATCTTCAATATGTATTATGAATAAAATTTCATAGTGTTAGATTCGTACTATTAGAGGCATGGAATTTGATAACATCTTGCAAGTGGTGCTATTCATTAACTTTGTAGCTAATGTTAATGTGTAACAATAATAAATTATATGAAAAATAATACACTAAGATGTGAAGTACCAACTTTTAATGAACATGTTATTTAACTTTTTAATTTATGTTTTGATACCTTTCAAGGACACACTGTTGTATAGTCACAGGGTTGGAATTTCTAATAGGAACAACCCATCAAATTAGGTGGTTTCAACACCTTCATTACTCGTTTTCTTAAATTTTTGCAAATTACAATAACTTACAACTTCATTTGACGACCAAATCACCCTTTGATGGGCAAAGTCAAATTCCATCCCTTGTCCCGAAAGAAAGGTTGATGGCAGTTTTTTAAAATACTTCCATATTTGCATACATCGCAAAATGTACTCCTTACTATTTTAATTAACACTATGCAATGCGAATGGGTGTTAGGTCCCTATAATACTAGTGATTCCCCCATTACTATCGTCATTGTATCCCTTATTGTTATTATTGTGCCCCATAGAATCCCACTATTGTTATTTTTGTGCATTTATATTATTATTGTTAGGTCGGCTTGATTATATTGTGACCCCTTAGACTCCTATATATAGAAAGGAGGTTTTGTCATTTCTATCATCCAAGAATTGTTCATTTGTGTAATGTAAAGGAGGTTTCCTTCTCGAAGAGGATGAATTCTAAGGCGTTGATCTATCTTTCCTATCTTTTGTGAAATGGTTTCATAACATTTGGTATCAGAGCTTTGGATTATAGGATTTCACTGCTCCAAACAGGTCATCGTGGAATCTTCGCTATAACTTTTTTTTCTACGACGTTTCTGAAGCGAAAAAAAAACCCCATTTGAGACGAAATCTTGCTGAACCTCGGGTCCAAATTTCATATATTGTCTCGCTATATTTTCGGAGATATGATTTGAGGAAGTTAGGGTTTTTGCAAGCTCTAGAATTTCATCTAAAACAGGTCATCGTGGAATGTTCGCTATAACGCTTTCTCTACAAAGTTTCAGAAGCTAAAAAAAACCCATTTGAAAAGAAATCGGTCTGAACCTCGACCCCAAATTTCAGATCCAATCTATATAATCTGAGGAATTTAGGGTTCTTGCAGACCCTCGAATTACATTCCAAACATGTCACCTTGGGAAAATCATCATGTCTCTCTGAACATCAGATTGAATTTTCGTAAGAAGTTGCAGAAGGAGGAGGGACTATAGTTTTTTGGGTATCATTTTCAGAACCTAGTGTTGAAACAATGACCCATGAAACGTCGTACAAGTTTGCTCTACTGAACAAGTCTATACTCAGGCCATCATGGGAGATTTGTCATAACTCTTCATTGGAGAACCCAATCTTGATCAGACTTGCGGAGTTAGAAATATTACTCAGAGGGTTATCGCAGGAAGAAATTTCAGACCTTGGAGATCCAAAATTACAGAAATAGATCAGATTCAATATCAAGCTCCTACAAAGTGAACAAAAAGGTGTGTAATTTTTTTTAAATTTTTGCATAAGCTTGGTTTGAAAAATTAGTTTGAAGGAATTCAAAGGGCATAATGAAGCATTATTATCGGTAATTGATGCCCCCACGAAAGAAAATAGAAACACATAGTAAGCAACTTGAAAGCTCTAGCATGAATCATTAAGAAGAGGAAGAAATGCAATATGATATATCAAAATTACGAGACCAGGTGCAACAAATGTCACTTGCACAAAAAGTAACAGAATCTAAGATGGATGGTTTAAAGAAAGACGTAGAAGCTAAGATGTATGGCGTGGAAGCTAAGATGGATGGTTTAAAGAAAGGTGTGGAAGCTAAGATGGATGATTTAAAGAAAGGCATAGAAGCTAAGATGAATGACATGGAAGCTAAGATAGACGACATGGAAGAAGCTAAGATGGACGATTTGAAGACAAGCATGGAAGATTTCAAGACAGATTTGACAAAGTTTCTACAAGAAATGCTTACTAATGGCAAAAGGGTAGTAATGGAAACTCATGATGAGAACAAAATAAATGTTAATCTTGATTTCATAGACTCTAACATTGAATCGAAGAACCACCATGTTCCAAAGATCGATATGAGGAAGTTTGATGGCAAGGATCCCGGAACATGGATACTACAGATGGAACAATTTTTCGATCTCCATAATGTGCAAAAGACACAAAAGGTATGCATTGCAACTTTATATTTGGAACCAAATCAGTTTGTATGGTATCGATGGCTTTGCTCTCGTAAACAAATTGTCACTTGGGCTATTTTTATGAATGAAATGATAACACATTATGAGGATACAAAAAGAAACCCTTTTTTTAGCCAATTGATAAATCTCAAACAAAAGGGTTCAATGATGGAGCACATGATTGATCTGTTCATAGGGACTTTAAAAGATAACATCCAACATGAGGTACGCCTTTGGGAACCAGATTCATTGGAGAAGGCATTCATGTTTGCAAGAAAAATGGAAAGCAAAATTATGGCAACAAGGAAGCCTACCACTCACAATCATAAAGATGGAAGTGTTGTTGCCCCTAGCCATCCACAACCTACAAGGTTGACACCACAACACTTGAAAGAAAAAAGAGAAAAAAGGCTTTGTTACTGTTGTGATAGCAAATACACTGAAGGTCATAAGTGTGCCGAAAAGAAATTATTTTACATAGATTGTAAAGAGGAGGAAGAAAAGGAACAAGAAACATCAAAAGAAGAGGATATACACCAGGAACAAACCCTAGAAAAAGAAGAAATGAATCCGACCATATCTTGTAATGCATTGGCTGGAATTACCACTCCTCAAACTATCAAGATAGAAGGGCATATCAAGAAGAAAAAGGTAATAGTGTTGATTGATTCGGGAAGTACCCATATTTTTATTCATTGTATGAGAGCCAAGGAATTGAATTGCTTCCTATATCTAGCACCAGAGTGTCAAGTGATGGTTGCCAGTGGAGGAACCATAAATTGCTCAGGAAAGTGCCATAATATCAAGCCATCCATGGAAGAATATGTATTGAATAGCCCAATGCTTTCCATTCGAATGGGTGGCGCCGATGTTGTACTAGGAGTCCAATGGCTACAATCCTTGGGTACAATAGCTTTTAATTTTCAAGAACTTTTCATGAAATTCTCTGCAGAAGCAAAGGAAGTTTAATCAAGGGGTATCGCAGGGAAACCGAGAAAGATAATTAACTCTAATGGAATGACAAAGCTTCTCAAGAAAGAACAACGAGGCATAATTACACAATTATGCTCACTAGAGGTTCCCACATTGAAATCATCCATTTCTCCATATCTCCAAAAAGCCTTGGACAATCATTCCAAGGTATTTGAGACTCCCAAAGGCCTCCCACCTATTCGTGATCATGATCATGCTATCGATTTGATTCCAGGAAGTGTTCCTTCAAACATCAGGCCTCACAGATATCCCTATGTCCAAAAGAGTGAAATTGAACATATGGTTGCAGAAATGCTAGAGGCTGGTATAATTCAACCTAGTCAAAGTTCTTTCTCTGCTCCAGTAGTATTGGTTCACAAGAAGGATGGATCATGGCGCATGTGTCCATATTATAGGGAGCTCAACAAGCTCACTATTAAGATAAATTTCCCATTCCTGCCATTGATGAATTATTGGACGAATTGCATGGATCAATTTACTTCACCAAGTTGGATCTTCATTCAGGATATCATCAAATCAGAATGAAGACTGAAAACATTCCAAAAACAACGTTTAGAACTCATGAGGGTCATTATGAATTTTTGGTCATGCCTTTTGGCCTTACTAATGCACCTTCTACATTTCAAGGTTTGATGAATTCCATTTTTAAACCTTTCCTTAGAAAATTTGTGTTAGTATTTTTTGATGATATACTAATCTACAACAAGTCTTGGAAGGATCATGTTGAACATGTTGACAGGGTGCTCAAACTATTGGAGGAGAAACAATTATATGCAAAAATCTTCAAATGTTTCTTTGGAGTACAAGAGGTGGAATATCTGGGTCATATTGTATCTCATGAAGGTGTTAAGGTAGACCCTAGAAAAATTAAAACCATTAAAGAATGGAAAATCCCCACATCCATAAAGTATCTGCGAGGATTTTTCGGGTGGCCAGGGTATTATTGCAAGTTTGTTAAGAATTATGGGAGAATAGCTGCACCTCTAACAACATTATTGAAGAAAGATGCATTCTCATAGACTCTAGAAGCAACAAAGGCCTTTGAATGTCTTAAAGAGGCAATGTGCCAAGCACCAGCCTTAGCTACACCGAACTTCACAAAAACCTTTATTGTGGAATGTGATGCCTCAGGAAATGGAATTGGTGTTGTTTTAATGCAAGAAGAAAGACCCATTGCTTTCGAAAGTCGTCCAATCAAAGGAAAGTATTTACACAAAGCTATTTATGAGAAGGAAATGCTGGCAATACTACATGCACTTAAGAAATGGCGACCCTACCTAATGGGCAGACACTTCAAGGATAAAAATAGATCATGATAGTCTTAAATACTTCTTAGAACAAAGATTATCTTTAGAAGAGCAACAAAAATGGGTCACAAAGATGTTGGGCTATAACTTTGAAATCATCTACAAAAAAAGGAAGCAAAATGTTATGGCAGATGCACTCTCAAGAAAGGATGAGGATGTGGAAGCATTTCTTTGTGCCATTTCTATTATCCAACTAGATTGGATAAACGAAGCAAGGGATGAATGGAAGAATGACGAGGAAGTGTGGGCACTCATTCAAAAGATACAACAAGATCCTAGTACATCTGATACATTTAGCTGGAAAAATGATTCGTTATGGTACAAGGATCGATTATACCTATGTAAGAATTCCCAACTCAAACAAAAGGTTCTTAGGGAATTGCACACCTCTCCCTTTGGAGGGCACTCAATATTTCTAAAAACCTAGCACATGGTTAAGAAGGATTTTTTTGGGATGGCCTTAAATCGGATATTCAAAAGTTCGTGGCGAATGTTTGGTTGGCCAACAAAATAAAGTTGAAACGATTAAGACCCCAAGACTATTAGAACCTTTATCGATTCCAAGCCAACGTTGGGAGGAGGTTTCAATGGATTTTATCACAGGTTTACCCAAGTCCAAAGGAAAAAGTGTTATCATGGTGGTAGTTGACAGCCTTACCAAGTATGCACATATTTGTGCATTATCTTATCAATTTAAAGTGAGTATAGTTTCTACTGCATTTATGGAAACAATTCAAAAGCTACATGAAACCCAAAGATTATTGTAAGCGACAGAGATCCCATTTTCACTGGAAATTTTTGGACATAATTATCTTCTTGTCTTGGTACTCAATTAGCTCATAGCTCATCTTATCATCCTCAATCTGATGGGCAAACTGAGGTAGTAAACAAATGTTTGGAAGGATATCTTTGTTGCTTTGTATATGATAAACAGACACAATGGGTCAAATGGTTGCCTCTGGCTAAATGGTGGTATAACACTTAATTCCATACTGCAACAAAAATGACCCCAAAATGGCACTTTATGGATATCATCTACCATCCATCACATCATATTTAAGAGAAAATTCTAAGGTTTAAGCAGTGGAAGATCACATCAAGCATCAACAACAAGTTCTCCAACTCTTAAAGGATAACCTCACCTTGGCGCAAAATAGAATGAAACAACAGGCAGATCAACATCACAACGAAAGAAGTTTTGATGTAGGTGATTGGGTATTCCTACAGCTACAACCATATAAACAAATGTCTCTTAAGCAAGCTAAGAAGGATAATAAATTATCACCAAAGTATTATGGTCCATACAAGGTGTTGCAAAAGATAGGTACTATGGCATACAAATTGGAGCTTCCTGCAGCTTCCTGAGTGCACCCAGTTTTCCATGTTTCATGCTTAAAGAAGGTTATAGGTGACAAGATTCCAGTTCAAACAATATTGCCAGAACTTGATGAGGAAGGAAAAATCATATTAGAACCTAAAGCAGTCAAAGAAACAAGAACTCGACAACTACGACATCGATCAATTTTAGAGTATCTCATCAATTGGAAGAACTTACCCTTTGAAGATTCCACATGAGAGGATGAGAATTTTATACAGAAGCATCCAGAACTACTCAAGCGTTGAGGACAATATTTTTTTGAAGGAGAGGGGAATGTTAGGTCCCTATAATACTAGTGATTCCCCCATTATTATTGTCATTGTACCCCTTATTGTTATTATTGTGCCCTATAGAATCCCACTATTGTTATTTTTGTGCCTTTATATTATTATTGTTAGGTCGGCTTGGTTATATTGTGACCCCTTAGACTCCTATATATAGAAAATAGGTTTTGTCATTTGTATCATCCAAAAATTGTTCATTTGTGTATTGTAAAGGAGGTTTTCCCCTCGAAGAGGCTGAATTCTAAGGCGTTGATCTATCTTTTCTATCTTTTGTGAGCTGGTTTCATAACAATGGGTGTATTGGCATAAAACTCAATGATCATCATGGTTACTATATACATGAATGGATACTTATACATTATGGCAAGATTCCATATTTGATACATTTTAGGAAAAAATAAAATATGGTTTATATATATATATATATATATATATATATATATTTTCTTCTTGGTTTGAAGGACACTGGAGGATGGTAGTGTGGAACAAAGCAACAGGGAATGGCAAAGGACACGGGTATCATGGTATTAGTGAGGGAAAAAGAAGGTTGTCTCATTCAATTAGAAAAATAAGACTCAAATAAACAATTCATTTGGTTTAAAATATCAGAAAATGGAAATCACATCAGAATTACAACATGCTATTTTGCGCCGCAAGTTTCAAAAATCTACAAAAGTAGAGGGCTTGAACACAAATATCCCTTTGTAGCCTTAAAAGCAGATATTGCAACATATTCTCAGTTAGGTGAAGTCCTTATAGTGGGTGATTTCAATGCTAGGACTGCAAGTGAGCAAGCTAACATTCTTTGTTGTAAATATGATTGCAACCCTATTTGGCTTACAGAAGAGAGTAATCATCAGTGGGAAATAATTTCAAAGGACAAGGGTTGCAATCTCTTTGGTGAACAATTGCTTACTCTATGTGGGGCCTTCGATTTAGTCATTTGTAATGGCTTGACTAGATGGGCAAAGTCTGGTAATTTCACTTGCAATACTTACAATGGAGCAAGTGTAATAGATTATGTAATTTGCTCGCATGATTTGTGTGAGAAAATGGAGGAATTTTTTGATTGGAGATCAGCTTTGGGACTTAAAATTAGATCACAAACCAATTTATTTAAGTTTGTCTTAGACTGGGAAAAAACAGTTAGAGTAAAAAACTGAAGTGTTCAACGAAATCTCCCAAAGGGCGGAATTCTTTTGATTCCAGAAAATTGTAATACCTTCAAAATGCGCTAGAGAGGCTCTTCGAGAAGTAGAAAATCTCAATTCACGGCCTTCATAGTCGCGAATTAACACATTTAATTCAAAGCGCACTTGCAGAGTGCAAAAGAGAAAAAATTAAGAAGTCTGAAACAAATTGCTTTACGGTTAATGCTTGGTTTGAAGAGAAATGCAAAAAGGCAAGGAGAATGTGGATAGAGTCAAGCAATGATAACATAAAGCTCAAAGATTAAAAGCAGATATTAAGAAAGAAAAAGGTTGATTTCATGGTTTTAAGGAGGGAAGAACTAATCTTCCTTGCGAAAAATAATCCAAAATTATTTTGGAAGGAGCTCCAACCGAGAAATATGCAAACTGAAAATAATATTACATCTTCTAAATGGTTTGACTAGCAAGACAACTCTATGAGAAGGATCCCAACGTTGACCCTTCCCCCTTGGTCAACACTGGTATTGAACTCTTCGCGGTGCAAGAGGTAGAGATGGGTATCAAGAAGTTGGGTGTTGGAAAAGCAAAAGACTTAATTGAGCTCCAAGCGGAGTATCTAAAGTGCGGCTCAAATATTCTTGCATGTCACATTACAAAAATTTTCAACATCATACAATAGGGGCTCCCCACAAATTGGAAAACTAGTCTGGCAATACCTCTTCTCAAGAGTGGTGACGTCAATAACCCCTCCAATTATAGGACCATAATGATAAACCCTTTGTTTGCAAAGTTATTTAGAAGCATGCTAGAAAATAAACCAGCAAGTGGGTAGAAGAAGGAGATTAGCGTGCTAAAGGGAAAGCAAGTTTTAGACCTAAACATTCCACAGTTGATCATTGTATAACTTTAAGGCACATCATTCAAAAAGTTTTGGAGAGAAAGGAAGAAGTCTTTTGTTGCATTGTTGATTTCAGAAAAGCATTTGACATAGTTCCTAGAGATAACTTTGGCACAAAATTGAGGAACTTGGGGTTCCTAAACGTTTGAGACGTTGAAGAATCTAGGGCATGCATATTTAGGGTGATTCTTCGATACATGATAACAATTTGTGAAGTGTTAATGCAATTTTTATCTTAGCTTGATTGTTTACTTCATTATTAGCATGCGTGAGTTAACTTCATCAAACTGCTACTAAACAAAAAAGACAAGAACACAAATGGTTGGCTATCTGCGAGGGCCAAAACCTCTCCCTCTTGGAGAGGAAAACCCATGCATAGATTCTTCTTATAGAGTTTCCATTAATGAATACCAAGACCATGAACCTTGACACACTTTGCCTCTCCAAGACCAAGATATCAGTCCTCCTTTCCGTCGCTGCTGAGATCCTCCTCATTGCTGCACCATTGAAGCCATCACTACTAAGATCTTCATTGTTGCTTCATATCAACGTGATCCATTCACTGTGATCTCTATGCTTTCATTGATGCACTGAGACAGTGATTACATTATGTCAATGAGCTCTTCATTGAAGTCATCATCACGATGAATGTTGCAATATATATTTGTCATCATTGTATATTAGCTGAGACAATGATTCTCATTACTACTTCATCATGTAACCCTTGTCATTGTTATGATGCTGAGACTACATCATTCCTTTATCATTGGTATGCTGGGACTAGAGTACAACTTCTTCTTGATATACATAGACTACAATACTGCTCAAGACACATAGATCCGAGTCTTACTGTAATGCATTCATTACTGAGACTGTATGCTATCTACTATAGGAATACCATCCTTGATCTCTGTGTCCTTCTCCGAGATTCATCTATATATTGTGTCTTCATTCATAGAGTGATCATCAAGTGGGTGACTGCGTTTAGAGTTCCTTCCTATTAAGCTGAGACCACAGAGATGCTAGAGATGTGCTATGTCACACGAAAAATCCAATGTGCAACTTCCTTTTACCCAAAGTATCACTGATAGGAGTGCTCATATTCTTAAAAATAATAGAGTTTATGCTACCTTTAAACCCTTTAATACCATTAGAAATTCTCTTAGATCTATTAAAGACCCGGTTAACCCTAAAGACATGAAAGGGGTCTATTCAATTCCTTGTTCATGTGGGATTCCCTACTTTGGGGAAATTGGTTGCTCCATTATCCAAAGAATCCAAGAACATGCATCAGACATTAAGCACAATTGTTCCCGTTCCTCAGCGTTAGATGAACATGTGGAGAAATCTAAGCACCATGTCTACGTTGAGGATTCCCAGGTCATCACTAGGGTTTATCACTTTAATCATAAGAAGCTAAGAGAGGCCATTGAGATTGAGAAACATGCAATCAATCTCAATAGGGATGATGGTTGGAAATTACGTAGGAGCAGGATTCATGCCCTATCTTCTTAATTGCCTTTTATTTTTTTTAATTCATTTATTATTTATTATTTTTTTTTATTTTTAATTTATTTTTTCTTTCTAATCCTTTTTAACTCTTAATTAATTATTCTCTGATAGTTTAATATTTAATAATAATATTTAAAGGACGCTAAACTTTTTATACAAATTCTCATTCTATTATTAATTCAATTTAGTATTGAAAAAAATATAATTTCAATTCTTCTAAAAACTAATTCCTAATGGCTAATTCCTAACAACGATTTCATATAGCTAACTCCCAATGGCTATTTTTTATTTTATTATTAAATATTAATTTATTTTAGTTAATTTAATTTAATTGGATTTAATATTAAATAATAATACAATTCTTTTTAGTTTCTGAATTCTTCTAACAACTAATTCATAACGACTAACTTTGGACCCAGATGCATCTCTGCTATTTAAACATTTGGAAAGGTTGATTTTTTCACCTTTGTCCCGAGGATGAACTAGATGGTTCGAAACGTCGACCAAATCTTAATGATGTGATTAATCCGAAATACAATCTCATTATCAATATAGATCATAAAAGTCTAAGATCGAGTACTATCATATCATCATAATTTTATTCTTCTGATACATATAAATTAATCTAGCACACTAACATTTTATATCTCTGATATGAAATTTTGCACAACTCTATTATTTTATATATTTTCTTTTAATGTATATCATATTTATTTTCTTGGCAATTAAAATAGTTATGAATTGGAATAAGAGGTTGAATCTAACAATCTGGCACATGGCAAAAACAATGCTCTTTTTTCTAAGATTTGCTCAACGCCAACCAAAGAATTTCTGATCATCGATATGGAATTACCAAACAAAACTGCCCCTAAGTACAAATGTTCACCAACTGAGAGTGAACCTAGCCCAACAAGATAACCGAAAGGAGCATTCTCGCAAGATGTTCTTCATTAATTCACTTCAAGCGAGATAGGCAAAAACAATCAATATTTTGGTTGGCCAAATTTCCCTAAAATATTGATCTTGTCCAAAAATTTAATTTCTTTTTACAAAGTAGTGTTGTTAAGGTGCCTCAACTAATATGGAAATCATAATTAGGTATGTCTTTATTGCTCTTAACTACTAAATTCATTTCATTACTTCAAACTTTGTAAAGGGCAACCTCTTTATATATCAGGTTTCTCCAAAGCTATTTTACTATGTAAAGGGCAACCTCTTTATATATCAGGTTATCAGGTTTCTCCAAAGCTATTTTACTATGTAAAGGGCAACCTCTTTATATATCAGGTTTCTCCAAAGCTATTTTACTATAAAATTTGATTGGATGACATTTTATATAAGCTAATTTGCTTAGATGCATTCCATTACAAGTGAATTAATTTTTTGTTTGTTTGTTTAGTTGTTATTTAATTGTGCTCTAAAAGTGGGCATAAAAAATTTTAATTTTATTTCTCATACAACTGATTAATTATTTCATTCTAACTTTCAAAATTAAATTGCCACTGTATGTAATAGAGATTGGATGTTGATTCGAGCAATAGGATAAAAATGTGAGAGATTTTGAAAAATATTTTGTAATATTAAAATATATATATATATATATATATATATATATATATAATTGTAATTATAATTTGGATATCAATCTACATATCAAAACTATGTCAAATACCTGGACTTTGCTTTATTTGTATTGGTTTCTTTTGTGATTATTGAATATTATTCTATACTACCTCAAAAACTGTATCAAATTCCCTAATGGCAATTTTCCAAACATGAATTTGGAGGGTTTGATAATTGTAATAGTTTTGATTTTAAGAGATTTGATTGAACATTGTTTTTAGGAACTATAGCCGTAAAAGTTGTGTTTTTATTTTTCAATAATTATGTGTTTTCAAAATTAAATTTATAATTTTAAATATAGAAAATCCATAGTTTGCAAAATTGACCTTTGCCTTATTTGTGTTAGATTTTTTTTTTGTTATTGTTCGACATCATTCTTTACCACATCAAAACTATGTCAAGTCCCCTAATGGCAATTAGTCAAACATGAATTTGGAGTTAATTTTTTCATCATTGTAGTCGTTTTGCTTTCAATATTCATACAATGAATCATTGTATTTCACAACCATGGATTTGAGGTATTTGGAAGCTTTGTTAGAGTAAAATATAATCAAAGTTTTAAAGGTGATTGATCACTATACTTATAAATTGCATTTGTAAATTATTGTACTAATACATTTTGTTAAAAACATCTAATTTAATTTTTATTTTTATTTTTCTAGTAGTCTCGAAATAAAAGAGTTGCTATGTGCATATATATATATATGCTTTGGTCTAAAATAAAGTTTTCGTTGAACTAAAAAGGGTATGAATTTAATTTGTAAAATTTAAAATTATTTTTGACTTTTGATTAACTTACCAAATATAAACATTCTTATATTATGCTATCTAGTAAAATGTGAATGCTATATATATATATATATAGTAACACCCTAGAATTCGAGCGGAACCCCCCAATATTCATCGAATATATATATATATATATATATATATATATATATATATAAGTATTATATTCCTGTATAATAAAACATGCATATTACTCCCTTACAAGGGTCAATTGCTAATACCTAGATATTAGCCAAAAGAGTCACATGAATTTCCATGTGCTTATGTCGCTCTCTTCAATGTGTTATGTGGCCTCTTATAACCTTTTGAGTGCAAATACCTTACAATCTCTTTCAAAGGATCTCCATACTATAGCCAAAAAAAGGGCTTGTAAGCAAAATGTGAATTGAAAATGGCGGACTTGCTTGCAATACACAATGATTATAAAGAGGACATATGTTGAACCAAATGCTCCTCAAAATATTCATGAACGAGGAAAGCCCTCATTGGTAGAGAGAGGGATTCTTTAAATAGCTCATTGCCGTGAGCATTTAATTCCCTATAGATATGAGCAAAGGAAGACCAATCTAGGATTTGAAAGACGTCTTTTATTTGATTGAGGGTGGGCTAAAGTATTACATTATATATTTGTGCCTTATTGCTTAACTAGTTTATTACCATATTTGAATCACCAAGAACCTACATCTTAGTGAGACCAATAATTTTGGCATGAAAAGGGAGGACCCATGAGGCCACAAACGCTACTTTCTTGTTTGTCGCCAAACTTGGAGCATACTTGATTTGAAAGAATTGAACATTGGATAAGAAAAAGATCACCCCAACCTTGCATTAGGGTGGGTGCCCTTGACTTGCGCCATAAAAAATTCCCCACAGCATGCCAGCTTCAAAACGAGGCATTATTGGACATTTATGCTTGGCTTGCTTGGGGTCCAATTTGTTTTCCTTTGTTATCTTCTTGAATTTTTTGGCCTCTAGAATAGTTGAGACCACGTTGTATTGGAATATCACCATATTTCTTGTCCACCAGATGAAACAGGCTAAAAATGAAGAGATCCATAATTATGGCGACCTTAAGGGATCCTACGATTACAAGGCGCCTTTGTGGGCACACCGCAACCCCTTGAATGTGTGGCACTGATGTGTTTCTCTTCTGCCTTGTGAAGTACATAGTTACTCCACTCAGACTATGCCTCACAATAAGATTACTTATATAATCTGTATGTTATTAGTTACTTAGTGGAATATCATAACCCTTCATTATAGTCAAGCAATCATATTATCACTTATACTTGAGTTAATCTTTCATTCATTAACCATATATGAGCATCATATGCAAGATATTAAACCAACAGTAACATCATCATACACATGCACAATATATAGGACATGATCCTCTGACCTTTTGCTATTTATAATGAATCACAATATAACAGTTACTGGCGACAAAGGCTCGGTTCATAGAAGTACATAACCAAAATCCCAAACAAGATCATAAGAAAGAACTTGCCACCTAATGGACCCTACTCGAGTCATATTGTCACTTGGATGACCCTACTTGGTCAACTCGTCACTCGACTTGATTTGCGCTTTGGTTCGGCTCTTTCCTCGCTTGGGTCTGCACGACCTCAAACCTCCAAGCTTCTCTTCTGTCTCAATCCTTCGTTCGTGCTTTGTTTCACGTTTTGTGACTCGTTCTAACTCTGTTCAATTATGTTCGTTCTCCATTGGTTCTCCACATTCGTTCAGTTCATTTATATGGCACGAGGCCTCTCCTTGTGCGGTTCTTCTTTTCGCCCCTTTAGTCACACTCGAGTTGGCTTGTTAGGAAACCGGCTCACAAAAAGATAGAAAAGATAGATCAACGCCTTAGAATTCAGCCTCTTCGAGGGGGCAACCTCCTTTACATTACACAAATGAACAATTCTTGGATGATACAAATGACTAAACCTCCCTTCTATATATAGGAGTCTAAGAGGTCACAATATAATCAAGTCGGCATAGCAGTAATAACATAAGAGCACAAAAATAACAATAGTGGGTTTCTATGGGGCATACTAATAACAATATGGGGGCAATAGGGGCACAATAATAACAATAAGGGATACAATGACAATAGTAATGGGGGAATCACTAGTATTATAGGGGCCTAACATGCCCCTCTCCTTCCAAAAAGCGTTGTCCTCAACGCTTGAGTAGTTTTGGATGCTTCTGTATAAAATTCTCATCCTCCCATGTGGAATCTTCAGCGGATAAGTTCTTCCACTTGATGAGATACTCCGAAATTGATCGATTTCGTAGTTGTCGAGTTCTTGTTTTTGTGGCTACTTCCGGTTCCAATATGATTTTTCCTTCCTCATCAAGTTCTAGCAATATTGTTTGAACTGGGAGCTTGTCACCTATAACCTTCTTTAAACATGAAACATGGAAAACTGGGTTAACTCGGGAAGCTGCAGGAAGCTCCAATTTGTATGCCATAGTACCAATCTTTTGCAACACCTTGTACCGACCATAATACTTTGGCGATAATTTATTATCCTTCTTAGCTTGCTTGAGGGACATTTGTTTATATGGTGGTAACCGTAGGAATACCCAGTCACCTACATCAAAAATTATTTCGCTGCAATGTTGCTCTGCCTATTGTTTCATTCTATTTTGTGCCAATGTGAGGTTATCCTTTAAGAGTTAGAGAACTTGTTGATGCTCCATTGCTTGAACCTTAGAATTTTCTCTTAAATATGATGTGATGGATGGTGGATGATATCCATAAAGTGCCATAAATGGGGTCATTTTTGCTGCAGTATGGAAGGAAGTGTTATAACACCATTCAGCTAGAGGAAACCATTTGACCCATTGTGTCTGTTCATCAGATACAAAGCAACGAATATATCCTTCCAAACTTTTGTTTACTATCTCAGTTTGCCCATCAGATTGAGGATGATAAGATGAGCTATGAGCTAACTGAGTACCGAGGCAAGAAAATAATTATGTTCAAAAATTTCCAATGAAAATGGGATCTCTGTTGCGTATAATAATCTTTGGGTTTCCATGTAATTTTTGAATTGTTTCCATAAATGCAGTAGAAACTGTACTGGTTTTAAATGGATGTGATAATGCACAAAAGTGTGCATACTTGGTAAGTCTGTCAACTACCACCATGATGACATTCTTTCCTTCGGACTTGGATAAACCTGTGATAAAATCCATTGAAACCTCCTCCCAACATTGGCTTGGAATGGATAAAGGTTGTAATAGCCCTGTGATCTTAATTGTTTCAACTTTATTTTGTTGGAAAACCAAACATTCTACCACAAACTTTTGAATATCTGATTTAAGGCCATCCCAAAAAAATTCCTTCTTAACCCTGTGGTAAGTTTTTAAAAATCCTGAGTGCCCTCCTAAGGGAGAAGTGTGCAATTCCATAAGAATCTTTTGTTTGAGTTGGGAATTCTTACATAGGTATAAGCGATCTTTGTATCATAACGAATCATTTTTCTAGCTAAATGTATTAGATGTATGGGATCTTGTTGTAACTTTCGAATGAGTGCCCACACTTCTTCGTCATTCTTCCATTCCTCCTTTGCTTCATTTATCCAATCTGGTTGGATAATAGAAATGACGCACAAAAATGCTTCCACATCCTCATCATTTCTTGAGAGTGCATCTGCCACAACATTTTGCTTCCCTTTTTTGTAGATGATTTCAAAGTCATAACCCAACATCTTTGTGACCCATTTTTGTTGCTCTTCAGAGGATAATCTTTGTTCTAAAAAGTATTTAAGACTATCATGATCCGTTTTTACCTTGAAGTGTCTTCCCATTAAGTAGGGTCGCCATTTCTTAAGTGCATGTAGTATTGCCAACATTTCTTGCTCATAAATAGCTTTGTGTAAATACTTTCCCTTGATTGGACGACTTTCGAAAGCAATGGGTCTTTCATTCATCTTGCATTAAAACAACACCAATTCCATTTCCTGAAGCATCACATTCCACAATAAAGGTTCTTGTGAATTCCGGCATACCTAAGACCGGTGTTTGGCACATTGACTCTTTAAGATGTTTGAAGGCCTTTATTGCTTCTGGATTCCATGAAAATGCATCTTTCTTCAATAATGTTGTTAGAGGTGCTGATATTCTCCCATAATTCTTAACAAACTTGCGATAATACCCTGACAACCCGAGAAATCCTTGCAGATGCTTTATGGACGTGGGGATTTTCCATTCCTTAATGGCTTTAATTTTGCTAGGGTCTACCTTAACACCTTCATGAGATATAAATGACCCAAATATTCCACCTCTTGTAATCCAAAGAAACATTTGGAGCTTTTTGTATATAATTGTTTCTCCTCCAATAGTTTGAGCATCCTGTCAACATGTTCAACATGATCCTTCCAAGACTTGTTGTAGATTAGTATATCATCAAAAAATACTAACATAAATTTTCTAAGGAAGGGTTTGAAAATGGAATTCATCAAACCTTGAAATGTAGAAGGTGCATTGGTAAGGCCAAAAGGCATGACCAAAATTTCATAATGACCCTCATGAGTTCTAAATGCTGTTTTCAGGATGTCTTTAGTCTTCATTCGAATTTGATGATATCCTGAACAAAGATCCAACTTGGTGAAGTAAATTGATCCATTCAACTAATCAAATAATTCATCAATGACAAGAATGGGAAATTTATCTTTAATAGTGAGCTTGTTGAGCTCCCTATAATCTGGACACATGCGCCATGATCCATCCTTCTTATGCACCAATACTACTGGAGCATAGAAAGAACTTTGACTAGGTTGAATTATATTAGCCTCTAGCATTTCTGCAACCATACGTTCAATTTCACTCTTTTGGTAATAGGGATATCTATACGGCTTGATATTTAGAGGAACACTTCCTGGAATCAAATGAATAGCATGATCATGATCACGAATAGGTGGGAGACCTTTGGGAGTCTCAAATACCTACGAATGATTTTCCAAGGCTTTTTGGAGATCTAGAGAAATAGATGATTTCGATGTGGGAACCTCTAGCGAACATAATTGTGCAATTACCCATCATTGTTCTTTCTTTAGAAGCTTTGTCATACAGTCAGTGTTGATTATCTTTCCCGGTTTCCCTGCAATACCCCTTAATTCAACTTCCTTTCCTTCCACACAAAATTTCATGAAAAGTTCTTGAAAATTAAAAGCTATTGTACCTAAGGATTGTAGCCATTGGACTCCTAGTACAACATCAACACTACCAATTGGAATGGAAAGCATTGAGCTATTCAATACATATTCTCCCATGGATAGCTTGATATTGTGGCACTTTCCAGAGCAATTTATGGTTCCTCCACTTGCAACCATCACTTGACACTCTGATGCTGGATATAGGAAGGAATTCAATTTCTTTTCTATCTTACATTGAATAAAATTATGGGTACTTCCCGAATCAATCAACACTATTACCTTTTTCTTCTTGATATGTCCTTCTATCTTGATAGTTTGAGGAGTGGTAATTCCAGCCAATGCATTACAAGATATGGTCGGACTCATTTCTTCTTTATCTAGGGTTTGTTCTTGGAGTATATCCTCTTCTTTTTACATTTCTTGTTCCTTTTCTTCCTCCTCTTCAAAATCTATTTAGAATAATTTGTTCTCAGCACACTTATGACCTTTAGTGTATTAGCTATCACAACTGTAACAAAGCCCTTTTGCTCCTTTTTCTTCCAATTTTTGTGGTGTCAACCTTGTAGGTTGTGGAAGGTTAGGGGCAACAACACTTCCATCTTTATAGTTGTGAGTGGTAGGATTCCTGGTTGCCATAATTTTGCTTTCCATTTTTCTTGCTAACCTGAATGTCTTCTCCAATGGATCAGGTTCCCAAAGGCTAACCTCATGTTGGATATTATCCTTTAAAGTCCCTATGAACACATCAATCTTATGCTCCTCTGGAATATCTTTTACCCTTATGTTCAATTTTTGGAAGTCCTCAATGTGCTCCATCATTGAACCCTTTTGTTTGAGATTTGTCAATTGCCTAAAAAAAGGTGTTGCTTTTTGTATCCTCATAATGTGCTATCATTTCTTCCGTAAAAATTGCTCAAGTGACAATTTGTTTACGAGAGCAAAGCCATCGATATCATACAAACCGATTTGGTTCCAAATAAAAAGTTGCAATACGTACCTTTTGTGTGTTTTGCACATTATGGAGATCGAAAAATTGCTCTATCTGTAGTATCCATGTTCCAGGATCCTTGCCATCAAACTTCCTCATATCGATTTTTCGAACATGGTGAGTCTTCAATCCAATATTAGAGTCTATGAAATCATGATTAACATTTCTTTTGTTCTCATCATGAGTTTCCTTTACTACTCTTTCACCATTAGTGACCATTTTTTGTAGCAACTTATTCAAATTTATCTTCAATTATTCCATTTTAGCGTCCATGCCATCCATCTTAGCTTCCACACCATCTATATTAGCTTCCATGCCATCCATCTTAACTTGCATGCCATTCATATTAGCTTCCACGCCATCCATCTTAACTTGCATGCCATTCATATTAGCTTCCATGCCATTCATCTTGGCTTCATTTACCTTTAGTGAGAGTGAAATTTGTTTTACTTGGTCTTGTAATTTTGATATATCATGTTGCATTTCTTCCTTTTCTTCATGAGTCATGCTAGAGCTTTCAGGTTGCTTACTAGGTGTTTCCATTTTCTTTCTTTGGGGTATTACTTAATGTTAATAATTCTTCACTATTCCCTTTGAATTCCTTCAAACTAATTTTTCAAACCAATTTTATGAAAAAATTAAAACAACTACACACTTTTTTTCACTTTATAAGAGCTCGATATTGAATCTGTTGTATTTCTGTGACCGCAGACCTCGAATATCTGAAATCTTGTCCTGCAGTAGCCCTTGAGTCCTCTTTCTAACCCCACAAGTCTGATCAAGATTGGATTCTCCAAGGAAGAGTTATGCCAAATCTCCCACGGTGACTTGATTATAGACTAGTTCAGTAGAGTGAACTTGTATGACGTGCCACGTGTTCCTGTTTCGACCTTAGTACCTGAAACCGATACACAAAAAACTACAGGCCGTCCTCTTTCTGAAACTACTTACGAAATTTCAATCTTATGCTCAAAACAAAAGTTATGACAATTTTCCCCAAGTCACCTGTTTGGAATGTAATTCAAAAGTCTGCAAAAGCTATAACTTCCTCAAATCATATCTCCGCAAATATATCGAGACAAGCTCTAAAATTCTGACCCGAAGTTCTGAACGATTTCGGCTCAAATGGTTTTTTTTTGTAGCTTCTAAAACATCGCAGAAAAAAGTTATAGAGAAAATGCCATGATGACCTGTTTGGAGCATCTAAACTCTAGAATCCAAGCTCTGACACCAAATGTTAGGAAACTAGCTCACAAAAAGATAGAAAAGATAGATCAATGCCTTAGAATTCAGCCTCTTTAAGGGGGAAACCTCATTTACATTACACAAATGAACAATTCTTGGATGATACAAATGACTAAACCTCCCTTCTATATATAGGAGTCTAAGGGGTCACAATATAATCAAGCTGACATAACAGTAATAACATAAGGGCACAAAAATAACAATAGTGGGTTTCTATGGGGCATACTAATAATAATATGGGGACAATAGGGGCACAATAATAACAATAAGGGATATAATGACAATAGTAATGGGGTAATCATTAGTATTATAGGGGCCTAACATGGCTTGTTATGTGCCTTAGATCGGTTTGACCCCTGTCGTTCCACCCTAACTTCGCACACAACACTCATGTCGTTTGACATCTCAACCGTTCGACTTGTTATTATCCTCGACTCATCTCATCTCGTCTCTGGACAACATATCTTTGGTTAAACAAGCCCACTCTTGACTTGGCTCATCCCATCTCTTCTCACATATGCCGATTGCTTGGCCCCATTTGCCTCGACTTGACATGTTGCTCGACTAAATGCCACTCAACCAACTTGTCTCGGGGGCATGTCATGTTTTTCCTTGCAACACCCGTGCCATCTCCTCTTTATTTTCACCCATCATTTGGACAAGTTGGGTTGCTTGGTTGTGCCATTTCTCTATTGCACCAAGCCGTCAACATGTACCTAATGGAAACTCCAAGTTTCATTTTTTGACTCGTGTTGGCATGCCCTTACCAAACATCCACTTTCATCACATTTTTTGCGATATCTTCGTCGCAAATTGTGTGATGGGGATGTTGCCCATGGCATGTGCCTCGGTTAAAGGTGCACCCAACTCTAGGGCTTGACAATAACATTGCAAGGATGCTTCATTTAAACAAGACTAAAATCAAGTCTCCAAATTTGGGCTTTCCCATGAAAATGTTAATCCAAATTTCATTTTCAAGATCGCCTATAGTTGAACAATGAAAGAACATAGCCCACGGGGCTTTGGATTGACGGTGATTGGGTGTACTGTTAAGGCACTCCTTGCGATAGGTCAACAGTTCAAATCCCCCGTGGGTGCTTAGGTAGTATTATAAAAAAAAAATGAAAGAACATGAAATGAGAAGGTGATTAAGTGATTCAACCTTACCTTTACACCTATTGGGACCGTTCCATCCTCTTTTAAGAAAGTTTTCCCAATATAGAAGTTTGTTTTTATTGCCAACCCAATTTATTGAGGTCTAATATATCAAAATGCTTTCAAGGATGACTTTTATCAGAACAAACTTGCCTCCCATGGAACGTTGTATCTAGGGAAAGAAAGCTATCTTGGCCTCTATTTTCTTTAAAAGATACAACCAATTTATGAGATGATAAATATTTGGCTTCAAATGAAAACCCAAATACTTTACTCCAATTTTGTGTGTTGGGAGGCAAAACGAGAGATCTAGTGTTGGTCGAAGATCTTCATCTGGAAAATTAAAAAGAATACTTGACTTGGATGTATTCACCACCATTCTTGTCACCAAGCAACATGAATCTTGAATATTTTTTATAAAAATAATTCACGTGGTGAACCTACACCAAAAAGGAGCATATCATCCACGAACAGTTGAGTTAATGTTTCTAAACAAGGCACCTTAACTCCATTTAGATCTCCTTTTGATTTTGTGGCAATCATCATTTTGCATAGACCTTTGACTATGAAAAGAAATAGGAATGGCGATAGTGGGCAACCTTATCTAAGCCCCATGGGAGGATCAGAAGTAAGGAGAAGACGAGCCATTGATCAAAACAACAAATGAAGTTGTCGATATACGTTCCATGATCTAATTCACCATGTGAGTATGCATACCCATTTGGAAGAGAGCCAATATGATAAAAACCCCGTGGACCTTATCATATGCCTTCGATAAGCATTAGAGAAATTTTGAGGTCTAAAATGGGCCTCAAAACAAAAATGTACCACCAAAATCAACTTTATAAGAACCAATAGGATTCAAGATGATGATGTCAACTATGGGGGATGATTCACCATTTTTGGAGTAAAAACATAAAAGGGTTAAAAAAATAAAAATGTTTTTTCAACTTATTTCCCTATGGATTTACTTAAATTTCAAGTGGGAGAACTCATTGAATGCATAATTTAATTCCTCATTCAAGGAGTACCCATGTTGCATACTTTTGATGGACCATACTACATGAAAAATGAAATACATGAAAAAACGTGATTGCAATCACATTTTCAATGTATTTTTCATTTTTTGTGTAGTAGGGTCCATCAAAAATATGCAACATGGGTACTCCTTGGATGAGAAATTAAATTATGCATTCAACGAATGCCCTTGCTCAAAATTTGAGTAAAAGCATACGAAGATAAGTTTAAAATACGAGTTGAAAAAGTACTTTTTTTCTTTTTTTTCCTCTAAAATTTGATGATGTAATCTAATCTTATTTTATTATTTCCATTATTATTTTATAATATTCCTTACGAGGCCCATTTTAGACCTCAATATTTCTCTAATGGTCCAGTTTGATGATGACGAAGGGCAAATTTTGAGTCTTGTTTGTATGTTGGCCTCTTGAGTTAGGGAGAAAATGTCATATATTTGATGGTGGAATAGAAAGCCAAATTTTTCTTCCAATATAAACTCATTGAACATTGTTTTAAGATGGTTTGTGATAATTTTTGTGCTGATACTATAAATAGCATTGCAACATGAAATGCAGAGTGTTGTCTACAGGTTTTCAATCCTTAGGGTTTACTCGAATTCAATATGATTGATTCAGATGTTGTTTCTTAGAGCTGTGACAACCCTATGGCCCACAAGAGAGCGAGAGACGATGAATCCAATGATATGATCGTTTTATCAAATGATACAAATTTGGGTTGGCATTTATCCCAAAAGCCAAGAAACTTAATGTAGTGTCGTGCTTGCTACTCGCATAGGGCATCAAACTCATGGCACTTCTAGACAAAATCGATAAGATGGATAGTTACACAAACAATGATGGCTTCTCATGCAAGACCTAACCCAGCAAGAATGAGTGCTACAAAGATTTTGGCATTACGAAATCATTAGAAGAAGTTGAAATGGGCATAATATCTAAGCGTGCAAACTCAAATTCTTCCATTGGGGATGATTCAGATGTCAGGGATTTATAGGCTTACAGAAATCAAAATTTTCTTGGAGGGTTTCATTTCAATGTCTTTCTTCACTCTTTCAACGGATTTATAATTTCAAAGGGTGTTAGTTTGCTTCCAAAGGAGGATCTAAAGAAATCCGCCTTGCTTCAAGATCTGACAAATCAGGGAAAATATTTTCTGCTACAGAGTCTTACTGCATCCAAAATGAGGTTTTTATCCCAGATATGGTGAATTTTATGGTCTTTGTGAAACATTTCTCAGGGAGTTCCTTCTGTGTGTTGGTCAAAGCCTTAGATCTCATCTCTTCACTCGCCACCAGAATTCATGCTCGATTATCAATCCCCTATGATAGTATCTAGCTCCTACATGGTGGGAGGCAACCTCAAGACCCAAAATCCCTTGGAAAGTATGGCATAACCAAGGATGCCAATGTTTATTTAGTCTCAATATTAAGAGGTGTAGCCAAAGGATAGGGCGTGTCTTCCTTCTTCCAACCCAAGTCCTTTTATGATACCCTAAAGTTAGGACTTTTACCTCTGAACCCTAAATACCTCTCAGGGCTAACATTTGTTGTGGATTAGACAACAAAAATTCCATCTCTTGAAATGAATAACCTTATAACCAACTTCATGGTCGCAGATTACGAATAATAGGTGATTATTGGCCATTGGCATCTACTCTTCGAGAATGGATATACTAGATTTGGTCTCAAAATACAAAGTTACATTTTTGCTCAAAATGATTCGTTGTGGTGCTCTTAAGTAATTTAGAGGGCCGACAGAAGGTTTTTTATCAGAGACATTAGTTTTAAAGTCATTCTCGTCTCTCATTTCAACCATGGTTTACTAATTTTTATCCTCTTTCCACGACAGGTCTAGCAACTCCAATGTGGGTAAGGCTTCCTAACATGCTCGTCCATTGGAGACAACTTGATATATTAGTCGACGTGGAAAACTTACTAGGTCGCTTCATCAGAATAAACGATGAAAGACTTTCAAAAGGAATTGTCACATATGTTCGCATATGTGTCGAAGTGGACCTTAGTAAAGGGTTGCCTGATAAAATCCTTCTCAAGTGGAGGGGTAGGGTTTATTCATAACAGGTGGATTATGAAAACATTGCTTTCCATTGTAGGACTTGCCAATAAGTTGATCATCTTCAAAATCCCTACCCTTTTTCACAAGGGTCTTGTTGGTCAGGTAAATCCCCTCTGCGGACAGAGGCGATCCCACTAGCCTATAACAGAACTAGCCACAATCAAACCACGCTTCTACGCAAGTTCCTAGTTATGCATCAAAGGTGAATCAAGAAGACCAACCTGGAGTCCAACGCTATGATTGAAGCAGAGTTGATATCCCCGCTCCCTCAATCCAACAGATCATAAACGAACACCTGCACATGCAAAGGAAGAGACAGATACCAACATAAAAACTACCAAGGCACAACTATATTTCAGTCAGAAAGGAAATAAATCAACACATCACCATAATAGACAATGAGATTGGAACTATAATAGCAGTCGCTCATCAATTAATAATAAACAGGAAAAGTTACAACCATTGTTCTGACGTTGACCCTTCTCCTGGCTGGGCGAGTAACTATATGTGTCTTGCAATGCATCTCCTCTTCGGCAGCATAACCTCTCTAGCACTCACTAGCATTCCTCCAAGACCTCAAGAACTCAACATCTAACACTCCATGACTAACGATTATCACTACTATCATTAGCTTGTCCAATGCATAATGACAAGCTTATATAGATGAAGAAAGGAGGAGGATTCGATGAACCGGGACACCTTTTGTGGATTAACATTATCCCCAAAAGCCATTAAAGATGGAGATAGGATAGAGCTCGACATAAAGCTGATTTTTTATCCTCAGAAAAGCTCCATGTAATGAAGGAAACAACAGTCGGACGTGCGTTAAGGCAAAAAGCATGACTAAACTTGGTTGGCGCGACTGTTGCTCTAAGACAGAGCTCCAATGGTCGCGCCCTCTTTTGAGGATCTCCATGATTGGCGCGGGTAAGACACTGTGGACTTGCGCCAATGGAAAAAGAGCACTTTTCAGGGATAATCTGCAGAAGGTGTCTTCAGGGAACATGGAGTACATACTCAGGGGAACATAATGTAAGTGTTTTTAGACTTTGTCACTTCTTATAACTCCCGGGATGAGTCCTCCAAGGTACGACAAGAGGAGTAACAGGGATGGTGACAAATTACTGCGTAACAGATGCCCCCTAAAGCATGAAGTCCGAGAGGTGGAGAGGGGTGAAATGCTTTACAAGAACACACAAGAACACATAAGAGCACATATAGTTACTGCCGCCGAGGATCTGTATTAAGAGACATGACTGATAGTTCAATTACATGATGTACGTGGTATGGTCGCAGCCATCCATAAGAGAGTACATAAATAATCTAGATCCATAGTATGGACGCAGCCATTTGGTTAGGATCAATGAATTGACTCAGGTATGGTTGCAGCCATCCAGTGAATGAGTCAAGTATCAAGAATCACGCCTGGATTACAACAGACACAATCCAGGGTCTTGCGCTCCATCTTGACCCGAACAAGAGTACAAGTTCAAGCATGTGAATATATGAGCTGAAGTCGAACATGCATGAACATCGTCTGATTACCAGTCAATAGTGGAAACTGTTAACAGACGCGAGAGGCACCACCAATAATGACAATGGCCCTCAAGGTACTATAGGTACAATCTACGGCGTGTGAATCAATGACCTGAAGTCGAACACCCGTAGAATCATTCGATCGGAGGCCAATGATGAAAACCTCATGTCGAACACGAAGAACCTGCCATTGAGGCATGCAGGCTCCAAGGCACCGGAAAGGAGTCTCTAGATCAACTTCCTGGATAATGAGTTGAAGTCGACAGGAAGTGGCCTTGATCGAAGGTGGGCCATAATGTTTCCCACATCATCGACACGAGACAGAGAGATAATGTTGTGAATCAAGATTGTGCGAACTATCAGAGGGAGGTTGTTTCTTTTCAGAGGTCAACTTCTCTTGAACATATCGGCGGCACATTAACGGAATTGGCAGTATTTGACATCAATGTATCAAAGGTCATGATGACGAGGCAATGAGTGGATGAGAGGTCAAATAGGGTACCCAAGTCCATGGAAGCAAGTGAAAGATATGAGATGAAATATCCCCACCTCGGACACGAAAGCAAAAGTGCCATGTTCAAGAGCGACATACTGCTGTTACGGTAATAATTATGGTTCAAAAATTTTCTTTTCCCCCCGCCATTTCTGGCGAGTACCCTAGTTATTTTTAACAAGCTTGATGGGGATAGCATATGCTTGTGTTGTGACAAAATCCGATGTCATTAAGTTTTAACGACTCTGACAAAGGAAGAACTCAGCGTCTTTTCATGTTTAGAGAGTTTGAAAAGACAGCAGAAAAGGAAACTCCAGGAATGACCTTTTTCGTAAAGTTGTGTCTCTCGGGCCCGAAAAAGTATAAAATAATACCCGAAAGAACCGCCCGATCATTACGATCGAGGAGTACTTTTCATAATTAGTGATTTCGACCCGAAAAAGTAAAAAAGCGGTCAAAACCACGTCGTTTCGTAACCATTAACGAGTTTGAAACGACAAAAACCCGGTAATCTTTTTATGTTTTAACGGTCGACAAAAAGAACTTAAAACGACCGCCCCTTATTACCATTTAACGAGTCGAGAGGAGTGACTCGGCAATCTTTTCCTCTTTAAATGGTCAGAAAAGAGCTGAAAGCGGACCTTGAAGTAACCTTTTCTCGTGTTTTACCGAGCTCGAAAAACCAAAAAAAGGAGCTCGTTATGTTGCTTGAGTGGCACTAATCCCTGTCAACATACAAAAACAGCGTAAAACCCTACTTTGACATAAAAACATTCACAAAAACATGATTTTAATGTGTTTTTTAAGCCAAAAGAAGTTATAAATAGTGAAATAGTAAAAAATAAAATTACTTTTCACTTTTTACCTTGTGAGTTTATCGTTGGAGGGTTTTGGGTGCAAACTTCAACTGCTGATTGCGACCAATCCAGGAGACCATTCGAGCCGCCGTTTGAAACAGGTAAGAGGCCTCATCTTTAGCTCCATTTCTATTCAATTTATTTAGTTTTTCTTCCACAGAATGATCTTCTGCAAGGAGGATAGCAAAAATTAGGGTTGCGCCCATTGGCGCGAGTTTTCCTCACGGGACCGTGCCAATGGGAAATTTTCTCTAAAGGAGACACGCCATTGGCGCGACTGTTTTCAAAACAGTCGCGCCAATCGCGCGAACCAATTTTCACATAATTTTGACCGTTGAACCTGCAATTTTCTTTGATTTTTGGTTTTACCATTGATCTCATGATGTCATTTTGGTGTTTTGGTTGCAGGAATTGGTCAGAATGGCTATAGAATGGAGAGAAAGGGAACATGAGGCCATAGATGCTTTGGCATTGGAAGATGACGCATGCATGGATGCTTTACGAGATTGTGGCTTGAAAAAATTCTTCCTTACCTCATATCTACGTGCACAGCCCGAGTTACTAAGGTTTATTGTGGACGCCTGGGATATTGAGGATCAGGTATTCCGCCTGAAAGACCAGACATTGGAGTTGGATGTCTCTGATGTCTATTTTATTACTGGACTATCTCGGCGGGGTGCACGGCCCATCTTGACCGGTAGTAGACCTTCTGGGGAAAAGATGGGGGAGGTAATGGCCAGAGTTTGTCCGGGGGCCCATTTTGGATCCAATAGTGCCAAGGTGGACATTGTCACTATCCCAGATTTGGTGCTACGAGTGGTACTATTCACTATCACTCGGACGGCTGGGGTACAGGCACCCCATGAGGCCAGCAAGAACCACTTGCTGCTGGCAACTGAGTGCCTACACCCTACATTATTTGATTGGGCCACGGCAGTAACAACAAATATCAAGAGGCAGCTTACCAAATGTAAGCGTGATGGCAATAAACAGTTCGAATATGGATCCATCATAGTATCGTTTTTCCTGGAGCGACTACCAATATTCCGGATCCCAGGAGGTATAGTGGCAGATCCAGTGCCACGGGAGCCGAGGTTGGCTCGATGGGCACCACTTATGCCCAGAGGAGGTGGGGGTCAGCAGATGGCCTGGAGGCCCGAGTTCTTCATTTGGCTCCAACACCAGTTGATCGTCGTGGAGGACTGGCCCTATGCGGGCACTGATTTTACTAGAGATCCAGACCTCCCGTTGCCTGAGGGAGAAGACTGGGACGAGGAGCTAGGTAAGGACCCTTTATGTTTTTAATATTTTAACATATTCAAGTTTTTATAATTCATGTCTGTTTCTTACAACACCTATATATATGTATGCAGACGTTGGTGCAGAGCGACCAACCGACTTGCCTCACAACGTACGGAGAGTACAACCTGCAGCGGACCCTGAGGCAGAGGGTGACGATGATGACCTAGTACAGAACCTCGAGGCACTTACTCGAGGGATCCCAGATTATGGCAGACTGGCGGACGTGCCTAGAGCGTACCAGAGGCATACGGTGGGAGTATCTACTCGCGTCCATCGTCTGTTGAGACGTTTGGTGCGGGCGGTGACATGCTATCACGAGCATCACCGCGATTAGACGCCTAGGTTTCATTTTTGCACGTTTTTGAGAGACATGTTGTCGATGGCTGTATGAGTTTTGGTCATGTATTATTTTTTGGATTATGTAACGCGCGGGGCGCAAACATTTTGACACACACGTATATATATACATATGTTCATGGTTCATTATTGTGTTTTCATGTGCTTGCTTACATAATGTTTTAATTACGAATTATGCAGATGTCTATCTAATACATGATTGGCCAATGCATCAGATAATGTGTTTAATTGTCTCGGAACATGTTGATATGTAATAAAATCAAAATGCCTTTCTAACAATCTTACACGTAAATACAACCTTAATATATGATGGTTTCTGACGGAATATTGCCCGTTGAGCTGGTGGACAACAAGTTGAGAGTCCAGGTTTACTATCAATGCGCGAATACCGAAATTAATTGCTCTAGCAAGTAGCTCAATTACAGCACAGTATTCGGCGACATTGTTAGTAGTACGGCCTAAACACACACCCTGGCAATCTATTAGCTCGCTATGAGGATCGTAGATTACCCATGCCGCAGAAGACAAATCGCGGGTACTGCGGCAGGCACCATCAGCGAAACCAACATAAGGTGCATCCGGCATCTGCACAAGAAGCGAAAAACACAATAAGTGGTAGCTATGTCTCGAAAACCGACACACAATACACTAAAGTACATGTATGTACACAATAAAATGTACCAGCATCACGCATAGTACTTTTTCAAGTAAAGCCCATTTCGGGGCTTCCCAAGAGGATTTCCTTCATAATCAACCAGCTCGTAGGCCCCTTTCTGTAGGACTTTCTTGACAATATAAGGGCCTAGCCACATAGACTCGAGCTTTCCTGCGCCTAGCTTATCTTTCGCTTGATCATAGAGTAGGACCAAGTCTCCCTCAACGAAAGAACGTGGATGGACGGTCTGATCGAAGTCAGTCTTGACTCGCTTCTTTTGTGTTTCGATGGCCAAAGAGGCCAGGCGACGAGTCTCATCTAACCGTTCTAGGTAAAGAAGGCGTTCTTCTAACGGGGTAGTGTTGGGAAGCAACTCGACGGCTAATTTCAATGAAGGGATCTCACATTCAATTGGAAGGGTAGCCTCCAGTCCATAAACTAGTTGAAATGGAGTGAAACCAGTGGCATCCTTCATGGAGGTTCGGTAAGCCCATAAGGCAGGGAATAACATCAAATGCCAGTTAGATTTATGCACACCAACGATACGTTGAAGCATTGTAACCAAAATTTTATTGACAGCTTCAACTTGACCATTGGACTGAGGGTAGTATGGAGTTGAACTATCGTGTTGCAAGCCTAGCTGGGTTGTTAATTCCGACATCATATGATTACGGAAATGCTTTCCGTGATCAGTGACAATGGCTTGAGGGACGCCGAATCGCGAAATAACATGATTGAATAAAAATTGCACCGCAGTGTGACCGTCTTCAGTTAATGTAGGCATCGCCTCGGCCCATTTAGTAAAGTAATCGACGACAACGATGACAAACCCATGCCCCCCGGCCGAGCGAGGGTTACAGGTCATATAATCAATGCCCCATTTTGCAAAAGGGCCGACGGAAACCACAGGGTGTAACGGAGCAGAAGGCGCTCGCATTTTCCGCTGGTATATCTGGCACTCATGACAAGAGCGGACGGCAAGGATGCAATCCTTGAAAATAGAGGGCCAAAAATAGCCAGCACGAAGGATTTTTTGGGCTGTAGCATACCCGGACATATGTCCGCCACAAGCACCAGAGTGACAGTCATTTAGAACCCGTTCAGCTTCCTCTAGGGTAAGACAACGGCGGAGAACGGAGTCTGCACCAAGACGATATAATGTATCTCCAATGATACGGTAGGGTTGAGATTGATGACGAATCCTCCGCCGAGCGTCTTTAGACACACCCGGGTGGAAGGAGGACGTTTGCAGATATGTGATTATATCTCCATACCATGGATCGAGGGTGCTAATGAGGAACAGGGTTTCATCTGGAATTTGATCTTCTGCAGGCGAGGTCGAGGAAGAAGATGGCAAAGAGCAAATTAACTCAGCAAACACAAGGGATTTCTTAGACTTGGCAGTGGTAAATTCCAAGTCAAACTCTTGGAGGATAACAATCCACTTTGAGTATTTGCCCCCTAGTAACTGGCGTGACAATATATACGTCATGGGGTTGCAATCAGAAATCACAGTAGTAGTACGCAAAAGAATATAATGACGGAAGCGTTGTACATCACAAACTGCGGCTAGTGCCAACTTTTCGATATAAGCATATCGAGTTTCCGTGTCTAACAGGTTGCGGCTGAGATAATAAATAACATGTTCAGTGTTATCATCATCAGTTTGAATAAGAACCATGCCGATAGTGGTATCGGCGGCGGCTAAATACAATGTGTAGTCGCGATAATAATTCGGAGGACGAAGTAATGGAGCAGAAACAAGTAGACTCTTGAGATGTTCAAAAGATTCCTGAGCTGTGGCATCCCAATGGAAAGGGATATCACGCTTTAGTAATCGCGTAAAACCTTTAGCCACCTCGGCATAGTTGGGAACAAAACGGCGTAAAAAATTGGCTTTTCCCTGCAAACTCTGCAACTGATGCAAAGAAGTTGGGGGAGAGAGATTGACGATAGCTTTGACTTTAAGGGGATCCAAACGGATGCCTTCTCTAGAAACGATAAAACCGAGAAGTCTGCCAGATTCAACGCAGAAGACACATTTGTGAGGATTTAGCCGGATTCGGTAGTATCGACAGCGAAGAAAGATTTTGCGAAGGTGTTTAGGGTGGTCCTGACGTTTAGCTGAATGAGCAGGAAGATCATCCAGATAAGGTTGCACAATATGCCGAATGTCATGAAATGCATAAGACATTGCGCGCTGGAAGGTAGCACCGACATTTTTAAGACCGAAAGGGAGCTTCTTATAGGCAAAAGTTCCCCATGGGCAAATAAAGGCCATTTTGTGTTGATCAGCGGGAGCAATATTGATCTGGTTATAACCGGAGAAACCGTCCATAAAAGAATACATTTCACTGCCGGCACACTCGTCAATGATCTGATCAATGAATGGTGTGGGAAAATTATCTTTAGGACAGGCTTTGTTTATATCACGGTAATCGACACAAACCCGGATTGTACCTTGTTTTTTAGTTACAGGGACAATGTTAGAAACCCAATCTGTAAGAGGAATAGGGTAAATAAAACCGGCGTTAAGAAGCTTTTCTACTTCGGCCTTAATCGCCGCAGCCTTCCGAGGGTGTACAGGGCGTAGACGTTGACGAACAGGCTTAGCATCTGGGTACGTGATTATTTCATGCATCACTATACTAGAATCAATGCCAGGCATTTCTTCATAGGACCATGCAAAAACATCACGAAATTCGCGAAAAAGTTCGGAATAAAGTTGAATCTCCTCTGGAGTACAAGTGACTCCGATGTGAAGATGCTCGACTATCCCGGGTTTAACAGAGATGTCGAGGGGTTGGGTTCGTGTAATGTTTGCCATATTTCCTTCAGAAAAAACCTGATCAATTTGAATAGGCGTTTGAAGGATTTGTGATGGGAGACAAGGAGCAAACCGCTCGAGGCATGTTAGAAAATGCTGTGAGGCGGGGAGAAATGAGGAACGATGGTGAGAACTATACCAGGGAGGTTCCTCCAGAGACATAGTCTCAATAATAGCTTCGTCGGAGAGGAAAATTTCTCCTAGAGAATCCGAAGAAGTCTCATCTAGAAGTCATGAGGATGGAGTAAGCGCAGAGGAGGGAGCCGAGGCAGCAATGATTTCAACATAATTAAACTCGGCAGGACTCAATGGCATCTGGTCGCCCCAGGAATCTACTTGGTCTGTGGGGGGTACGAGCCACGGATCAGAGCCAGTAGTGAGCATATTGACAGAGGCGAAATTTAGAGGAGGGAGTGGAAAAACACCCATAAGATCAGGATCTTTGAAAAGTCCAGCTCCCAGAGTCTTAGGTAATTTGGAGGTATGGTCCACGAACGGGATGGTGCCTTCGGAAGAAGAAGCAAAAAAGGAGAGCTGGTCAACGGTAACGATCTTCCCTTGATGAGGGAAACGGATGATTCGGAAGAAAGATGAAGCAACAGCTTGCATTGCGTATATCTAGCTACGTTCGAGAAGGAGGTTGTAGGTTAGAGTAGCATCAACGACTTCAACTTCCATCTCGACCGTCTTCCCTTCCAAAGAGATTGGTAAACGTTGGAGTATACCGTAAGGACGGGACGCTCTTCCATCAAAAGCTTCCAAGGTAGTGGGAGATTGGCTCAACGTCGGAGATCCAATAGATTTCTAACAGGCAACAGACATGATGCAAGTTGAGGCACCTTCATCAATAACTGTACGATGAATCGTCTTGGAATCAATAATTACCTGTATGAGGAAGGCGATTTGGGGAGGCAGTCTTTGAGTGTGGCGTTCTAAGTCAAAAGTTATTAAATCCGAATCGGCCGGGTCTATGCCACCAATGGCAGATAGCATGGACTTCCTCTGAGAAGGGCAGCTCTGGAGAACCTCTAAAGCGGACATAGCCGACGGAGTCTGTGCTAAGTCCTCAACGATGTTGTAGTGCTGTGCAGCACGAGCATTCGGATTATACGAGGATTTCCGGAGTACTCCTTTTGGAGGGGGTCGAAGAGGCGTTTCAGTGGTAGGCCTCTCGATGTGGAGCGGACCTGAACTGAACGGGGGAGCACTTGGGGGAACCTCAGGCTCCTTCCCGGCAGATGACGGATAATCTTTCGTTTGAGTACTGATATTAATGGGTGTTGTACCAGCCATAAAAACTTGAGAACCAAAGGAAGAGGGAGGCTGAGTAGGGTCAGCCACCATTTGAGTTTTTTGAGTGTGTTGGGTGGGAAAGGGCTCTTTGAGCACCGCAGGAGTCCCAGAGGTGCCTTTTAACAAACGACTAACTTCGGACCGCCTCGGGCAATCCTTGGTAAAGTGATCTTCATCGCAAATAAGACAAGGATATTTGGGTTTGCGTTTAGTGCCGTCCTCAGGTTGAGGTTTTGGGGTTTCCTGCTTAGGTTGTTCCGGCTTATTTTTCGCTTCCCCTTTTTTCTTCTCTTTTGAAGCCTTGTTTGCCGTGTTAGATTGGACGGCATTAACCTCAGAAGTAACATTCGAACCAGGCGATGCCTGGGAAGGTTGTCCATTCGAAGCAGATGTTTTTTGCTTTGCAGGGTTTGTCGAATTTTTCTTTGAGGATGAATTAACCGAACCAATGATACCGTCAACAGTGGGTGTTGGCGGGGCTTTAGATGTTCCTTGTCTTGGGACATCAGGCAGATAATCATATAATGTACCTGACTGAGAATAAACCAAGTCAAGGTACTGAGCTCGAGCAATAGCTTGCTCTTCAGTGACACACGCCCCCATGGCGATATCCCGAGCTATCGGAGGCACGAACGAAGTCGTAAACCAATCGGTAAGAAGCTGGTCGGGAATCCAAAATTTGATCATACGTCTACGCCGTCTCCATTCATGGATATGATCAGAGATATGCGTAGCCGTCGTTTGTCTTAAGGAGGTGAGGAGGTGCGTACCCGTTTCGTATTGAATGGGTAACTGGAAGTGAGTGAGAAATGCCATAGCCAAAGAATTGAAATCTTGAAAGGACCCGCGATGAAGTTCGATATACCACTTAGCGGCAGAGCCAGTGAGAGTCCTTTGAAAAAGGCGAAGCCAAATTGAATCGTCAAGCCATGAATTAGATGAACACCACAAATAATAGGTCATAACATGGGCTTGTGGGTCTTCATTGGCTTTACCATTGAATTTTGGACAGTCACCGGGTATTTTAGTTGGAACTGGAGGCCAATAAGGATTATGAAGAATAGGATCATTGGTTAACTTGGATACATCTGGTAATTCTAAAGTCGCTAAGAATGGTAATTGAGGATTGAAAGGCATCTGGGGTTGTTGGTAGGGTGGAGCACCAGGGTTCCAACCAGGTGGAGGTTGCCCCCATAGAGTTTGTCCGGAGGGATTTGGCCCCATAGTGGATTGGCCATAGGGATTTGCATAGTGCCCCCCAGCGTAAGGATTACCAAATGATGCTGCAGGTGTGCCATATCGTTGTTGATAAGTTTGTGAGGGATTCGCTTGCGGTTGCTGGTAGTTCTGGTACGGGGCAAATGAAAATTGCCCTTGAGGTTGTTGGTAGCCATACGGTGGTGGGGCTCCAAATTGAGTTGGAGGACCAGGCTGGGTTGGATAAAAAGTTTGTGATTGAGACCCAGCCTGCATTTGAAGACCAGATGGGTATTGGGGTCCCATTTGGGGCCACGGACTGGATTGAGCAATGCCAATAGACTGTCCTATAGGTTGGGTTATCTGGCCGGAAGGAAAACCTTGTTGATAGTGAGGTTGGCCGATCTGTCCAGAAGGTTGTACCTGCTGATGCTGAGGTTGGCCTACCTGTTGGAACTGTTGCTGCGCAGTTGAAGGTTGTCCTAGCAGACTAGATGGTTGAGGAGACTGGGCAGTTGGTTGGCCCAACTGTGTTTGAGGCTGACCAGCCTGCCCAGAGGGTTGTGAATACTGGACAGTAGGTTGACCAAGTGGTTGAGTAACTTGTCCAGACATTGGACTATACTGGACATTGGATGGGTTTGGGTTAATAGTTTGTTGACCACTTTGTCCAACGGGATAGCCCTGCTGGATACTAGGTTGGACTTGTTGAAAATACGACTGACCTGAGTTACCAGAAGGTTGAATATAAGAAGAGGAAAAAGGAGCAGCAGTAACGAAAGGGTTTCCATGAAAGGATTGCCCTGGTTGGTCTTGAGGGGGTTGTATTGGAGATTGCGTAGATAAAACTTGACCACCATGGAAAGAGGTGGAGGTCCAATCAATTGACAATGGGACCGATACCTCAACAACCGGTTGAGATGACAAATATGGATCATATGGCTCCTGTATTGGGACATTTGTCATGGGGTCAAAGACTCCAAACAAAGAAGCTGAGGGACGACTAGAAATAGAAGTCGAAGAGGCTGCACACACCGTTGGAGCGGTTATGACGGAGGTAACAGATAGACTGCGACTTGGTGGAGTAAAAGGCTCTGTAGTAGGAAAAGTGTGTGATGACCAAATGGGACCTATGAACGGAGTTCCAGAAGGCATAGCATCTCTCAAAGCTTTATAGCCCAGTGGTAAATTCGTAGTAGTAGGTGTACTACTATCATGTATAGGGTCCGTTGAGGTGGGAATTTCACCGCTCGTTGCAACGGACTCATCAGTCGTTGTCGGGGACAAATCATCCATGTCGGATGAAACTGGTGGGACTGACCCACGAGGAGAAGGATGGTCCCAAAAAGGGATACCGTCCTCAAAAGGTTCCCACGTAGGGTTCCAATGAAACTGGTAAGTCTCGTCACCTGGGGCACGAGAACTAAGTGGTTGTATACTTAGAACCACAGGAAGACTCACCATCGGTGTTTCGGTAGAAGACGGAACTGGTAATTCTGCGAGGATGAAACTTGAGAAGTCTATCGAGATAACTCCTACTTCGGACTGACACAAACAAAAGCTAATTGGGTAGATGTTATCGTGGCCAATAAATTTTAAGACACTGAACTTAACCTTTTCATTTTTTAAGAGTCGAGAAAAGGATAAAAGATGACTCTAGTCTCCTTCGAATATTTAATGAGCACGAAGTGACAAGACGCTCACAGGCACCTTTTCGTTTAGGGAGTCCGAAAAGGATCAAAAGTGACTGCTCTGGAATTCTAGGTAGAAGGTGTGCCAAACTTTTCGCAAAACCACAGAATACTTTTTAGGGTACGGGTGGTCAATCTTCGTGAATGCTGTGTTCACTGCATTGCGAATCGTAGGGCGGCTGACACGGTTTCCTATGGATAAAGGCTTTATTCCTATAGGGGTCTCCCAATATATACTCGACGGTACGTGGGAGCACAGTCCGTATTGGCACCTATCGTTTCACCGTGGAGGAATCACCCAACCACTCGACGATAAACTACCAGGTTTAAAGACGTCGGAACACGTCTCTAACCTAGACCTCTAGAGTATTTGCGTTATGTTCCAATGCGTTGTTATGTTCATTGAGTTCATTTTAAAGTTTATCTTCGATTATGTTTCAGTTTTTGGTCCTACCGTATGTGATATCTCAAAAACTTCTTAAATGCAAACTATATGCCAAAATTAAATCATTTGATTCGATGAATTCTATCTACAGGAGGGTTGAGATTTTTACACAAACGAAGTGATCACTCAACAAACAACAAAGATCCTAATGCAGCTAATAACAAGAAACAAAATTTTTTCTTTTCCTTTTAATAGCAACAAATAACAATAAATACTAAGTAATATGATGCAAAAGATTTTTTTTTGTTTTTCTTTCCTTTAAGATGGCATGATGCATGTAAACAAATTTTAAGAGATATGCACAATCCAAGTTCACTCAATGAAATAGAACCAATTCTGAAACACCAAAATGAACCATGCAAGCAAGGAAAAACACAAAAGACTTTCACTGAACCATGTAATCTAAGTTCGAATGAAATCGAGTGAAATCCAAAGAGGCTAGAAGTGAAGCACTCAGAGTATAGAAGATCAAGCTTTAACAAATCACTGGATAGGTGCAGAACACAACCAACAAGCTGACTGGATAATCAAGAGACCGAAACTTCCCACAGAAGGCTAGACATGCAAAGTCACTAGATGTCCTAGGGCTGAGTCGAAAATCAATAGAAATGAGCAAACAGCTGAGGGATAAAGGCTAAGACCAGTCAAGCAGAGGTTCAACACAGTTCCAGAGGCTGTAAGAGATATAAAAAGAGACTGAAAGAGCTTTCCACACACACACAGGCAAAATTTACAGAGCTGGCGCGACTGTCAGCCTGCAACTTGCGCTACCACAGGATTGGCGCGAGTTGCCTTTGAGCAACATGCGCCAACTGGCGCGACTGTCAGAGAAATAACCGCGCCAATTAAGCTTGCCAACTAGAAAAATAAATGATACGACCTCAGGTCGGGTTGACAGTGCTCAGATGGGTCAAACAGTAAAGAATAAACTCAAAACTGACTCAGGAAGCTCATTCACTCAAGCAAGCAGAAGAAAATTAACATGCAAGACAAAAATCAACTAGCTTCTCCCCAGCGGAGTCGCCAAATTGTTGGTCAGGTAAATCCCCTCTGCGGACAGAGGCGATCCCACTAGCCTATAACAGAACTAGCCACAATCAAACCACGCTGCTACGCAAGTTCCTAGTTATGCATCAAAGGTGAATCAAGAAGACCAACCTGGAGTCCAACGCTATGATTGAAGCAGAGTTGATATCCCCGCTCCCTCAATCCAACAGATCATAAACGAACACCTGCACATGCAAAGGAAGAGACAGATACCAACATAAAAACTACCAAGGCACAACTATATTTCAGTCAGAAAGGAAATAAATCAACACATCACCATAATAGACAATGAGATTGGAACTATAATAGCAGTCGCTCATCAATTAATAATAAACAGGAAAAGTTACAACCATTGTTCTGACGTTGACCCTTCTCCTGGCTGGGCGAGTAACTATATGTGTCTTGCAATGCATCTCCTCTTCGGCAGCATAACCTCTCTAGCACTCACTAGCATTCCTCCAAGACCTCAAGAACTCAACATCTAACACTCCATGACTAACGATTATCACTACTATCACTAGCTTGTCCAATGCATAATGACAAGCTTATATAGATGAAGAAAGGAGGAGGATTCGATGAACCGGGACACCTTTTGTGGATTAACATTATCCCCAAAAGCCATTAAAGATGGAGATAGGATAGAGCTCGACATAAAGCTGATTTTTTATCCTCAGAAAAGCTCCATGTAATGAAGGAAACAACAGTCGGACGTGCGTTAAGGCAAAAAGCATGACTAAACTTGGTTGGCGCGACTGTTGCTCTAAGACAGAGCGCCAATGGTCGCGCCCTCTTTTGAGGATCTCCATGATTGGCGCGGGTAAGACACTGTGGACTTGCGCCAATGGAAAAAGAGCACTTTTCAGGGATAATCTGCAGAAGGTGTCTTCAGGGAACATGGAGTACATACTCAGGGGAACATAATGTAAGTGTTTTTAGACTTTGTCACTTCTTATAACTCCCGGGATGAGTCCTCCAAGGTACGACAAGAGGAGTAACAGGGATGGTGACAAATTACTGCGTAACAGGTCTTATTCCCATATAGATACAAAGAAAAAGTGTCATGGATGGAAAGATCCAAAGGGAACAAAAGGTTCTGAGAATAATATAGTTCACAAGTAGGACAACTCATAGCGATAAAATACATCTACCGCCAAATCAACTCCTTTAGACTCAACTTAGCCTCATGCAAATCCATCTCATCCCTCAAGAGAGGAGGCTCATCATTTGATTGAAAATGAAAAAGATTTAGCTATAATTATGGATCCGACAATGAGTGGGCACAAACGTGTCCACGAATTAGATCACTCAGATAGCTACAATAAATAACAAATGTGGTAGAACCTCTGACAATGCAACTGCCTCAAGGAAATGTTGTCATTGTATCATCCACGCTTGTTCTTGACAACTCCTTGAAATGGATTGACGTCCACAAGAGAAAAGGGAAAAGGAAAAATACATGAACAATCCTGGGATCTAATACCAAGAGTGTAGTAAATGTATTGTGGGATTTATTAGTAGCTTGGACATTCCAAATGGTGGTCTCATTTTGAAAATAACTAGTGAATTTGTGATTTTTTGTTTTGTTTTATCATCCCCTTCAAAGATCCAAATTTGCCTTACTTTTAAGGTGCAAAAGAGATTCTTCTTTTGAGATCAAGTCCTTTTTAGAGGCCAGTAGGGAGCTTAGTGTGGCTTCTTGCCCCTCTAATAGAGGGAATGCACCACTATCCACTGAGGAGATCCTTGAGCTTCTACTTAGTCTCAATCAAGAGCAACTAACATTTCTGCCTAAAATATTAGTACCAAGGAATGAACACCGCTTTCACTCTTTTAAGATTGTCAGAAAATCTCGTCATAACAAAATCCTTAGAAGAGGAAGATAAATGAACTGAGTCGAAGCTATCAAATTTTGTCGTCTTCTTCTGCAAGATAGACTGGGGCAAATTTAAAAGGAGATGAGGGCTTATTTTTAGGAGACTCCAATTTCAAAGCTATGGGAAAATGATCTAATATGATACCCACCTCCACCCAAGATTTGACGTTCCAAAGTCCATCAATTAGGCGTTTTGAGATCATGAAATGAACTATTTTCTTGGAAATGTCTTCATCACCCTTATGGCCATTTCACCAAGTGGGAGAACCTTGTGGGGGCAAGATCGACCAAATGAAGCGATTCGAAGTAATGGTTGAAAAATATTTCTAGCCGAGCTTGGCGAGGGTTCCTACCCCAAAACTCATGGAGAGAGAGGGTTAGGCTTCGGTCGCCTCCTAACACAATATCTGGAGCTGAGAAGGGACCTGGCGATAAAAGAGAATCCTAGAAGGGCTTTATATGGTGACAAGGTCTGTAAATGTTGATAAATCGAATGGGACAATCAAGGCATTTTACTTCCAAATCCATTGAGATCCATGATGTGAGATGCGAGATCAAATTATGTGTGAGATATGGCTTCCAAGCTACTACTACTCCGTCAAAAATACCTTCAACGTCTAAGGTTGCGTCCACACAACCCTTCAACTAGGGAGATAAACAACCCCAAAGTTCTTATTCCTCACCCATAGTTTCTTACAAAAATAATACGTTGAGAGAGATGAATAAAACCAATCTTTTGAGGGCTAGGATTTTCGGTTGGCTTCATAGCCCTCTAACATTGAAAGAGAGGCACATGATGGGGGAACTTGATGTCATGCTTTTCCTTCCCTAAGGGCCTGAGAATTTTATTATTATTTTCCACTTCTCACCTCATGCTTCATTTTTAGCTTGGCTAAAGTAAGATGGAATTTTTGACCCACCTATGTATCAAGGGCCCTGACTAGATTCAAGTTGCCATCAACTATCCCTTCCTTGAGTATTTTAACCATAAAGTGCAAAAGATAGGCAAAGTTGTATAGGCTTCAAAATTTTCATATGGATTTTGACAAGGGAGAGAAATCAAGCTGGATGAGGACAAAACCATAGGAGGGTAATTATCACCAAGGCGATTATGAAAACCAAGGGACATGAAATTTGAAGGATAGGGGGAGGAGGTGGAATTGGGGCCTCCTTAAGAGATGTAACATGCACTAGTACAACAAGGGAGAGTGGAGCAGGGGAAACACCTAAATAATTGGAAGAAACTAGAGGATGGGGAAACATATTACCATGAGGAGGGCTCTAGGGCTCCTTGAAATGATTAATTTGTGTCCCAACATTAATGAAATACTGTAGCTCTAGATCCCTTTCCCATACCTCTTATGACTTTGGACACTATCATATTTTGAAAGGAGTTGCATTGGATTGAAAAAACTTGCATTGGGCTTGAGTGTGCCCAATTTTGTGGTAATAAAAACATCTGAACTAGAAGCTCCAGTAGTCCAACATAATAATACATGAAAGGTCTCCATTTAGGATTTCAATATGATCTAAAAGACCCTTATAAAAGTCCATCTACATAAGAAACCACAACATTATTTATCACACTTCAATTTCCATCCTTTCTCTACCATAATATAATTGCCTAGAAGATTATCAATTTTTTTCCATAAAACATGAAGACCAAAATTGGGTTGCGAGTCCTGGAATAATGACACAAATTTATGAAATTGATAGAGGATCGTTTCTAGGGTCAAAAGACAGATCCCAATTCTTTAGTAGGATACTAGAAGGACCATAGGACCAAGACTTTCCAAGGACTTTCTGTCTTTCACCTGTTGAGGAGAATCAAAACATTATTTGTTTGCGAGTTAGAAGGAAATAGATCAAGAAATCTCCAATAACCCCCACCCAATTGTGCTTCAACCAATACTTTAGATCAATACTCTCCAAATACTTCCCACAAAACCTACTCACTATTGTCGTATCTGAGAAATTTGGAATCTCGCTCAAACAGATATCTTCCCACACCCAATTGTGCTCCAACCATGGCTTTATAGTGGCACTCTCCAAAGACTTTCCATATAACCTACTCACCATTGCCATATCTGATAAATTTGGAATCTTGCTCAACTAGATATCTCCCCCCACCACCAACCTGACCCTTCCCCTTCTCTATGGACACATCTCAATTTCTTCCCTACTACAAAACAATTTTTTTAGCTAAAAAGCCCTCATCAACGACCCAATCTGAAGGATCGACAAAGGGGGCAATGGCAGAAATAACAAGGTGTGTGGGGGCTATGACTGTAGATCTAGATGAGAGGAGGAGGAGGTGTCAGAATGATAGAAATTGTTTTGAGAATACCAACATGCTAAGTCAAGGCTTCTCAAAGCTTCTGGTGTCGTTGCATGCAAAAGAGTAACATCTATAACTCTAGAAAAACCTAAGCCCCTAAAGTGGCCAGAATGATATAGAGAGGAAATATTTTTTTTCGTCATAAGGGAAAATGTTTGTCGAGGTGTAAGAGTCATCTCCATAATCCAATGGGTCTTGCAACATGATTATGAGGGATCATTAGATTTCAAAAAGGTTTAGAGATCCATTCCTAGATACCTTTAGAGAGAGACTTATGATGCCCACCGATCTAGATTGGTTACCCTTTCCACTTAACCACGCCAATTCCTTCAAAAACCTGGACATGGACACTAACTTGACACCACCATGGCACTTTACAGAAACCCTAGCCATAGAGCCAAAAAATCCCTTTGAAGTGTTGAAGCTTGTAGCTCGGGTAGGTACTTTTTCATAGGCCTTGCGTTTAGGCATGCAAAAGTCCCCCACATTCTCCTTAGAACATTTGGTCAAGTGTGAACAAGTTGCTAATGTAAGTCATACTAAGTCTAACTTAGGTAAAAACACATAATATGTTGGTTTATTGAGCTAAAAGAAACTTATGAAAAGTAAAGTAATTTATTTTAAAGATTTTTTTTTAATCTTAACTGTAGATCTCAAGTGAGGTGAGATCTAATCTCAACTATTAATCACCTTCAGATTGGGGTTAGGGATTTATCTCAATGTAAAGTTATAAAAACAAGTTTGAAGGGATGATAAAGACACACTACAACAACACAGTATTTAGAGAGGAATCTCAGTGAAAAGTGTGTTGGGTCTGAGTGTAATGTCCATAATCGCTTAGGAGGCATATGGGGGACTTCTGCTAGCCCAATAAAGTTCCCGTAGGCTAAGGCAGGGAAAAAAATAACTAAGGGAACATGATTCGCCACGGAAAAACATTATAAATGCTAAAGTGACAAAAAGAGAGACATGTTCTAGGCTAATGAAGAGTCACTTTTAATTTATAAAATGAAAAAAATACTATAGTGACAATAAAAATAAAAGGGTAAAAATGTGGCAAAAGTGGAAGAAAAGTTATAAAAATGGGAAAATTGTTGATTTTCTTATTGCAATTAGTGTTAGCACAATATTTCTGAAATTCTGATAATTATTTTTGACGTAAATATTCTTTTAACTTATTCCAATATATCATTCAACAATTATACTTAAAAAATTCAGCCATAAAGAACAGTGGAATAGTAAAGATCACAACACAAAAGAAGACAAGATTTACCCTAGGAAAACCCACAAAGGGGAAAAACCTAGCAACCTTTTTCAATAGAGAAATTATTGTTATTCAATGAGAGACACACCTAGACCTATGGTCAAACTTGGTCTTCTCCTCCAAGTCAACTCACCCAATCTAATCCTGCAATTTTCAATGCCTATCTGACCCAGAATTTTGACCATCTTGCAATAGCCAGCTACCCCAGAAATTTCAGCCCCTGCAACAATTGCCCTACTAACGTAAAAATTTCAGTCCCCTACAATAGTTTCCCTATAAAATTGTGAACCAGAGAGAGAGAGAGAGAGACTAATCCACACATGTGAGTTGCAAGAGAGAGAAGCAAGAGATTTCAACCTCCTCCTTTGTCTTACGTCGTCCTTCTTGTCCTTCACTTGCTTGCCCAAAAATTGTCTTGTATGTGAGAATGTGAATGCCCAAATGTTGGAGGTTGAGCTTCTTTTATATAGTAGCCTGTATTGGGTGAATGAACGCGTCTCTTTGCTAGGTTCAACTTGACTTGGAGGGAATCTGACTTATCACTTTTAGAGCCAAAATTTACATTAATTTAAAAAAAATCAAATTTTCATACTTAAAAAGTCGTAATGGAACTTTAACGCAAAATAAATTTTCCCTTGTCTCAAGCATCTATAAATATGCTTTACAATGATAAATTGTTAAATTGGCAACTAGGACCAAACTCCACGTGGGTCAGCTTATTTATGACAGCTGGTATTTTTATTGGACCCCTCTCGTCGAGAGGTGTAGGATTGATCCTGTTATCACTCAGGTTGTTCCCCAAAAGTTGTAGAAAAGGGAATACGGCCAAGGTAACCACAGAACAATCTTTTAGATGAAGGTTCTAGCCAATCTGCATCCAGAGAGGGCTCTCTCTTTATGATTTAGCTTTGTTTTGAGGTATATTATGCTAGTTATGAAGTACAAGGATTTGTTTTATTTTTGGATGGTGACATTCAATAGAACAGGGGTGTAAATCTGAGAATTTCAGTCCATTGGGCTAATGGAATCTATGAGGATGAACTGTTGGATATGATTTCTTTGCCAGAGAGTGGTACTACAGAGAAAGGTAATTAATCATGGAACAATTTATAAGCTGGAATCGGGTGGGATGGAGTCAATGGGTGAAGGGCAATTAAGAATCCTTCATCATGTTGACAGAGGGAAAGTGGATGATTATTGCCAGGGAGCAGTTAAGAATTCCCTAGCTAATATTCAAGCTGTAAGAACCAGGGGAAACATGAGCAGTTAAGAATTCATGCTTATGATAATTCTGAAGAAAACATTAATAATAACAGAGATTGAACTCAGAGTGCTTGCAAACAAATTCTGAGTTATTCTTTTTCCCTATTATTCAGATCATGAAACATATATGATATAGTAAACACAAAGATTGAAAACACAAGTAAGAGAGACTTATTGATCCACAACATGATTAAGGAATTTTGTAACATAGTCCTCTGTTATCAATTCCACATCCAGAGAGTCCAGCGACAATGGATTCCAACAACCTTTGTATTCAGAAGTTTCTTAGATTTACAACGCAGTCTAAGAAATGTATCACCAACCCCTAATACTTCGCTTAGGGAGGTGTTTGTACAAAAATGTTTACAAAATATCTCAAAGAGATAATATCTAGTAATAACTTCTTCTACCTACTTTACAGGAGAAGTAAATGATCTTGAGAACAGGGAGAAATAAATGCAGAAGTAAATGCTGTTGTGCTGGTTGCTCGGTTGGTCAGATGCGTTGATTGTAAGCTTGGTGAGTCGGCTGGTGGCTATTTCCACTGATATTCCACGCTGCTGCGTTAGCTTTCTCGGGCGTATTCAACTTTGATTTGATTAGACTGTTGCCCCGCAAGACTCACATCCGTTCCTTTTCTCCGCTTTATGATATCTGTTATATCCTGGGAAAAACAAAAGTTTGAAACACGCCTACAGGATTTCCAACATGCTTTTCCACCACTGCTCTTCTGGTAACTGCTGTCTTTGCAGCGTTCTGAAAGTCTCATCAGCGTCGGTGTACCTGTAGAAGTTAGGCTGGACTGTAAAGAGATGTTTCACTTCATGCTCAATATAGAAGATATTTTCCAAATTGTTGTAGAGATTTTGGCCAGATGGAAGGGTTTTCTTTGCTGAAGTACTTGATGATGCATTTAGTTGATCAGCAACATGCTTATTCAATCTGTGCCTGTACTCAGCTTGTCTCAGCAGGTGTTCATTTCTTCCCAACAGACTTGGCAAACCCCTTTCATGCAAAACTGCAAATCTCTCAATAAAAGAGTCTATTTCCACTTGCATATCCTGACACTTCCTCTCCAAATTCTGCATCAGGGTCTTCATGGTCAGAACTCTTTTGACTGTTAGAATTGTGGCTATCCTGTCTTTGATGTCCAGGGCTGCTAATTCTTCACTGGTTTTAGTATTCAAAAAATGTATCAACTTGTTGGCATGTTCGGGCATATGTCCCAATAAATTTCTGGCCTTTTGAATTTCCACCTGGGCTGCTGCTATCAAGTTAATCTGCTCATATATAATTTGAATAGATGTCCATATATTACAGATGGATTGATTGATGTTAGCCCACAAAATGCCTTTGATTTCTCCCAGAGGCTTATCTAAAGAGAGGTCCTTTTCCAATACTTTTACCTTGTTCTCTATTGCCTTCACCTCTCTTGTCTTTTCTACCACAGTGATTTTAGATTTGTCATAACTCACTTCTAATTTTGCCATTTTCTCTTTGGCCTCTTTTAATTCTGATACTTGGAGTTTTAATTCCTCCATAGCTTTTATTAACTCCTCAGTGGTCATGGAAGTGCTGCTGCCTGCTTCTGTTGTTGTTGCTGAAGTACCTGCTGCTGATGCTAGGCCAGTGGGAGGCACTGTTTTTGTAATTGTAGGAGGAGTAGTTATGACTGTTGGAGCTATTTGAGATGGCTGGGAGGTCGACACTCCCTACTTTTCTTGTAGTGCTTTCTCCAATTCCTGCTCTGTCTCACTTAATCTTTGATTCATCCTCATCAGCAAGTCCATCATATCCTCCTCTGCTTTTTGCTATACAACCTCTGTAGTTTGTGGATGCATAGTAATAGGCAGCTTCAATTGTTTCCTGAGGGCAACAATGTCCTCTTCCTTCTTTTTCATCAATGCTTTTATTCCTTTGGCATACTTGGGATCATGTCCTAGCTCAATGATAATATCCTCCAAGGACTTTTTCCTGTTGTCCTTGGCTAAAGAAGATGCATTTTCCAAATCTAGTTGGGCAGATGTGTTGTTCAATGAATTCTGCAATTTGTGAGCCAGCATTTCCTTATCTGCCAATGTAGAGTAGACCATCTCTCCAGTTTTCTTATGCAGCTCCATTTGGTCCATAGGGTGAATGTCTTTGGCAAGGACCTCCAGATTTGTTCTAATGTAGTCAGCTGCTGACTGTGGTTGCTGCGCTTTGGGCTTAAAGTGGCTCAAGATCATTTTTCCCTCTTTAATGTCATATGCAAACATTAGCCTTTGCTGGTTGGCGGGGGTCATCTTGAGAAATTGATCATAAAGTTGTAGCCTCAATGGATCATTTCTAGCCTTAATTTCTGTGAATGTTCTTTTGACATCTGAGGCTTGCTTGCTTGATGGTCTTGTGGATGAAAATTCCACACTATGCTGCCTTTCTAGGTCCTGCCTATGAAAGCTGGTGGATGTTTCTACCACTAGGGATGTCTGTGGGCTGGTTGCTCTCTCACCTCTTGGACTTTCTATGGTTTTCTCAATAATTTCCTCTTCCGGTAGAGGATTTATTCTTTGCCTTTTTTCCCCTGGTTGCTCTGCTGGTCCACTTACAAGTGTGGTCTCTTCTCTGCCCCTTTTCCTGCCCTTTTCCTCATTTAGAGGAGTGTGTAATGTTGGTACCTTTGGTGCTTTGGTCTGGACAGGAGGAATTTGCCCTTGGCCCTGTTCCTTTGATGATGCTGGCTAATCTATCATTATGTGTTGTTCTGTATCTAGCACTTCTTTGCCTTTAGATATCCCTGCAGCTGGTGTAGTGCTTTCTTGGGCAGGTTGTTGTGAAGTTCCAACAGATGATGTACCCACTCTGGTTTGCTAAGGCAGTTTGAAAGACACTGTCCAAAAGAGTCCAAGTCAAGGGTCTTTTCAAGATTTTTCATAGCTTGTTCCATCTTTTCTTCCTCAATGAGTTCTTCAATTAATGTGCCTTCTACCCACTCATCTTGATTAGCAAATTTCTCTATTTTGGGGATCCTACAATGTTTGTAAGCTGATAGCTTGTTTTTTACTTTTCTTTCAGTGATAAAACCATTTGGGTCATAGGGTACCCACCAAAAGCTCCTCTTTAATTTGAGTTGTTCCCCCAATATTTTATCAGCATCTTGCCATGCTTCCTTTTTGTTAACGATAAAAGGGCCTAACTGGTTTCTTAATTTCAGTTGAGCTTTTTTCTTTGCACCATAGAAATGAGTCAAATCTGAGTTGATAAATTGCCTGAAATATTCCAGAGCAAATAGTCTCATAGGCACATATTTTGGAAGTTTATAGGGGCACAGCTCACAACCATATATCCTGATCTCGGTGTGATTCTGGTAGAAGTACCAGTCACCTATTTTGTAGCTTTTGGAGAGCTGTAAAATTTTCTGCATATCACCAGAGAGTCTAGGAGGAGGAGTTCTCATCAGTAGAGAAGAGACTGGATGTATAAAAAAATCAATGAATTCACAGAAAGTGTAAGGAGAGTTATGGACTTCATGGAAGACCGAGGTCCAAAAGATCACAAACCTCCTTTCTCCTTTAGAATCTAATCTTCTGATGGGAAACTGAAAAGTGTCTGTCTGGAAATACAGGAACAAATGATATATATAAGAGGTATACTTGAGGACTCCTTCTCTGCCTAGACTCATGAATTGGTCATGGATCTTGTTGGCAATGAAAGTAGCAAAGTCATATTTGACAGCAAGGGGCTGCCCTGGAGTAAACATGGACAACAAAGCTAAAATGGTCTCATCAACATATTCACTTGTCTTAAATCCCAGGACATAGGATATCATATCAATAATGAATCTTCCAGCTTCATTGAACCAGACATGGTGAAAGGGAGGTGGCTCTTTGGGCTGGCAATCTGGTCTCACAAATGTTTGAACAACATGGGTTATCTCTGCATTGGTCAGTTTAGAGCCCTGCTCAAGCAAGAATCCCATAGAAAGAGGAGTCAGAGGCTGAATGGGTTTGAAGTGTAGCATTTCATTTATGGACTCAGGGGTTATATGAAAGAGGACAGTTCCAGATGGAGTCATAACTGCTCTTTTGACAGGTTCATAATTGGCACAGCACAGGCGGATTACATCTGGGAATACATTTATTGAGGGGAGGTAGTACCTGGGCAGATTGGATTCCCATATCCCATAGAGATCAATTTTACTTAGGTGACTGTTCCTAATTTCACAGAATGCTTGGAGGTGGTTTTTGTAACCAGTTAAGTCTTGTATTTGAAAATCCCTATCAGCCAAGGGCAACCACTCCAGGTCTTTATGAGGTGCATTGAGGGGAGCAATGTTCAGGGCCACGAAGCTTCCATTGCTCAATTTTCTGTGATTTTCAAACTAGAATTTGGGTTTTTGTAGCAAAAGTAGGCGAAATAATAGTTCTGGGGCTTTTCTTCGAGAATTGCAGATCAAATTCGATTTGAATTTAGCTCACTGGGTGAAATCTATAGAGAAAAATGAAGTTTGCAGGGTTTTTTGGCAAAAATGGGCAAAGAGCAGTGGTTTTGGTGCCCCTATTTGAACGCAGTGCGGTGATTTCGACTCAAATTTGGGAGCTTTGGAAAATTTTGCAGAGGAGAGCTAAAAAAACAGGGTTTGGAAACAAAATTGAGGTAAATACCTGTTTTTAACAGTGCATTGTGTGGATTGCAGGTTGCGGGACGCGCTGGAAGACCGGACTGTGGACTTGATTTGGCTAGGTGGCGGACTGTATGGTCGAGCGCTGCTTTGGACGTAAACCGCATGCAATAGTCGCATAGAGAAAACAAGTGAAAATGAGTGAAAATAATGTTTTCACGTCTTTTTTAACAAAAAACTGACTTTGGCGGGCTTTTGGCACGTTTTGGTCAGATGACGTTAGCATGACAGAGTATTTTGTCATGTAGCGAGGTGATGTGGCGATGACATGGCGCTGACGAGGAGGTGACATCACGGATGAGGTGGTGATGACGTGGCGCTGACGAGGAGGTGACATCACGGATGAGGTGGCGATGACGTCAGCGGGGAGGTAGGGGGGTGGTAAGCGGTTTTGGCCCCGCACCGCTTTTGGGCAAAGGTGGTATCGGGTTGGAGGGCAGCGAGCATCGCGGGAGGGCGCCACCTGTCCCTTGGTACGGCGGGAATACCACCATCCCCCGGGCACTAAAGTTTGCTATGGGAGGGTGCCGCGATATCGATCTGGGCCGTTGGATGAGAAGGCCCAGATCCAACGGTTGGTGGCAAGTGGAGTTGGCGGAGGGCTATGGCGCGGGGCCCATTCACGATTTTAATATTTTTTAATGCGGGCAGGTATGACCTTTGGTTATCGGTGCTGCGGGTCTGGTTATTTATTTAACCAAAGATTAAATAAATCCCATGGTCGCGCGCGCAAAGGGTTATTACATGGTTCTGGATGAACCACTAATTCCCAAAATACAATGATATGGTTGATATTACAACCGAGGCGGGGAATATTAAACATTTTGGGGTTTTTATATATTTATACAATACGAGCAAGGGAAAAATATTATATAGGAATTATATAATAAAGTTAAGGTTTAATATGGGTTTATGGACGGTAGGCGCCAAGTTAACATGGTTGAACAACTTAGGCTTAGGGAACAATAGGATTTTTACACAAGAAATGTGGCTTTGTGCCTAAGCAAAGTTGTGACTTCACTTGAACTTTTTCATGAAATGGAGTGATCTAGGAGTATTGAGCAGATCCCAATCTCTTTAGGGGGAGGTTAGTGTTGGAGAGGTAAATCCACTCTGCGGACAGAGGTGATCCCACTAGCCCAAAATGGGTCTAGCAACAATCAATCAACGCTACCATGCAAGTTCCTAGTTGCAAATTGAAAGTGGATTATGAGAACCAACCTGAAGTCCAACGCTAGTGTCGTGGAAGAGTTGATACTCCCATTCCCTTGCTCCAGAAGGTCACGATCCTCACGATCTCCGCGAATGGATACCTGCACATGCAAAGAACGAAGCGAATACAAGCATAAAATCCACTAAATACAACCATATATCGGTCAGAAAAGATATAGATCAAACATTATCATAATGAACAATAAGATCGGAACCATAATGATAGTCGTTTATTAATGAGTAATCAACAGGGAAAAGTACAACCAAGGTTCTGACGTTGAATCCCTCCTCTGGCTGGGCGAACAGCTACATACGTCTTGCAATAAACCTTTCTCTCTCTTTGATTATGAATGCACAGCTCAGATTTTGACAGTATAATCTCCCTATGCTCCAAGACTCTTACCATCACTCAAAACTAGCGTTATCACTAGCTTGTCAAATGCATGAGGACAAGCTTTTATAGATGGAGGAGGGGAAGAAGATACAATGAATCAAGACACCCATTATGGATTGGTATTATCCCCAAAAAGCCATTGTGGATAGATGTAAGGGATAGATGATGAATCTCGACATCCAAGAGATTAACATTATCCTCAAAAACTTCATGATTTGAAGGGAAAAAACATGCGGGCACGCGTTTGTTAAAAATCTTTTCCAAACTCGGTTGGCGCGGGTGTAACTCTAAGATAGAGCGCCAACTGGCGCGCCTTCTTTTGAGGATTTCCTTCATTGGCGTGGGTAGTACATTGTGGACCCGCGCTAATGGAAAAAGGGCACTTTTCAGGGATATTTTGCAGGAGATGTCTTCAAGGCACATGAAGTCCATACTTAGGGGAACATAATGCAAGCGTTTTTAAGTTATGTCACTGCTCACAGGTCCCGGAATGGGTCCTCCAAAGTGCGGGAAAGGAGTAACAGGGATGGTGACCAATGGTGACAAATTACTGTGTAACAGATGCCCCCTAAAGCATGAGGCCCGAGAGAGAGAGAGGGCTGAAATGCTTTACAAGAACACATGCAGCTGCCGCCAGAGAATCTGCACAGAGGGATACAAATGATAGCTCAAGTACATGATATATGTGGTATGGTCGCAGCCATACATAACAGAGTACATAATAATCTAGATCCGTGGTATGGGCACAGCCATCCGGTTAGGATCGATGAATAGACTCAGGTATGGTCGCAGCCATCCAGTGAATGAGTCATGTAACAAGAATCCACAAAATCCCAGCCTGGATTCCAACAGACAAAATCCAGGGTCTTGCACTCCATCTTGACTCGAACAAAAGTACAAGTTCAAGCATGCGAATACATGAGCTGAAGTCGAACATGCATGAACATCGTCTGATTACCAGTCGATAATGAAAATTGTTAACAGATGCGAGAGGTACCACCAATAATGACAATGGCCCTCAAGGTACTATAGGTACAATCTACGGTGTGCGAATTAGTGAGCTAGTGTCGAACACCCGTATAATCATTCGATCGGAGGCCAATGATGAAAACCTCACGTCGAACACGAAGATCCTGCCATTAAGGCATGCAGGCTCCAAGGCACCAGAAGGGAGTCTCTAGATCAGCTTCCTGGATAATGAGTTGAAGTCGACAGGAAGTGACCTTGATCGAAGGTGGGCCATAGTGTTTCCCACATCATTGACATGAGACAGAGAGGAAAAAAATAATGTGGTGGATCAAAATTATGTGAGCTATCAGAAGGAGGTTGTTATTTTGAAGAGGTCAACTTCTCTTGAACATATCGGCGGCACGACAGTGGAATTGGCAGTATTTGACATCAATGGATCAGAGGTCATGGTGACGAGGCAATGAGCAGATGAGAGGTCAAACAGGATTACCCAAATCCACGAAGGCAAGTGAAAAATGAGATGAGATATCCCCACCCAGACACGAAAGCAGTCAAGTGCCATGTTCAAGAGCGACATACTGCCGACACGACAATAATTATGGTTCCATTTTCCCCTACCATTTCTGGCGAGTACCTCAATTATTTTTATTTACAAGCTTGATGGGGATAGCATATGCTTGTAACGTCATCTTGACGGACTCCAATGTCATTAAGTTTTAACGAGTCTGACAAAGGAAAAACTCGGCGTCTTTTCATGTTTAGAGAGTTTGAAAAGACTGCGGAAAAGAAAACTCCAAGGGTGTCCTTTTTCGTAAAGTTGTGTCTCTCGAGCCCGAAAAAGTATAAAAAAATGCTCGAAAGAACCGCCCGACCATTACGATCGAGGAGTACTTTTCATAAGTAGTGATTTCGACCTGAAAAAGTAAAAAAGCGATCAAAACCACGTCGTTTCGAAACCGTTAACGAACCTGAAATGACAAAGGTCCGACGATCTTTTCGTTTTTACACAGTCGGAAAAGAGTTTAAAGATGACCACCTCTTATTTACATTTAACGAGTCAAGAGGGATAACTTGGCGATCTTTTCACATTTAAACGGTCGGAAAAGAGCTGAAAGTAGACCTCCATTTTTATTCTTTTTAACGAGTCAAAAAGGGAAAAATACTCGGCAATCTTTTCATTTTTTACGAGTCAAAAAAGAGCTTAAAGGAGACTCATCCTAGAGGAACGAGTGGTATAAAGGGTAGCAACTGATTCCAGCAATGGTGGAACTGCTCAAAACATGTAATGGTCAAGAGGCTGGCTAATAAAAACCACTCATCGCTGCGGTTCCTCGGGAAAGGATAAACAACCAAGTGAAAGCATATGATCAGCCAAAGAGATGGTGGCGATGGAATGAAAAAAATAACAAAATTTAGCGGATAGGCGGCAATCACAAGATGTGAATTAGGTATGGGTTCATTTTTACACAAGCTTGAACCATGGAGAACTCTGCTTGGATTCGGTTTCATGTTTACACAAGCTTGAAACGAAAAAACTATGCTTGTTATAAGTTCGCATGCCCCCAACATAATGACGCAAATCGACGCAAATCGAGGTACATGCCCCCCAAGCTTCATTGCATTCAACGAGGTGGATGGAATGAAGGTTCACTTTCCAGATCTTGGAAAGACTCGACTTGTATTTTACGAGATCTTAATCAAAGACTCGATTTGGAAAGGAGGAGATGTTTCATTTTTTAATGAGGTTGACCTAGGAAAAGAACTATCCTCATAACCCTTATTTCATTTTTTAATGAGCTTGACACAAGACCAGGAACTATGCTCGGCCAGACCTAGTTTCATTTTTTAAGGAGCTTAACATAGGAAAATGAACTATGCTCCACCAGACCTAGTTTCATTTTTTAAGGAGCTTGACATAGGAAAATGAACTATGCTCCGCCAGACCTTCATCATAATGAACAGGAAGTCGGTGCTGCCGAGAATGCCACTCTCGGTGGAAGGACCACATCTCGGAAGTCAGGACCTAATGCCCCCAGGACACTGTGCACGACGGTGACATCGCTGGATACATGCATGGGATAGGTGGCCACGTAGTTGATCTCCGGTGGGGCAGATGCAACTGGTGGACGAAATCCAGGAGGGGATGACGACTGCGCAAGAGAATCCCGGGGACGAACGAACGATAATTGATCTATAGTCACGATTCTTCCATCATGTGGAAATCAAACCACACGGAAAAGTGAAGAGATCAGGGCCCCCATGGCATATACATAGTCACGGCCAAGGAGAAGACTGAAATCTAAAGCACCTTGGGTAACCGATACGTCTATATAGACGGTTTTGCCTCCCAAAGTAATAGGGAACTTTGGAAGGATCCCTAATGGTTGAGTAGTTCCTCCGTCAAAAGCCGTCAGATTCGGTGCGACTGGCTGAAGCTGTGGGGAACCCAAAGCTTGCCAAGTAGTGGCAGGCATAAGACTGAAAGATGCACCCTCATCCAGAACAGTGCCAGGTATCGCCTTATTATAGGCGTGCACCGTGATCCAGAAAGGCACATGGGATGGAAGGCGGGAGGTATTCAAACGACTCCAGTCGAAGGAAACGACTGAACTACTTGGTGGGGGAATCGTATGATTGCCCCCCTGCTCTAAAGGGACCAAAGTAGAACTCTCAGGAGCAGCTGGGATAGGAGAATCATTTCCAAACACAGGAGAATCTGAGGAGACGAGAAGAACATGAGAATGATGCTCTTCCGAAACATAGTGGTCGACGGGTGGTGAACTCGAGTCGACACTCTTTCTGACCAATGGTTGGTTTGGAACAGGCTTGGCAGAGCCAGGTTCAGGAAGAGGAGGCTGGACAAGAGAGGAATCTTGGTTGATCTCTTTGTTAGCAGGGGAACGATCTGCGGCTGCAGAAAGACGTTGATAGCCAATGGGTAGTTGAGGTGAGGGAGCTGTAAGACTTTCCAAGACAACAGAGGCTTTATCCATGAGCGGACAAAGGTGAAGGGGATGATTGCCTTCACAAAATCTACAAGGGATTCGAAGCTTCCCTTTTCCCTTACCATTTCCGGCTGATAGGGTAGCATCGTCGTGAGCTCCAGAGGATGATGCGGGGCGGGCCGTATCGCGAGACCATACTTCTAATACCTTGGGAATGCCAGGACAATCGCGAAGAAGATGGTCCTCCTTGCACAACCTACAAGGAAATTTGACCTTCCGCGGAGGAGCAGAAGGTGGCTCGACTTGAGTTGTACTTTTAACCTATCGCTTAGGAGTCTTCTTCTTCTTCGTCTTCTTCTTCTTCTTCTTAGCCACCTAGTTACTTGAATCCAGACTTTCACCAGGCGAAGTAGAAGATGAGGATGCAGAAACAGGCGAAGAAGGGGAGAGGTCCACCTTGGAATGAACATGATGTTGTTCGGGTGGAGGAGACGGTGGAACAGGAGTCATCGCACTCGGGACCACCGAGGTTGAAAACAACCATACGGGCAAACCGATGGTTAACCTAGGAAAAGACAAAGTTGCCATATACAGAGCACCGACATTTCCAAAAGAAGGAAATGGACTAGGGTTTCCATTCGGGGGAACACCTTGGCCGATAGACTCGGTGGAGGTTGCCATTGAAAACGAGAAAGAACCCTACTCAAGCTAACGCAAACAAGATCTAACCAGGTAAATGTGAATCGTGGCCGAATAAATTTTAAGATGCGAGGACATAACTTGACCTTTTCATTTTTTAAGAGTCGAGAAAAGGACAAAAAGATTACTCTAGTCTCCTTCGAATATTTAGTGAGCCCGAAGTGACAAATGCTCAGGTGAACCTTTTCTTTTAGGGAGTCCGAAAAGGGTCAAAAGTGACTACTCTGGAGAACTAGGCAAAAGGTTTACCAAACAATCCGTAAAACTGCTTATACACCTTGGCAATCAGATGAAAACTAAGGACTTCCCGTACGGCAGTCAATCTTCCCGAATGTTGTGTTCAGTGCATTACGGCTTGTAAGGCGGCAGACACGGCTTCCTGTGGATAAAGGATGATAACCTAGTGGGGTCTCCACATATACTCGACGGTACGTGGGAGCACAAATCCGTGCTAGACCACTATCGAGTCACAAAAGGAGGAATCACCCAACCATAATGTGAAATAACAGTGACTAGGTTTAACGACGCCGGAACACGTCTCTAGCCTAGACCTCTGAATGTGTGCGTTATGTTCCAATGCGTTGTTAGATTCATTCAGTTCATTTTACAGTTGATCTTTGATTAGGTTTCAGTTTTCAGGTCCTACCGTATGTGATCTCTCACAATTTCCTAAATGCAAGCTATATGCCAAAATATATCATTCCATTCAATGAATGCTAACTACAGAAGAGTTGAGATCTTTCAAACAAACAAAATGACCATAAAACAATCAACAATAACTCTAATGCAGCTAATGGCAATTAAGAAAACTTTTCTCTAAAATTACTAATCGTTAATAACAACGAAAAGCTCTAATTTCCATTAACTAATGCAAAACAAAAGAGATTGTTCGTTTTCTTTTCAATGGCAATAGTGCACTAAACAAATTTTGAGAGATAATAACAAAGAGTAAAAGAGACAAATTTCACTCAATGAAAACACAATCAAGTCCCTGAAACACCAAGGGAATCTTTTAAACCAAGAAAAATCACAAAGACCTCAATGAGGTATGTGATCTAAGCCTAAACGAAGCCAAGCGAAATCCAAGCGGAAAAGAAGTAAATCGCTTGAATAACACGACAAAAAGCTTAACAATCACTGAACAAGTGCAAGAGAGTAACCAAAAAGTTGACTGGACCAACAGAAGACCAAAACTCCTAAGGAAGGCGCGATGCACAAAGCCACTAGATGCCCTAGGGCCAAAATGTGAAATCGGTAGAAAAAAAACAAACACCCAAAGGGTAAAGGCCAAAAACTAATCAAACAAGACTCTAACACATTCAAGTGATTGAGAGGAAGCATCTAGACACAAAAACCAAGCTTGGAAGGCTCAAAACAAGTAAACTCTAAAAGGTTCCCTGGGCTGGTGCGACTTTCAGGCTAAAAGTAGCGCCAATTGAGGATTGGCACGGGCTGTACATTGACAAGTGGCGCCAATTTGGGGATTGGCGCGGGCTGTACATTGACAAGTGGCGCCAATGGCGCGACTGTCATGCAAAAAAGAGCGCCAATTGAGTTTTCTATGCTAAAATAAAAAACAAGCAATCCAAGACCAGGCCAGCAGTACCCAGATAAATCAAGAAGCAAGAGACAACCAAAGAATCAACCCAGAAAGCTATCTAAGCAATCAAAACAAGAGAAAACCAAAGTGCAAGACAAACTCCAAGATGTTCGGTTCGTAAACCAAACCGGAGATTGACTGAAGTGGCATTGATCTACTTCGCTAATGCAGAGCAATAGCGTTTCGAAGGCTACCTGGCCGTACTTCAGGCTCCGTCCAAAGTTTACGAATCAAACAACAAATAGCGTCCCCAGTGGAGTCGCAAAATTGTTGGAGAGGTAAATCCCCTCTGCGGACAGAGGCGATCCCACTAGCCCAAAATGGGTCTAGCAACAATCAATCAACGCTACCATGCAAGTTCCTAGTTGCAAATTGAAAGTGGATTATGAGAACCAACCTGAAGTCCAACGCTAGTGTCATGGAAGAGTTGATACTCCCATTCCCTTGCTCCAGCAGGTCACGATCCTCACGATCTCCGCGAATGGATACCTGTACATGCAAAGAACGAAGCGAATACAAGCATAAAATCCACTAAATACAACCATATATCGGTCAGAAAAGATATAGATCAAACATTATCATAATGAACAATAAGATCGGAACCATAATGATAGTCGTTTATTAATGAGTAATCAACAGAGAAAAGTACAACCAAGGTTCTGACGTTGAATCCCTCCTCTGGCTGGGCGAACAGCTACATACGTCTTGCAATAAACCTTTCTCTCTCTTTTATTATGAATGCACAGCTCAGACTTCTGACAGTATAATCTCCCTATGCTCCAAGACTCTTACCATCACTCAAAACTAGCGTTATCACTAGCTTGTCAAATGCATGAGGACAGGCTTTTATAGATGGAGGAGGGGAAGAAGATACAATGAATCAAGACACCCATTATGGATTGGTATTATCCCCAAAAAGCCATTGTGGATAGATGTAAGGGATAGATGATGAATCTCGACATCCAAGAGATTAACATTATCCTCAAAAACTTCATGATTTGAAGGGAAAAAACATCCGGGCGTGCGTTTGTTAAAAATCTTTTCCAAACTCGGTTGGCGCGGGTGTAACTCTAAGAAAGAGCGCCAACTGGCACGCCTTCTTTTGAGGATTTCCTTCATTGGCGCGGGTAGTACATTGTGGACCCGCGCTAATAGAAAAAGGGCACTTTTCAGGGATATTTTGCAGGAGATGTCTTCAAGGCACATGAAGTCCATACTTAGGGGAACATAATGCAAGCGTTTTTAAGTTATGTCACTGCTCACAGGTCCCGGAATGGGTCCTCCAAAGTGCGGGAAAGGAGTAACAGGGACGGTGACCAATGGTGACAAATTACTGTGTAACAGTTAGTAAGTGTTTTTTTGGAGAAATGTGGAGGGAAGTTAGTCATGCTTCATTTGATCTATCACCATGTAGTTGCCCTGGTACTCATGATAGTAACAAGATGAATCACCTTTGAAAGACAAAATTACTCATAAGCCTACTTCCGCAACACCAAAACTACCTACCCAGCCTATTATACCTAACATTTTTTCTTCCTTTTTCCTTGGGTGCATTTAAACTAGAAAACCCTTACTCTCTTCTTTTCTTTTAACTGCCATCTTGTCTAAGTCTGCCCTTATTTCTTCCAGGGGCTCAGATTTAGTTGTTGAGCAACTTTGCTTCTCTACCTAACTACTTATCTACCAAGCTTGAACTATTTGGACAAATTTTGTTCTCTATTTCTAAAACATGAAATTTAAACATGAACCGGCCAAGATTAAGCTATTTGGCCATCTGTCAACTGTAGCAAGAGTTAACTAATTGCACACAATGAAATTCTTTGCAAAAACATAATAGTAGTGGCATTTTGGACTAGCACACTTTCCTGGTCTTCTTCATTTGGGGTTCATTTGCTTTCTTATTGACCATTTCATTCTTTTTGCCCTTTGATCTTTCTTTTAGGGCATACCCTCTTTTCATTTTTTAATTTTTGATTTTTTTCAAAATATGGAACCTTTGCAGCATGGAAAGGATGAACATATTTGGGATTTTACCAGTCAATCATGAAATATGACACCTATTGGTATAGGAGCATAACAATGGCTCCACTTGGGGATGGCTTTTCCTGGTGAAAATCCAAGAACAACAGGTCAGATGGCCTTATATTCAATTCTTGCTGCATTCTGAAATTTCCTTTTTGCTGTAGGTAGACAAAACTGTAACTTTGCAACATATATATACTTCTCATGAGCTCATTCAAACAATTGCAGCTCTGTTTTGAATATTTTGTCTGAATTTTTTTTCTCATATTTACAGCTCTCAAGTCTTCTTCTTCTATTTCTGGTAAACTAACAAGGTGACACAAAAAGGTAGCACAGTTCCTTGACTGTTCCTCAAAATTTGCTACATATTCCTTCCTATCTTATTGCTGTAATAAACTGCAGAGAGTAAACATTTTTATGTACAAGTTAGAGTCCTCACATCTCAACAAACTGGATCAAAATAATGCTTCAACATTCGACCATTGACTGGACCATCTTCTGCTTCTGCACCATTCAGGCTCTTCAAAAAGTAGGTGTTGTTTCCTTATGAAGCCTGAATAATAAAAGGTCCCTTCCACAGGAAGTCAAACTTCCCATGTTTTCCTTTATCTTCCCTTCTGGAATCTCACTTCAGTACTTTGTCTCCTATGAAAAAATCCTCTGCCTTTGTCCTTTTGTCAAATATCTTCTTAAGTTTTTCTTATAGAACTTGAGATCTTTGATACATTTTTTCTCTAGTCTGCTGTGAATGAATAGTCTGATTTATTCTTCTTTGAATGTCATTGGGTTCTGCCTACACTTCTTGTAGCAATTTTATCACAGGGACTCCCAAATATGAAGGGAATACAGCCTTTATGCCATAAACCATTTCATAGGGGCTTGTTCCAATGGATCTCTTTGTAGTCAATCTATATGCCCAAAGTGCATTAATAAACTTCTTATGCCAGTTTTTCTTGTTTTCCTCAAATATTTTCTTAATGATATTGATCAGGCTTTTATTGGATGATTCAGCTAGACCATTACCTTGATGGTAATAGGTTGTGGAGTGGCCTAAGGTAATATGGTATTTGTGACAAAAATTGATCATTCTTTTGGATTTAAAAGCAACAACATTGTCAGTTATAATCTTTTCCAGACAGCCAAATCTAGACAGAATATTGGTTTCTAGGAATTTCATGATCATTGCATCATTAGCTTGTCTATAAGGGATGGCTTCTATCCATTTGGTGAAGTAGTATGTGGCAATCAAAATCCATTTATGCCGGCCAGAAGAGAGAGGGTGAATTTCTCCAATGAAATCTAAACCCCATTGTTGAAAAGGTCTTTCAGTGAAATTAGTTTGAGGGGTAAAGGTAGAAGCTTTCTCTTGCCTTCAAAAATTTGATACTTATGGCAAGAAGTTACAAATTTCTTTACATCAACAAACAGGGTGGGCCAATAAAATCCAACCCTTAGGATTTTATCAGTAGTTGACTTCCAGTACAAATGTCCACCACAATCCCCAACATGAAATTCTTTCAGCACTTTATCAGTTTTATCCTTTGTTAAGCAACTCAGTAAAATGTCTTCATGATTTTTCCAAAATAAAACATTATCTAAAATACAGAATTTTGAAGCTTTCATTTTCAGAAATCTCTTTTTAGTTCTGGATAACCCTAGAGGAGCCTGCAGGTTTAACAATACATAAATTATATCAGCATACCAAGGTGATTGTAAAAAGGCTTGATTGATCTGTGGAGTCGCCATCTCCTGTTCATTATCCAATTCATTGATGTCAAGGGCTTGAAAGTTGGTTTCAGTCATAAGTTTAGCTAATCCTTGTCCTTTTATCAACTTTGTTGGTTTAATTTCAATGTCATATTCCAAAATGTTAGCTATCCACTTGCCTCTTTTGCCTTCGATTCCTTCTTGAGTTAGAATATCCTTGACCACAGTACTTGGTACATAAGCTATTACATGAGAGTATAAGATATAAACTCTGAAGTCCTTAATAGCTTTTACCAGGGCATAAGCTTGTTTTTCCATGATTTGATACTTAAGTGGTGCATCTCTAAGTGCTTTGTTGAAAAAGGCTATGGGCTTTTCACACCCCTGATCATCTTTTTGTAATAAAACAACAACAATAGTATGTTCTGATGTAAAGGAAAAGATTATAAAGTCTCTGTCAAATTTCGGGTTTGTGAGGACTGGTGTTTTGGTTAAAGCTATCTTGATTTCTTCAAAGGCTTGTTTAGCTTCTATTGTCCATTTGACTTTGGAATATTTTTTCAGCATGTTATTCAGCAATCTTATCAGTTCAGCCAAGTTGGGTATGAATCTTCTTAGAAAATTGATTTTCCCTACGAAAGCTTGAAGTTCTTTGATATTTTTAGGGTGAGGAACTTGCAGAATGGCTTGTATTCTATCCGGGTCAATTCTAATGCCATCTTTTGAGATTATGTGACCTAATAGTTTTCCCTCTTCTAGGCCAAATAATGATTTCTTTAGATTCAGTGATATACCATATTTTCTGCAGATTAAAAACACTTGTCTGAGGTGAGCTAGTTGTTCCTGATCTGATTTGGAAAATGCAGTAATGTCATCTAGGTATATGACCAGGAAATCATGAATTTCTTTAGCAAAAGCTATGTCCATGGCCCGCTGAAAACTTGCACCTGCATTTTTGAGTTCGAATGGCATTTTTACATACTTGAAAGTTCCCCAAGGTGTTGTAAAAGCAATCTTATCTTGGTCATCAAGGTGAACTAGGATCTGGTTGAAGCCTGAAAACCCATCTAGCAGTGAAATTCTGGAGGCACCCACTACCCTCTGTAAAATGTGGTCCATCTTAGGTAAGGAGTAGTGATCTTTTAAAGAGACTTTATTTAAATTCCTCAAGTCAACACAGTCTTATTTTTCTCATTTTCTTCCTAGTGGGCACTAAATTGGAGACCCATTCTGAAAATCTAATGGGTGCAATTATTCCAGCTTCATACATTCTCTTGACTTTTTTTTCAATGAGAGGAAGGAGTACAGGGTTGACCCTTCTAAGTTTTTGCTTGAAAAGCCTTTGATTTTCTTTAAGGGGTATTGTGTGTTGAATTACAGAAGTGTCATAGGATTTGAGATCTTCATAGCTCCATGCAAAGACATCCTGAAATTCTTTGAACAATTCGATTTATTTCAGCTTTTGGTCAGGAGGCAAAGCTTTGGACAATTTTATCATTTTAGGATTTGGCTGAGTCCCTATGTTACAGTCCTCAATTTTTGCATTTAAAGGCTGCATTTTGGGTTTCCTTGGGATGTCATTAGAGTCAAAAATATCTTCCAGAGGAGTTAATCCTGTGGGTAAAAAATTATCCTTTAAATCAATCACTTCAGATTCTCCTTCAACAGTTTCATCAAAGTTTATTTCTTTCAGCTCTTGCAACTCTTTGTTGGTAAAGTTTGTTGGATGTAGTATTTGAGTTGCTGTTTCAACTAAAATGTGAGTTTCAATTTTGTCTATTTGATGATCTTTACCAACAGTGCCCGTGTCTATGTTTGTGATGGAACATTCTTCTTTTAAAGTCAGGAAATTATTAATCTAAGTGTCATTGTCAAACACCTGCCAGTTTTTCACGTTGTCAGGTACAGTTGGCCTGTGTTTAATCTCAACTGTAAAATGATGATTAGGCTCAAATAGTAGTTTACAAGTGCTGGCAAATGTTGTCAAACTGTGAGCATGCAAATTATGTTTCCTTGGAGTTTTGGCAAGCTCTGATTCTAGAAAGGTATTGAGTATTTCAACTGCTGCTCCTCTATAAGCTCTTAACCTGAGGTCATTTGTGAGAAAGTTTCATTTCATTTGTTGAATAACCAAATCAGAGTCTCCCAAAATTGATATCCTAACTGCCCCTAGACTTTTGATCAATTTGAGTCCTAGCAGGAGGGCTTCATATTCAGTGATGTTATTTGTGCATCTAAAATTCGGCCTGTATGCATGTACTTCAGTATGATCATTTTTCTTGTTATGTATCCAAATTCCTGCCCCTACTCCTAGTTTATTGACTGATCCATCAAACTCTAGATACCATAGGATTTCTTGAGTACAGCTAGCATTAGGAGTCTCAAAAATTTGCTTAGTAGGCAGATTTGGATTTTTAGTTTCATGTGGTTTTCCTAGTGTGTCTGTAGTATCATTGGTCACCGAAACTTCTTGAATCTGAACACTAGATTTTTCATTTATGACTTTTTCTTGTACTGATGCTAAAACCTTAACATCAGTTGGGGGGCAAATTTCAGCATTGCATAGGATGAAAGAGTCCATATCAGAATGCATGGAATAAATGGGAAAATTTTGGGGTTTCTCTTCGCTGCTGACCACATATTTCATCAAAGTTTCCCGATACAATCTCTTTGGCTAACCAAATACTGAAACGGTAGCATAGGACATGTCCAACTGTAAAGATCCCTGGAACTTTGCACCCCAAGATCTGGATAATAACATGCCATATTTTGGTGGAATATCAGCTACCACTACATCCATTAATATTTTCTTGGCAGGGTATTGAACTAATGATACACATAAATCTTTGATTAGGCCTAGACATCTGACCTGGCTAGAATAAAAAGAGAACAAGTCTTTGTATGGCCTAGTGATATCTAGGTCCAACTTTTCCATCACAGATTTGGGCATTAGATTATGGGAAGCTCCAAAATCAAACATTGCATTGTGAAGTACTTTGTCATGAATATTCAGACTTACATAGAAAGGAGGAACCCCTCCATCTACTGATTTTCCATTTACTTCAGGGCCAAAAATTAATTTTGGCTGGTCATCTAGAACATTCACTGCATCTCTGTTTTCTGAAATTTGAAGTGATCTGCTGATTTGTTCTCTATAGACATCATGTTTAGCCAATTTTGACAGTGGAATGGCTATTTTTAACTTGCCTATTTCAGTTTCAAGGTTGAAAGGTTTTTCCATTTGAATTTTTTCATTTCGGGCAGCAAGATTTTCTTTTTCTGTTGCGTTTTCTGTGTTCTTCTCCTTTTTAGGAATGCTATTATGAGCTGCATCTGCTTCAAACCCAATTTCAGGAGATTCCTTTGCATTTTCTTTGGGAGGAAAGGAAGTAGAAGGCTTACTGTTTGATAGTTAACTGTCTGATATTTCTTCAACTGTTGGTTCTTTCGGGTTGAGGTCTGTTCTAGCAGGGAGCTGTATAAGGGGGTTATTAACCTTTGCTTTTTTAGGCTGCTTGGCATCTTTTTGCTTATTGGGTTCAGGAACATCTATTGTTATTCTCCTCAACTTATATTGTTTGTGAACCTCATAGACAACTGCATCATATCCATCCCTAAAATCAAATGATTCCCCCGATTTGGTTTGGAATTAATTAAAGGTGTGAGCTTCTTGATCATCCTGGGTCAAAAAGATTTGCTGCTCACTATTTAGACCCATTAAGTTAATTTGAGTGTCCTCTGTTGGCTCACTAGAATTTGAAGCTTCAGCATAGTTTTCCTGGAATGGAGGTCTGATGTTTTGGTCAGGGCCGACCTTTCTAGTATTGGGATTTTGATTTTTCCTGAAATTTGGGTTTTTTCCGGTATTGCTTGGTTGACCATCCCAAGAGGATTTCCTCTCAATTGTTTCTACTCTATCACCTAGTCTATCCATTCCTTTAATAATTGCATCTAATTTTTGCTTAAATGCAAAAGGTTCTTCTTTGAAGGGAGTTCTCCTTTCAGCTCTAGCTCGAGCTCGTTTAGAAATCAGATTGGCCTCTACATTGACAGCTATACTCTGCATGTCTTTTAATCTTGGAGGGGCTCTTTCCCTAAGCTGGTAAGCCATGTCAGAATCAAATCCATCAGGGAATTTGATCAAGGCCAAGTCTGGTGGAGGTCTGAGATTCTGAGGGATAGCATTGTACACATTATTAAATCTGGCACAGTAATCTTGAACAGTTTCTTGTGGGCCTCTTTTCAAGCTTTCATATTCTGATAGGATGTGTAAAGGGTCCTTCTTCTTTTCCCATCTGTTCAAGAAAGTTTGATAAAGGGCATCTAGGTCAGCAATAGTGTTTACAGGGAGTGCCCTAAACCAGGTCCTTACATCTCCAGTTAAACTTTGAACAAAGATTTTCATTCTCACATCATCAGCATCAATCTCATAGTTTTCAAAATAATCTGTCATTTTCTTAGTATGTTGTTGAGCTGTATAAGTGCCAGTACCATCAAAATAGGTGATTTTGCTTTGATAATCTTGAGGCATAGCCCCTGGATTTGCAGGTAACTGCAGGGGAGCATATCGGTTTGCCATATTTACAGAGATAAGTGTAATAGTTGGAAGAACAGGGATAACAGTGGAAATATATGTTGTGGATGGGGGAGTGGAAAAGATGTTTTGAAGTGTTGACGGTGAACTTGGAGAAGCAACAATAATGGCAGAAAGGACTTTTGATTTTCCAGCAGTAAGCTCAGTTTGGATAGGGTTCTGCTGAGGTGTGTCAAGGTGTAAATCAGTAGAATTTTCTTTATTATCCCGACTTCTAAGGTTCTTAGGGATCAAATTAGGATTTTCAAAGATAGGTGGGATATTTGATCTGGTATAACGGATCTTCTTCTTTGGAGCCAGCTTCTAAATATATTTTTCGGTTTTTGTTGAAATATTTTGAAGGACTCAACTTTTGACAGTATCTTGTAGGAAGATTTTGAAATATGGGAGTTTGAGTTTTCCTAAAGATCTATTGAAACAAGGGACTGATCAAGTCTTTGAGACAACTGTTCAAAGCCTAAAACTAGATATACTGAAGCAGCTTTTATTTACTCCTGTAATTGCATAGCAAAAACATTTTCAAAGGCTACCTAGCTAACTTCAGGCTCCATCTGTAGCTTTAGAAAATAGACAGCAGTAACAAACAATCATTCAGTCCCCAGTGGAGTCGCCAATGATGTTATCACTCAAGTTGTTCCCCAAAAGTTGTAGAAAAGGGAATACGGCTGAGGTAACCATAGACCAATCTTTTAGATGTAGGTTCTAGCCAATCTGCATCCAGAAAGGGCTCTCTCTTTACGATTTAGCTTTGTTTTGAGGTATATTAGGCTAGCTATGAATTACAAAGGTTTGTTTGATTTTTGGATGGTGACATTCAATAAAACAGGGGTGTAAATTTGAGAATTTCAGTCCATTGGGCTAATGGAGTCTATGAGGATGAACTGTTGGATATGGTTTCTTTGCCAGAGGGTGGTACTACAGAGCAAGGTTATTAATCATGGAACAATTTATAAGCTGGAATCGAGTGGGATGGAGTCAATGGGTGAAGGGAAATTAAGAATCCTTCATCATGTTGACAGAGGGAAAGTGGATGATTATTGCCAGGGAGCAGTTAAGAATTCCCTAGCTAATATTCAAGATGTGAGAACCATGGGAAACATGAGCAGTTAAGAATTCCTGCTTATGCTAATTCTGAAGAAAACATTAATAATAACAAAGATTGAACTCAGAGTGCTCGCAAACAAATTATGAGTTATTTTTTTTCCCTATTATTCAGATCATGAAACATATATGATATAGTAAACACAGAGATTGAAAACACAAGTAAGAGAGACTTATTGATCCACAAAATGATTCAGGAATTCTGTAACATAGTCCTCTGCTATCAATTCCACATCCAGAGAGTCCAGCGACAATGGATTCCAACAACCTTTGTATTCAGAAGTTTTTTAGATTTACAACGCAGTCTAAGAAATGTATCACCAACCCCTAATACTTCGCTTGGGGAGGTATTTGTACAAAAATGTTTACAAAATATCTCAAAGAGATAATATCTAGTAATAACTTCTTCTACCTACTTTACAGGAGAAGTAAATGATCTTGGGAACAGGGAGAAATAAATGCAGAAGTAAATGTTGTTGTGCTGGCTGCTCAGTTGGTGAGATGCGTTGACTGTAAGCTTGGTGAGTCGGCTGGTGGCTGTTTCCACTGATATTCCACGCTGCTGCCTCAGCTTTCTCGGGCGTATTCAACTTTGATTTGATTAGACTGTTGCCCCGCAAGACTCTCATCCGTTCCTTTTCTCTGCTTTATGATATCTGTTATATCCTGGGAAAAACAAAAGTTTGAAACACACCTACATGATTTCCAACATGCTTTGCCACCACTGCTCTTCTGGTAACTGATGTCTTTGCAGCTTTTTGAAAGTCTCATCAGCGTCGGTGTACCTGTAGAAGTTAGCCTAGACTGTAAAGAGATGTTTCACTTCATGCTCAATATAGAAGAGATTTTCCAAATTGTTGTAGAGAGTTTGGCTAGATGGAAGGGTTTTCTCTGCCAAAAAAATTGATGATGCATTTAGTTGATCAGCAACATGCTTATTCAACCTGTGCGTGTACTCAGCTTGTCTCAACAGGCGTTCATTTCTTCCCTTTCATGCAAAACTGCAAATCTTTCAATAAAAGAGTCTATCTCCACTTGCATATCCTGGCACTTCCTCTCCAAATTCTGCATCAGGGCCTTCATGTTCAAAACTCTTTTGACTGTTAGAATGGTGGTTGTCTTATCTCTGATGTCCAGGGCTGCTAGTTCTTCACTGGTTTTAGTATTCAAAAAATGCATCAACTTGTAGGCCTGTTCGGGCATATGTCCCAATAAATTTCTGGCCTTTTGAATTTCCACTTGGGTTGCTGCTATCAAGTCAATCTGCTCATATATAATTTGAATAGATGTCCATATATTACAGATGGATTGATTGATGTTAGCCCACAAAATGCCTTTGATTTCTCCCAGAGGCTTATCTAAAGAGAGGTCCTTTTCCAATGCTTTTACCTTGTTCTCTAATGCCTTCACCTCTCTTGTCTTTTCTGCCACAGTCATTTTAGATTTGTCATAACTCACTTCTAATTTTTCCAATTTCTCTTTGACCTCTTTTAATTCTGATACTTGGAGTTTTAATTCCTCCATAGCTTTTATTAACTCCTCAGTGGTCATAGAGGTGTTGCTGCATGCTGTTGTTGTTGTTGCTGAAGTACCTGCTGCTGATGCTCGACCAGTGGGAGGCACTGCTTTTGTAATTGTAGGAGGAGCAGTTGTGACTGTTGGAGCTATTTGAGATGGCTGCAAGGTCGACACTCCCTGCTTTTCTTGTAGTGCTTTCTCCAATTCTTGCTCTGTCTCACTTAATCTTTGATTCATCCTCATCAACAAGTCCATCATATCCTCCTCTGCTTTTTGCTGTACAACCTTTGTAGTTTGTGGATACATAGTAATAGGGAGCTTCAATTGTTTCCTGAGGGCAGCAATGTCCTCTTCCTTCTTTTTCATCAATGCTTTTATTCCTTTGGCATCCTTGGGATCATGTCCCAGCTCAATGATAATATCCTCCAAGGACTTTATCCTGTTGTCCTTTGCTAAAGAAGATGCCTTTTCCAAATCTAGTTGGGCAGATGTGTTGTTCAATGAATTCTGCAATTTGTGAGCCAGCATTGCCTTATCTGCCAATGTAGAGTAGACCATCTCTCCAGTTTGCTTATGCAGCTCAATTTGGTCCATAGGGTGAATGTATTTGGCAAGGACCTCCAGATTTGTTCTAATGTAGTCAGCTGCTGACTGTGGTTGCTGCACTTTGGGTTTAAAGTGGCTCAAGATCATTTTTCCCTCTTTAATGTCATATGCAGACATTAGCCTTTGCTGGTTGGCAGGGTTCATATTGAGAAATTGATCATAAAGTTGCAGCCTGAATGGATCATTTCTAGCCTTAATTTTTGTGAATTCTTTTGACATCTGAGGCCTGCTTGCTTGATGGTCTTGTGGATGAAACTTCCACACTATGCTGCCTTTCTAGGTCCTGCCTATGAGAGTTGGTGGATGTTTCTACCACTGGGGATGTCTGTGGGCTGGTTGCCCTCTCACCTCTTGGACTTTCTATGGTTTCCTCAATAATATCCTCTTCCGGTAGAGGATTTATTCTTTGCCTTTTTTCCCCTGGTTGCTCTGCTAGTCCACTTACAAGTGTGGTCTCTTCTCTGTCCCTTTTCCTGCCCTTTTCCTCATTTAGAGGAGTCTGTAATGTTGGTACCTCTGGTGCTTTGGTCTGGACAGGAGGAATTTTCCCTTGGCCCTGTTCCTTTGATGATGTTGGCTGATCTGTCATTATGTGTTGTTCTGTATCTAGCACTTCTTTGCCTTTAGATATCCCTGCAGCTGGTGTAGTGCTTTCTTGGGTAGGTTGCTGTGAAGTTCCAGCAGATGATGTACCCACTCCGGTTTGTTGAGGCAGTTTAAAAGACACCTATCCAAAAGAGTCTAGGTCAAGGGTCTTTTCAAGATTTTTCATAGCTTGTTCCATCTTTTCTTCCTTAGTGATTTCTTCAATTAGTGTGCCTTCTACCCACTCATCTTGATTAAAAATTTGTTCTATTTTGGGGATCCTACAATGTTTGTAAGCTGATAACCTGTTTTTTACTTTTCTTTCAGTGATAAAACCATTTGGGTCATAGGGTACCCACCAAAAGCTCCTCTTTAATTTGAGTTGTTCCCAAATAGTTTATCAGCATTTTGCCATGCTTCCTTTTTGTTAACGATAAAAGTGCCTAATTGGTTTCTTAATTTCAGCTGAGCTTTTTTCTTTGCACCGTAGAAATGAGTCAAATATGAGAATTGCTTGAAATATTCCAGAGCAAACAGTCTCATAGGCACATATTTTGGCAGTTTATAGGGGCACAACTCACAGCCATATATCTTGATCTCGGTGTGATTCTGGTAGAAGTACCAATCACCTATTTTATAGCTTTTGGAGAGCTGTAATTTTTTTTGCATATCACCAGAGAGTCTAGGAGGAGGAGTTATTATCAGTAGAGAAGAGACTGGATGTATAAACAAATCAATGAATTCACAAAAAGTGTAAGGAGAGTTATGGACTTCATGGAAGACTGAGGTCCAAAAGTTCACAGACCTCCTTTCTCCTTTAGAATCTAATCTTCTGATGGGAAACTGAAAAGTGTCTGTTTCGAAATACAAGAAAATATGATATATATAAGAGGTATACTTGAAGACTCCTTCTCTGTCCAGACTCATGAATTGGTCATGGATCTTGTTGGCAATGAAAGTAGCAAAGTCATATTTGACAGCAGGGGGCTGCCCTAGAGTAAACATGGACAACAAAGCTAAAATGGTCTCATCAACATATTCACTTGTCTTAAATCCTAGGACATAGGATATCATATTAATAATGAATCTTCCAGCTTCATTGAACCAGACATGGTGAAAGGGAGGTGACTCTTTGGGCTGGTAGTCTGGTCTCACAAATGTTTGAACAACACGGGTTATCTCTGCATTGGTCAGTTTAGAGCCCTACTCAAGCAAGAATCCCATAGAAAGAGGAGTCAGAGGCTGAATGAGTTTGAAGTGTATCATTTCATTTATGGACTCAGGGGTTATATGAAAGAGGACAGTTCCAGATGGAGTCATAACTGCTCTTTTGATAGGTTCATAATTGGCACAACATATGCGGATTACATTTGGGAATACATTTACTGAGGGGAGGTAATACCTGGGCAGATTGGATTCCCATATCCCATAGAGATCAGTTTTACTTAGGTGACTGTTCCTAATTTCACAGAATGCTTGGAGGTGGTTTTTGTAACCAGTTAAGTCTTGTATTTGAAAATCCCTATCAGTGAAGGGCAACCACTCTAGTTATTTATGAGGTGCATTGAGGGGAGCAATGTTCAGGGCCACCGTTGCTTCCATTGCTCAATTTTATGTGATTTTCAAACTGGAATTTGGGTTTTTGTAGCAAAACTAGGCGAAATAACAGTTATGGGGCTTTTCTCCGGGAATTACAGATCAAGGTCGATTTGAATTTAGCTCACTGGGTGAAATCTATAGAGAAAAATGAAGTTTGCAGGGTTTTTTGGCAAAAATGGGTAAAGAGCAGTGGTTCTGGTGCGCCTATTTGAAGGAAGTACGGTGAATTTGACTTTGGAAAATTTTGCAGAGGAGAGCTAAAAAAAATAGGGTTTGGAAACAAAATTGAGGTAAATACCTGTTTTTAATAGTGCACTGTGCGGATTGTAGGTTGCAGGACGAGCTGGAAGATCGGACTATGGACTTGATTTGGCTAGGTGGCGGACTGTATGGTCGAGCACTGCTTTGGACGTAAACTGCATGTAATAGTTGCATAGAGAAAACAAGTGAAAATGAGTGTTTTCACGTCTTTTTTAACAAAAAATTGACTTTGGCAGGCTTTTGGTGCGTTTTGGTCGGATGACGTCAGCATGACAGAGTATTTTGTCGTGTAGCGGGGTGACGTGGCGATGACATGGCGCTGACAAGGAGGTGACGTCACGGATGAGGTGGTGATGACGTCAGCGGGGAGGTAGCGGGGGTGGTAAGCGGTTTTGGCCCCGCACCGCTTTTGGGCAAAGGTGGTATCAGGTTGGAGGGCAGCGAGCATCGCGGGAGGCCACCACCTGTCCCTTGGTATGACGGGAATACCACCATCCCCCGGGCACTAAAGTTTGCGATGGGAGGGTGCCGCGATATCGATTTGGGCCGTTTGATGGGAAGGCCCAGATCCAACGGTTGGCGGCAATTGGAGTTGGCGGAGGGCTGTGGAGCGGTGCCCATTCACGATTTTAATATTTTTTAATGCGGGCGGGTATGACCTTTGGTTATTGGTGTTGTGGGTCTAGTTATTTATTTAACCAAAGATTAAATAAATCCCATGGTCGCGCACGCAAAGGTTTATTACATGGTTCTGGATGAACCACTAATTCCCAAAATACAATGATATGGTTGATATTACAACCGAGGCGGGGAATATTAAAAATTTTGGGGTTTTTATATATTTATACAATACGGGCAGGGGAAAAATATTATATAGAAATTATATAATAAAGTTAAGGGTTAATATGGGTTTATGGAGGGTAGGCGCCAAGTTAACATGGTTGAACAACTTAGGCTTAGGGAAAAATAGGATCTTTACACAAGAAATGTGGCTTTGTGCCTAAGCAAAGTTGTGACTTCACTTGAACTTTTTCATGAAATGGAGTGATCTAGGAGTATTGAGCAGATCCCAATATCTTTAGGGGGAGGTTAGTAAGTGTTTTTTTGGAGAAATGTGGAGGGAAGATAGTCATGCTTCATTTGATCTATCACCACGTAGTTGCCCTAGTACTCATGATAGTAACAAGATGAATCACCTTTGAAAGACAAAATTACTCATAAGCCTGCTTCTGCAACACCAAAACTACCTACCCAGCCTATTATACCTAACATTTTTTCTTCCTTTTTCCTTGGGTGCATTTAAACTAGCAAACCCTTACTCTCTTCTTTTATTTTAACTACCATCCTGTCTAAGTCTGCCCCTATTTCTTCCAGGGGCTCAGGTTTAGCTGTTGAGCACCTTTGCTTCTCTACCTAACTATTTATCTGCCAAGCTTGAAATGTTTGGACAGATTTTGTTCTCTATTTCTAAAACAGGAAATTTAAACATGAACCGGCCAAGATTAAGCTGTTTGGCCATCTGTCAACTGTAGCAAGAGTTAAGTAATTTCACACAATGAAATTCTTTGCAAAAACAGAATAGTAGTGGCATTTTGGACTAGCACACTTTCCTGGTCTTCTTCATTTGGGGTTCATTTGCTTTCTTATTGACCATTTCATTCTTTTTGCCCTTTGATCTTTCTTTTAGGGCATACCCTCTTTTCATTTTTGATTTTTTTCAAAATATGGAACCTTTGCAGCATGGAAAGGATGAACATATTTGGGATTTTACCAGTCAATCATGAAATATGACACCTATTGGTATATGAGAATAACAGATCCAAAGATCATCCGATTCCGATAAGTATTTATGGAGATATGAATCTATTTAGATTATGGAATTATCATATAGCCGACAAGCAACTTGAGTAGGCTCAGAAGCCCAATAAATGTGTCTATTCATCATCCTCGTTTTAGTATAAATAGAAGAAGACTTTAAGTGATTCGATACACTCACTCTCTCATGATCTCTCTTCTTCCCGTTTTGGGTTTGATGGAGAAGAGATCTAAAAGGAATGCCCTAATATCTACGATTCCCTAATGGAGAACGCAGTCGTGAGTCATCTACGAATTAAGGCACAGGGATAGAAGTAGACGCAGTCAATACGCTATCATGGAAACCCTTACAGACAATTATGCTAAACGCAGGACATAAAGTTATTAATACGCAGTTATGAAGTTACCCTTACACACAGTTCATATATATATGCACACTATTCATGTTATATATTTACATGGTTCATATGATATATATATATATAGATACGCCGTCAGATGCAGTAAGATAAGGAACACAACGTGGATGGAACGCAGTTATATACACAATATACAAATGCTGTCCAAAAGCCCTAACTCGTAGTCAAGTAATGAATGCAACACTGCTGTTCAGAAACCCTTACACGTAGTAATGAACGTAGTCAAGGGAGCACCGTTGTCCAGAGATCATAAACACGCAGTTAGATTATATACGAACGCAACAAATCTATGCATTGGATATATATATGCAATACAATGCAGCAAGATTCACGGGCAATGACACAACGCAGAAATATATATACACAGTATTAAATCGCCATTATTTATGGAACACAGGTCATATATGGAACCCGCTGTTGGAATGCACCTGCAGTATTGAAACGCAGTTATATATGGAACGCAAGTAATATATGAAGCCCACAGTTGGATTATATATGGAACGCAAGTAATATATGAAGCCCACAGTTGGATTATATATGGAACGCAGGTAATATATGAAGCCCGCAGTTGGATTATATATGGAATGCTGGTAATATATGAAATCCACAGTTGGATTATATATATGGAACACAAGTAATATATGAAGCCCGCAGTATGGATTATATATGGAACGCAGGTCATAAATGGAGAACACAGTCATATATGGAACCAGCAAGCCAACAGTGGTTAGGGTTTGAAGTAGAAGGACTACGTTCTCTGCATAACTATTATAGCATAAAATATCACTATATATATCTCGGCATTCTCCCAGTCATTTGTAGGGATATGAATTATACTTGGTGATCAAAGGAATGATCTTTGTATGTTCTTATGATCTCGATGGCTCTAATATGAATGTGCATCATGATGATCTCAGCAAAAGGAATGATGAAGTAAAGATGCAGCATGATAAACAACAGTAATAGAATGGCATACCTGTAGCAGCCCTATCACAATGAACAATAGTGATAGAATGCCATCTGTTAGAACAACATCATGATGATGATGCACATTAGTATGGGTAGCATGATGATGGATAAGATCATGGACATGGGCAGCATGATTAGTGCAGTATGTAGTGGTATAGCAAGAGAACCAGATGCAACATGATGATAGGTGAATGAACCACCTTGAAGAATCAGTTGAAGTAGAATGTCTTCAACTGATCTCATCGTTATTCGAAATGATTTATCTAGATAAGTCATAGTGTTGAATTCTGTTGTATATGTACTCTCTCTCTCTCTCTTTCTCTGCTGAAATTTGGAGAACATAAAAAGAAGAATTGATCAAGGGTTTCCCCACACATTGTGGGGTTTGTCCCTGGGTAGCGCCACATCTTGTGTCCTCTTGCCGTGGCTTGTCTTCTACGATTTATATTTATGTTCTATCTGCAGTTTATCTTAATGCTGATGTGATTGCTAACTGTGAAAATTTAAATAAATTGCTCTAGCATAGAACATACCTAAAATTAACATGGTATCAGAGCTGAGGCGAAGACAATGTCTAAGCAAGAGTGAAAGAGCAATCAATGAAGGTAGTTGGGACAAGACAAAAGGATCAATGGGTTCCTCATAATTCACCCAGGGTGAAGTCGAAGCAAAAAATATTATCAAATTGGCGCAATAGAAATTTCTGATGGCCTACCTAAAGATCACTTCATTGGGAAGATCGGATCAAAGGATGGAAGGAAAGGAAGATGCCTTGGTTACAATAATTTCAGCCCTTATTCGAAGGAGTGTCTGAATGGCAGAAAAACAGGTCATCAAGGACACGATCGTCTCTTCAAGAAAGCAAGCAAACCCTTGAATCACCTTTATGTACTTGATCGCAAAAGAAACTGGTGTCCATCTTGGAAATGGAAGTCAAAGATTTCAGGGTGGCACTCATCAATGGAAAGGTACGTGTTTGAAATAGAATTTTCAAATATGCTTTTGAGGTCAGGGTTGTATTAAATTGCAGGAAGTCCACTAGGGACCATGTCCATTCTCACGTAGCACCGAAGGTCTATGAGTCAGATGGTGACAAGGATGCCTGAATTCAAAAGGATCATGAAAGTACATGTCTGAGATGTACCGAAGGAAAATATTACAAGGGGACCATTCCCCTCATGTAGCAGGTCCATAGGTGTGGAACAACCCAAGGAGTTTGAGATTGATAATCAGGAATCTCACATATGCAGGTGGAAGAAAGCCCTCTATGGCTTGAAGCTAAACACCCCGGGCATAGTATGAGAGGATCGATAGCTGTTTGATAAAGCTGAGATTCACTAGGAGTGAAACGAATCCAAACCATCCAAAGGCTGTGGATGATAGACCTCTCATACCAGCACCTTACAAGGACAATCTATGTAGACCCTCTCACTTGCAGAAGTAAGAGGGAGTTGGATTCCGGATGTGAAATAATAAACTGCAAGACTGTGACTACCTCGAGGAAGCTATACAATAGTGATGTCAAACCAGACTTGGGAAAGTTCTTGGTGAAATTTCTTCCGGACATATGTTTTGCAGTTAGCACAGGGAGCTCATATTTGTTTGAGCCTCACTAAGATTGATGCCAAGAATCTTCTGAGATATCTTCAGGGCATAATCACTCATGGATTGAGATACACTGTTGGAAATATGAAACTGCATGATTATTCGAATGTTGACTGGGCAGGCAGTGTGGAGGATCACTAGAACACTTTTCAGTGCTGGTTCTCTTTGGATTCTACTTCGATATCATGAATGAGCAGGAAGCAGAAGTCGGTTGTTATAAGCACTGTCGAGACCGGATACATATCTACGAGTATGACCTCGTATGAAGCTGCCTAATTAGGGAGGCTCTTCAATGAGCTGTTTGTACACATGATGAATACCACTGTGATTCTCTATAACAACCAGAGGTGGGATTCGATTATTGAGGAATCTCGTATTCAATGATTGCTCCAGTAGATAGACATCAGGTACTACCTTAACTAGTATATGGTAAGTCGATGAGCAAGGAGGCTCCATCGCACTGAGATGATGTACAAGTTGCTAAAGCCTCGGGGGAAATATCAAATCTATGATTTTCCTGAATGACTTGGAGTCATCAAGAGACCCTTGTACAAGGGTCCTGCATATTGCATACATTGAGCTCTGGGAGCTCTGGGGGCTTGCAATTCTTACTGGAGAAACGTACGACCACAGGGTGACTCACCCTCCCCTGGTGGTGTGCACTGAGACAAGATGATTCGCTCTCTTGTGAGACAAGATGATTCACTCTCTTGTGGAATAGGATGATTCGCTCTCCTGTGTAACAGGATTGATGTGTTCTCCATGGCAATTGTAGCAGGATTGATGTGTTGTCCTGTGAGGACGGGATTGATTAAGTTCTCCTGTCGAGGCATCCTACCCATGCAGTCTGGGACTCATGGGAAGTACCTCTCATCTGATCAATGAGCAGGGAAATGAAGTTAGGGACCATAGTAGTACCAATGAATGCATCGTTGTATCTATCGTACTCCCTACACTAGGATGAACTCCATTGATCTAGGATCAATGATACTAGTCTGGGACCAGTGGTAGGAGTGGTACCCACTATGACGCTGACTTCCGGTTAGTTGAGACTGGTCTGGGACCAGTGGTACACACTCTGACACTGACTTCGTGTCAGTGCAGTACTGGTCTGGGATCAGTGAGAGTGGTACATACTATGACGCTGACTTTGGGTAGGCTGAGACTGGTCTAGGACCAGTGGTACACTCTTTGAAACTATGATACTGGTTTGAGACCAGTGGTAGGAGTGGTACCCACTATGACACTGACTTTGGGTTGGTTGAGACTAGTCTGGGACCAGTGGTACGCACTCTGAGACTGACTTTGGGTCAATGGAGAATGGTATGAGACATTCTCGATCAATTCTTCTTCTTCATAGTTCAGCAGAGCAGAGCAAAGCGGAGCCAGCAGAGTTGAGCTGAGCTAAGCAGAGCCAGCTGAGACAATAGAGTTGAGCAGAGTAGAGCAAAGCCAACAACGCTAAACAGAGCTAGCTGAGCTAGCTAAGACAGCATAGTAGAGCAAGCAGAGCTGAGCAGAGCTGGGCAGAGCAGTGCAGGGAACTAATGGTAGCGATAGTACAGTCAGACTTATGGATCAACGGATGGAGTTCTCCCTAGTTGAGAGGGAGTGTTAAATTGACAACTAGGGCAAAAATCCATGTGGGTCAGCTTATTTATGACAACTGATATTTTTATTGGATCCCTCTCGTCGAGGGGTGTAGGATTGATCCAAAGATCATCCGATTCCGATAAGTATTTATGGAGATATGAATCTATTTAGATTATGGAATTATCATCTAGCCGACCAGCAACTTGAGTAGGCTCAGAAGCCCAATAGACGTGTCTATTCACCATCCTCGTTTTAGTATAAAGAGAATAAGACTTTAATTCATTCGATACACTCACTCTCCTGTGATCTCTCTTCATCCTGTTTTGGGTTTGATGGAGAAGAGATCTAAAAGGAGTGCCCTAATATCTACGACGCCCTAATGGAGAATGCAGTCATGAGTCATCTACGAATTAAGGTGCAGGGATAAAAGTAGATGCAGTCAATATGCTGTCATGGAAACCCTTACAGACAGTTATGCTAAACGCAGGACATAAAGTTATTAATACGCAGTTATGAAGTTACCCTTACACACAGTTCATATATATATGCACGCTATTCATGTTATATATTTACACGGTTCATATGATATATATAGACACCGTCAGCTGCAGTAAGATAAGGAACACAACGTGGATGGAACGCAGTTATATACACAATATACATATGCTGTCCAAAAGCCCTAACTCGCAGTCAAGTAATGAACACAACACCGCTGTCTAGAAACCCTTACACGCAGTAATGAACGCAGTCAAGGGAGCACCATTGTCCAGAGATCATAAACACACAGTTAGATTATATATAGACGCAACAAATCTATGCATTGGATATATATACGCAATACAACGCAACAAGATTCACGGGCAATGACACAACGCAACAATATATATACGCAGTATTGAAACGCTATTATTTATGGAACGTAGGTCATATATGGAACCCACAGTTGGAATACACCTGCAGTATTGAAACGCAGTTATATATGGAACACAGGTAATATATGAAGCCTGCAGTTGGATTATATATGGAATGTAGGTAATATATGAAGCCCACATTTGGATTATATATGGAACGCAAGTAATATATGAAGCCCGCAGTTTGATTATATATGGAACGTAGGTAATATATGAAACCCGCAGTTGGATTATATATATGGAATGCAGGTAATATATGAATCCCGCAGTATGGATTATATATGGAACACAGGTCATATATGGAGAACATAGTCATATATGGAACTAGCAAGCCAGCAGTGGTTAGGGTTTGAAGCAGAAGGACTACGTTCTCTGCATAACTATTATAGCATAGAATATCACTATATATATCTCGGCATTCTCCCAGTCATTTGTAGGGATATGACTTATACTTGGTGATTAAAGGAATGATATTTTTATGTTCTTATGATCTCGATGGCTCTAATATGAATGTGCATCATGATGATTCCAGTGGAAGGAATGATGAAGTAAAGATGCATCATGATAAACAACAATAATAGAATGGCATACCTGTAGCAGCCCTATCACAATGAACAATAGTGATAGAGTGCCATTTGTTAGAACATCAACATGATGATGATGCACATTAGTATGGGCATCATGATGATGGATAAGGTCATGGACATGGGCAGCATGATTAGTGCAGTATGCGTGGTACAACAAGAGAACCAGATGCAGCATGATGATAGGTGAAGGAATCACCTTGAAGAATTAGTTGAAGCAGAATGTCTTCAACTGATCTCATCATTATTCGAAATGATCTATCTAGATAAGTCATAGTGTTGAATTCTATTGTATATGTACTCTCTCTCTCTCTCTTTCTCTGCTGAACTTTGAAGAACATAAAAGAAGAATTGATCAAGTGTTTCCCCACACATTGTGGGGTTTGTCCTTGGCTAGCGCCACATCTTGTGTCCTCTTGCCTTGGCTTGTCTTCTACGATTTATATTTATGTTCTATCTGCAGTTTATCTTAATGCTGATGTGATTGCTAACTATGAAAAATTAAATAAATTGCTCTAGCATAGAACATACCTAAAATTAACATAAGTACAATTACATTAAGTGACCAAATGCAAATGTACATTATGAAGACCCATCATAGTTACAATTTTAACACTGCCTCTTAACTAGGGAGGTATTCATAATCATTGTCATAAATGTTCTCAAATTGAACAAATTTCTCTAAAGAAGAAGATTATCCATCATTACCAACATCATAATCTATTATCAACACCCGCTAGTGGCCATATCCAAGGCGATGCCAAACCCATGGCAATGTCATCAACACTAGAGAAATTTTGAGATAAAAAATGGGCCTCAAAACAAAAATGTATAACCAAAATCATCTTTAAAAGGACCAATAGGATTCAAGATGATGATGTCAACCATGGGGGATGATTCACCATTTTTGGAGTAAAAAGATAAAAAAATAAAATAATAATAAAAAAAATACTTTTTCAATTTGTATTTTCAACTTATATCCCCGCAATTTTACTCAAATTTCGAGCGAAATCACTTGTTGGATGTTGAATTTAATTCCTCATCAAAGGAGTACTAATTTTGCACACTTCTGATGGACCCTACTACACGAAAAATGAGAAATGATGAAAAAATGTGATTGAAATCACGTTTTTTTTATTTTTCGTGTAGTAGGGTCCATCGAAAGTGTGCAACATGGGTACTCATTGGATGAGGAATTAAATCATGCATCCAATGAGTGCCATCACTTGGAATTTGAATAAACCATGGGGAGATAAGTTGAAAAATTAATTTTTCTTTTTTTCCCTCCAAAATTTGAGGAGGTAATCCAATCTTATTTTATTATTTCCATTATTATTTTATAATATTCCTTAGGAGGCCCATTTTAGACCTCAAAATTTCTCTGATGCATATCAAGACTCACTCCTCTAGAGTGATCGGTCCTTGAATCCCATGGCCTCCACCTAGGCCAAAATGTTGAGATGCTCAATTAGCAAGCACTCCGTCACATTTCCTGGTGAGCAGTCTGGGCCAATACCTCACTCAACCCCTTCTTGGTTGGTGATTGGGTCTAGATGCTAAAAGGACCTCACTCCACCCTACCTAGTGTGTGATCATGGTCCAAAACCTCACTCCACCTGTCTTGGTGTGTGATCAAGCTCTAGATGTTGAAGGAACTCACTCCACCTGTCTTGGTGTGTGATCAGGGTCCAAGACCTCACTTCACCATTCTTGGTGTGTGAGTAGGGTCCTCTTCCAAGAGACACTCACTCAATTCTATCTATTGAGATCTCTGGGTCTCTCGGACCCATTCTCCCTTTAGGGAGACTGTCCATCTGCGTTGCAGAAATATCATCACTCCTCTCAACGAGAGGGGTAATCTCCACAAGCCCTAAATGAGTCTTTGAAGTGCATGAGCGTGTCTCTTGCCAATGGCTTCATTAGAACGTTAGTTGGTTTTTCATCGATGGAGATGTACACGAGCCTTATTGCTCTCCTCTGCACCATGTCACATATGTTGTGGTACTTGATCTCAATATGCTTTGACTTGTCATGGAACACGAGACTCTCTAAAAGCTTCACACATCTTTGATTATTGCAGTGTATCACTATCGGTTCCTGCTCTTGGTCAAACAATCCTGCAAACAACTTCTGGATCCATACTACTTTGATACAAGCCTCATTGGCTGCAATGTACTCTGCTTAAGCAGTGTTAAATGTAATCGACCTCTACTTCTTGCTCATCCATGATCTCATATCGAATCCCAAACTAAAGCATACTCCCAAGGTACTCTTTCGATCTTCAACACTTCTTTCCCAATCAACATAGGTATATCCCTGAAGTTGTACATCTTTTTTTGCAACAAATCTTAAGCCATAATTCATTGTACCATGCAAATATCTCAAAATGTGCTTTCCTACAATCCAATGCTCATGTCTTAGTTCAACCTGGAACTGGTTCAATGTGTTCACAACAAAGCATATGTCCGACATGGCATTAACCAAATACATCAATGAACCAATCAGTCGCCAACACATAGATGGATCTACCAATATGGAGTTAGAGCCTCTTAACTTCTTCAAGTTAGTCACCATGGGAGTCGTCATTGATTTGCAATTCATCATACCAAATCTTTGAAGGATCTCTAACACACACTTTCCTTGACCAAGGAATACTTTGCCTAGTTTTTGCCATACTTCTAATCCGAAGTAATAGTGCATCAACCCAAGATCCTTCATATTGAACTCAGAAGCCAACTGCTTCTTATGCTGAATGATAAGAAGCTTAGCACCTGTTAGAAACAACTCAACAACAAAAAAGAGTAAGATCACAAGAGAATTCTTCACAACCTTGAAGTAAAGGTTTGGATCGACTTTGATCTTGGTAAATCCTAGTCTCGTCAGATAGCTATCAATATGAGCATACCAAGTTCTTGGAGCTTTCTTGAGTGCATACAAGGCCTTCTTCATCCTGCAAACATGAGATTCCTTTCCAAATACCTCAAAACCTTAAGGTTTCTCTATGTACACCTCTTCCTCAATCACACCATTGAGGAAAACAATCTTCACATCCATCTGGTGCAATTTCCATCCCAACGAAGCAACAAGAGAAATGATGGATCTAATAGAGGTGTACCTAACAACTAGAGCAAAGGTTTCATCATAGTGTTCTCCTTCTTTCTAAGAGAACCCTCTAGCCACAAACCGTGCCTTGTATATGTCAATACCACCATCTGTAGCATGTTTGATATTGTATATCCATTTGGAAGTCACCATTGACTCCCCTTTAGGCCTTGGCACAATCTCCCAGACATCATTCTTCATGATTGGTTGGTACTCTTCCTTCCATACTTTCTAGCTAGTTGCTTCTTCATATGTGGAAGGTTCTTGATCAATGAGTTCTGTCATGAGAACTGTGTAACTAGAGAATCTCTCAGGTTTCTTAACTTCTCTAGATGTGCCATCAGGAGCTGCATGTTCTTCTGCCTCTTCTAATGTAGATCTAAGCCATGTTGGTCTCTTCTTGATCTCTGGAACTATGACCGGTTATGCTGGATATTGAAGCCCTTCTAGCCTTCTTGTACATTATGTAGAACTCAAATGTTCCCCCTTGAGGCCTCCTGCTTCACTTCATCCAAGGAATCTACATAGACTTCCTTAGACTTCCAATATGCCATTTTCTCATCGAAGGTGACATCTCGACTGACCTCAATCAGTCGATGCTCTGGAATGTATTCTTTGTAATCCTTCGATGATTCATTATATCCAACAAATATGCCTTTATTTCCTGAAGGCTCAAGCTTATTCCTCTTATCTTTAGGAACATGAATATATAGAGGACAACCAAATATCCTCATGTGACCAACCTGTGGCTTCCTTTTAGCGATTGCTTCTTCAGGAGTCATACCTTCGAGAACTTTATGAGGACTTCCATTCTGAATGTACACAGTTGTTTGTGATGCTTACCCTCATAAAAAAATGACAAATCCATATCATGCATCATGGCCTTGATAGATTCCTCAATGAACTTGCTCTTTCGTTTTGCTACACCATTCTGTTGTGGATTATAGGGGAAAATCAACTCCTTTTTAGTCTCAGCTTGCTTGCAAAAAGAAAAAAATTCCTTTGAGGTGTATTCTCCTCCATTGTAAGATCTTAGTATCTTTATCTTCCTGCCTATCAAGTTTTAAACTTTAGCTTTGAATTCCTGGAACTTGTTGAATACCTCATCCTTAGTCTTCAAGGGATATATCCATGTCTTACGGGAGAAGTCATTAATAAATGTCATATAGTGCAACGAACCGCTAAGCGATTTCATAGGAATCAAACCACATACATCATAATGGATCAAGTCCAAAGTTTCCTTAGATCTGTTGTTAATGTTTGGAAATGGTTTCTTGATATTTTCCCGAAGAGCACATCCTTTGCATACACAATCATCCTTTATCTATAGTTTAGGAACCCCTGACACTATTTGACTCAATTTAGGCAATGTTGTAAAATGAAGATGTCCATATCTTATGCGCCATAACTCACTTGGATTTGTTTTGTCATGTACTAGTGCTTGATCTAGTAGTCTTACAAGTCTATACCGTCTTCCATCATGAATCCCAATAACCCTAGCTAGATCCCTTGGACCAAACGAGTACTTTTCCATCCACAAAAAGAAACTCTGTCTCCTTTATCTTCTAAACAAGAAACAAAGGAAAGATTCTTTTTCTAACTTGGCACATAAAGAACATTGGTGATATGTACATTGTTACTAGATTTGAACTCTATGGATTCCTTTCCAACTCCTTTGATTGCATAGCTATTATTGTCTCCCAGTTCAACCCTTATATATATATATATATATATATATATATATATATATATAGATATATATTCTCGCTCTCCAGTTATGTGCATTGATGCTCCACTATTTACTAGCCACATATGATCATCATCTGCAAGGGAGCCTGTCAATGCATAATAGTAAAATAAATCCTTATCACCTTTGGCCTTCTTTGGTTTTTCATCTTCAACATCTGCTATAGAAGCATCTTGCTTCACTTTACTCTTCTTGTTGTTAGCTATGATAGGACAATACCTCTTGAAATGTCTATACTCCTTAAAGCCATAACATTGGATCTTTGATAAGTATTTCTTCTTTGGAGTATCAAGTTTTACAATGTAGGGAACCAAAAAATCCCTAATGGAGTCCACTATAATACCCATAGCATTGATGTCATCCTTGTTGAATTTTGCTTTTCCTGCATCATTTCTGGGTTGACAACCTTTCCTGTTACAATGTCCAAAACCTTGTTCTTGGCAAGAAAAATATTGTTGGAAATACTGAAAAGGGGGGGGGGGGGGGAATCAATATTTATTACCAATTAGTATATGTCTAACTTCACAAAGCAGTAGTTGTTATTAGCAACAAATAAACATAAACATTCATCAAAACCATTCAATAATGCATAACAATCGAGATAATAGACAAATTTTTAGGTGGAAACACCTCCAGGATAAAAACCACCAAATGCTTCTTAATATTTGTCTTCAAAAGATTTACATCAAGTGTATTGCTCCAACAGGAAGAGGCTTCAACCTCATGATTTACAGGCTCCAACCTATAGGATGCTCCTACGCCCTGTTTCCTAGCTGCAACCGAAAGGATGCTCCAACACCCTAGTCTTCAAGCTCCAACCTGACGGATGCTTCAACGATGTGTTTACCAACTGCTACTAGACAGATGCCCCAATGCTCTATGCAAGCTCCAACCTGCCCTAGTGTTAAATCATTATAATACTAGTGTATCCCCCTTATTGTTATTGTTAGTGTAGTCCCTTATTGTTATTGTTGTGCCCCATAGAAGCCCACTATTGTTATTGTTGTGCCATTACATTATTATTGTTATGTAGGCTCTAATTATATTATGACCCTTTAGACTCCTATATATACCAAGGAGGCCTTAGCATTGTATCATCCAGTAATTATTCATTAATGTGATGTAAAGGAGGTTTCCCCCTCGAAGATGTTATTTCTCAAGCCATTGATCTATATTTTCTTCTGTTTTGTGAGCTGGTTGCATAACATTTGGTATAAGAGCTTTGGAATTATAGGGTTTCGCTTCTTCAAACAAGTCATCTTGGCATTTTCTCCATAAATTTTTTCTGCGATGCTTCTAAAGTTGAAATTGTGACCATGTGGAGACAAAATCTTGGTGAATGTCATGTGCGAATTTCAGATCTTGGTTCGCTACATTTTCATAGATATGATCCAAGGAAGTTAGGGTTTTTGCAGGCTCCATAATTCAATCTCAAATAGGTGACCTAAGGAAAATCGTCATAACTTTTTTTCTGAGCATCAAATTTGAACTTCATAAAAAGTGACTAAAAATGCATGGACTGTAGTTTTTCGTGTATCATTTTCGGAGCCGAAAGATCGAAACAATGACAGATGACATTCGGTACAAGTTTGTTGTACTGAACTAGTCTATAATCAGGTCATTGTGGGAGAGTGGGCATAACTCCTTCTTGAAGACTCCAATCTTAGTCTGACTTGTGGGGTTGGAAATCAGACTCAAAGGGCTACCATGAGACAAAAGTTCAAACCTTCGAGATCCGAATTTACAGAGCTACAATATATTCAATATGGAGCTCCTACAAAGCAAGGAAAATGTGTGTATTCTTTTAAAATTTGCATAAGTTTTGTTTGAAAAATTAATTTGAAGTGATTCAAGAGGCATAATAAAGCATACATATCATTGTTTTATTCCAAAATGACTCGAAGAAAGAAAATGGAAACACCTAGTAAGTAACTAGGGAGCTCTACTATGACACATGAAGAAGAGGAAAACAATACAACATGATATATCAAAATTACGAGACTAAGTGCAACACATCTTGCTCTGGCAATGAGTAACAAAAAATGAAATGGAAGCTAAGATGGATGATTTGAAGAATGGTTTAAAATCAAACATGAAAGGTTTGAAGGATATATTAAAAACATATATGGAATGTTTGAAGGATGGATTAAAATCGGACATGGAAGGTTTGACAAAGTTGCTACAAGAAATGCTTCCTATTGGCAAAAATGTATTCGATTAAACTCATGAGAAGAACGAAAGGAATGTTAATAATGATTTCAGAAACTCTAACTTTGGATTGAATACCCACCATATTCCAAAGATCGATATGACGAAGTTTGATGGCAAGGATCTGGTAACATGGATACTATAGATGGAACAATATTTTGATCTCCATAATGTGCAACACACACAAAAGGTACGCATTACATCTTTATATTTAGAAACCAATCAGTTTGTATGGTATCAATGGCTTTGTTCTCGTAAACCACTTGTCACTTGGTCAATTTTTATGGAGGAAATGATAACACATTATGAGGATACAAAGAGAAACATCTTCTTTAGCCAATTGATAAATTTCGAACAAAAGGGTTCAATGGTAGAGCACATTAAGGACTTCCAGAAATTGAATATCAAGGTAAATGATATTCCAGAGGAGCATATGATTGATGCCTTGATATTGACTTTAAAGGATAACATCCAACATGAGGTTTGCCTTTGGGAACCTAATTCATTGGAGAAGGCATTCAAGGTGGCAAGAAAAGTTGAAAGCAAAATTATGGCAAGAAGGAAGTCTACCACCCACTTCTATAAATATGGAAGTGTTGTTGCTCCTAGCCTTCCACAACCTACAAGGTTGACACCACAACAATTGGAGGAAAAAAGAGAAAAAGGGTTTTGTTACAATTGTGATAGAAAATACACTAAAGGTCATAAGTTTGTTGAGAAGAAAATATTTTACATATATTGTGAAGATGAGGAAGAAAATGAATAAGAATGTCAAAAGAAGAGGATATACACTAGGAACCAACCCCAAAGAAAGAAGAAATGAATATGACCATATATTGTAATGCATTGGCAGGAATTACTGCTCCTCAAACTCTCAAGGTAGAAGGACATATCAAGAAGAAAAAGTTAATAGTGTTGATTGATTTGGGTAGTGCCCATTATTTTATTCATTATAAGATAGCCAACGAATTGAATTGCTTCCTATATCCAACACCAAAGTGTCATGTGATGGTTGCAAATGGAGGAATTATAAATTGCTCTAGAAAGTGCCATAATATCAAGCTAACTATGGGGAATATGTATTGAATAGTCTAATGTTTTTCATTCCAATGGGTGGTGTTGATGTTGTATTAGGAGTCCAATGGTTACAATCTTTGGGGACGATAGCTTTTAATTGTCAATAACTATTGTTGAATTTTTTTTGGGAAGGAAAGGAAGTTGAATTAAGGGGTATCGCAGGAAAACCAAGAAGATAATCAACTCTAATGGCATGAAAATCTTCTAAAGAAAGAACAACAGGGCGTAATTGCAAAATTATGCTCACTAGAGGTTCAAACATCGAAATCATCTATTTCTCTAGATCTCCAAAATGCCTTGGACAATCATTCCAAGGTATTTGAGACTCCCAAAGGCCTCCTACCTATTTGTGATCATGATCGGACTATTCATTTGATTCCAAGAAGTGTTCCTCCAAACATCAAGCCTTACAGATATCCCTATACCCAAAAGAGTGAAATAGAATGTATGGTTGCAGAAATACTGGATGTCGGTATAATTCAACTTAGTCAAAGTTCTTTCTCTACTCCAATAGTATTGGTGCACAAGAAGGATGGATCATGGCGCATGTGTCCAAATTATAGGGAACTCAACAAGCTCACTATTAAAGATAAATTTCCCATTCATGTTATTGATGAATTGTTGGATGAATTACATGGAGCAATTTACTTCACCAAGTTGGATCTTCGGTGAGGATATCATCAAATTAGAATGAAGACTAAAGACATTTTGAAAACAACATTTAGAACACATGAGGGTCATTATGAATTTTTGGTCATGCCTTTTGGCCTTACCAATGCACCTTCCACACTTCAAGGTTTGATAATTCCATTTTCAAACCCTTCATTAGAAAATTAGTGTTAGTATTTTTTGATGATATACCAATCTACAACAAGTCTTGTAAGGATCAAGTTCAACATGTTAACATGGTGCTCAAACTATTGGAGGAGAAACAATTATATGCAAAAACCTCCAAATGTTTCTTTGGAGTACACGAGGTGGAATATCCGGGTCCTGTTGTATCTCATGAGGGTGTTAAGGTAGACCCTAACAAAATTAAATGCATTAAGGAATGGAAAATCCACACAACCATAAAGCATCTTCAAGGATTTCTTGGGTTGACAGGGTATTATCGCAAGTTTGTTAAGAATTATGGGAGAATAACATCACCTCTAACAACATTATTGAATAAAGATGCATTTTCTTGGACTTCAGAAGAAACCAAGGCCTTTGAACATCTTAAAGAGGTAATCTGCCAAGCACTGGTCTTAGCTACGCTAGACTTCACAAAAACCTTTATTATGGAATGTGATGCCTTAGGAAATGGAATTTGGGTTGTTTTAATGCAAGAATGAAGACCCATTGCTTTTGAAAGTCGTCCAATCAAAGGAAAGTATTTACACAAACCTATTTATGAGAAGAAAATGTTGGAAATACTACATGCACTAAAGCGATGATGACCTTGCCTAATGGGAAAACACTTCAAGGTAAAAACATATCATGATAGTCTTAAATACTTTTTAGAACGAAGATTATCTTTAGAAGAGCAGTAAAAAACACAAATATGTTGGGTTTTGACTTTGAAATCATCTACAAAAAAGGGAATCAAAATGTTGTTATAGATGCACTCTCAAGAAATGATGAGGATGTGGAAACATTGCTTTGTGCCATTTCTATTATCCAACTAGATTGGATAACTGAAGCAAGGGATGAACGGAAGAATGACAAAGAAGTGTGGACACTCATTCAAAAGTTGCAGCAAGATCTCAGTACATCTGATACATTTAGCTAGAAAAATGATTCATTATGGAACAAAGATTGCTTTAACCTTCGTAAGAATTCCCAAATCAAACAAAAGATTCTTTTGGAATTGCACACCTCCCCATTAGGATGGCACTCAACATTTTTAAAAACTTACCACAAGGTCAAGAAACAATTTTTTTGGTATGGCCTTAAATCTGAATTCAAAAGTTTGTGGCAGAATGTTTGGTTTGCCAACAAAATAGAGTTCAAACGAGTAAGACCTCGAGTATGTTACATCCTTTAGCCATTCCAAGTCAGCGTTGGGAGGAAGTCTCAATGGATTTTATCATAGGTTTACCCAAGTCTGAATCAAAGAGTGTCATCGTGGTGTTAGTTGATAGTCTTACCAAGTATGCACACTTTTGTGCATTATCTCATCCTTTTAAAGCCAGTACAAGTGTTATTGCGGAAACAATTCAAAAGCTACATGGAAACCCAAAGATTATTGTAAGTGACAAAGATCCCATTTTTACTGGAAATTTTTGGACTAAACTATTTTCTTGTCTTGGTACTCTATTAGCTCATAGCTCATCTTATCATCCTCAATATGAAGAGCAAACCGAGACAGTGAACAAATGTTTGGAAGGATATCTTCATTGCTTTGTGTCTGATAAACAAACACAATGGGTCAAGTGGCCACCTATAGTTGAATGGTGGTATAACACTTCCTTCCATACTACAACACAAATGACTCCATTAATGGCACTCTATGGATATCATTGACCATCCTTCACATCATCTTTAAGAGAAAATTCTAAGGTTAAAGCAGTGTAACATCACATCGAACATCAACAACAAGTTCTCCAACTCTTAAAGGATAACCTCACTCTAGCACAAAATTGAATGAAACAATAGGCACATCAATAATGCAGTGAAAGATGCTTTGATGTAGGTGACTGGGTATTTTTATGGCTACAACAATACAAATAAATGTCTCTCAAGCAAGCTAGGAAGGATAATAAATTATCACCCATGTATTATGGTCCCTACAAGATGTTGCAAAAGATTGGTACTATGGCATACAAATTGGAGTTGCCTGCATCTTTCCGAGTACACCCAATTTTCCATGTTTCAAGCTACCAGTTCAAACAATGTTGCTAGAACTTGACGAAGAAGGAAATATCATATTTGAGCCTGAAGCAGCCACGAAAATAAGAAACCGACAGTTATGAGATCGATTAATTTCAAAGAATCTCATTAAGTGGAAGAACTTATCCGCTGAAGATTCCACACGGGAGGATGAGAATTTTATATAGAAGCATCCAGAACTACTCAAGTGTTGAGGACACACTTTTTGGAAGGAGAGGGGCATGTTAGGTCCCTATAATACTAGTGTATCCTGCTTATTGTTATTGTTAATGCAGCCCCCTATTGTTATTGTTATGTGAATGTTTCCCCCATATTGTTATTGGTGTGCCCCATAGAAGCCTACTATTGTTATTGTTGTGCCCTTAAATTATTATTGTTATATAGGCTCTAATTATATTCTGACCCCTTAGACTCCTATATATTCCAAGGAGGTCTTATCATTGTATCATCCAAGAATTATTCATTTGTGTGATGTAAAGAAGGTTGCCCCCTCGAAGAGGATATTTATTAAGTCATTGACCTATCTTTTCTTGTATTTTGTGAGTTGGTTGCATAAAACCTAGCACCACCCTATTGGCCTGAAGTGTTCTCAGCACCAACCTGCCACCCTGATCAATTGACGAACCACGTTTCACAATTTTCAGACTAGATCCACCTGTGCTCTGAGTCAATACAAAGAAATTTAATACAAGAGAACCACAACACAAATTCTATCAATAAAATCAACCTTTGTACATCAAACTCCAATTGTCAACATCAACCACTTCTATCTCTGTCCAAATTGCACATCAAGCCTTATCTTAAAAACTATAACCATCATTGCTTGTCATATAGATAAATTTATTAATAACTCAATCAAAACTATGTCTAATCAATAACACAATAATCTGCATCGTATCTACTCTAGCATCACAAACCTGTAATACTAACACTACTCTCATTGTTTATTTGTGCCCACGAGCACAAACCTAGATGCCACCAATTTATCGTGTACCCAACCTTAAATTGTCCCAGTTGTTGAACAAAAACATGCAAGCCCCTTCTGTTGTCTCAAATCCTAAGCATTGTCACAACTCTTAATACACATCACATAAAATGTCATTTGTCATAATCAAGAAAGGACTGTCACTGTTTAACAGATATCACTCGCTATTAATTGTCCCTAAGTTCATATTGTCATAAGGATATCACACTGCTATGATGAAGGATCTGTCATTAGGTTCACTGTTGTATCAATATTTATAAATCAGAGTTACTGCCACATTAATCCTTGTCTCACTGTTCACAGATTACTATCAAATATTTCTCATTCTTATGCGGGTTTCTATCATAGTTAAGGCCACAGTCATCAAGAGTCCCATAACTATCATCATTGTCCAAACTGTCATACATTCATTGTCGAATCCATTGTCATATCTAGCTCACTAACTCATTGTCCAACTAGGTCATTGTTTATTGTTATAGTCAATATTCCTAAGGTTTATGCAAGATACATTACACTTGCTACATCTATGAGGTTACTTTTATGTTTAGGTTATTGTCACATATAAAAGGTCATTGCAATCTGTCGAGTATACAAGAATAGCGCCAACTCAGTTCATCAATGCAACTCACTGCCAGGCATTCCCCCACTTTATAAATCAAATGGGTAAGTTGTCTTGCTGTTACATCTTTCAAAATCTTCAAGTCATAACCATATGTATTAGGTATGAAACACTTAGAATATCTTCAAGATGTCTACCCCAATAACGTATGTACAATGATACAAGTTTATATCCTCAAGACTGTGGGTTTCTCTTTAAAAGTTTCTTCAAATCTTCAGGCCTATGGTGCATAGAAGTCGACTTCAGTAGATATCTATCCAATATGTATATGTAGGACTACAATGGATGATCTAGGCCATAAGCTTGCCTCAAGACTGTGTGAAATTCAAATGAATATTGTGTTATTGATCGATGCCCTTGAATTTTTCACATGCTCTTGTATTAAGCTTCACAGGAGTCAAAACTACAAGGACACAAGCTTGTTGTCACTATTATGAAAATGAGACATTAATATGTTGGATAGGCCATACATATGAATAAACTCTCAAATTGCCTTGGTCTCACTCACAAGGCTGCATATGTACTAGATAAATGTAGGGTCTTTTAGGAGCTTCAACCATAGAAAAAAAGATGTCAGGTATGAGACTATATGGAGACCATTGTTGAGGGTACGTGCCACAAAGAATTGTAGATTATTCTTGTTTCTAATTTAGTAGATCAAAACTTCAAATGATATCAGAGGCCACAATTGCTTTAGATTAATTCAATCTTCAAAATAGACATGGGTCTAGTTTTGAAGATCAAAGTAATCCTTATAACACAAAAAATCACCAGCTATTTGTTCGTATAGACTTGATACATATCAAAAGCAAGGTCAAATGGGTTGATAACACTCCTAATAATGGTGCATTGAATCCCAAGGATTGTGCCTTATGAATCTCAAATGGAATTGCAGTAATTATGTCCAAATGCATGCTAAGTGCGCCTTAGAACTTTGTTGCATAAGACCTGTGACTTGATGCCCTAATAAGGGTCGAATATATGAGCTACTTGAACCTTGATAATTGAGAACATTAGTCTACCACCTGTAAGAGAAGAATAATACCCAACGAGATCCAATGAATCCAAAATAAAATATATCCCAAAAACAAACGAATCCCACATACTAAACAACAAGCCAAACTCCTTTGAAATTGTTTGACTATATTTTTCACAGAGCCGCAAGGAAATTTCAGAGATCAATTTCTAAATATATGCATTCATTTTTCTTGACCTTTAAAGAAGAGCGAATGTGATTTATATATCCTTTTGAGGCCATAAATTTGGAGAAACGACTTGAAGATTTTTAGGGAGAAAATCATATTTTTCTTTTTCTTTTTTAAACTACAATTTAAAAAATGAATTTTAAGCCCAAGGATGAGACCCTAGCTTTCACGAGTTAGGTTTTTATTTTTATTTGAAATTAAAAACTCCTCATGGCATGTAAATTCAAAAATTAATCTTTGAGACCCTCCATGAAATATGAAATAGCATGCTTGCCAATGAAGGATTGCCACATCATCTTCTTGTGAGGTTGTTCCCCACAACTTGGGTCCTCCTTCTTCTTCAAACTGGCATAACTCACAAACCATGAGGGCTTTCGAGGTGTACCACATACCACTAGAATCAACTTGATGAGGAGAATCCAATGGTGAGGATCCACAAGGAAAATTTAGTGATCTACTTCTTCAAAAACCTTCAACAAGTTTCAGGTGTGATCATTGTCCAACCAGACCCTAGAGCTAGGGTTAACACTTCAAGCCATCCTTCCATTGGAGCTTCCGACTAATGTAACCCAGACAAATATTAAGAGTGTTCATTAACAAATGTTGACATCAATGACAACACCATTCAGTAATCTCCCTCTTTTTCATTGATGTCGATGCATGCTCCTTTTGCGAGTACAACTCCCCTTGACTACATGTCTTGATCTCCTTCTCATGATTTCTCTCCCCCTTTGACACAAATGGCAAAGGGTGACTCCCTTTGACAAACTGCCTTTTTATGTGGACCTGTAATCCTTTAGTTGTTCTTCTCCCCCTGAACAAATGTCTTCCTTTCATGCCTCCTGCAATAGTCTAGTTGACTTTCTCTGACTATTTCTCTTCCCCTAGCCTGTTATGGTCCCATGAATTGACACATCTGATTCTACCTGAATCTTTCTGCAATCATTTCCATGACTTGTCAATTTGAAGCGACTATTTTGCTGAAGTTTCCCATGATGCTGAAGACTGCTCTTAACTGCTTAAGCAATTTATAATTTGTCATCCGTCAACCTGCTATATAGGCTCCCCCTATTCAACATTCATCGAACGATTCTTGAACAACAAAGTTCAGAACAAGGTAGAAACTAGCTCTATAGCTGGATCATCTCGAACCTTGACATCTTCTACTATGGATTCATCATGCCCTTTTGCCTTTACAAAACCTGAAAGCATTACTGCTGAGACTTTCTCATTTGCTTGGTCTTCTTGCATTTGTTTTCTTCTCCAAACTTTCTTGTACCTGATATTAGGGTTTTCCATCATGAATGATTCCATATTGTATCTACAATCATGTGCTATGTGTCCATAGTTATGACATTTTTAGTATTTAACATTTGGTCTGAATGATGGAACAACAAACATATGCTTTCGACTGACAAAATCATTGAAGTATCTATCTTGAGTTCGTGAAACCTTTCTTCTAGGGTTTTTATAATGCCCTTGATAATTGTACCTATCATAAGTTTTACAATCCCTAGCCACATGTCCAAAGAACATGAAAAATAATAACCATTAAATAAATTAGCGTACCTAGATGATTTATCTTGTTCGAATGATCTTCTGTATTCATTCTTTCTTGGAGGAGTTATAGGCTTTTGTTGATCCTTGTCCTTGATTACTTCAACATTATTCCTTGGAGTCACAACATTTTAAATTTTCTTCGGCCCTTCACTTTGATCAGTCTTCTCGTCAATCTTACTTTGTGGGGACTTAGAGATTGTACATTTGTCACATGGGGCTTTACCTGCTTCTTTTTCTTTCATCTTCAATTTAGCCATGTCATTATTCTTCCTTTCATCATCCAACAATTTCTCCTTCTTGAGATTATCTATTTTAAATAGGGCAACGTCAAGTTCTCCTTGCTTTTGATCAATATCTTCTTGAAACCGAATTTTCAAGATTTTCCTTCTTTCTTCTACTTCTTCTACTTGTAGTTTTAGAAGAGTGACCTTTTATGATTCTTTGTTAAGAACTTGTATTTGTTCCTTTTTCCTTTTATTTTATTTCTTGAGCTTGTCAATTTCGGCAACAACTGTGTCCATTTCCTTTTGCTTTTCATCAAATTCAATTACATGCCTCTAACTAGATTCTTTTAATTGGCTTGCCACGTCTTTCTCTTCCATTTCCACTTCTTGCACTTGTTTCTTAAGCCTATTAATCTCTCCAATGGTTTTATCAAGTTCTTGTTTCTTTTGATCGACTTCTTCATTGAGCTTGCAACTTTCTTCTGTGTTCTTGATTAATACATCTTCCTCTTTTTCATCTTCTTCCTCATTGTCAGAATCTTCCATATGAGAGTATGCTTGACTTGAATCATGATCATCATCATATTTGTCTTGTCCAACATGATATTAACCTGCATGAATATTTTGAATGTTCTCCTAAAGATGTTTGGCAAATGAACATCGTCCTATATTGAATTTCATAGAATCTGGCAATACGCTTAAGATGATACTCATGGCTTTGGAATTGTATTGTCTTGATTTATCATTAGAGACGTCTCCAAAAAAAAAAATCCCATACACCATATCCAATTGCTCCCAAATAGGCTTCCATTCTATCTTTCCAAAATTCAAATATTGATTCACTGAATAGAGGAATTGTACTTGTTTCTCTTTGTCAGATATAATAGGTTTTGAAATAATTTCAATACCACGAACTTCTTTTAGCTTCTTTGAATGCTTGGCGGCTTCCTTCCTTGACATTCCCATCTTGATTTACTTGAGATCTGCCTTGCAGTTGTTAAGTTGCTACTGAAGGCACCTTCTCTGATACCAATTGTTGGAAATACTGAGAGGGGGATGAATAAATATTTCTTATCAATTAGTATATTCGTAACTTCATATAGCATTTATTTTTATTAGCAATAGATAAACGTAAACATTCATTAACACCATTCAACAATGGATAACAATATAGAGATAGTAGACACAAATATGTTTTGGTGGAAACCCCTCCGAGACAAAAAGCCACCGAAGGCTTCTTAATATTTGTCTTCACAATATTTATAGCAATTTTTCTTCTCCAACAGAAGGAGGCTTCAACCTCCTAATTTGCATGCTCCAACTTGTAGGATGCTCCTATGCCTTGTTTCCTACCTGCAATAGAAAGGATGCTCCAACACCCTAGTCTTCAAGTTCCAACACCCTATTTAAAAGCTGCTACTAAATGGATGCTCCAACACCCTATGTAAGCTCCATCGTACCCTAGCACCACCTACTGCCTTGAAGTGTTCTCAGGCTCCAACCTGAAGGAGAATCCACTCTCCTGCCTTGCACCACCTTGCCACCCTAATCAGTTGGTGGACCACGTTTCACAATTTTGGGACTGGATCCACCTGTGCTCTAAATCAATATAAAGAAATTGTAATACAAGAGAATTGCAACACAAAATTTGTTAATCAAATATGCCCTTGTACATTAAACTCTAGCTGTCAACATCAATTGCTTCTATCTTTGTCTAAATTGCACATCAAACCCTAGCTTAACGACTATAACCAACACTACTTGTCGTATAGACAAATCCATTAATAACTCAAGCATATTATGTCAAATCAGTAACACAATAACCTGCATCGTATCTGCTCTGGCATCACAAACCTGTAATATTGTCACTACTCTCATTGTTTACTAGTGCCTACTATGAAAATTTTGTCATTACAACAATTGATTTATTTTACCTACTTATTTTCCAATAAGTTATTTACGAAATCCCTTCAGCAAATATTAAAATAAATTCTATTGTAGATATCACACCATTATATAGAAACAAATACATGCACAAGAATCAAACACATCAACACTGTTATTTTTGGACAATTGTCCCCGGAAAAACCCAATGTGGGAAAATCGGTGCAACAAAGGAGGATTTTATTAATTAGCTTTTCTTGAGTACAACTAGGGTACCAAACTGGCTCACCCAACAGTGATAAACCCTCTGGCACCTCCCCTAGCTCATCGTCTATCCAGCTAGCCTCTACGCAACCCCCAGACCCTCTGTGTCAGCCTCTGCCTCACTGCGTCAGCGCTTGGCCTCTCTACGTCACCCACGCAGGCCCTCCAGTGACTGTGCAATCTAGCTTCCTCTGCGTCTTCCTGAGTGGCTATGCGTCTGCCTCTCTAAGCTCTGCGTTAGTCCTTTGGCATTGTCCCTGCCTCTCTGTTACGTACTCGCTACCTCTTGCAGCAATACAGTCTTCTAGTCGAATTTCTCAGCAAGATCCACTCCAAAAATCGAACTGACTGGTCTCCCTCAGTATATCTCCAACTAATCCTCAAGCCTTCTCTTATACTTTTCATGTTGATGAATCAACGACCGAGATTAAGTCCCTAATCAATAGCTAAGATTAAAATAGACTTGATCTTCGTTTCTTAGAAGCTTCTCATCCTTATCTTTATTAATACCCATTAATATTTTTATTTTTCTAAGTTTAGACTTAGGAACTCATTAACAATATTAATTATCTTAAAAACTCTTCATCCGGATGGAATTTTCCAAAACAATTTCTAGGTCTTGGAGATCTCACATGCTTTAGCCTCTCCACCAATTTTCATGGCTAGAGCACATCCGTTGCTACCCCAAATCAACACCCATGAGCACAAACCTAGATGCCACCAATCTGTCCTATACCCAACTTTAAATTGTCCCAGTTATTGCAACAAAAACATTCAATTTCGTTTTGTCACCTCTGAATTGACCTGTGGATTCATCTAGTTACCATATACTTGTTCTGTTACAAGTGAGTTGCCATCAAGGAAAACACATGCATCATAATGCCAACAATCTCCCCCTTTGGACTTGATGGCAACCATGTTGGTGTTGATCACCTCAATCTGTAGAAACCTGTTAGATACATCAAATAACCGTTATTCAAACACCAAGATACTCTCCCCCTTTGACATTAAGGGAAAGGGCGGACCAAAGCTCCCCCTTTAGATCTAATTTGCACTATACTGTCCATATTCCTCCTAAGCACATGCTGAATCTTCAGAAATATTTTCAAATGAAGAACATGACTCTATAACTCAACTAAGTATGACCTTCCTATTACCAAGGACTCATACTTACATCAATCACCCAACCAAGTGGGGATAAATATTTGACTCAACCACCCAACCAAGTGGGATTACATATTTGTCGTGATCTGAAAATTCCATACATGATTGAATATGACAATTATTACATCATAGGTATCCACATGGCCTTTACATCAAATGACAGATATAGCATTAATAACTGAGACCAAAAGATCTTAATAGTAGCATAATTCAGCGACCATACTGCCAACAATACATTATATTCTACAAGGCTAATGCTCCCCCTGAACCTGTGCTACCAATTCATTTTCATCAAAGCATCTTCATCAATCAGATAAATATCAATGAGAAAAACATAACTCAATACCATATCAGCAGACTGTACCCATCAACACTAGACCAAGAAAAATCAAATCATAGTTGTCAGTAGCATGTCAGAGGTTGATCTTGAGTTTGTCCCACTATTTTTCTATCAGAGAAAAACATACGTGACTGTCTGTAAAGAAACTCGCGTATATACGTGACTATACTTCATGAAACCCGTATACAGAAAGCAACCTTCTGAATTTTCACCTGTAGACTGAGCAGACTAGATTAACAACAAAATGAGGCAAAAAAAACTCCTAGTTTCTGTCTGAGATATTCAAATGCTTCTCTGGGAAGAGATTTAGTAAATATATCAGCAACTTGTTCTTTAGAGGGAACATACTTCAATTTAACCTTTTTTCTCAAGCACTTGTTCTCGTAGAAAGTGATATTTAATTGGAATATGCTTGGTCTTGGAGTGCATAACATGATTTTTCGAAATACTAATAGCACTTGTATTATCACATAGGATGGAGATGGTTGGAGAACATTTGATTTTTATATCTTGTAATGTTTGGATCATCTAGAGAAGTTGTGTGCAACAAGATGCAACAACCACATATTCTGCTTCTGTTGTAGATAAGGCAATGAAATTTTGTTTCTTGCTGAACCAAGATACCAATCAGGGCCCCATGTAAAATGCACCTCCACTAGTAATTTTCTGATCATCAACATTTCCAGCCCAATCTGCATCTGTGTATGCATGAAGGGTAAGATTTGCGTCTTTAGGATACCATAGACCAAAGTCTTGGGTTCCTTGGAGATATTTGAATATTCTCTTTACTGCCTGAAGATATGACTCCTTTGGATTGGCTTGAAAACATCCAACAATCCCAACTGCATGCATGATATATGGTCTGGTACCTGTTAGATAACGCAGACTTCCAATCATAGACATGTAATCTGGTTGGTTTACTGCGGGAGAATCATCATTAGAACTGAGGCTACATCCTGTCATCAATGGGAGTACATACAAGTTTGCAATCTTCCATCCCATACTTCTTCAGAATCTGCTTGAGATATTTTGTTTGTGAGAGATTTCAATCATGAGAAGTTGAGTATTGTAGCATTGAATGGCTGGAAGTTTCCAAAAAAATGGGGTTGAATTCCTTCATTACTTTTTTCAGTTAAGATCCTTCATTTTTGGGCTAATCATTATCATTTTTTCTTACTTAGATGGCTGAGATGGGAAGTCGGTTTATCCTCTACAGTGATTGAGTGTGTTGTCTTTGCTGGAGGCTGAAGATTCTACCTAAGTTCTTGTACTAGAGGAGGAAACATATTTACAAGGTTGGGTCTGCTATAAGAATAAGCTCGTAAACCTACTGTGGGACTCCTATTTGATGCTACTCTGAGCTTAGATTTGTAACCAGGTTCCTTATTACATTGTCATTGTAATTTCAATACCAAGTTGTTTATATGTCTGCATGAATGAGTTTTGTTACCATTATGATTTTTTTGGTTCTTTTGATTGCAGGAAAGTGCTTGTACTTTGTTTTAGTGCATTTATCCCAGTGGTACTTGTGTTCCTGAATATAATATAAATTCTGCTCATTTATTCAAAGCATAGTTTGTGTACTTGTTTGGTATTGTATTCTCTTTATTTGGGATGGAACTATATAAGCATGCACATATAGCCAGTGGCATAATAATCTATTGATATAGTACTTCATTGGTTCAAACAAATAAAATCAGTAAAAATCATGGAAAAGTTGAGATACCGGAGGGAATGTATTTTACAATGGTATCAAAGCATGTTTTTGGATGATTGTTGGGTTTGAGGGGCAACTCTTGACAAAGATTTAATGAGTCACGAAGAACAACGTTCAGTGGGATCACCTATAGAGGGGGCTATCAAACTAGAGAACCCACTCCTTTTTGGGAAGAACAAGAAGAAACACTTGACAAGGGAAAAGGGGAACAGGAAACTCCTGGAGTAGAAAGAGAGGAAAAATAACCACTTGTGAAGGGTAAATCAGTCATGGGTGATAAATAAAATCAAGAGTTTAGCAATCTTCTCAACATCATTAATGACTTGGCTAAGGGTCAAAAGGATATGGTGGAGTGGATGAGGAACTTAGGAAGCAAAGGGGGCTCCACGTAAACTCCAACATGGGAACAACCCAACAAATATCCCAACAATGGTGAGGGGTCTAATATTGGAGAGGCTAGCCATGCACGTACAACTATACACAACCACCCCCACATATATAGCAGATCTTCTAAACCCACCATGCCATAATTTCTCAATGAGATAGAAGCTGAACAAGTGGAGCATAATGACCATGGAATTCCCTTTAGGAATTATTTGGTGGAGTATAAGAGTTTAGGGTGAGACTTCCAAGCTACCATGAGCTTCACAGATTTATGAAACATTCAAATTGAGAACAAGCCCAAGGGTGTATAAAAGGCAATGAGGTAGAACAATGAGCTCCAAAAGACAATGGGGAAAGTGTATATTCCAGGTTTTGATGGGACATCGAAATGCTTAGCTAGATTGTGGGTCCAAAAGTTGATATTCCAGGTTTTGATGGGACATCGAAATGCTTAGCTAGATTGTGGGTCCAAAAGTTGGACACCTATCTTCATTTACATCTGTTAGAAATGACAATAATTATGAAATGTAATTATCTTAGTAAAATTTGGTTTTCCGTTTATACAATTGTGTAACCATAGGGAGTTATGTAACGAAAATTTTGAATATTAAATTGGTGATTGCCCGGGAGGCTTGATGTAATATTGGAGAGTCATTCTTGACTTTGGAGCAATAAGAATTCCAATCACTTGCCTCGTGGAGGTTTCCTTGACACACTGTCAGGGTTTTACCACGTAAATTCTTTGTGTTTCTTCTTGTGTGATTTCATTTCTATTTCTTGTGCATTTATTTCTTTTTTAATTGTTAATTGGATCAAAATACCAACATGTGGTATCATAGTTTGTTATTGTGAGGGTTGTGAGGTATAAGTCTTTCTAACAGAGCCGTCACAAAAATTTGTTGAATTCAGCGAAAGAGGATCCGAGAGGCCAAGGAAAGTCTAGCCATTAATCGTGGGATTCATGTTGTGAAATGTTGTTTGTAAAAACCGTTGAGTGAAGCTATCTTTTTTGGAAGTTGCTACGGAACCCATCAATGCAACAGAAGCAATCGCACTAGAGGTTGTTAGTTAAGAGGAGCGGACAAGCACTGTTGAATTTTGTAGTCAACCTTGTCTAGAGCAAAGTTTCCTATCTAGAGAAAAGCTGACCATAACTCCGTTGACCGGGAAGAGTCTGCATGCAATAAGAATTTGAAAGTCATGCATGAGGTTAAGCCACCAAAGAAAGTCACATTCCTTGAGGGATTTCATTTTTTTATGCACACCATTATTGAAGTCAGTGTATTAAGCGACTGTTATTTCCACATGAAGTTTGAGAGAGGGTTGTTGTCAGAGGACCTGCTAGAAGCCACAAAGAGCGTCTTGATAATAAATCAAAACCCCAACCACCGGGTATTGTTTGGTGCAAATTTGGAGAATTAGTTGTTGGTTTCTTTGATTTCAAAAAAATAAAAATAAAAATAGGGATTCTAAAAATTTAGTGGAGTCATTTCTAAAGGAAAAGTTCTAGGTTTGAATTTCTGTAAAAAGGAAGGGGAAGTAGTTTTTTTTAAAGAAGGAAAAATATTTGGAAATTCTAAAAACAAGAAGCATATTTTAAAACCCTAGCTGAAAGTAGAAAGGAAACTCTAGCAGATTTTGTTGAAGGAACCTAGTCATTAGTTGTTAAAATTGGAAACTAGGGCCAAACTCCATGTGGATCATCTTATTTATGGCAGCTGATATTTTTCCTTGATTCCTCTCATTGAGAGGTGTAGGATTGATCTAACGATCATCCAATTCTGACAAGTATTTATGGAGATATGAATTTATTTGTATTTACTTGACAAATTGTCAAGGTCAGCCAGCAGATAAATGTGTGGCACACACGCCCATATAAGTACAAGTGAGGTTGATTCATTATTCACTCATCTCATGTCAACTCCTCTTCTCTCTCCTCATCTCATTGGGCCAGTGAAGGAGCAACTTCTCTCACACGTGCAAGAAGAAGGACACATTTTCTGTTTAGGGCAGCTTGACTGATTTTACGACAGTGTTGACTTTTCTAGGGCTGCGTTGACCAAGTGCTGGGTTGTTTTGTTGCACGTTGACCAAGGGTTGATCTGCGCATGTTGTTTGGGTATTGCATTGACCAGTGTTGATTGGTTAGGGTTGACCGTAGACTGTTGATCTTTGACTGTTGTTTTGACCATTGACCAAGGGTTGTTTTGGGTTGTCAAAGTTTGTTGTTGAAGACCGAGTTCTTCAAGGTTGACTAGAGGTCAATCCGGGGTTGTTTGACTAAGTTTGACTTTGTTGATTTAGGATTTGTTGCTACTGTTATAAAATTACAGATTTCTGAATTGTACTATTTCTCTTTGTTGAACTATTGAAGATTAAAGAAGAATTGATCAAAGGATTTCCCTGCATTGGGGTTTGTCCCTGGCTAGCCACCACATCTTGTGTTTATGTGAATGCTAAACAATGGCTAATAAGAAGAATTGAAGTGCACTGCTCTAAGCATAGAACATACCATAAATTAACATGGTATCAAAGGTGAGGTGAAGACAAAGCCTAAGCAAGAGCAAGAGAAAAGCAATCACCGAAGGCTTTTGAAGCAATATTAAAAGATGTCATGGGGTCCTTGACACAATTCCCTACTGAAGACAAGCTCCATGAGAAGTTTGACTCACGGATGGAAGATGTTTGTCGATCTGACATTGGAAGAGCAGGAAGTGTTGGACCATATAAGAGGCAGAATCGTTGAGCCTCCATCAAATGCATCTGTTGCTGCTAGGAACAAGTGGACCAGGGGAAAAGTCAAAGCAAAGAAGATCATCTGGGACTCTATCAACAAATGCTTGGTGGCCTATGTTTTCGAGCTGACCACTTCGAAGGAAATCTACGATAGACTAGTAAGCTTATTTAAAGTCAATGATGCAAATCAAGTTTTATTCCTTAGAAATAAGCTGAAGGAAATTAAGAAGGGCAAATATGAGAGTATGCAAGCATATTTCTTAAGGATCACCGAGATCAAGAATGATCTCCTATCAATTGGGGAAGTCGTTCCTGACAGGGAAATGACTATCACAACTCTCGAAGGGCTCCCTTCTGAATCTTATATATTCAGAACCACTCTTCTCAACAATAATGTAATCCCAGGATTTGAGGAACTGATGACGAGATGCATTCAAGAAGAAACAAGGATGGAAGAGCAGGAAATGCTTGCACTTAGAGGAAATCCCGCTGCATTCTCCTCTCATGCTAAAAGGAGAAATAATTTTGGGGAAAAATCTAAAGGAAAGGCTGGACCAAAGGGTGGAAGAAAAGGAATATGTTACAATTGCAACAAAATAGGCCACTATGCAAGGGAGTTCCCTAATAAAAAGGACCCACATCATGACGATGATCAAAATCACTCCCGAGGCAATCAAAGGAATGGTAGGTTCAATGGCAAAAGGAATGCCGGAAATCAAGGAAGTGGTCAACCCTCCAAGAAGGCAAGAAACTCCAGGTATGAATCTAACATTGTTAACAATAAGCAAGATGAATATTATCTACCAGTGACCCTCTCTACTACTGCTCCCCCGGACTCGCTGGGAAATTGGCTTATTGATAGTGGTGCCTCAAGGCACTGCACTGGTTACAAAGAAGCTCTCTCTAATCTGATAGAGAAGGAGACCAACTTGGAAATTGTTCTTGGGGACAACTCAAAATATCCCGTGAAAGGCGTAGGGAATGTCACTCTTCAATTGAGTCAGGGTAATACAATTCATTTGCATGAAGTCCTATATGTACCTGATCTAAAAAAGAACCTAGTGTCCATTTTGGAAATGGAAGACAAATGCTACAAGGTGGCCTTCATCGATGGCAATGTACGTGTATGGAAAAGAATTTTAAAGATGGTTTCACTCTTGGGTTTCGAGTTGATTCATTATATCAGGTCAAAGGAAGTCCGCTGGGTGTCATGTCTTGTGACACATCTCTTCAGTCCGAACTATGGCATCAGAGGTCTTCTCACCTTCATTATAAAGCTCTACCTGATGTGAGACAAATGGTGACAGGGATGTTCGAGTTCAAAATAGAGAAAGAAGGTGTATGTCTAGGATGTGTCGAAGGAAAGCTCAAAAGGGTACCATTCCCCTCAAGTCATAGCAAGACCTTTGATATATTGCAGTTGGTTCACTCAAACATATCTGGTGTTATGCCTGTGAACTCCTTGGGAGGATATTTATATTACCTCACTTTTACAGATGATTATTCTCGCAAGACTTGCATATACTTCTTGAAAAAGAAGGATGAAGTGTTCTCCTGGTTTTGTCACTTCAAAGCCTTGATTGATAATCAAACTGAAAAGAAGATCAAGATCTTAAGGACTGATAATGGGGCTGAGTATGAATCCAATGAGTTCCATGACTTTTGCAAAGAGGCTAGGATTAAGAGGGAGACTACAACACCATATACTCCTGAGTAGAATGGGGTGGCAGAAAGGAAGAATCGTACGATTGTGGAAGTTGTTCGTGCTATGCTCCATGATCAAAGACTTCCGAAGTTTCTATGGGTTGAAGCTGCGAATACCATCGTATATGTGCAAAACCGATGCCCTCATTGAGCATTGGGTTCCAAGACTCCTGAAGAGATGTTCACTGGTAAGAAACCTGACGTATCTCATTTTAGAATTTTTGGAAGTCCTATATATTTTCATGTGCCGAAAGAGAAAAGGAATAAATTGGGTGCATCTGGAAAGAAAGGAAGCTTCGTGGGCTATAGCGAAAATACTAAGGGCTATAGAATCTATGTGGATGGTGAAAGGGAAGTCGAGATTAGCCATGATGTCACCTTTGACGAAGATATGGCTCTTAGCAAAGTTGAAAATCTTCCTACTCTAGGGGAATCTAAAGAAGCTGACACCAGGAAACCGAAGGAAAAGGAAGATGAGACGATCCTCAATGTTGGAGAACCTATGGATCCTATTTATCCCCCTCCACAAGAGCCTTCCTCTTCTAGGAAGAGGCCTTCATAGCTCAGGGGGACACTAGATGATGCCGAAGGACACGTTGCACCCAGGGGGACTTTCTGGGAAAGTAAGAAGCTGGCCAAGTATCAAGGATACTTGACCATCATGAGCACGATCATCCAAAATGAGACTTCATCATTTGCAGAAGCCATCAAGCATCAAGTATGGAAAGATGTTATGACTAAGGAATATGAGTCCATCATGAAAAATGATGTTTGGGATGTGGTCCCCAAACCCCAGGACAAAGCAATTGTCACTTCAAAATGGCTTTACAAGATAAAGCATGGAGTTGATGGAAGTGTTGAAAATTATAAGGCTCGTTTTGTTGCTCGTGGATTCTCTAAGAAGGAAGGCATAGACTATGACGAGTTATTTGCACCTATTTCCCGATATACCACCATCCGCTCGATCATAACCCTTGCTGCTTCGCAAGGATAGAACCTACATCAAATGGATGTCAAGACCACATTCTTGCATGGTTCGATCAAAGAGGAAGTCTATGTGGAGCAACCTGCAGGATTTGAGATTCATGATCAGGAATCTCATGTGTGCAGGTTGAATAAATCCCTTTATGGGCTAAAGTAAGCACCCCGAGCGTGGTATGAGAGGATCAATAGCTACTTGATGAAGTTGGGATTCACTAGGAGTGAAGCCGACCCTAACCTTTACTTAAAGGTTGAAGATGACAAACCTCTCCTACTGGTGATGTACGTTGATGACCTCTTTCTGACAGGTGCAGACCCTCCCATTCACAAATGTAAGAGGGAGTTGGGTTCTAAGTTTGAGATGAAGGACCTAGGACTGGTGCACTATTTCCCAGGACTGGAAGTCTAGTAGAAGCCAGGGGATATTTTCCTATCTCAAGGAAATTATGTGGTGGAGACATTGGAGAGATTTGGTATGGCAGACTACAAGATCGCGACTACTCCGATGGAGCTTGACTTCAAGAAGTTAAGTGGTAGTGCTGTCAGACTTGTTTTACAAAATGCTACCGAGTATTGTCAACTCATCAGAGCATTGGTGTTCTTGGTGAACTCCCATTCAGATATATGTTTTGCAGTCAACATATGGTTGAGCCTCACCACACACATTGGATTGGTGCCAAGAATCTGTTGAGATACCTTCGCGGCACAATCACTCATGGGTTGAGATACACTGCTGAAGATGTGAGATTACATGGATATACTGATGTTGATTAGGCAGGCAGTGTGGTGGACCGAAAGGGCACTTCCGGGTGTTGTTTCTCTTTGGGATCTGCCTCAATATCCCGGATGAGTAGGAAGCAAAAGTCGGTGGCTTTGAGCACCACTGAGGCAGAGTACATTGCTGTGAGTATGCCCTCTTGTGAGGCGGTCTGGTTGCGGAAGCTCTTCAATGAGTTATTTGGATTTACATTGGATACTACCGTGATCCTATGTGACAACCAAAGCTGGATTCATTTATCATAGAATCTCGCATTTCATAATCACTCCAAGAATATCGATATCAGGTACCACTATATCCAGGATATGGTGCAGCGGGGAGCAATAAGGCTCCAACATATCGGTATAGATGAGTAGGTCACTGACATTTTGACGAAGCCCCTGGGAAAGGTCAAATTATTGACTTTCCGGGAACGACTTGGTGTCGTTGAAAGACCCTCATATGACGATCGTGTATGATGCATGCATTGAGCTCTAGGAGCTCCGGGGGGCTTGGGGTACTTCTTGGAGCAACATGCGACCAAAGGGTGACTCACCCTCCCCTAGTGGTGCGCTATGTATAGGGTGAAAGGTTCAACCTTCCCCTGTGATCCCCTGTGGTGACTTTGGGACAGGATGATTAGTTCTCCTGACGATGAATCTTACCCATGTAGTCTGGGATTCATGGGAAGTACCTCTCACTTGATCAATGAGTAGGGAAATGGGGTTAGGGACCATTAGTAGTATTATCGATGGACACATTGTTGTATCTACCATACTCCCTATGCTAGGATGACCTCCATTGATTTGGGATCAATGATATTGATATGGGATCAGTGAGAGTGGTATGACACACTCTAAGACTGACTTCGGGTCAGTGGAGGATGGTATGATACATCCTCGATCATTTCTTCTTCTTCATAGTTCAGCAGAGCAGAGCAGAGCAGTGAAAGGCAGTGCATTTGATGGCCAAGATAGTACCGATAGTTAGACAAAATAGCAGATGGAGTTCTCCCTAGTTGAGAGGGAGTGTTAAATTGGCAACTAGGGCCAAATTCCATGTGGTTCATCTTATTTATGGCAGTTGATATTTTTCCTTGATTCCTCTCGTCGAGATACGTAGGATTGATCTAACGATCATCTGATTCCGACAAATATTTATGGAGATATGAATTTATTTGTATTTACTTGACAAATTGTCAAGGTCGGCTAGCAGCTAAATGTGTGGCACACATGCCCAGCACATCATATAAGTACAAGTGAGGTTGAGTCATTATTCACTCATCTCATCTCAACTCATCTTCTCTCTCCTCATCTCATTAGGTCGGCGAAGGAGCAACTTCTCTCACACGTGCAAGAAGAATGACACATTTTCTGTTTAGGGCAGCGTTGATTGATTTTAGGGCAATGTTGACTTTTCAAGGGTTGTGTTGACCAAACGCTAGGCTGTTTTGTGAAGCGTTGACCAAGGGCTAATCTGTGCATGTTGTTTGGATGTTGCGTTGACCAGCGTTGACTGGTTAGGGCTGACCGCAGATTGCTGATCTTTGACTGTTGTTTTGACCATTGACCAAGGGTTGTTTTGGGCTGCCGAAGTTTGTTGTTGAAGACCGAATTCTTCAAGGTTGACTAGAGGTCAATCCGGGGCTGTTTGACTAAGTTTGACTTTGCTGATTTAGGGTTTGCTGCTGCTGTTATAAAATTACAGATTTCTGAATTGCACTATTTCTCTCTGATGAACTATTGGAGATTAAAGAAGAATTGATCAAAGGATTTCCCCGCATTGGGGTTTGTCCCTAGCTAGCTGCCACATCTTGTGTCTCTTGTCTTGGCTTGTTTTCTGTCAATTTATTAATGTTCTATTAACGTTTTACTTTATGTTTATGTGATTGCTAAACAATGGCTAACAAGAAGAATTGAAGTAAACTGCTCTAAGCATAGAACATACCATAAATTAACTTTAATAAAGGAATCTTTTGAAAGAGCCTGTGTAGGTAAAAATGGCCAAAATGACTAATGCTAAGTTTGAGGTGGAGAAGTTCACCGGTAAGAACAATTTTGCACTATGGAAACTGAAAGTACAAGATTTGTTGGTGCAACAAGAGTTGATCAAAGCATTAGACGGGGTTAGAAAGAAACATGTTGGCATGACATATTTGGATTGGGATGACTTGGATGCCTGAGCTCTCCGTACCATTCGGTTGTGTCGGCCTTCATAGTCACGAATTAACACATTTAATTAAAGCGCACTTGCAGAGTGCAAAAGAGAAAAAAATTAAGAAGTCTGAAACAAATTGCTTTATGGTTAATACTTGGTTTGACGAGGAATGCAAAAAGGTAAGGAGAATGTGGAAAGAGAGTTGCACAAAGCATTAGACGGGGTTAGAAAGAAACATGTTGGCATGACAGATTTAGACTGGGAGGACTTGGATGCCTGAGCTCTCTGTACCGTTAGGTTGTGTCGGCCTTCATAGTCACGAATAACAATGTAAACTTTGAAACGGAAACTATAAACTCAAAACGGGAACTCTAGCCAAAAAACCTCGAAAAAACATCAAAAACAGTGCTAAAAATGAAAAGTGTTGATGCTGGAATAACACTTTTTTTTTCTTGGGTAAATTTTCAACATGTTTTAAAAATGGCAGTGAAAACCAATTTTTGCGCAAAAATTATCCAAAAAACACCTTCAAAACGAAAAGTGTTGATGCTGGGATGACACTTTTTTTTCTTCAAAAAGTAAAATTTCAACATTTCGAAATAACGGCGTAAAATATTTTATCATGAACCCGAAAAACATTAAATTTTAAAATATAATGAAAACATAAAATAAAAATAATAATAATAATAATAATAATAAAAGTAAAACAAAAAAAAGGAAAAGAAAAAGTAAAAAAAAAAAATAACAAAACATAGATTAAAATATATACTAAAAGCAAAACATATAAAAAAAAATAAAAACTAACAAAATTAATGATAAGAATTAAAAAACTAAAAAAAATAAAAATTAAACTATAAACAATTAAATAGTAAAAAAAATATTTTAAAAAAATGGAGAAAAAAGGGAAAAAGAGTTTTTCTGTAAACCATAAAAAAATTGCAAAAAAAAAAAAGGAAACGAAAAAAAAAGATTTAAAAAAAAAATAAAAAGTTAAGTAGGTGAAAATAGAAAAATTAAAAATAAATATAAATAAATAAATAAATTAAAAACAAAAAAATTAAAATTAAAAACAAACTAGATCTTAAAAAAAATAGAAAATTAACAAAAAAAAATTAAAAACTACTAAAATTAAGATTAAAATGTTGATTACTTAAAAAACAAATATAAAAATATATATATAAGACAAAACTAAAAAATGTTAAAAAAAAAAATTATCTCACAAACCATAAAAGAATTTGGAAAAAAAACATATATATATATATATATATATATAGAGAGAGAGAGAGAGAGAGAGAGAGAGAGAGATTAAAAAAAAAAAAAAAAACATTAGCAAAAACTGGGACAAAAAAAAAATAATAATAATAATAATAAAAAATTTAAAAAAAACTAGTTTAAAAAAAAAATAGAAAATTAACGAAGAAAAATTAAAAAACTAGTAAAATTAATATTAAAAAAAAACAAAAATAAAGTCAAATTATTAAAAATAAAAACCAAAAAAACGCACATTTTTTATTAAAAAAAAAAAAAAAATGTAATTATTTTTTATTAAACATACATATTTTATTAAAAAAAAAAAAAAAAATATTTTTTAAACAATCTTTTTTTTATTATTTTTAAACCATTTTTATTTTTTTCTTTAAAAATACAAATTATTAAACCTACCTTTTATATTGAAAATAAAAAATAACAAATAAACCTACATTTTATATTTAAAGAAAAAATTTAAAATTTAAAATTTACATTTCTTTTTTTAAAACCATTTTTTTATTAAAAAAAAAAATATTTTTTTTATTAAAAAAATTATAATTTTTTTTGTTTTTATTTAAAAATATAAATAATAAAAAAATAGTTTAATTTTTTTTAAACCAATTTAATTTTTTTAATTTAAAATTTACAAAATTATTAAAAAAAAAAAAAATTAAAATTAACATTGTTTTTTTATTAAAAAAAAAAAAAAAAATTAGCAGTGGCGGGCCGGCGATTCCCGAAATCGACGGACCGCCCCCCGGCCACCCGTGGTGGTGCTACCATGGGCATAGGGGCCTACACGCAGGCCCCTCCGTCCTCCCGCCCCCGGCCACCTGTGGTGGCGCTATCGTGGGCGGAGGGGCCTGCACGCAGGCCCCTCCTCCCACAACCAGGCCACCACGGGCAGTTGTGGGGTAGAGGTCCACCGCTAATTTACAAAAAAAAAAAAACAAAAAAACAAACAAAACAATGTTAATTTTTAAATTTTTTAAATTTTCAAATTTTTTTTTAATATTTTGTAAATTTTAAATTAAAAAAAAAAAAAAATGTTTTAAAAAAAATAAAATATTTTTTATTATTTATATTTTTAAATAAAAACAAAAAAAATGGTTAAAAAAAAAAGGTTATATTAAAAAAAAAAAAAAATTGTTTAAAAAAGAATGTAAATTTTATTATTATTTTTTTAAAATTTCAAAATAATAATCATAATAATGTAAATTTTAATTTTAATTCTTTTCAATAATAATGTAAATTTTAATTTTAATTTTTTTTTAATATAAAATGTAGGTTTATTTATTTTATTTTTTTTAATATAGAAGGTAGGTTTAATAATTTGTATTTTTAAAGAAAAATAAAAAATAAAAATAAAAATTGTTAAAAAAAAATTATAATTTTTTTTGAATAATAAAAAAGATTGTTTAAAAAAAAAATTAAATAAAATATATATGTTTAATAAAAAACAAAAACATTTTTTTTATATTAAAAATACACATTTTTTTGGTTTTTGTTTTTGTTTTGTTTTTTTTTTTTTTTTTTTTAATCTGAATTTATTTTTGTTTTTTTTTTAATATTAATTTTACTAGTTTTTCCATTTTTTCGTTAATTTTCTATTTATTTTTTTTAAACTAGTTTTTAAAATTATTTTTTTCCCCAGTTTTTGCTATTACTATATATATATATATATATATATATATATGTTTTTTTATTTTCCACATTCTTTTATGGTTTGTGAGATAATTTTTTTAACATTTTTTTTTAATATTAATTTTACTAGTTTTTTTTTAATTTTTTTCGTTAATTTTCTATTTTTTTTTAAACTAGTTCTTTTTTAATATTTTTTATTTTTATTTTTGCTAATGTTTTTTTTTTTACTAACTTTTATATATATATATATATATATATATATATATATATATATATATAGTGTTTTTTTCCAAATTGTTTTATGGTTTATAAGATAATTTTTTTTTTACATTTTTACATTTTTTTTTTGTCTTTTTTTTTTATATATAATTTTATATTTGTTTTTTAGAGACAATTATTTCGTTTGGATTGAAATTTAATTAATGATGTATAAATATGTAAAATATCGAAAATGCAAAATAGCGACCTTCTTCTTTAAATATGCAAATCAATAAAAACCTCACTACAAAAAAAAAAATTAAAAATAAAAACAAGAAAATATGAAGAAGAAGACCACTTCCAAAATTATTAAATTTACAAAATAATTATTTACATTTCATACATTAGAAAAGTTAAAGTCAAAAAATAGGTCTTTTAAAAAAATGGTCTAATGCAAAATAACCACTTTTTAAAATCAGCATGAATATCACTACCATTCTAAAACGCAATGTACATAAAAAAATAAAAAAATAAAAAAATAAAATAAAATTAATTAATTAAATTAAATTAAAAAAATTAAAGTGCCAAAAACTACGCTCTAAAAAAAGCATGTGTGTTATGCATCACCCCTTTTCAAAATCGGGTCACTTTTTTACTATCTCTACAAAACGGGTAACAGTATCAGTTCCCGTTTCAAAGTTTACATTGTTGAATTAACACAATTAATTCAAAGCGCACTTGCAGAGTGTAAAAGAGAAAAAATTAAGAAGTCTGAAACAAATTGCTTTCTAGTTAATGCTTGGTTTGAAGAGGAATGCAAAAAAGAAAGGAGACTGTGGACAAAATCAAGCAAGGATAACATAAAGCTCACAGATTACAAGCAAACATTAAGAAAGAAAAAGGTTGATTTCATGGTTTCAAGGAGGGAAGAACTAATCTTTCTTGGGAAAAATAATCCCAAATTATTTTGGAAGGAGCTCCAACCAAGAAATATGAAAACTGAAAATAACGTCTTCTAAATGGTTTGACTATGCAAGACAACTCTATGAGTAGGGTCCCAAAGTTGACTCTCCCCTCGTGGTCAACACTGGTATTGAACTCTTCATGGTGCAAGAGGTAGAGATGGGTATCAAGAAGTTGGGTGTTGGAAAAGCTAAAGACTTAATTGAGCTCCAAGAAAAGTATCTAAAGTGGGGCTCAAAGATTCTTGCACATCACATTACAAAAAATTTCAACAACATCATACAATAAGAGCTCCCCATAGATTGGACAACTAGTCTGTCAATACCTCTTCTCAAGAGTGGTGACGTCAATAATCCCTCCAATTATAGGACCATAATGATAAACCTTTTGTTTTCAAATTTATTTAAAATCATGCTAGAAAATAAAATCAACAAGTGGGAAGAAGGAGATAAGCATGTTAAAGGGCAAGCAAGTTTTAGACCTAAACATTCCATAGTTGATCATTATATAACTTTAAGGCACATCATTGAAAAAGTTTGGGAGAAAAAGGAAGAAGTCTTTTGTTGCTTTGTTGATTTCAAAAAAGCGTTTGACACAGTTCCTAGAGATAAGATTTGGCACAGAATGGAAGAACTTGGAGTTCCTAAACATTTGAGAACAATTGTGCATAGGTTGTATGAAGAGGTGAAAGTCAAATTTATAACTTCAACAGGCATTTCTGAAAGTTTTAGAAGCGACATCGAGTCAAGCAAGGTTGCTCACTGTCTCCTACCCTTTTGGTTTATATATGCCAAGCTTGAGGAGTGGTTAAATTCATAAGGGGGCGATGGTATTTATTTTGGTAAGTTTGTTATAAGGCTTCTTTTGTATGCAGATGACCTTATTCTGTTTGCTAAATCTGTTTTTGGTTTGCAAGAGCACTCGCTATCCCTTGAGCGTTTTGTAGAAGGGTGGGGATGCAAGCCAATATTAGCAAAATGAAAGTAGTGGTTCTCTCTAAAAAAAGAAAACATAACCAACATAAGTTCTACTTTGAAGGCAACATTCTGGAAGAAGTTGTGGATTACAAATACCTCGGAAATGACTTCAACAAAAATCTAAGCTGAGATGATTGTAAAAAGAAAATAACTTTGGGGGGTTGGAAAGAATTTTATGCTTTTCAAAATAGGTGTAGAGAGGCAGAGTTATGGGACTGGAAAACCACTCAAACTCTTTTTGGGCTTCTAGTGATTCTAGTGATTCTCTATGGTTGTGAACTGTGGGCAAGTAGTACATCCGACATGTAGTGGAAACAAATTGAGAAAAATTCAAAAGCGTTTGATTACAAACAAATTCAAAATTAAAAGTGCAGTTCATTATACTATTGTGTTAAGTGAAACAAGGGTTGCTCCTATTGAAGCAATTGCTATGGTGCGAATCATAAGGTTTTTAAAAAAAATTGAGCAAATGGAAGAGGGCAGATGGCCTAAGGTTGTCTTTAATGACATATTATGCAGAAGAAAAAAGACTTGGATGCAAGAAAATAACAATTGGTTTAGTAAATGGGGTATTTGCTTGAACGTGTGTCCCATAAAAAACAAAGAGATAAAACCTTTTGTTATGGATAAGTTCCACAAGCATACCTGGGATAAGGAGCTAGGGAGAAATAAAAAGTACTATAATGAAGTGTTTAATCCCACTCATAATCATCAACAAAAAGTGTACATAGAGGCCAATATTTCTTGGAGAGCCAAAATTCTTATTGCTTAGTTAAGGACTAATTATCATCAACTCCATTGTGAAACAGGGCGCTGGAAAAGCCCAAAATAATTGAGGGAGGAAAGAGTATGTATTTTTTGTTCTTCAGAAAAAGTGGAAACATAAAAGCAGTTCATTTTAGAATGTGAGGCCTTCAAAGACAACAAGGAAAGTTATGCAGATATTCTGGCAGCTATTTCTTGAGATAATCTATTTAGAGAGGGGTTTGTCGAGAAGTCAGTAGCGTTTATTGTGATGCTTCACAGGAAAAGGGCCGAATACATCAACCAGATGAAGAAAGAATATGTCCCACATACTATCTTTAGCCTCGTGGACGTTAAAATAATTTTCTTTCTTTCTTTCTTTCTTATATTTTTTTGCTTGTGTATGATCTATGAGATTAGTTTTTGGTTAAGAAATCATGATTCAGAGATATTTAGGCCATCAAAATTATTCAAAAAAAGAATTATGTTTGGGCCACATTAATCTTTAACATTACTAGTTTTTTTTGTATCTTTGAAATTTCAGTTTCTAACTGATGACCTGCACACAAAAAGTATATTAATAGAACACTTTGTCACTAACTGTCGTAAATCTTAGAAGTGTATATATTTTATATTCAAGGATTCATCCACAATAAAATTTCTGTATATACAACCAAATATAATAATATCTCAATTTTGACCATATTCAATTGTTAAAGTCTAAATTCAATGATACATTGTAATTGATGATCACAAAAGTTGAACAAACACCTGTTAAAGCATGAACAGGAAACTGACCATGGAATAATATAAGATTTAAAGTTCTTTGTGCTGAAAATTTAGTTTCACATCAGTTAGAAAAATTCATTACACGTTTCTTAATTCATTAATCATAATATATTTTAATATAGATAATGGACACATTTTTCATTTTTTCTTTTTAAAAAAATAAAAAATAAAAATAAAAATAAAATTATGCCATTAACTTTGTTTCAAGGTTATATTGATTTTAGAACTTAACACTAACAACCTTCAAAATTTAATTCTTAAAATATAGAATGCATTGTATAATAAAAAATAGATAACGTGATGTGACATTACATTTTTCCCGCAAGGAATGACTCAGGTCTTATTACATTCATTATATTTCGTCTAAAATAACCCTTAAGATCGAAGTCTATGCTACATTGTTTAACTAAAACTACATCAGTTTAGATAATATGTTTCCAAGTCTTTTTTCATTAGTGTTTGGTACCTGGTCAAGCTTATTATTTGTTTATTGAGATCTTTAAAAGTATTATCATATTGATAATGAGATTGTCTTTCCGATTAATCACATCATTAAGATTTGGTTGATGTTTCAAAACATCTAATGTGGTTCATCTTTAGGACAAAGGTGAAAAAATCCATCTTTCCAAATGTTTAAATAATAGAGATGCATCCATATCCATAACTTTTCAAAGAGCTTGTAAAGAATCAAGGATTAAACCTACTCAAGATGATCAAATCTCCAATGTGCAATTTCCCTTTATCCAGACGACCACTGATAAGATTGCTTATATTCTTAAAAGAATAGAGTTTCTGCTACCTTCAAACCCTCTAATACCATTAAAAATTCTCTTAGATCTGTTAAAGACCTCGTTAAGCCTAAAGACATGAAAGGGGTCTATTCAATTCCTTGTTCATGTGGGATTCCCTACATTGGGGAAATTGGTCGCTCCATTATCTAAAGAATCCAAGAACATGCAACAGACATTAAACATAATCGTTCCTATTCCTCAGCTTTTGTTGAACATGCAAAGAAATATAAGCACCTTGTCTACGTTGAGGATTCCCGAGTCATCGCTAGGGTTTATCACTTCCATCATACGAAGTGAAGAGAGGTCATTGAGATTGAGAAACATGCAATCAATGTCAATAGGGATGATGGTTGGAAATTAAGTAGGAGCGGGATTCATGCCCTCTCTTCTTGATTGCTTTTTATTTCTTTATTTTTTTTCCTTTTAATTTTTTTTTTCTTTCTAATCTTTTTTAACTCTTAATTAACTATTCTCTAATAGTTTAATATTTAATAATAATATTTAAAAGTAACACTAAACTTTTATACAAATTCTCATTCTATTATTAAATATTAATTCAATTTAATATTAAAAAAAAAAAAGGTATAATTTCAATTCTTCTAAAAACTAATTCTTAATCGCTAATTCCTAATAGCGATTTCATAATAGCTAACTCCCAATGGCTAATTTTTTTTCTATTATTAAATATTAATTTATTTTAATTAATTTAATTTAATTAGATTTAATATAAAAATAATAATAAAATTATTTTTAATATTTGAATTCTTCTGACAACTAATTCATAATGACTAATTCTTGACCCAGATACATACCTGCTATTTCAACATTTGGAAAATTTGATTTTTTTCACCTTTGTCTGGAGGATAAACTATATTAGATGGTTCAAAACATCGACCAAATCTTAATAATGTGATTAATCTGAAAGACAATTTCATTATCAATGTGGATCACAAAAGTTTAAAATCAAGTATTATCATATTATCATAATTTTATTCTTCTGATACATATAAATTAATCTAACAGACTAGTACTTTAAATCTCTCATATGAAATTTAGAACAACTCTATTATTTTATATATTTTCTTTTAATGTATAGCATATTTATGTTTTTGGCAATTAAAATAGTTATGAAATTGGAATAAGAGGTCGAATCTAACAATCTAGCATCAACAATGCTCTTTTTTCTAAGATTTGCTCAACACCAACCAAAGGTGGTCTAGTCATCGATATGGAATTGCCAAAACAAAATTGCCCCCCAGTACAAATGTCCACGAAGGATTTTCACCAACTGAGAGTGAACCTAGCTCAACAAGATAACCCAAAGGAGCATTCTCGTAAGATGTAATGTTTGGTCATCGATATGGAATTGTCATAACAAAATTGCCCCTCAGTACAAATGTCCAAGAAGGATGTTCACCAACTGAGAGTGAACCTAGCCCAACAAGATAACCCAAAGGAGCATTCTTGCAAGATGTAATGTCTGGTCATCGATATGGAATTGCCAAAACAAAACTGCCCCTCCATACAAATCTCCACGAAGGATGTTCACCAACTGAGAGTGAACCTAGCCCAATAAGATAACCCAAAGGAGAATTCTCGCAAGATGTAATGTCTGGTCATTGATATAGAATTGCCAAAACAAAACTGCCCCTCAGTACAAATGTCCATGAAGGATGTTCACCAACTGAGAGTGAACCTAGCCCAACAAGATAACCCAAAAGAGCATTCTCGCAAGATGTAATGTCTGGTCATCGATATGGAATTGCCAAAACAAAACTGCCCCTCAGTACAAATGTCCATGAAAGATGTTCACCAATTGAGAGTGAACCTAGCCCAACAAGATAACCCAAAGGAGCATTCTCGCAAGATATAATGTCTGGTCATCGATATGGAATTGCCAAAACAAAACTACGCCTTAGTACAAATGTCCACGAAGGATGTTCACCAACTGAGAGTGAACCTAGCCCAACAAGATAACCCGAATGAGAATTCTCGCAAGATGTTCTTCATTAATTAACTTCAAGCGAGATAGAAAAAGACGATCAATATTTTGGTTGTCCAAATTTCCTTAAAATTTTGTTCTAGTAAAAAAAAAATTAATTTCTTTTTACAAAGTAGTGTTGTTAAAGTGCTCAACTAATATGAAAATCATAATTAGGTATGTCTTTATTGCTCTTAACTACTAAAGTGGGAAGGAGCACAAAAAGAACACTACACTGTCATCAAAGAAGAAGAATATTCTAGAGAAAATGAGTCACAAGAAATCAAGGAAGAAGGAAACAACTCTCAAAACAAGCAAGGAGAAAGCCCGCCCCAACAAATCAACAGTTATGAGGATTTGAATACCGCAGAAAATAAATCTTCATTTAACAGCAAAGCAGATCTCCTAAACCAAACTTCTTCTCCGACTATTTTCAAAAGAACGAACACAATAGATCGCGAAGCTAAGACACCAATGTCCCAAGAACCAGAAGAGATGAAGGAGATGCAAGACAAAGGAAGTTGGAAGACCGTAGAGAAAAGAAAGAAAGCTACAACACCAATCTCGCCAAGAAAGACGAGGAGCCAGACAAGTAAAAATTAAGAAAATTGTAGGTCCGATAGACCAATTTGGTCTGAGTGGACGTTAACCATCCTCATCATCATCATCATCATCATTACTTCAAACTTTGTAAAGGGAAACCTCTTTATATATCAGGGTTCACATATTAGTTCCAAAACTAGTCTACTATAAAAATATGATTAAATGACATTTTATATAATCTAATTTGCTTAGATGCATTCCATTACATGTGAATTATTATTTTTTATTTTATTTCTTAATGGCTATTTAATTGTGTTATAAAAATTGGCATAAAAAGTTTTAATTTTATTCTCATACAATTGATTACTTATTTCATTCTAATTTTCAAAATTAAATTGACCTTGTACATAATAGAGATTGGATGTTGATTTAGGCAATATGATAAAAATGTACGAGATTTTGAAAAATACTTTGTAATATTAAAATATTTTTATTAATTTGACAACCAAAAGAACAATTTATAGTTTAAGTTATATTTATATATATATATATATATATATATATATATATATATATATATATATATATATATATATATATACCTGAACTTTGCTTTATTGGTATTGGTTTCGTTGAATATTATTTTACACTATCTCAAAAACTGTATCAAATTCCCTAATGGCAATTTGCCAAACATGAATTTGGATTGTTTGATAATGGTAATGGTTTTGATTTTATGATTGATTTGATTGAAATTGCTTTTAGGAACCATAACCGTAAAAGTTGTATTTTTAATTTTCAATAATTATTTATTTTCAAAATTAAATTTATAATTTTAAATATAGAAAAGCCATAGTTTGCAAAATTGACTTTTTCCTTATTTGTGTTAGATTTTTTTTGTTATGGTTAGACATCGTTCTTTACCACATCAAAACTATGTCAATTCTTCTAATGGCGATTAGTCAAACATGAATTTGGAGTTAAGTTTTTCATCATTTTCGTGGTTTTATTTTCATTATTCATACAATGAATCATTGTATTTTGTAGCCATAGTTTTGTTTAGTGAGACCAATAATTTGGGCATGGAAAGGGAGGACCCACGAGGCCACAAATGCTACTTTCTTGTTTGTCGCCAAACTTGGAGCATACTTGATTTGAAAGAATTGAACATTGGATAAGAAAAAGATCACCCCAACCTTGCATTAGGGTGGGTGCTCTTGACTTGCCCCATCAAAAAATCCCCAGGGCATGACAACTTCCAAATGAGGCATTATTGGACATTTGGGCTTGGCTTGCTTGGGGTCCAATTTGTTTTTCCTGGTTATCTTCTTGATTTTTTTGGTTCTAGGTTATTGGTATTTTGTATCTTCTCAGTTGGGTCATCATCCCAAGATGGGAACCCATGTAAGTTCGGATTTTGTTTTATTGAAAAACTTGTTGGGTAGAATTTGTGTATTGTTTCACGTGATCGGTTATTTAAATTTTCTTTCATTGAATTTGTGTTAGGAACCTAGCTATGTATTTATTCACTAAATAAATTTTATGCTAGGAATTAAGTATTGGTGCTAGGTTCATGGTAAATCTAACATGGTATCAGAGCCATGGTGGGAGACAGGCCTGACAGCCCACCCAACTACCATAACAATTAGCAGCTACCAGGGCAGGTGCTACAATTAGATGAGAGGCTTAAGGAGACGATGATGGATTGGGAAATCCAATAGGTAGACCCACAAAGTAGAGAAAATAAGTTAGGGTTTTGCACAGACGAAGGAACAACTGTCAACGCGTAGCAAGGTCGATCGAGTTGTGGAAGGCAGCGTGCAACAGGGCGGCAAGAAGATGACATGAGGAGAATCTTGTTGGGTTGTTACTAGTAGCAAGCAATTTTTTTTTTAGTAGAGTAATCCCAAATTGCTCGACAAAGTGGACAACTAATAACATGGTGTTGTAAATTGGCAATAAAATGGAAGTCGTGAAGGAAGGTTACTAGAGTAAATGAAGCAATGCAGATGTGGTCTAGCGAAAGGAGTTGGGGCGTGCGATAAGCAAAAAGGGCGGCTACTATGGTAGTTGACCGAGAAGAAAGTGGTGGCAAATGATGCAGAGGGCGAGCAATAATGGTTGTTAGTTGTGAAAAATTGCTTAGCACCTAACACTAATGGGAGCTAGTCAGGCCATACCGAGGAAATCGATAAACCAGAGTCAGCGAAGGAGCTTGGACAACAACCTGAGTTGTGGGTGTGGTAACTAAGCAGAGGAGGATTATGTTGCAGGTAGGATTTCATTTTGGGCATGATTGAGTAACTATAGGATGGAGTGGTCAACTATAGTCATATGGAAGGGGATCGATCACAACAAGTTGTGGGTAGAGGTTCGGACAGGGTTCGATAAACAAGACATGGTATGAAGGATAATACATAGCTTGACAACAAGATTGACAGAGGCCAAACCTCAGAGGGAGAGAGGGAGACTGTACCAGTTGGGGGATTGGAAACATATTTGAATGGGTTTCTCAAAGGAACGAGACAAATCCACAAAGAAGATCTTTGCAGATATATACACCAACATCTTTCTTGTGGGTGCTAGAAGAACTTAGTACAGGGGTCATAAGGATAAGTAGGGAAACTGTACTAGAAGGAGTTAGCACAAGAGAAATGGAAAGAAGAATTGTAGTGACAAAGAACAAGAAGTGGAAGGCTCCAAAGGTTAAGCAACTTAGAGAGAGTTAGCCTTCAGTTTCAGGTAGGGAGGAGTGACCGATAGATTCCTCTAAGTCTGTCAAGGAGGTCTCTTGGTACAATATGACCTTACAATATATTCAGGGACAATGCCAAGGGGAGTTGGACTTCAAGGATATTTCTATACCAAGTGGCAGAGAAGGCTTCTAGTTCAAAGGGAGCAACCAAGGCAGGGGATAAATGTCCATAATCGAAGACAGTTCCACGGGGCAAAAGGTTGAAGTTTGTAGCTCAGACAAGTACTTCTGCACAGGCCTTGTGTTTAGGCATGCAAAATTTTCCCAGATTCTCCTTAAAAAACTTGCTTAAGTGTGAGAAAGTTGCTAATGTAACTTATCTTAAGTCTAACTTATGGAAAAACAGATATTGGTATGTTGATTTATTGAGCTAAAAGAAACTTTCTATAGTAATTTGCTTTAGCTATTTTATTTTAATTTTAGTCGTTAATTTCAATACAGGCAGGATCTAAGCTTGGTAATTAATCACTTTGATATTAAGGTTAGGGTTAGGGATTATTTCAATGTAAAGTTATAAAGGCAAGGTCGAGGGGAGGCAAAAGACACACTATAATAACATAAGATTAAGAGAGGCGTTTTAATGAGAAATGTGTCGGGCCTGAGGGAGTGGAGAGAGGTTGGAGATACAAATATGAAAACAAGATTGAGCATCGATCTAGGGAAATTCTAGTGGATCTTATCCAGGTTATTTGTATTATGTATCTTCTCAATTGGGCCATTATCCCAAGACAAGACCCCACACGTAAGTTTGGATTTTGTTTTAATGAAAATTTGTTTTGCAAAATCCATGTTGTTTCATGTGACCGATTATTTAAATTTGCTTCTATTAAATTTGTGTTAGCAACCTAGCTATGTATTTATTCAGTAGATCAATTTTCTACTAGGAATTAAGTACTTGGTTGCCAGGTTCACGGGAAATTTAACATGAAACTCCTTCCCGTGCCCTTTCTAAAAAAAGACATGGGGGTGGGATTTGATCCACTTTTGTGTGCACAGGTCATGAGACCACTAAATATACACATATATAATTATAGCATACACTTTCCAAGGAAAGACACTAGATGATTTCCCCCATTATGAGGATTGTAAATAATGAGGTGGCCCAATGAAGTTTTGACACCATTTTGACACCTAATATGACAAAGATATTGAGTGAGGCCCACAGAATATCACATAAGTATCATGAGTCTAATTATTTGACTTTGAGATCTCTTACTTGAATTTTCTAATAGTTAATAATTGGAGCTTACCCATTAGAACATACACACACATATTCTTGGAATGAAAGCACAAGAAACCTTAGATTACTTCTCCACATTTCATGGATGGTAAACTAGGTAAACTGTTGGCCTTGATTATAGGGCCTCTCCCAAAGGTAATCGAAGAGAGTCGAACCCATGATCAACAATAACTAACAACCATGTCAAAGAACTTCACGTATGGATCTAGACCACTTGAGCTAACCCTTTGGGCTATATATGTATGTGTGTGTGTGTGATATTTTATCGTATCATGTAAACATAAGAATTTCTATATTTTGATTAATTAATCTAAAGTAAAAAATAGCTTTTTGACTTTATAGATCAACGTCACAATTTTTCTTTCTTATTAGAAGTTTTATTTTAGACTCGAAGTTTTTGTTGAATGATATATATATATATATATATATATATATATATATATATATATATATATATAGTTTTCTAGGTTATTTGAGCCTTGAGATGACTAGCAAGCCTAAATTGTGGCTTGAGTAGTTGCAACCCAGGGGTATCTAAGCCGTTGAAATCACCTAGGGATTGCACCTGGCCTGGGCCACATCAACCCTTAGCATTGCTATAAATTTTCCCATAGATTTTTTAACCTATCACCTTTACCCAACAGAATGCCTTAAAAGAATATATATATATATATATATATATATATATATATATATATATATATATATATATATATATATATATATATATATATATATGTATCATATAACGATAATAATTGTTTATTTTTATTTTTAGTTAACCTAAAGTAAAAAATAGTTTTTATTCTTTTTTATAGATCAACATCACAAATTCTCTTTTTTGTTGGAAGCTTTATTTCAGATTCAAAGTTTTTGTTGAAAGCAAAATATAGAAGGAAACACATTTTTCTTAGGGAATCAATTTTCATAACAATAACGAAATATGTGGACTCTACGACACAACCATGGCCAACACCAAACTAATGAAGCAAAACAAAAAGAACACAAAAAGACAAGATAAAACCAACCAAAAACACAATTGTGAAGAGACGTTGTTGCTTGGGATAGGATCTATCCAATGTTATTGAGGATTTTGAAGGTGTGAACCCATTTACTCAAAATCTAAGTCCAAGATAAGTGAATTTCAACCTCACAATTCCAAGAGCTTTGTTGTTAAAACAAGCCTATGGTTGAGGGCTAGATCTTTATTGAGAGAAATTGTAAAAGTTTTCTCCCTAAACAAAATCCTTTTGAAGCTCATCATTAGTTAAGAGACCGGCCTTAATACTCTATACAAAGGTTATACTCTTTATACCAATGAATAATGTAACTAAATAAACTCAATATCATTAATATTTGACTAACATCTCAATAGAGGCTCCATTCCTTGCCCTTCCATTGTGTTCTTGTTGCAAAAATCTTGGTCTATGACATGTTTCAATACTAATGCCAAAGTTGTATAAGAACACAATCACCTTATTGGCACCTCAATAATAATGACAACACTAAATCTCCTATAAAAAGGACATCAAATACCAGTCTTTTTCAAGGAATTTGTTGAGGTGTGAATGGTTTATTAATTGGGTGATAACTTCCAACAATAATGATTGAATCACCCTCCACAATGTGGTTTTGAATGCACAATTTAATTGGTTTCTTCGTACCTTTCATTGTTGCATTTGTCTCAAATTTGTTGTTAGAGTTGAAACTTAACTCAAGGCATATAAGTTGTGAAATATCCCTTCCAATCATTAATAACAATGCCTTTCCTCTCTAGTGTTGTCGGACAAATCCTTCTTGCGGACAAGAATGATCTCCCTAGATCTAGAACAAAACAAACAAGAACATATAATTTTCATAAGTCTATTGCAATCAAATTATAGATGGAAACAAAATTAATATGAGCCCATACCTTTTTATCGACATTTGTCCTCACTAGTTTCTTGGATCACTATAGCTTCTAGCCTTGTCCTCAATCCTCACGAAGAAGAGACCTGTAGACAACATAAACAAATGAAACATAAAAGCACATCTAATCCAAAAATAATTTGATAGGACTTATATATATGATCAAGGAGATATATACCAAAAATAATCAAACACATAGACAATTATTGTGGGAAAGTAACAAATAACTATCTTAATCACAAAGGAAGTGGTTACAACTTGATGCATTGATGTTGTAGAGTCCCCTTCCAATGATTCCTCGTTTCAACTCCTTGCCTTCAAAAGTCTTGAGATCATAAGTTTATACTTTAGCAGATATTTAATCAGGATCTTAGAACCAAAGCCTTTCTAAAATCAACCAAGAGCCCTCTCTCAATGGAAGATGGTTCTATTTCTAATCTTTGGGAAGGATAAGGGAAGGAGGTTATGATCTAGACAATTCAGGGATGTGATCTAGATCCAAACCAATTGGAGTAGATGCCATCCACAAGGCTTATCTTCAAGAGGCTTCTCATTCTTGTTAGTTTTTCCTTCATTAAAACAATGTCACAACTTGTAGTGAAGCAAACTGTGGTAGTGTCGCAGCTTCACAATTATGTAGACTATGACAATCAACAATGTTTTAGGTTTTCAATGTGCAACCTACGATATCCTCTTTAATTAGGGTTTTTAGAAGGATTTGTACAAGTTTTTCATCTTTTAGTGAGAGGATTTTCTTCCATATTTTTTAGGGATTAATGGTAGTAACACTATGAATGGTGAAGGATAGGGGTACCACCTCAATTTGCATGAATGGAAAAAATTATGTGTTACAGAATGCCCCTTAAATTATGACGTTAGAAAAGAAGTGGTAACTGAAATTGTTAGAAAAATATTTATTACAAAGCAATGGAACACATGAAATATTTCGAAAACACAAACACATAAAATGCATAAAACAAGAGAGACATACATATACGTGGTTCACCCAATTTGGGTTACGTCCATGGAGAAACAACCAGTCCTTCCTTTTCTATTATCCAGCAAAATGAAGAGATACAACCTACAGCAAATCCGTTGTAATTTCCTCTTCGCTCTCACATAGTCTCCTCTCTCTTTCTTATTCAGAGTAATAACACACAGTCGCAATACAATTCTCTCATATAAACTGAAGGTTGTCTTTTAGGGGAAAAAACCCTAAATTGACATAAATTCTATCGTAAGATCATCCACCTAATGAATGGCCCAGACTGATTACGAAATTACAATATTTTATAAGGAAATTTTTCATATATTTTTTACTTCGGGGGTGCTGCCCCTAAACCCCCACAAAGGGGGCACTCCAAACATGCATTCCCCCCCCGTAACCCCCAGGCATCAATAGTGGGGAGGGGGGCAAGGCCCCCCATCAGGGATTGGGATACAAACACAACTGAAACATGACCTCCAAATCAGGAAGATAATTAGGCTCCACATCCAACAATCTCCCACTTGGAGACTAATTATATCAACTCCACCATTGCTTCGTTTGTTGGACAATGAATCCACTTGGACCTGGTTGTTTCTCATCTTCACCATCATACTTGAAGACCAATTGAAACTAAGCATAATCTCAGTTTCTCCGTGGTTACAACTCTTGTTAACATATATGCAGGATTTTGGATAGTGTGTATCTTTTCTAGCTTCAACTATCCATCTTCCAACACAGAACATATCAAATGGTACTTGAGTTGTATATGTTTAGTCTTGGAATGAAATGTTGATTTCTTTGCAAGATGAATGACACTCTGGTTGTCACTATATAACTTTCCCATCTTCTGATTATTACCCATTTCATCCATAAACCTTTGTAAACAAATCATTTCTTTACTAGCCTCTGTAGCAGCAAACTTTGCTTCTGTTGTTGAAAATGCAACAACACTTTGCATTTTTGAAACCCAACTGATAGTTGTTCCACCAATAGTAAACACATAACTTGTGGTGCTCCTCCTGTTATCTCTATCGCTTGCCATATCTACATCAACATATCCATGTAGAGCAATGTTTGAACCTCCAAAAGATAATGCTTGATTTGTGGTACCTCTCAAATACTTGAGAATCCACTTCACTGCCATCCAATTCTCTTTTCCTAGATTGTTCATATACTTGCTTACAACTCCCACTGCATGTGCAATATCAAGTCTTGTTCAAACCATTGCATATAGTAAGCTTCCAACCGTTGATGTGTATGAAACTTTACACATAATCCATCTGTTCCTGGGTCTTAGGACACATCTTCTTACTTAGTTTGAAATGGCTAGCCAAATGTGTAATAACTAGTTTTGCATTCTGCTTATTAAATCTTTCCAACACCTTTTGTATGTACTCACTCTGAGACAACGTTAATTTGCACTTTTTCTTGTCTCTAGTTATTCTCATACTAAGGATTTGTTTTGCGGCACCAAAATCCTTCATTGCAAATGAATTTGCCAATTTTATTTTGAGCACAGTTATTTCCTGCATGTTAGACCCTGCAACAAGCATGTCATCTACATACAATAACAATATAATATATATGACATCATTTTTATTTTTAAGATAAACATAGTGGTCAGAGTGACATCTAGTATAACCTTGTTCAGAGATAAACCTGTCAAATTTTAGATACCACTGCCTTGGAGAAAATATTTTGTTGCCACTAGACTTAAAATAGTTCTCATTGAACGCATTTTAACAACGGGAGAAAAAATTTCATCAAAGACTATATATTTCTTTTGTGCAAACCCCTTCACAACAAGTCTAGCCTTGTACCTCTTTCTACCTCCATCTTCTTCGTTCAACATGTAAACTCATTTATTCTGCAATGTTATTTTACCTGAGGGCAACTTGACTAAGTCCCAAGTTTGGTTCTGCATCAAGGAGTCCATCTCTTCTTTCATGGCTAGCTTCCATTTCTTCCTAGTTTCTACCTGCATTACTTCTTCATAACATTCTGGTTCACCAGAATCATTCAACAATACATAATATAATGAAGGGCAATATCGTTCAGGGGGTCTGCTTGTCCTAGTAGATCTTCTAACACCACTTTCAAGTGTTTGAGGTGTTTGTTGTTATTGTTGTGGCAACTAAACAATATGATTTTCGGGCACCTTTAGTTTTTCTGTTATTTCATCAAGCACAGTGTATTCTTTGTTTGCTTTTTCCTGTTTCTTTCCCTCCATATGATCCTTATACAAGACATTTTCATTGAATATGGCATCTTTGCTCCTAATGATTTTGTGATTTTCATAATCATATAATTTATAACTAAAATCAGTAACATCGTATCCAATAAAGGTACATTTCTTTGATTTTTCCTTAAGCTTTGCTCTATTTTATTTATTAATGTGGACAAAGGGAGCAGTTTACCTTTTTACCTGTTCATGCCTCCTCTGGAATACCATCATCCAAAGAACTTGAAGGCCCTCTGTTTATTAGATCTACAACGTCTGCCCAAAATTGTAAAGGAAATCCCACATGTAACCTTATGCAGCTTGCACACTCCATGATTGTTTTGTTCATCCTTTCTGGAAGCCATTTTCCTGTGGTGTTTCTAGAACTATCTTCTCTCTATGAATTTCATCCTCTAAACAATACGTATCAAACTCTTTGCTACAATCTTCACCTCCATTATTTGATCTAAGACACTTCAACTTCTTTCATGTCTTATTCTCAACCAAATCTTTCCATTTCTTGAAAGTATCAAATACATCAGATTTATTTTGAATGCAATAAATTCAGGTTTTCTTGGTTGCATCATCAATAAACATAACATAATAGCGAGAGCCATAGAGAGATGATACTTGAGTAGGTTCCCATACATCTGTATGCACAAGCTCTAATTTTTCAATCTTCTTTTCTTTCCCAACTTTGAGAAATTTGACTCTCTTTTGTTTTCCATAAACACAATTCTCACATAAATCCAAATCAACCTTCTTCAAACTTGGCAACAAATTTCTTGAGTGAAGAATGTGCATCCCCTTCTCATTGATGTGCCCAAGTCTACGATGCCACAATGTTGTATTTTCTCGTGTGGAGGTTAAAGAATTAACATAATTAGAAGTACCATTGCATAAATACAATGTACCTACCTTTTCTCCTTTTCCTATTACCAAAGATCCTTTAGTGACCTTCCAGGTTTTTTCTATAAATGTAGTTACATAGCCTTCATCTCCCAACTGCCCTGTTGAAATTAACTTTTTCTTCAGATCTGTAACATGCCTTACCTCCTTTAAAATCCATTGGTTTCCATTATGTTGTTTTATAAACACCTTACCAATTCCAACGATTTTACAGGGTTTATCATCACCCAAATGAATCTGTCGAAAATCTCCTTGAACATAGTCATGAAAATGTTTCCTATCAGGTGTGCCATGCAATGAAGGCCCTAAATCTACCACCCAGGAATCAATAATATTATCTAATGAAAGAATCAAAGCATCTTGAAACACATCACATATCACATTCACTTCATGATTGTTCTCTTGTTGTCCATCTCCTTCTTTTCCCTTCTAAGATTTGCAGTCTTTCTTCAGATGTCCTTTCTTCCCGTATTTCCAGCACACTATCTTCATTTTGGACTTGGATCTTCCTTTCCTTGACTTACTACGATGTCCTGGACTCTTTCCTCTTTCCATTTTTCTTCCCCTAGTCTTTGCAGTCCAATTCTGACATTAAACCCTTTGTTGTCATTTACTTTGAAATGTTAAATGCCACTAATGCTGCCAAACACAACCATAATGTTCCAAGTGCCTTTCTGTCAAGAATCTCCCATTCTACATCTATCATACTCGTCAGCTTATTCTTCTTTTTTCCGCTCAATGGTAGGTACAGATCTTTCTGATACAAAAATATTCCATTTGCATCTTCCACAACTGATAGTTTTGGCCGTTGAATTTCTCAACTTGAAACCTACCATCTTCCACCATTGCTCCCACTCGAACTACTAACCCTCCTTTATTGTGAGTTTATCTGCCAAATAGACCTTCAACTCTAATACCAGTTGTTAGAAAATTATATATTATAGAGAAATAAGACATAAAATATTGCGGAAACACAAACACAGAAAATGCATAAAACAAGAGAGACACAGATATATGTGGTTCACCCAATTTAGGTTACGTCCATGGAGAAACAACCAGTCCTTCCTTTCATATTATCCAGTAAAATGAAGAGATACAACCTATATAAGACCTATTGTAATTTCCTCTTCACTCTCACACAGTCGCCTCTCTCTTTCTTATTCAGAATAATAATGCACAGTTGCAACACAATTCCCTCATATAAACCAAGGGTTTCCTTCTAGGACAAAAAACCCTAAATTAACCCCCCCAAGAAGAAATAGTGGGGGGGAAGCCCCCCCACACCTCTCCATAAAGGATTGGCATCCAAACACGATTGAAACAAGACCCCTGAATCAGGAAGAGAATCAGACTCCACATCCAACAAAAATAATTTATCATGCAAAAGCGTTGAAACAAGGAATGCACCAGTCAGAAACCTGCCAACGAAAATTAGGGAGTTGCAGTATAATGATATCATCTCTTAGGTAGGTGTTCCCATGCTCATAATATAAGTGACTCAAAGCATAGTTATGGACATGAAAAGATCCATGTCAAATGAGAAAGGTCATGACCACCAAAAATACATTGTGGATCCATGCCCACATGACTCAATACAAACATAGCCACCAAACATACAATGTGGATCCTTGCAACAATCATAAATACTCAAAAGACTCCATCACAACCTAGAGATAATAGACAAGATCTAGGTCTTCATCTCTATATTTCCATAGTACAAATCTAACCATACGAATAAATGTGTTGGGGTCTAACATGGTAGAAACAATTTGATTACTGGTCAATGATGAAAATCGTTAATAGATGTGAAAGAAACCACCAATAATAACAATGGCCCTTAAGGTACCCAAGTCATTCTTTTAAGCGTGAATAAATGATCTAAAGTTGAACACTCATACAATCATTCAATCAAAGGTCAACGATGTAAACATCAAAGGCAAGGAAACTTTCCATTAAGGCATGGAAGCTCTAAGGTACAAAATGGTTTCTAAATAAACTTCCTAGATAAACTGTTGAAGTCGATAGGAAGTGATCCATCCCCACATCAACGACATGAAATAGGTTCAAAGATGTGAAGTAGAATAGAGCACAAACTAATTTAGGACTGACTTAGGGATGGCCAACAGATAGAAGGCCTTAAGGAACTGTGAATCGATTAACTCGAGCTGAATTTATCTTGAACATATTGACGACACGACAATTGTATTGGCAGCACTTACTCAAAGAAGGGTCAAATACAAAAGTATAAGACTTTTGAAGGGATATGATCAACAAGAGACAAGTGGATTTCCCAACCTTAACACAAGGAGTGAAAGGGTGTCATGTTCAAGAGCTACTTGCTACCATAAAATGTGTACAGAATATACATATTCCCTTCCCAAATTTCCCCCACCTTTTCTGGTGAGTACCTATTTATTTTTAAGCGAGCTTGAGGAGGATAACATATGCTTAGAATATAAGTTCATCCTTCAGATGAGTCCTTTAGATTATTTTTAACAAACCCTAGGAAGGAGTGGTTTGATCCCAATTTACAGATAGGTCCTTCATTGTTTAAATTTTATGAATCCAATGAAGGCATAACTCGATGTAATTTTCATATTTAGAGAGTTTGAAAAATAAATGAAAATAAAACTCCAATATGACCATTTTCATTTAGATTTAGCAAGTCCAAAAAAATGGATAAAAGATAACTTGTTAGATTCTTTCAATGTAATATTTTAATGAGCTCAGAGAAAGTAAAGCTCAGTGATTTTTCATATTTAGAGAGTTTGAACAATCGAAAAGAAAACTCCAACAAGGACATTTTTTCATAAATTTATTGAGTCCGAAAAAGGACAAAAGTATACATATTTCCTTCTCACAATTTAACGAGCTTGAGAAGGGAAAATAGATCAGTTGCCAACTTTCAATTTAATTAACGAGCAAGAGAGACAAAAAGAACTCGAGGTTTTCATATAGGTTTTACAAGCATGTAAATATGGTAGCAAAAGAAGATTAAGATTTTCATGAGTCTAATGAGTCATGAAAAGAAGACCAAAATGGACCCGGTGTTTTCATTTTTCAACAAGCATGAAATGAAGACCAACAAGAAGCTCCTGCCCAAAAATCATGTTTAATTGGTATCATCCCATGGTATTTATCCTAAAGACAATCTCCATGATACTTTTTTTGGTGGGAAAAATGTCATCAAAAGGATTAGGAGATGTAGTGGAAATGACCTAAAAGGATTGAGAGTATTGAGATCTAAAACCGTGTCCATTCGGCCATAGGCATCAAAAGTCGCTGCAATGGTAGACTATATTGCTTCATAAGCAAATTCAATTGGAATAAGCAGAATTTGGTCGTTATAGTTTTAATATTTAGATGGACTAGACACTGCCCAAGGGTCATATGATTCGATGGATCCAATAGTGCTAGCCAAAATCATGTTGATATGAGTGATAGGAGTGGTATTGGTTGGTGGAAGTGGAAAATTACTAATTAAAAATGAATATTTCAAAAGACCCACACCAACATCCTCATAAGGAAATGGGGTTTTACCTAGGAAAGGTACATTACCAGTCGTGCATGAAGCAAAAGAAAAGCGAGCTAGTATACCATGACTATTTTCCCTTGATGACGGAAGCAAAGTACACGAAAAAGAGTAGAAACTACGACAAACATAGCATAGGTCTATCTACGACAAAGTAAAAGGTTACAATCAAGAGGTTCGTCAACGACTTTTACTTCAAATGTTATTGTTTTACCTTCCAATTCGATAGGAAATGCATTAAGAATCCCATAGGGTTTCAATCCTCTACCATCAAGTTCATTTAAAGTTGTTGTTGATTGATTGATCGAAGGAGAGCCAATGGGTTTCCAATATGTTAAGGAAATTATGCAAGTTGAAGCTCCTTTGTCAATGATAGTACAAAAAACATTTTTCTTACACACAACAATTTTAATTTACAAAGAAAGTTGGTGGGGAGCCTTAATACATGATTCTCCAAGTAGAAAACTATCAAACTAGAATCAAACACTTCAACTCCACTGATAGTCGAAAATATCGCTTTCTGTTGCACATGAAAACTTTGAAGGACTTAGAGGGCTAACATTGCAAAGGGAGCTTGAGCTAAATCTTCTACAATATTGTAATTTTGAGCAGTTCGAGCATGTGGACTAAAGGATGACCTTCGACTAACACCCTTTGGAAGGGGTTGGATCACTATGTCAGAACTTGGTCGCTTGATCTATACAGGACTAGAAGTAGGTGGAGTAATGTGTAAATTTGATCAGGAACACTTCCACTAGGAGGATTATAGTCTTTGGCTCATGTTGCCACTGAAAATGTATCTTGACTCATGAGTATGTCAGAAGAGATTTGATGTGTGAAGGGTTTATTTTGTGAAACCAATTGAGCTTGTTGAGTAGGAAACCGATCCATCAAAACAACAAGTGTGGTTGAATTGCCTTTGAAAAAATGACTGACATTAGCATGATGTAGAAAATTTAAGTATAATTATCCTCATCACAAATAAGACAAGGATAACGAGGTTTTCAATTTTGTCCTTCCTCAGTAGGTTGAGTTTTATTTTTCCCTTATTGTGGGGCATTTTGTTTAGCTTTACCTTTTCCCTTTTTTCTAACCTCTAATTTGTTGAGATTTACCGATTGGTGTGGATTGGACTATGTTAATCTCAGAAGTTTGAACAAGATTAGTAGCAAGAGGGGCAAAGTTTTGAACTACAACAGTCGAAGTAGTTTTGGAATTCGAATGACCAAATGCTTTACTCATAAACTATTGACCAATAGAACCAATCACACCATAAATAACGTGAGCTTCCGTAGAAGAAAATGTAGTGGGATTATTCAATGGGTGAGGAGCATGACGAATAAGATCGTACAATACTCCAGACTACTAATATACAATATCTAGATATTGAGCATGAGCGATAACTTGTTCTGCGGTAACGACACCACCCATGGTGACATCGTGGGAAATAGGCAAAAGTAATGACTTTGTAAACCAATCTTTCAATAATTGGTCTGGGATAGAGGCTTTAATTAATCAACATTGTTGTCTCCATTCATGAATATGATCAGAAATATGTGTACACTTAGACTGATGTAACAAAGTTAAAATATCAATTCCAGTTTCATAACGAATTGGAAATTAGAAGTGGGTCAAAAATGTTGTAGCCAACGTAGTACAATCATCAAAATATGTTTGCGCTAACTCAATGTACCACTTAGTTGCACTACTAGTAAGAGTGTGTCGGAAAAGACGTAAATGAATATAATCATCATTTAAAGAGTTTGAGGAACACCACAAATGATAAGTCATGGTTTGACGGGTATTTGTCAATTTTACCATTGAATTTGGGAATGTCATATTGTGATTTAGCAGGAATTACCGACCATAATGGATAGTGAAGAATAAGATCATTCATAATTCGTGAAAGGTTTGATGAGTCTAAAGTCACAAGGAATGGTAATTGCCTATCAGAAGAGGGATATTGGTAACCATCCATATGACTGTAAGGTCCATCTACTGGAGGAAGATATACTTACTTGATAAGGTTATGCTGCGAGCATTTGATTCCACCAGTGTAGGATGGAGGAGGAAATCCTTGAAAATGTTGACCTATGGAAATTTGAGTTCCAACATCATAAGCTTGAGGAGGAAATCCTTGATAAAGTTTTCCTGTAGGAATTTGAGTTCCACGAGCATAAGCTTGAGGAGGAAGTCCTTGAAAAGTTTGGCCTGCAGTTATTTAGGCTCCACCAAAATAAGCTAAATTCCATGGGGTGCCTATCATTCCAGGGAATGGAGCACCACTAACAATTTGACTATTGGCGGATGATTGCATAAAACCTATTTTATATGGTCCAAGAATAGAAGGAATATATCCAATGGGAGGTTGTTGTCTAGTAGGAGGAAAGGTTCCTATGGTAGGTTGTGATCCAGTAGGAGGAAAATTTCCTATGGGAGGTTATTGTCCAGTGGGAGGAGATCCTATGGGAGGTTTCCCCACATTAAATGGAAGAGATCCTATAGGATATTATTTTGAAAAACTTATTTCACTAGACATCTTACTAGGTTGTTGACTAGATGTTGGTTGGACACCAGAGATAGAAGTTTCAGAAGCAACCACAGTTTGAGGGGTTCGTACCATACTTGGAATAGATGAACTAGATGGAATTCTAGTAAGCCAAGGAGGATAATGAAAAATGAGGGACTAGAATCTCCAGAAAAGGTTCCATTGAGTGATTGATATCCAATAGGTACATAAGGTCCACCATAAATATACGATTTACCATATCCACTAGGATCAAAAGAACTATTAGGAAAAGAATATCCAATAAACACAGAAGATGTATTAGGTTCAGAAGATCTACCATAATAGAAGGTAAAGTTTGCATTAAAGTACTTGTAGGTGTAGATTATGTGGACATTGATTGATACATAGTTGGACTGGTAAGAAAATATAAAGAAGTACGTAAAAGTGGGCTTCTCCTAGATGTAGATTTGGTGTTGTTAAGAGGGATAGAAACAAGAGATTGATACGAAGGATTATCTTGCCACAGGGATGCAGTAGGTAATTTAACAAGAATAGTGACTCTTATATCAGATATCAGAGGATTAATTGGAAAGTGGTATTCTTGAGAAACTTCTTCTATGTGTAGTAGACCAAGTGGAAGACATGTTACAACTTTGTCTCCTGAAGAGATAGATTCTTGAGGACTAACTAGTAAAGGAGTAGACACTAAATCTATTGAAGGAGGAATGTCAATTCAGAAGTTATAGGTTCAACAATTTTCGATTCCAAAATTTAAAATGGGACAACCTCTAGTTCCAAAGTTTCAGGTTCCATAATCTTTAGTTCTGATGTTTTGGTTTCAACAATTTCAGGTATGTAACTTTAGGTTGTGATTTCTCAAGTTCTATAATTTCAGGTTGTAGAAATTCAAGTTCTTCTATAATTTCTATTTGTGCAACTTCAAGTATTTTAGGGGGTAAACCCTGCATCCTATGTGATCGACGAGGTTGATATTTTTCCACGCTGAATTTATTTAATCAATTAAAAACACACCTATGGTTCATTAAAAAGGAAAACAAATAGCACACGCTAACAAATCTAAAGTAGAAAGCATACAATCCATAGAAATGAGAGAGCGGGTGGAACTATTTTCATTGGAGACATATGGTGGAGCACCCTCTAGGAAGGTCTGAGTGAGTTTCACCAATGTTTGTCCCATGTACAACAAAGATTCCCCCTGCATCGACACCTTGTGTATGAACCCTATGATTATAGCCACTAAGGTTACCACCTACAACAACTTGACTTCGGGGGACAACTGATAGCCATATAAGGGCGGGGTAATGAAACCTAAAATTCCCCTCAGAGATTCCTCAAAATGAGGTGTAATCCTCCCAGGTGATCCCCAAGTGTTATACAACATCGTTTGTAATATGTGCAGATCAATGTCACCAAGACCAAAAAAGTGGGGCTAATAACTCTGTTGGCCACAATGTAACATTGTACTTAACCCTTGTGTGAGAAGGGTTACCCAGAAAATGTGATGTTGCAAATGTATTTTTACTCCCTAACTGAAGATTCTAAGTTTGTTTAGTGGCCTTTGAGAGAAATGAAAAATATTGAATTGGTTTTATTAAGTGTTAATATCAATGGTTGTTGTTTACACAAATAGGCATATGGAGTGGAAGAGATGGTATTTTGACATAACTCTAAATCTTAATGCAACGAAATGAAATGCAAAACTTTCGTTTCGATGAAATCTATATCATGAGAAGGAGAAAGCACTTTAATTTCCCATATTTAATCAAATTCACCTAAAACCAAGATGATTTCACTACTTAAAAATGCTTTGTTTCAAAACCAAAAATATGTCGTCCTACAAATGCACGAATTTAACAAATTTCCACTTTCAAAAAATAAATTAAAGCACATAAAGAATGCAACGAATTCACTCGAAGAAACAAAAAACCAATTCAAGCAATATACTTTTTTTTGTAAAAGGAATTTTTTCTAAATAAAAGGAAGAAATTTTTCTTTCTTCACCAAACAACAAACTTTGAAATAATTGATCAAATACAATAAAGAAAGACACCCTGAGATTTGAATAAAAATCCTAGCCTAAGTGATTATAAACCTTTCAAAAGCAAATGAAGACCAATTAGGTCAAAGAGACAAATAATGAAATTTTCACATAAAAACCAAAAAGAAAAAAGGAAAATGGCATACAAGAGGAGACCTAATCTGCAAAGTATATTGTAAAAAACAGCAAATGCACTCAAAAACAAATACAAAACATAGATCTAAGATCAATTTGGAAAAAAACACAAGAAAAATTGATTTTTCAAGTAGTCTCATAGGTTATATTGCGACAATGTCACTTTGGTGCACAAAGCAAGGTGCGAAAACGTCACTCTGGTTCCCAAAGAAAGGTGTGACATGTGCAAAAAAACAAGAAAAAATAAAAAAATTCTTCCAATATATGAGTAGGTCTGAGGTTTAGTCAGATCTGGATTGTCATTGACTCATAAACCAAAAATCTAAACAAAAACAAGAATTCAAGAAACGAATCTTGGAGAACATATCCTAAAGGATAGTCCCTAATGGAGTCATCAATATTGTTGTTAGACAAATCCTTCTTGTGGAGAAGAACAATCTCCCTAGATCTAATACCTAGATCTAAAACAAAACAAACAGGAACATATAGCTTTCCTTAAGTTGATTGCAATCAAATTATAGATGGAAACAAAAGTAAGATGAGCCCATGCATTTTTATCAATATTTATCCTCTCTATTTGCTTGAATCGTTATAGTTTCCAGCGTTATCCTCAATGCTCACAAAGAATATACTTGCATAAAACATAAACAACTGAAACATAAAAGCACATCTAATCCAAAAATAATTTGATAAAACTTATATATATGATCAAGGAGATATATATTAAAAATCATTAAACACATAAACAATCATTGTGGGAAGGTAACATATAACTGTATTAATCACGAAGGAAGTGTTTACAACATGATGCCTTGATTTTTTAGATTCCCCTTCCAACTATTCCTTGTTTCAACACCTTGCCTTCAAAATCCCTAAGATCATAAGTTTGATACTTTAGTAGAGATTGAATCACGATCATAGAGCCAAGGCCTTTATGAGATCATCCAAGAACCCTATCTCAATTAAAGATGGTTCTATTTGTAAGCTTTTGGTAAGGATAAGGGAAGGAGGTTATGATCTAGACAAATCATGAATGCAAGCTATATCCAAACCGATTGGAGTAGGTGCCATCCATGAGGCTTATCTTCTAGAAGCTTCTTATTTTTTATTTTTTTTCCTTCGTTAAAAAAATGTCACACCTTGTAGTGAAGCAACCTATAATAGTGTCGCAGCTTGACAATTATGCAAACTATGACACTTAGCTATGTCACAATTTGTCAATGTGAAACCTATGACATCCTCATAAATTTGGGATTTTAGAAGGATTTGAACAAGTTTTTCATCTTTCATGGAGAGGATTTCCTTCCATCTTCTTTAGGGATTAGTGGTAATAACGCTTCAGATGGTGAAGGATATGGGTACAACATCAATTTCCATCAATGCGACAAAATAATGTGTAACATCTAGGATCAATTTTAGATGCCTTATCAAAGTTATTCTCATAGAGAACCCTTCTATGTATTGGTGTTAGCTATTTTTCTAATTATCCTTCTATTAAGGCTCATAAGATGTTGCACATGCTAGTTAGCAAGATTAACAAAGTTATGCTTAAGGACACCCCCTACTTCTCTAGGTTTTATTTTAAATGGCTTATCAAAGTTATGATTGTAGATCCCTTCTATCTACTAGTCTTAGTTCTTCTTCTAACTATATTTCTATCAATGCTCATAGAATGTTGCATATGCCACTTAGCAAGATTGGAAAATTTTGATGACAAAGGGTGCTCCTCATTAACTGAGTACACCTTTGAATTTTTTACCAAAGAGGTCACAATTTATTGAATAATTCCAAGATGGGCATCTTATGTTCCTAGCTCTAATCATATTTTCCAAGAAACTAATGTTGTAAAAGTCACTATAAAATTGGTGACTCGTGAGATTTTTGAAATGTCGATTTTATCAATTTTTTAATTTGAAAAAACTCTTGATTTTATTGTAAAGGTTGTGATTTTTTCTCAAGTTGATGGAAAAAAGTACGGGTTATTGCTAGGATGAGTTAAATTAACTTTTTGATGTTTTTGTGGGGTCATTTTGCATGCCCAACGATGCATTTCGAGCTTTAAGGAGAAGAAAAGGGTTTCTAGTCACAGAGGAGGAGGAAAAAAGTAAGTTTTTTTAGTGGTGATCACTTTTTCCCCATTGTTCAATGAGTTATCCCCAGTAGTTGAGAACCTTCAGGTATGGTTAACGATTTTTCCCCTTTTCTTCATGTTTTTTTTCTCTGGTTTGGATTCCCAATGCCTTAATGACATGGTCTACATCTACTATAAACTCCAATTAGGATGAGAAACTTTAGAAAACCCTTTATGTGGATGCCATCTTATTGGATCAAATTAACACAATTACTATATGGAGGGTTGAGACTGAGATACCTATCATCGAATCGATCCCTGATTGGTTAGATGAGGAGGCAATGGAGGAGGTAACATTTGTAGGGAAGAGAGAGGTAGAGGAGTAGGAGGTGGAGGAGCGATAGGAGCAGGAGGTGACACCACCTATCATGGTCACCGATAGAGGACATCAGAGGCTACCTCCTATTTCTTCTTCTAGAGGACGTCAAAATCCAATTCCAACTCCAAGGCCTTATTCCTTTAGAGGAAAAACTATTACAAAGGAACTCACTAGCTTATGTACCTAATATGATTATAGATGACTCATGATGATGAGACACATTTATTATATTTTTTTTATATTTTGACTCTTAAGGCTAAGTCAAGCCTCTGGATTTAGGACATGATTCATTGATGATATGTGATGTAGCACTAGACTTTTTGTACATCCTATATATCAGTTTTATTTTTATATTTATGTGGTAAACGCATTTATCTCATGTTGTGGATACTTTAGATGCTAAAAAAATTGAAAAAAAATGAATAGTTTTTGTTTTTTGTTTTGTTTTGTTTTGTTTGTTTGTTTGTTTTTTTTTTTTTTTTTTTTTTTTTTTTTACCATTGTTTTTTCTGATTTTTTCTCAACTTTTAAATTTTTTTCGTTTTTCAGACTCTTACAATTTATTCCCAATGTTGAATTTTCAACATTGCAAGAAAGCATTGACGGTGATATCCTCCATAAGTATGGAAAATATTTTTATTTATGGATTAAGCTAGTGTACACCAACTTGAAAGTTGATTTTCATCGGTGCCATCTTAAATCAAACAATTGGACAATTCCACCATAGGCCTCCCTAGCATGGGTGCAACTCAAAAGGTTATGATTAGTCCATTCATTTTTTCTTTAAAAAACATGCCCTAGGAGGGGATTTAGATGCCTCTTTTCTTTCATTAATCCCCAATCAGAAGCTTATGCTTAACAATTAAAGATAGAAAATATTTATCCTTCATCCAACCAAGGATTTAGATGCCTCTTTTCTTTCATTGATCCCCAATCAGAAGCTTATGCTTAACAATTAAAGAAAGAAAATGTTTATCCTTCATCCAACCAACCCAATTTTTTGTGACCAGTGGAATCGACAACTATGGAGGTCTCATCCTTGCATTACATGGGGAAAATTTTGTCTACTGCCATTATAACCACTAGGTACACCACACTTACCCCCAATGTGGACATGGATTATTAAGGAATCAAACAAGGACCTCATAATATTTTACATAACACATTTACATGCTTTGCCAAGTGATCAACCCCCGTGGATTGAAAAATTAAAGGACATGGGTGTGGTATTTGATCCACCTATGTGTGCATGGGTCATGAGATCATTTAATATAATCTCTTTAGGTGAAACAATAGGTTTGACCACTACCTCAAGGTTACCCCATGGATTTAGGTGAAGCCCTCATGGAAATTGAACCTTACTTAACAGTGAAAAACTCTTCGCTTTCCATCATTGGATCCAACCCCTTTGGGCTCATCCAACCAACCTTGATCCAATACTTGCTCGAAATTTCCTTGACTTATCCATCATCATCTTGTCTTACCCTTTTTTTTTAATTTTAAGTGAAATACATAACTAGGGAATCCTATTCAACACTTCCCCTCATTCGAAGGATGGTACCCAGTATAAACTAAATGATGTAGAAGCTCAAGGTTTTGTGAACAAAGGGCTCAATAAAATTATAACATTACACTTGTTATGATTTAAATGTGTCACTTGTGAGAATTTAACTTAAGTGGGGATGATAAAAATCATTCCTCGCAACCAACCAAACTAGACCCAATTGAAAATCCTTTTGTCTTACTCTCAATTCTTACCCAACTTTGACCAAGTATTCACTTAAGACATATCCATTATGCCTCCAATAATCCATTCATTCTTTGTGAAGGCTTATAAAGCAATCCAATATGCATGTGAGTTGATTTGATGTGTCTTAGTTTTCCCTTTTACGAACCTCTATGACATTTTCCATCTTTGTTGTAGCACCCCTTATCCTAGCTTTATCCAACAGTTGCAATTATTTTAGGTCCAAGCATGTTGGATTGGTTCTCAAAGAAGTACCCAACTAACCATATTAGAAAAAGGTGCATTTCTTATTTTCTGTCAACCCATCCCAAAAAAATTCTGTCAATCCATCCCTAATCATCCAAATAAGTTGTAATTGACTATATCTACATTTGTTGTGATAAGATATTCAAAGTTAGATCCTTTTGCGAGAATTGTAGTTGTGAAAATGACCTTACAACTTAGAGTAATGCTCCAGAATCTTGAGTACCAAGAATAAATTTTCCAAACCTATTTACCTTTGAGGTAGAGTTTGCATACTTGGGCAGGAAAAAATTTTAAAACCCTAGTTGAAAGCATAAAGGAAACTCTAGCAGAATTTTTTGAAGGAGCCTAGTCATTAATAAAGGAATTTTTTGAAAGAACCCATGTAGGTAAAAATCGCCAAAATGACTAATGCTAAGTTTGAAGTGGAAAAGTTCACCGGTAAGAACAATTTTGTATTATGGATACTAAAAGTATGAGATTTGTTGGTGCAACAAGGGTTGCACAAAGCATTAGATGGGGTTAGAAAGAAACCTGTTGGCATGACAGATTTGGATTGGGGGGACTTGAATGCCTAAGCTCTCTGTACCATTAGGTTGTGACAGCCTTCATAGTCACGAATTAACACATTTAATTCAAAGCGCACTTGCAGAGTGCAAAAGAAATAAAATTAAGAATTTTGAAACAAATTGCTTTTTGGTTAATGCTTGGTTTGACGAGGAATGCAAAAAGGCAAGGAGAATGTGGAAAGAGTCAATAGGGATAACATAAATCTCAAATCTTACAAGCATATATTAAGAAATAAAAAGGTTGATTTCATGGTTTCAAGGAGGGAAGAACTAATCTTCCTTGGGAAAGATAATCCCAAATTATTTTGGAAGGAGATCCAACCGAGAAAGATGCAAACTGAAAATAATATTACAGTTTCTAAATGGTTTGACTGTGCAAGACAACTCTATGAGCGGGATCCCAAAGTTGACCCTCCCCCCTTGGTCAACACTGATATTGAACTCTTCATGATGCAATAGGTAGAGATGGGTATCAAGAAGTTGGGTGTTGGAAAAGAAAAAGACTTAGTTGAGCTCCAAGCAGAGTATCTAAAGTGGGGCTCAAATATTCTTGCACCTCACATTACAAAAAATTTTCAACAACATCATACAATAGGGGTTCCCCACATATTGGACAACTAGTCTGGCAATACCTCTTTTCAAGAGTGATGATGTCAATAATCCTTCAATTATAGGACCATAAGGATAAACACTTTGTTTGCAAAGTTATTTAGAAGCATGCTAGAAAATAAAATCAACAAGTGTGTAGAAGGAGATAAGTGTGCTAAAGGGAAAGCAAGTTTTAGACCTAAACATTCCACAGTTGATCATTATATAACTTTAAGGCACATCATTGAAAAAGTTTGGGAGAAAAATGAAGAAGTCTTTTGTTGCTTTCTTGATTTCAGAAAAGCGTTTGACACAATTCCTAGAGATAATCTCTAATACATAATGGAGGAACTTGGGGTTCCTAAACATTTGAGAGCAATTCTATATAGGCTGTATCAAGAGGTGAAAGTAAAAATTAGAACTTTAACAAGCATTTCTGAAAGTTTTAGAAGCGATATCGGGATTGTAAGTACCAGCCCTATATATATATATATATATATATATATATATATATATATATATATATATATATATATATATATATATATATATATATATATATATATACTACGCATATAAACAAACTAAAAAATAACATTGGGAACTCAAAAATTATTGAACACTCAGACATACAGTTCAGACCCTGCACCACTACCATAAAATAGGTAGATAGCCACAAAACTAGATATTTAACAAAACTAGTCATCCCTGCATGGGCCTATAGGTCTCAAGGGTTCAACATAGGTTCTGATACAACCATAAACAAAATAGGATTGGGAACTCATAAATTATTGAGCATTATATAAAACTGTTCTAAATTTCATTTCATTGAACATATCATCAAATTTACATATTATTAACTAAAACCATAATGAAGTCATACAAATAATATTATAACAACATAGGTACCGTTCAGCAAGAGACGAGATTCAAACTTGACTTGCCGCTATTTTCTCTCCTTTGTTGTCGGTCGCCTCCAAGTTTGAATGTCGACATGCTTAATCCGAATGCAATAACCCACCGGTTGACCTCCCAGCCTACTCCTTGGGTACTCTCCTTCCCCACAAACCCCCAAGCTGCAATGGGGTTGTACAATGGAGGAATGTATTAGCTGGTAGAGGAGAGCACTCCTTGGCTCAAGAGTCCCCTCTCTTAAGTTCTCTACCTCACCAAACTCACTATAGCTCGTAGTCACTACTTTAACATAGTCGCATCCATCCAACAATAGGGTAAAGAAAAGTCCCTTCTCCCATGCCCCGCCCCTTCTTTTATAAGAGTCCTCATAGGTGACATTTGGCATTTCATGCATAATTAATTATTTTTGTTAATCCAATATTTTGATTATTCACCTACCCATGTGTCACTCTCTCATCAAGGATCTCCAAAATTATTTACTTAAATTATAATTTAAAAATAATATTTTTCCCTCACCTCAACAAGATTCCTATTTCTTCTTCTAGTTGTCTCTCGATCCCCTTTTTTACTCCTTAATTTGTGTTCATTACTAAAGTCAAATGATAAGTCAATATTGATCCCTTATCTACTCCCTAATTTAACTCAAGTTATCTCTTAGATGGATATTCTTATGTTGGTTATTGCCACATGGAGGTTCTCTAAATTTCTCTAAAATTTAATTTATGAATCTTATTTTAATTCACCATCCTCTTCTCTCAATTAGGTTTAACTATTTTAGGATTAATATTTATCCTTACATTTATGTCCCTCTTTCCCCTTTTTACCTAATTAAATTACATTATCTACCTAGTATTTTCCATCATGGGAAGGGTAGAGCTTTTAAGGTAAAATGTTTTATTTCTTCCTATGATCCTCTTAACCCAAGTTTTATTCTTGATTTAATTACTTCGGTTTCTAACATCATTTGCCTTTGATATGAATTTACTTGGTTTTTCATATCTTGATTATATTTATAATTAATTTATTTTTAATGATTCCAAGGGTGTCAAGTTGGTCGTGCCCTTCAAGAACTTCCCTTGAAGTTCCAAGGGTGTCACGCCTAATAGTTTATTTGTGATGCCAAGGGTGCCAAGTTGGTCATGCCCTTCAAGAAATTCCCTTGAAGTTCCAAAGTTTCCATGCCTAACAGTTTATTTGTGATTCCTAGGGTGCCAAGTTGGTCGTGCCCTTCAATAAATTCCCTTGAAGTTCGATGGTTGCCATGCCTAACAGTTTATTTTTGATGCCAAGGGTGCCAAGTTGGTCATGCCCTTCAAGAAATTCCCTTGAATTTCCAAGGGTGTCACGCCACTTGCCCTTTAAGCATTCAGTGGCTACGAGGGGAAAGTATACGTGCAACGACAGTGTAGGGACCAACCCTATAAAAAAAAAATATTTTTTATTTTTTTTTAACCAAGAATACAACCATAAGAAACTATCATTGGGAACTCAAAAATATTAAGCACTTATATAAAACATCCCTGAATTTCACTACATTAAACATATCATCTATTTTATATGTTATTAACTGAAGTCATAAAGAAGTCATATAAAAGAACATTATAATCACATAGGTACTGTTCACCAGGAGACAAGATTCAATCTTGACTTGCTGCTACTTGCGCTCTTTTGTTGTTGGTCGCCTCCAAGCGTGAAGCTTGACGTGCTTAATCCAAATGCAGTGACCCACTGGTTGACCTCCTAGCCTACTCCTTGGGTACTCTCCTTCCCCGCAGACCCCCGAGCTATAATGAGGTTGTACAATGGAGGAAATATATTAGCTGGTAGAGGAGAGCACTCTTTGGCCCAAGAGTCCCCTCTCTAAATTCCTCTACCTCACCAAACTCATTGTCACTCGTAGTCACTACTCTGACATAGTCTCATCCATCCAACAATAGGGTAAAAGAAAAAGGTCCCTTCTCCCATGACTTGCCCTTTTTTTTATAGGGGTCATCATAAGTGACACTTGGCATTTCATGCATAATTAATTATTTTTGATAATCCAATAGTTTGATTATTCACCCACCCATGTGTCATTCTCTCATCGAGGATCTCCAAAATTATTTACTTAAATTCTTAATTTAAAATAATATTTTTCATCACCTCAACAAGATTCCTACTTCTTCTCCTAGTTGTCTCTTGATTCCCCCTTTTTACTCCCTTAATTTGTGTTCATTACTAAAGTCAAATGATAGGTCAAGATTTGATCCCCTATTTACTTCCTAATTTAACTCAAATTATCTCTTAAATGGATATTCTTATGTTGATTGTTGCCACATGGACGTTCTCTAAATTTCTCTAAAATTTAATTTATTAATATTATTGTAATTTACCACCCTCTTCTCTAAATTAGGTTTAACTATTTTAGGATTAATATTTATCCTTACATTTATGTCCCTCTTTTCCCTTTTTACCTAATTAAACTACATTACCTACCTAATATTTTCCAACATGGGAAAGGTAGAGTTTTTAAGATAAAATATTTTATTTCTTCCTATGATCCTCTTAAACAAAGTTTTATTCTTGATTTAATTACCTCGGTTTCTAACATCATTTACCCTTGACGAGAATTTACCTGATTTTCATATCTTGATTATATTTGTTAATTTATTTATTTTTAATGATTCCAAAGGTGCCAAGTTTGGTCGTTCCCTTCAAGAACTTCCCTTGAATTTTCAAGGGTGCCACGCCTAACAATTTATTTGTGATGCCAAGGGTGCCAAGTTGGTTGTTCCCTTCAAGAAATTCCCTTGAAGTTCCAAGGGTGCCACATCACTTGCCCTTCAAGCATTCAATGGCTACGAGGGGAAAGTATAGGTGCAATAACAAAGACCACTATCATCTATTATGTTGCCTACTCTAGTGAGACTAATGGTGTTATGGATCAAGGAATCCGCCTTGATGCGCGCCTCCGAGTAAAATCCTCATGAGTGAACCAACTTTGGGACCTGCCCTCATGACATCATGATCTTCAAGGCGAAGGTGTTTCAACCTTTCCAGCCCAAGCCATGGCGAGAGTGCTAGTGGGTGAGATCAGGGACACTGTCCCACCCCTCCCATGTAGTTCCATCCAATTGTAAAAACCCATCACCCATATGTGAGTCATTCAGCCAAGCAACTAATTTGTGCCTGCAACCACTAACATATCACCAGAATATAGATAAACATATATAGTAGGTTTCAAAATTGACTTAGAATTTCAAAGATAAAATAATATAAATTTTCATCAAACCAGGTGTCGTCAACTCGTCATATGCGAGTGCCTCTAGTGATTCCTTCTATAATCTATAATCATCAGTAACAAGGTTTCTGAGTGTTAGCCATTGTCATAATAGCATCATCGCCATCACCTAGTCATTCACATCATTGTTCATTGTGAACTAGAACTAATGCAAGTAGGTAACATAGGGGACACATCCATCATGGCTATCATCATAACATCAATGGAAACATACATATCCATCAAAGCTATCAACATCGTAACATCAATAGAAAACATACATATCCATCAAAGATATCATCATCATGATATCAGTAGAGAGCATACATATCCTTTAGTGCTATCATCATCATAAATTCAATAGAGAACAAACATAACCATTTATGCCACAATCATCATAATAACAATAGAGAACATGCATAACCATTAATGTTACAATCATGATAATACCAATAGAGAACATACCTAACCATTAATACTATCATCATCATAATGTCAATGGAGAACATACATAAACATCACAAGCACTAATAATAGATTCATGTGTCCGGATCCTCAACCTAAGGTCCTCAAAGAATAAGGTATCTAAGATAATGTCATATTAGGGTCAAGAAACTAGAGCGGGCACTACATACACCCCCTCTTAACAATGGGCTTCATCCCGAAGTCCTCAAGACATAAAGGAAAAACAACGACACATATCCTAGGAATCCTTCCGGAAACTCTTGCTAACCTTCTGGTAACAAGTATTCATGATTTTTAAATTAAGCAAATTTTCTCTAATGAATTTAAATCAATCAACAAAAAAAATTTCATCCTTTCGATTAAGTAATTTTCTCAACAAATTTATTTATTTATTATTATTATTATTATTATTATTATTATTATTATTATTATTATTACCTAATTAGTTCTATTAGGCCCTCATGAAACATTGTCATAAAATCTAATGCTTCTCATTTTCATTCCTTTAACCTCTTGAATATTCAAGAATGTCTTTCTAGTATAGTTCCTTCGAACATGAGCTTGAGATGTAATGTCCAACAATTGTCCTTGTTATGATCATCCTTCATACTATGTTCATAATGCAAGTCTTTTTTTTTCATCAAAAGTTTGCTCCCCATTTTCTTCATTCTTGTTGGCCATTTCTCAAGGAAATTAATAGTAGGTACGCAATCCCTCCAATCTAAGCTCACATTGGTCGACGTCATAGTTATCTACCATTTTAGTTTGACTTGGAATCTGAATATGGGTTATTCCAAGAAATAATGACTCTTTAGTAAGTGAATATCCAAATTGATTTACTTTCTAGTGGGCAGGTTAGAATTTCCCAAGGTATCTATACCATGAATTCCATTATAAACTAAAGGACTATATCTGGTGAACATTGCAACCCACAATTATTTATGTATTAAGAAACAACAAAACAAGAAGTAGGACAATCACAATCAATATTCATCTCATGGTACAATTAATATATGATGCATTCAACCAAGTAAATTCATTCACACACTGTACTCTTGTAGCTTCCAATTATAGTAGTTCATTTCAAACTACGTCTACATGACCCTATAAGTGACAATGTCAGGGACAATATGGAACAAAAAGTGATTTGTATGATCATCATTGCATATGTTAAAGTTCATTGTCATAGATGTTGCAATAATATTGTCGTAGAAGAAAAGATCATACAAATTATTTCAATGAGTCTTGGATAATTTTTTTTTCTTCTCCCCTTTTTTTATTTTATTTTATTTTATTAAGTTGTTCATATGTTCTATATTTTCAAAAGTCTTAAATTCTAAGTTATCCCTTATGATAATTCTGCAGTATTTTCCCCAATATCTCAATAAGTGTCATTTTGGACCCTTGTCAGTATATTCCCTAAAATGATATTTATAGTATTGCATTTAGGCCATAGGCAGAAAAAATCGAAAGAGGTGGACAATTAAGAAGAAGAATTTCAAATGGCCAACTTAATCTCATGAGTTAGCAAAAAGATGAAGGATTTTGATGTCAAAAGTGCTAAAACTTAAAACATCTTTAGTAGCAGTTGTAAATGAATACATAGATAAATACTTTGCAAATCAAGTGATTGTGCGTCAAGATGTAGTGTTTAAGGAATAGTTCCTATGAGTTCAGCCAACCAAGAAACTCTTTGAAACATCACCACATTAATTGATTATAGATAATATCCTTGTTACACCAACTAGTAAGCGATGATGTTAGTGTCTCAACTAGTTAGAGATGATGTGACACATGACCTAACAATTGAAGGATCTAAACATGCAGTTGATAATATATCGAGCATTGAATTGAGAAATAAACAAGAATACTCTAAATAAGGAACTTATGCCAATCAAACGAAAAGCATACTTCCCAATCCAAGGAAGTTGTCTTCTATTTGCAAAGGTGGGAAAATTTTGTTTTAGCTACATAGAAACTATCGAGATGAATCAAATTGATTATAACACCTACCACGCCTCACCTATAAAGAAAGAGATAGTGACATCCCCTGCTATCACTAAGGTTCATCCCAAAAGAAAAATCACAACCTCTTTCAAAAAAAACCCCAAGGATACTATTAAGTGGTCACAACTTATGACCAGTAACCACTCCACTTCACTCACTCATACATAAATAATTAAATAAATTGCTAAATTATCACGAAAACA